>CM022479.1:16832350-16991338 GCA_011952105.1 Coreoperca whiteheadi | reverse complement strand
ATTGTTTTTGTAAAGATGAATTTTTTTTTTTTTTTTTTTTTTTTTTTTTGTATTTTACCAGCACAGCTAGAAGTGTTACTCTAAACATCATGTGATGCGTGTTTCGGTTGTATCTTTTTCAATGTATGCAAAATCATGTATGGTACAGACCACACTAAGGTCACCCACAGTGCACTGGGGTATATTTCTGCCCAATAACACTAGCAATGTATCCAGCTTACATTTGCTTTTTTTTCTCCTTTTGTTCTATGTAACATTTTTTTGTACACATGGCTGCCAGCATTTTTAAAGAACGTTTTCATAGTAAATGTTACTTGACTCGATCATGCCCTCTCCTGGCAGGATTATCTTTAACCATGTAGAAGGTGAAAAGGATTTGTCTTGATCATGAAAGTAAGAGCCGACTGGTTCAGTTTTAAATAACCATGTTCACTATGTGGTCAGCCAAAATTGTTGTTGTTTTTATTTTATCTGCCTGTGTACTGTGGTTGGCTGTGCTTTCGTCACTCCTTTTCTCAAGTATGCTCAGTGAATTAAATCAGTGCCTTTTTATGCTGTACCAATAAAATCACATGTTGTTTGCAGAATCATGTGGCCTTCATAGCAACACTTAGACAGGCGATCTAAAAATCCTCTACATTTTTAACTGTTAATACTTTTGTTCATTGAAATTCAACATGTAGTCCAAATTAGAGCTTGGAATCGAACCTCAATGTTCTTTGAGTACCAACCAATATGCTCAGACTCGAGTATCAAATTGTCAAGTGATGAATGTTGGCATTTCATTCTTGGACATATTCTTAGTATCAGATGAACGAGTAAGAAAACAAGACTTTCTGACCTAAATCATAGCTTTTATTTAGGCAAAGGTTTTGTAACCGGTTCAGTGTTAATACAAGAAGTAACACTGACAAGAGTTATTGGGGGGGGGGGGGAGTGATTTCTGTCATTTAGGCACCACTATCAAAATAATATCAAGACCTAGTCCCTATAGACATTTCGACATGTCACAGTAGAAAAAGCACCGGTGTAAATGAGAAAATGAATTAGCTGCTTCAGTTTCAAGAATCCTCACCTCTGGTTTTTGTACTATGACCAGTGAAATTGTCTGCAATGAAAAAGACCTATTACTGTATATATGCATTTGCCCACTTTGTCTTTAGAATTGGGAGTCCGGTGCTATTCCAGTGTTCTAGCCACTCTGGACAGTTTTAATTACTTTCTTTATCTCCGAGGAATTGCTCTCGCTGTAATACAAAGTTCCATGCCACATAAGTTGCAATTCTTATTGGGCTTGCTAGATGGTGCTGTCACCTCAATTTTACAGACGACCAATTTGTTGTTTAAGTGGACCGATGAGTTCAGAGCCTGGTGTGACGTGTCCACGGGCTTCACCTTCTCTCCCATACATAATGCCCTTACCCAATCAACACGCCTCTTTACTTGTCACTCGCACACATACCTTATCTTCCCCTCACAGTTACATATCCTCATTAGTTGTAGCTTACACAACACCCATTTGTTTGCACAGATCTTGGTGTGTGTACTCAAAAAATCAATCATCAATGTTAAAGAAGAAAATGACATGGATGTATCCGATACACAAGGGTCTAACAAAAGTACACAGGTTTATCTGTTACTATTAGTATTACAACTATAATTTATTCAAATTGTCTGTCCAGTCCACAGTATGTGTGTGTGCACCAAGGAGTTTAATCTCCTTGTGGGGGAAAGGTTATTGATAATTGAAATGATGTACAAATGATAGGTATAGGATTAATCACAGACTTTTGTGTCATCCCTACTTCTACGTACTTTACATACGCCACACAATACTGCGCTGCTTTTCTAGGGCAAAGGTCGACATTTATCGACAACAAAGCTTCTCCGTATCATAAATATATGTCCTAACATAAATTTAATAGCCAGTCACACTCCACCTTCTCAACCTTTCAGATAAAGTACCTACAAGCTACTGTATGGTGTGGGTGTGGCTGTAAATCCATCTAAAAACTCAAACTCTTTCAGGACCTTTCAAAATCATATGCAGTATATTGCACATTGTATATGTGCTGGCAATGTTCCAAAGCTTACTAAGTGTAAGTGATAAAGGTACTTTGATTGAGGTGTGACTACACACACATTCTGTACAACAGTCCATATGGTCTATATCCAATCGCTAAAGTGGTGGTGACAATGCTCACACCTGTTGCTTGGGTTTTGAGGTGTTTTCAGCACAGAGAATTTTTTCTTAACATAAATGAACACTTGTTCACACAGGCCACTCAAGCATGTTGGTGTTCACATTTCCCTACAACCGCAAAAAATGCGGAAACATTTTAGAGTGACATTTGGCTTCACAGACTGTAACCTTGTCAAGGTTATGTACGACAGTTCACTACCAGTATTCCTCACACTCAGTCTTTTGGCTCTTCTGTTGGCAGTGTCATATCTGTCTGCCAAGGCTCAACTTACCCGTGCCATGCTACCAAAACTTCAAGTGGTGGATAGTGACTCACACACAAAGCCCTCAGGCTGGGTGTGATAACTACCTCATTATCCTGCCAACATCGCACCGGTACAAGAATATAGCTTACATAGTTAACAGGTTCCTCTTGGCTGTATCGTGGGTTAAATCAGTAAGTTATTGAGTCATGGATGAACACTGATAGAGGTTTAGTTTCATGTGGTAGTCACTTTAAAATGTGATCAATGTGTCTTGAAAAATAAGTCATTTGTCTTCAGCTATCAACTCTAATCAAACAATACGGCCTTGTCTTGACCTTATACACATGTTTGGATGAATTTACACTATCAGTTGATCAAATTTTTAACTCCTGTTCCTCCCTCTGTCTCAGATAAAAAATTCTGGTAGGTATATACCAAGCCAGGCTGAGATTACCTGCACCCTAATTGACTTAAATTGTCAGAAACACACACATCACAGGTACATTAGACACTAAATTCATTTATTTCCTTGGCAGTGTTGTGGCCAAGGGTGTGGTGGGAAAATGTCACCTGCAAAACAATCCGGTTATGCAGAGAGCAGAGTGCTCATAATTGTCTCCTTTTGTTTTCTCTCTTTGCTCTCCATGTCTTTACTTCAGCTCGTCCATCCCTGTCCTTTCTGATTCTGTCCTCAAGTTGACTTTTGCTCGCTCATACCCTGACCTGTCTCACCTCTATCCTCAATAATTTGCCTGGATGCAAACCAGGTAGAAAAGAGCAGTCCAGCCTAATCTAGCCCAGAGGGCTACCTTACACATAGGTTGATCAAAATTTTAGCTGTTTCCAAAACTGCTGATGTACTGACAGGCACTTGAAGATGACCTAGCTTAATGGCTTTTCTGGCTTACTTGATTTATCTTTTAATATATTTTCATGTAAAGTCAGTCTTTTGAAAAAACTTTGTTTCTATTGGGCTCATTATTGTTATTGTTAAGTTGTACTTTCATTGTACCCAGCTGACTTTCGTAGTGAATCACAATGGACAGCAGGGGCATAATATCTTCAATCAATATCACAAAACATGAGCATATCAATAAATTGGGTGTAAAAAAGGTAATTATGGATTAAAGGGGAGAAAAATAGTTAACCATGCCCTGCTTGTAACACACAAAACTATAAGTGCCTTTTGCCTATTAAACTATCTCAGATGTTACTGAAGTCAGCAGAGCTATTGAGTGGATAAACCTCAATCAGTTACACTTTTTTTATAAAACAGTCAGCAAATTTTGAACCATGTAAAATTAAAAAAAGTCCCATGCTGGTGTAGTCTGATATTGAATCCATCATGCTCCTCATATTGTAGTATCTAGTGGTGACATAAGCTTGGGCCTGAAAAAGAGTATGGTAACATGTGTAATGTTATTGCTTCATTCATTTCTTAAATGTGATCACAAAGATGTAAGGAATTTGTAAATTAAATACGCGATACTTGCGCATTATTGTTCATATCCCCGGCTGAGGTAGGAGTTTGCCCATCCAGTCTACATGTGTTTTTTGAACTTGGAGAAGGCTTACAGTGAGTCCTCTTGGACTCAGAATTGCTTCACTGCTCTTTGCAAATAAAGTGTTTCAGTTGGCTTCATCAGACTGTGACCTTCAGCACTCACTGGAGCACATTGCAGTCGAGTGCGAAGCAGTTGGGATGAGTCAGCATGATGGCTTACTGTCACGCTTTCATGGCTTTCTGGGACATTTGAATGGATTGAACATTAATGTTATTGGTAACACCTGTGCTTTTCTTAGTCACATGTCAAAATGACTGCTGTAAAAGAGCACGTTAGATCTTACCAAATGAAATGACTAACTAAATAATGATAATGAAACAAGAGAAACTCCATGGGCGTTCCATTATGAGAATAAATACATATAATTCTACATTTAAAATACTTCATATACTTCGTAGCCTATATACTGAATTTCACATTAAAATATAAACTACCATAGACTTATATCTAAAGCAGCACATACAGGATACCTGTAGTGTAGAATATACAAGCCTAATTTATTTATTACAACTTGGTAACGCAAACTGATTTTTCCCTATTAAGAAGCTATAATTTATCTAATAAAAAAATTATTTAATGAATATTAATACACCCTTTATACAGCTTGTAAACCCTTTATAAAGTATTTCCTTATTAGAAAGTGGTACACGTGTATTGGATGTACAGCTTATTCTTTAACAATGTGTTATATTTTACTAGTTTATTATAGGTTTTGTATAGAAAGCAATAATCTGAAGAGTGCAGCTGCCAGATAAATGTTGAGGAGTAAAACCTACAATTTTTCCCTCTGTAATGTAGTGGGTTAGGAGTGGGCCATAAAGTAACATACAACGGACACATCCATGTACTGAGTTCTTCACCACCACGAGTTATGAGCTTTTAAAATGTATTATTTCTTTCAGCTTCGGGTATTTCATTATATTGATTTCACTATATGGCACAAGAAAAGAACTGGTGCTAATCCTCTCTTGCACCACAGTTGCGCAGATATTGCACGCTGCTGTGCGCTTTAATGTGCTCCTGTCTGCCTCGGCCCCTCCCTTCACACCGCACCCGCATGTGAGCGCTCCTCGGTCCCACTCCGGCGGGGCGCGGTTCCTAAGGGCGGAGCTCACCGCCGCTGCTCTGGGAACATTTAGCCGATCTGCGTAGCCGGCTTGGCACTTTCGATGTTCGTGGCGCAGAGTCGACGCGCACTTCTCCCCCGGGTCTGCACTTTTTGGTCGGAAACTGGTGTAATCGATCCGTCCACGGAAAAGGACAGCGGAAAATGATGATGGCTCCGGAGCCGCTGCGATCCGCGTTGTCAGTCGTGGACGCGGACGACACGTCGCTCTCTCTGCCCTCCGACACCCAGCTGCGCTCGGGACAGCAGCGCGTGCTGGATCAGGTGCACACCATCAAGAGGAGCAAGTCCAGACAGGGCAAGAACGGCTCGGTGTCGCCCTCGCCAACAAGTAGGAGAAATGGCTTTAAGCGCCCTCATAGTGTTAAGAGTAACCTAGCATATTACTTTTACGCTTGTTAGTTCATATTAGAGCTGTTGTGTGTGTCCTGGGATGCCTGCGTCACACAACTTCCCCAGAGGTCGTAGGTGCACCCTCTTAGCGTGCGGAACGTGCCTGCTTACCTGTAGCCTACTGCGTTTTTGGCCAACTAACGTGGGGAAACCAGACCGCTCCCATATGGCTTCCCTGTAGGATAGAAGTGGGGATAAACATTCATGCCTGAGCTGACTTTAGTTTAGTGTGACACAATGCCGGTGTCAGAGGTGTGCCGATGAGAGGTAACGCCAAAGTTGACGTTTGTCAGAGATAACTAGGCCATATCACCGGTGTGAAATGTGATCCTTGCCTGCTGTTGAACAAAAGAGGGGTTTTTGTACAGAAACACTGTCAGACGCAAATGCTGCTTACCCTGAGCGAGCGCATCTGTTTTCCCTCTGAGTTCGGGAATGCAACCCACGGGCTTACAAAAGCCCACACACACATTTAGACAAGTACATTTTAGTCTTTCAAAACAACTCTGGTGTTTGGCACGACTGCAAGAGGCATTCTAAAAAATTGAGAAACGCAGTCATTTTATCTTGCGAAATGTGTGCAGGTCTTCCTTCTGAGTTGAGCTGTAGTGCCTGGTTGTGATATGGAAATACATCACTACAGTGTGTTAGTAATCTGTAAAGTAGGCTTTGCTATCTGTCTGCACACATGAAAAGGACCCATCTGGCCTGTTTAATTTAACATTGGCTTTCAACACATGATTGTCATTTATAGTACAGATAGAAAAATGTAGCCCATGTGAGAGGTAAACACCTAAACCAGGTAACACTGACTCCAGAAATCAAAAACTTTACTTTAAACTTGAAAGGCTCTGCCTGAAGAATGAATACTTTGTCATCTTTGTTCCACATAATGACAAGCCTCAAAATGAACTCTTTACAATAAAAATTGAAATTGGTTTGTCCCTTTTTAAGTCTTTATTTGTCATTCTGTCTTTTGTTCTATAGTCATTATTTAAGAGGAACTCAGTGGTCTAAAATGAGAACTAAGCTTCTGAAATGCTTTGCTCAGGGCAAAATGTCTACACAACACATAACATTAAACAAACACTGAAAAATAAGAAAAAGCAGGCTGCTCTTACCTGGTTACAATACCTTTGGTTTTATGTGCTGAGGTCTTGTCTGAGATATCGGCCCCTGATACTTCTGCTGCTGCCCACAACACAATGGGGGTCATTTTTGTTCGTGGCGCTCAAACAGCAAGTAGGTCTACAAGAAAAGATTGCTCATCCAAAGAATAAGTCGTTCATACAAATCAACCAGACTGCTCTTATAGATCTATTCTTTCTGTTTCAATGCTCAGCACAAGGGAATAAAATGCAGATATGAATAGGCTGTGCCTCCTTCAGTGTGCAATACACCTGGAAGTGCTTTCTACAGCAGAAATCGACTTCAGTAAAGCCGTCCCCAGCGAGGTCTGTGAATTATCCTGAGTAACTGATACAAAGTTTTGTTTTTAAAGTATTCACCGCCCCTGTGTTTCAGGGCAGAAGAAGTTTCAAGAGGCAGATATCGTAAAAACCTCAGCACATGAAATTGAAACCATCTGCTTGGCTAGATAGTGCTAGTAGCAGGCAAAGAGAGAAAATGTGTATTTTGTTACTTTGGTGAACTGACCCTTGAAGGCCTTTTTACTCAGTGAGATGGTCCTTTGGTCACTTAGGGAGACTTCTTCCTTTCCTGCATAGACTTCTCAAGTGTTGGCGCTGATGAGTTTCCCGTTGTTTTGACAACCATAATCCTTTAATGGCAAAGTCACAACCCTACATTTATGTGTAATATGGCGGTGAGCCTCACGTTCCCATGACGCATCCAACAAGACAGACAGGCAAAGATGCTAAAACAAGCTGGCTATGTGTAAAGGCTGTGACTGACATTATGTCATGTCTGTCTTTCTGTCTGACTCCAGCGTTCGCAGACATAATATGTGTGTGTAAATGTCTTTTAAAGCTATTTTTGCAAACAAAATAATGGAAGAGCAAAATGATTAGTAGCAATTCATTAGTTGATAATAAATGGAACAACTAAAGAGTGATTGATAAGATACTTCACAAGTGTATGATTTTATTTACAGCAAAGTTCAAATTACTAATCATTTCAATCACTGATATTTAATCCGAGATCATACATAAACTTAATGAAGTATTTTACAAAATATTAAATCATTCCATCATTAAATTGATCAAATTAAACAGTGTATTAATAATTAATAATTAGATTAAGGGACCCATTTAGGCTCGGCAGAGTTACCAAACATTTGTCAAAACAAGTGGAATGGAAAAAAGGAACCAAATGGTTCATCAAATTGCAAATTGAAAAAAGCCACCTTTTAATTACATATTAAATTTATTTATTTATTTCCCTTTATAAAAATGTAGTGTAATTGGTTTCCACTTCTGGATCTAATATTGCTTAATAAGTTACTTTATTACTTTATTCATTTGTTAAGTCTTGATATCCCTCTTTCAATTGTCCAATTGAATGTCAATAAATGAATTGC
The DNA here is from genome assembly GCA_011952105.1 of Coreoperca whiteheadi. NCBI lineage: Eukaryota > Metazoa > Chordata > Actinopteri > Centrarchiformes > Sinipercidae > Coreoperca > Coreoperca whiteheadi. Next base: position 16,983,267 of record CM022479.1, on the reverse strand, counting down.
TGTTTTACATAAATAATAAAATATCTCTTAAAATAATGAATAGAAAGCAAAACGCACATTGTGAAAGTGACCAATTATCATCGTGGTAGAAACCCACAATGAGCTCACGTAACGACACAGAGTTTTCAACAACACCCTAATGCTGTCTTGCTAGTGTGTTTGATGGTCATTGGAGGCTTTATGCTCCTCCTGTATAGGTGTGTTTCAGATGTCTTTGTTATTTGTCATACTCCCCCATGATAACATGATCTTGGCGATAAAAAAGTAATCTCTGGATTTGTTTCGTCTGACTGCCAGCCTTGCATTCCTCTTCTCTCTGTGTCACTCTGTTGTTTATTTCAGTCCTCACACATCTCCTCTTTTAACAGGCCTGAGTCCCCAGACTTTGACAACATATGCCGAGTTTGGAACGTTCAAGTTTTCGCCATCCAAAGCAAATGACACCTTCGGCCGCACCAGCTCCAATATGTCAACAGTCTACAACAAAGCGGTAATTGTTTCTCTCGTGTAACATCCTCATTTGTTGTTGTACAGATAAGCACAAACTCTTTTCCCTATCACATACTCAGCCTTAAAGAACCAAATCAGTGGTTTTACTACAATCACAAATACTTTACGGTACGTTACTGCTTATGAGTTTTAATGTTTTAGTTTTTTAAACATTTCATTCTATTTAGCTGCAGCAATCCATCACAGTGAATAGGTCATAAATATGTTATACCTGCATTCATTTTTGTCCGTAAAAAAGTTACTGTTGTGTGGTCATGCAGATTAGGCTTCTTAAATGAAACTTAAAAACTGTGCGAAGACAACATACATGTCACACTTTGAAATCAATAAAATAATGAATACTATTAATTGCATAGAAGAAAAGATCAATTTAAAGGAATAATTTGTTGAAATAACTTGCCTGGCTCTGTCCAAAGGTAACAAAATCTGCCTGCCAGCACCTCTAAAGCCCACTAATGAGCATGTTATATCTTGTTTGTTTAATCCATACAAAAACCAACTTGTAAAAATGACATGTTGCGGTTTTACGCAGCGTTATGTGTGGGACAAACATCAGAGTGGTTTCAATTTTATAATCGAACTTTGCTTCTTTTTTTTTTGTAAATGGGCTAAACATGCAAAAATGCCGATATGGATATGATTTTTAAGATGCCTAATAGCTCCCACGCATTGACGCATCCCAACTGACTGTTAATGTCTATGAGAAATTAGATTTTTGTTGAGTTAATTATACGCAATAACAGAATAAGGCAGAGTATCAATAGGTCTATAATTCGGTGTTAACGCCAAATGGGAGGGACGTCGCAGTCACGGGTGATTTAAGACATTGGTTTATGAAACGTTTATATTCTACCTGTACTGGCTGAACTCATGGTGTAGCCAAATTACTTTGCTGGTTAGGCAATCAGCATTTTGTTTCTGTGACCAAATTGATTTGTCTGGTGCCACAGCACGAACCCTGAACCAGTAAGTTGGGTTATATTTGTTCGTCATCCCCTTTCAATTTAATTACCTTTAATCACATTTTGGGAGTGGTGTCTCTCTGTGTGTGTGTGTGTGTGTGTAAATTGTGGGGGGGTTTGCGTTTATATTTTTTTATTAACAGAACATACTTTTTTATGTGATAGCCAGGCGTGTGTGGTTTCCTGGGTGGACAAATATTGTTTTTGAATGTCATTGTGAATTTCAGTGTTGTCACTAAGAGTCAGGGTAAGTTCAACTCATTTGCAATGTTGGACTAATCCAAATTCCACAGAGGAGTAATGTTGACTTCATCAGTGTGGTTTTGTGTGTGTGTGTGAGAGAGAGGCAGAATATGTATTCGCTCTGTCTTGGCCTGACCTGACCTACTGATAGTGAGTTGAGGCATGTCTAGGGAGCGTGGGGATGTGTTATTGCAGTTGAAGGCTCATAATCATCACGTCATGAAATACATCTCTTGTCACATCGTGTTCTGCTGTTCTTTTTTTATCTGATTCACCTAAATTCCTCAAGCAAAATGAATACTTAAGTAGCCTGATAAAAGACGCTGTGCAGAGCTAGTAACCACAAATTCTGTCTTAGGTCAACTTTTTTGTCTTGTATATAGCCCTTTGAATTACACCCGTCACACAGTAAAGCATGTCTTAGCACTGATGTATTGAATGAAAGCATTAACTATAGGCATTATAAAGGAACACAAAGCTGCGCATGATAACAAACCAGGCAACAACAGCAACCCGAAACTCTTAAAACATTAACTATAATGTTAAAGTAAAATAAATAGGATTTGCTTCTCATACTTCTTGACTTTTGGTTTGTGGTGATGTTCATAAACAATCTGAATCATATGAAGGGAACTTAAACTTGGCAAGAGTAGTGACATCTCTTCCCGCTTATATATTTCAATATTGATATACTGTATTAAATGTATACATTTAGTAGAAATCCAATTGAGAAACTAGATGAAATAACTAGACGTGAATGTCTGTCAATTAGATGCTTGAAAAGTGAATGTACTTCATCACAAGCAGAAATATAATAGTAATGTCTAACTTGGAATATACAATATAGGAACTTTTTTGGTGGTTGACAAATTCCTGTCAACTCTCATCTCGTGGTATATATTGTCATGATGCTTAATTCCAGAAGCCACTTCATCGAGTGAACTATGAAAGTTTCTGTTTGGAGGCACTTCATAGACTGCATCAGAAACTCTCTGCTCGCTTGGGTGGACTTGCGTTGCAGTTTTGGGTTGCTGACATTGCTAAATACTTGATCGTACATTACCTTACGTTTCTTTATCTATAGACAAAAAAAAAGTTCCATGGGTTGATGCCTTGATGATGTGCTGTCCGTGCGCCTCCTTCCTATTGCATTGCCATCACTACAAGAATAATCTCAAATAAGATTTCTGCCTCACTGATGGAACTTTTTGCAGTACACAGGTATATCCTGCTCTCATTTATGTTTCCTAAATAACAGCAAAAACCATGAATTAAGTCATATTTTAGTATTTTGTACAGAAGTGATGTTCTCAAATAAGACCGAGAAGGGTTCTGCTGTTTTTTTGTGCTGCTTGTATTTGCTCTGCTGAATTTGCATCCGTCTCTCTTGTCCAGCCTGTGATGTAAGGAGCTCAGTCAGGCTGTACCCAAATGACGGAAGCGTGCATCGCTTTAAGAGTAAACACGCTGTCAGTTCTTATCAAACGTGTTGTTGACAGTTCTGTCCTCCGCCATGCTATTGTAGCTAAGTAGCAGTACTACAGGTAACTGAGCAACCAGCCCTGTTTGAAACAGTAAAGAGAGTAGGTACACAGAACCTTATGTGTGTGTGTGTGTGTGTGTGTCACCTGCTTCCCCATTATCCCTCCTTGATAAATTCCACAAATCCAAAGGTCAGCATGTACACTGCAGTGACTAATTGTGATGTTTAAGATGATGTATGACAGTGGTGCACACTTTCCTCCTGACCAACGTTCAGTGTGTTCAAAGATGGACAATAACGTTCTCCTCTGACAGAATTGCGATTCTGCTGTAATTTTTCAAATAAGCCAATAGGAGACAAAGGTTTAGTAGCAGGAGTGACTAATCCTTAAAGCATTGGCAAGACATGTTCTGTCATTTTGCTCAGGCTATGACAAGTTTCTTTCTTGATTACTCTGTGACAAAGCTTGAATAGTGACTGATGTACACACACACACACACACACACACTCACACACACCGACACACACACTCAGTTGTGTTTCCATCACTTTCGGGGACATTACATTGACTAACATTCATTCCCTGGAGACTTACCCTAACCCTAACCATAGCCACTACTTTGTCTAAGTCCAACCCTTACGCTAGCCTTAACCTAACCTTACCCGTAACCTAACCTTAAACCATGTTTTCCCCCTATAATTTGATGATTTACGTTATGGATAAGATTATGGCATTTTGCCCCCATAAGAAAGGCAAGTCCTCACAATGTGTAAACAGATTTATGTCCTCACAACATTAGTAATAACTGCCCACAAGCACACAAAGACAAAGACAAAAAAACCCAATTTGGAAATAAGTTGATACATAAACAATGCATAATTACGTGAGAATAAGCTGTTTAGTGACATCGGGATTGTGAAGACAGGTCTAACGGGTGCTGTGCTGGACTTCCACACACAAAGATTGTCTGTGAGAAACTGCTCAACTGCACCAGCAGTCTTATAACACAACTGTTAGTTAGTCTCCAATGACAGATATTGTTACTTTGGTTTGTGTGATTGTTTGGTGCATCCTGTTGCCTTCAACATAAACTGATGAGAAGGAGGAAAAGAAGAGGTATGCATGCTTTGTGTCAGGTCAAATTCCTCTGTCTTGGTTTACAGGGGAGTTCTTTGAAAACCGTTCTTGTGGAAAGTTGGTTACCCAGTTTCTTTTTTTTTATGACCTCAATTGTTGCTATAGAGAAGCCTGCAGTGATTTAGCAGAAAATGGTATTCCTGTTAGGTTTTGTCATTTTGTCACTGCCATGTAAGCTACATGACTGGCTAGTGTGGACTTCTTATAATGTCTGATCTGTGTAATTTTTCAATCTAATCTGAAATAAATTGCTGTGTAGGCCCCTCACTTTTAAAATGAAATGTTTTTTGTAAGTAAACCTCCAGAGCTAAACTGTACTTTCTTTCTTTTTAGGTAAATACTCAGAGGAGTCGCACGCTATCCGCTAAAGCCACGAGAGGAAGACATGTCAGCACCTCAAGCACATGGGAACAGCAATTAGACAATTTCACCTGGCCCCACAATCCCAAAGGGCTGAAACCCAGTCGCAGTGACCCTGCCTTGGCTCCTCCATTTTCTCCTGCTGCTCCTGCCCCTGTTATGGTGATCAGTTATTTTCATGTTAGATTGCAGTGTTACTGAAGTACCTAATCTTTTACATGTGGTTTTTAGAGAACCAATTCTTCAAACAAATAACATAAAAACTGCAAGTACTCCACAGTACCATACTGTATAAGCATTGTAAATTGCTCTTTATCTTTTAGAGAGCCAAAGGGCAGGCTGTCCAGAGCCAGCACTCCCTCCAGACTCGAGTAAACAGACACAGCACCTATTCTTTGAGCAACGGCACTCAGATGACCAACAGCCAGACACGCATCGTCCGGCCGCCCTCTGCCCAGTTTCACATTGAGGACAGGATGGGTACCATGAAAACATCCAACTTAGAGCAGCAATCAGCGTGAGTTCACCTGGCTTCCTGGCTTTCATTGACATTTTCAGTCAATAAGAAGGGGTTGACATGGGTAGCATTATACCTGTACAAGATAAGGGAGACGTGTAATCTTATTGGCACATATATGTTGTCAATGTTTTACAGTATTTTACATATTGATCATATCGCAGTCTTAAGGTAAAGGTCCATTTCTCCATACAGTTTATTTCTTTGAAGATTACAGTCCAGTCTTCCTTTGTTGGAGGGTTTGGCTGCAGCCATTTCCATGTGATGGTTTTCTTGCTGGCAGCCAAGAGTAATTTAAAGAGATATTCATTCTGAGCCATGAATTTGTCTGGGATTTTTCCCAGGTATAATGTGACTAAAGAGCAATAAGCTCATCAAATTTTAAATGCATTGAAAACTATTTCCTACATTAAATCAAACCCATGCTGGTGGCATCAGACTAATTTAGAATCTCATTTCCAACCCTCTCTTCCATTCCTGTGCCTGTTTCTACGGGATGAACAGTATGATGAACATGTCAGACCTGACCCTAAAGGAGGCTGTAATGTTCCTGTCTCGCCCTGAAGAGAATTTCCAGCAGTGTGGAGCCAGCTTCATACACCACCTCACCTTCAAAGAGGAGACCGCCAAGCAGGAGGTCTGAGCACACTAATATACTGCAAACGCTTCTTCTTAACATGAACAGACAGACACACCCTCCAAACACGTACACATGCGCTGCGGTGTTGTTAATGTTCACATCCTATGTGTGTGCGGATTGTCTTGTTGTGGTGACACAATTGGTGGAGCGCTCTGTAAAGACCTTTGTGTAACCTGCCTTGAGGGAAAGGGAGGAGAAACTATATATCATGCCGCTTGGCTGTTAGTTCTGCTTGTAACCTACAGTATAGTCAATCCATTGTCACGCCTTTAAGTCTCACGTTTTTCAACACCTGCCCCCTCCACATTTCTGTGTCACAGGTTTCCAAACTAGAAGGTATCCCCCTTCTGGTGACCCTGCTGCGGAGCCCCAACCCTGGGGTGAGCCAGGCTGCTGCTGGGGCTCTGAGGAACCTAGTGTTCAAGGACCAAGAAAACAAGCTAGAGGTTCAGCACTGTGGCGGTATAGCTAAGGCCCTGCAGCTACTAAAGGAGACAGATTCTACTGAGACCCAGAAACAAATCACTGGTAGGACATTTTTAGTGGCACAGGACTTCAAAATATTGGGCAGAAGGGTGGCCTTAGAGGGCCTTTCCTAAAAAAGCATATGCCTTGTATCTAGCCGTATGAGACAATATCACATAGACTGAGCAATAACATGTGCTTCATAACATCATATACAAGTATACATATCCTTATTAAACACACACCGAAAGTAGGTCTTCCTCTTCTTCCCAGATTTACGTGTTCACAAATAAATTATACTTCAAGTCCTGCCTTGAAAAATAAGTGGAAAGTAAGTAATGAGATCAGAAAATAATAAAAGGGGTTGGAGTTTGAAGTTCATTACAGTTTCTCAATATGTTTTATTAAATATAGCAACGTTTTGATGTCACAGACATCTTTATAGAGCTCTGTGATTAATCAATTCGTTGATAGCCAGAAAATTCTGAAATGATTTAAGTCATTCTTTAAGCTAAAATGCCCAACATTCTAAGGTTCCAGCTTCTCCAGTGTGGGGATTTGCTGCAAAACAACACATTTGAAGACATCGCCTAGGATTTTGGGGAAGATGTGATGGCCATTTTTTCAATATTTACTGACATTTTTCAATATTTTCTGACAGTTTGTAGATGAAAGAATAAATCGATTAATCAGACAGATTTTATAGTTAGTTACAGTCCTACTCAAAACATTGCTCTATTGAATTAGATGTATTGGTACCAATCAGTACATTGAACAGCTCCTTTGCCTTTTTATATCCAGCACCTGTAGGTTTTGTGATATATGTGATATACACTCATATTTTCACCTAAATTAAAGGATTGCATCCCGTGTGCAAGAATCATGCACACAATGCCTGCATTTACTTAATAGAGACATAAATCAGTTAGTAATAATAATACAGGCTCAATATCAGATACAGAAAATATCACACATGGCTTGGTACACCACATGTATAAAGGCTAGGACAAACCACCTTATTGCACCATATCCATATTCATGTGCGATAACCATTTTGTTCAATCCTTCACAAATTTAGCAAAACTATGACTCGTACTATAATCAGAAATGCATTTTAATAATGACTTTACTTTTCCTGCGATTTGAAGGCCTCCTGTGGAACTTGTCCTCTGCCGATGAGCTGAAGGAAGAACTTATATCTACAGCACTGCCAGCCCTGACTGAGAATGTGGTCGTGCCATTCACATGCTGGTCAGAAAACAGTGCCATCAACAACATACACCCAGATATCTTCTACAGCGCCACAGGGTGCCTGCGGTGAGAATATTTAATTAAGATCAGTACCTCTGGGCCTTTACGTGGTTTATTTTCATGTTTTGAAGGCAGAGATCAGACAAAAGACCTGCACACTGTTCTGACAGCTCCCAGTACGTTTTATTAAATATAGCAACATTTTGATGTCACAGACATCTTTTTGAAAGCTCTGTGATGTCAGTGATTAGTCGATTAACCAATTAGGCGATAGCCAGAAAATTATGAAATGATTTAAGTTCAAGTCTGCTTCATTGTCAGTTCTTTCACATGTACAGTACATACATACAGAGAACCAAAATTGCATTACTCTCTCAAAGCCATGGTGCATACAAATAACACTAACGAAACCTATAATCTAAACTATTTAAGTCATTCTTTAAGCTAAAATGCCCAACATTCTAAGGTTCCAGCATCTCCAGTGTGAGGATTTGCTGCAAAACAAGACATTTGAAAACATCGCCTAGGACTCTTTCATGGGACATTATCAATATTTTCTGACATTTTGTAGACGAAAGAATTAATCGATTAATCAGAAAAATGAACAGATTTTAAAGTGAAAATAATATTTAGTTACAGTCCTACTCAAAACATTGCTCTATTGAATTGGATGTATTGGTACCAATCAGTACAGTAAGCAGCTCCTTTGCCTTTTTTTATGCAGCAAGTTGTTTATGTGATATATGTGCTATACACTCATGTTTTCACCTACACTGAAGGATTGCATCCTTATTGAGATCAATAAGATAAGAGGACTGTTTCTTTTAGTTGGCAGTTATTTAATGTAAACGTGTATTAAACACGTCATTGCAACTACTTAATACTGGCACTGCAACATCGTGCTCGGGACACGTCTGTGCACCTTGTGCCTAATCACCACGATCAAGTTTGCTAACAGGGTGTGATGGTGCAAGTTACATGTTGAGGCACTCACAGTTCTGTGTCTGTTATTATATTCTAGACATGCTCGTGTTTCCAAGTGGTTTTAAATGAATGATTGAAATGTGTGCAGGAACCTGAGTTGTGGCCAAAAGAACAAGAGGCAGGCAATGAGAGAGTGCCCTGGCCTCATCGACTCCCTCATGGGTTACGTCCAGTCCTGTGTGGCAGAGGAAAACCCTGATGACAAGGTGAACACAATTAATGGATTAATCAACTGACAGAAAATGAATCAGCAACTATTTTAAGTCATTTTTTTTGTTGTTGACATATTTATTGGTTAACAATTCATCCATCATCATGCTAATAATTGTAAACTGACTATCTTTGGGTTTTGGACTGTGGGTTGGACTTCATCTTGGGCTTAAAGAACTTTTGACAGGCAGTTTAGTTCCCATGGCCTTCTAATCAACGATTATTTGTCTGTTTAACAGGCCACACATTGTTTTTCTGGCTCACAGCATTGTTGTTGGTTTTTCCACATTGTCCCTCTAACACTGACTTGTGGATGTGTGAGCAGGCGAGAACAGCTATTCATGTCTGGTGAAGTATTCTAGTTTAGTCCTAGTTCCTGTAGAACATGTGTCTCCTGTGTCTCTCAGAGTGTGTTCAGCCCGGATACTAAATATATCCTTATATTTCATTTGTGAAAGTTATGGGTGTGGATGTATGCTTAATTCCATGTCTGTGCACATACTGTGTTTACACAGGCTTCTTTTAATGAACTAGTGTTGAATGACTGGAGGTGCTGTTTGGTTGTGTGTTGTCTGAGCGAGAAAATATTTAGTCTCAGCTCTGTAAACGTTTCCTCTTGTGACTGTGACGGGAATCCCTGTGGTTATGGATGTAGACAGTTACTGCGCTTTATGCATGTTGGTGCTATAATGATTTTAGTAATATAGACAGTTTACATGTAGCCTTATCTATGTTTTCATCATTTGATTGTGTTTCACTGATGTTTTGATTAAGGATCATTTTACGGTTAATCAATCATTAATCATGAACCTAACTAATATTACTTAAACTTGTTTATTTTGGTCAGCATGTGGATGTTTCTGTTGCATTTCTAGAAGCATCCCTCCATTTCCTGTTAAATGAACATACTAGCTGACACTCTCTTAAGACCTTGATAGATGTTTAATGGCAATTGCAAACCTCAAATTACAGTGAAAGAAAGAAAATGAAATAAGTTACCTTTGTGGACTAAAAGGGAAATTCCAGTGTTCGTCAACCTGGGTTTTACTCTTATATTTTTGCCCGTTGGTCACAATATTTTTTTACTCACTGCCTCCATTGTAGAGATTTGGGATTATCTTTTTGCTTCAATTTTGGTTTGAGTATTTGGTGTAGGACAGTTAACCACAAATGGGGTCTTCCTTCATCACATAGTGGTAGTGTATAAGAAGTGCATGGTGTGTCATTTTATTTCTGCAATTGAGAAACTTGCAAACAAGAATCATTGATACAACAGATAAGTCAGAAAGTAGATCGGCAATGCTATGGAGTTATGTCCAATAGTCATAATGGTCAAAAATATGAGAATAAGACTTACAAGATTTAATCTACTACTAATAACCGCTCCTCTCCTCTTCTCTCGTGTAGTCTGTGGAGAACTGTGCATGCATCCTCCATAACTTGACCTTCCAGCTGGAGCGTGAGTCCCCGGAGTGCTTCAGCAAGTTCCACTCTCAGACATCGGGCCAACCTGGGAGTAAGAAAAGCCCCACGACTGGTTGGTTCAGTCCCAAGAGCAGCAAGGCACAAAAGGAGGTGGGCATCAACCTACACCCCTGTTTGTTGGTTTAATCATGACGGGCCTTTAATCCAAGCCCCCCCCCCACATCTCTTTCTCATCATTTTTCCTCAGTTTTTATTTGACATTGCTCGGGGAATGCCAGAGGACAGTACCCCATCAGGTGTGAAGTGGCTGTGCCACCCCAAAGCCATGCAGAACTACATGTCTTTGCTGGGCACGTCCCAGAACAGTGCCACCATGGAAGCCTGCTGTGGTGCCCTGCAGAACCTCACTGCCGGAAAGGAGCTGGTGAGTACAAAGAAGATAATTATTAGGCTTACCATTTGTGTGTGGTATTAATGGAAATTTTAGGATTATCTCAGATTGATTTAAGAAAAGAGAAAAGCAACAGAGAAGTGATAGGAATAGTGGCACAACAGCACAATTCACAAGACTAACTGACTGGTTTTGTGAGAAAGGGTGGAGTTTTGTCTCCAGGGATTTAGAGGTTATTAGAGAAAGAAAGAAGAAGTTAGAAGAAGGGAAAGTGAGTAATTCAAATGTCAAATGATTACAAAGTCAGCTGGATTCGCAATGCAAATGCAAATATGATATAAATACAGACTGCTACAGTGAAGTGGGTGCAACAGCTAATGTCTTTTCCTTCATTATTCTTCTTAAAGAATTCTTCTTTTTGCTTCTGTTCAAGGGGTCCAATGCCATGAGCCAGATTCTGGTTCAGAAGTTGGGGGTTCTGCTGTACATGCCCGCTCTGTTAAAGTCTCCTAACCGCAGCCTGCAGAAGACTGCTATTTCACTGCTGGGTAACATGTCTCGGACCAGCAGTTTGCAGACTACCATGGGTAAGGAAAAGCATGAAATTCTGATGAGTTGTTTGTTTTGCAGGCGGCAGGCAGTGTTGCAGATACATACATGTTGAGTTAGTCCACATAAAACTGATGCACTGTATGTTTCCTATGTCTTCTCTGTAGCAAAGCAGATTCTGCCTGAGCTCACCAGCCTCCTCTCCTCTGGGCCCCTTGAGATGGGAAAGTCTGACGAAACTATATCAACAGCTTGCAACATGGTACGGACTCTGATGTTGGCGGACACTGAGGTCGGCAAGAAGGTCATTAATAAGGAACTGATCTCATCACTGACTGACCTCAGCGAGAATGGGTAAGTCTTTTCAATACACAGCCAAAAAAATTGCATTCACCTCAAGACTGAATAAAAGCAAAACTATCTCTACCACTGAGGGTAATGAGAAAAGGTGTTTTTATTTTATAATTTGGGCCCATCCCTAAACACTGTAACATGCATTTGTGCACAGAAAATTTGTGGCACAAACATTTGCTGACATTTTTCCTCTTTAACAGTGAGAATCTATCAAGAAACGTTTTAATCTACCATCTCCACTGGAGTTGCTATGGCAGCTTGTTGTCAAAAGGTTATTTTAATGCAAAAACTGCCTTTCAGTCAATTTTAGATTTCTGCTGTCAAAGTATCTAAAAATAGTAGTGCAGGGGATATCCTCAGTGCCTAAATTGCTTCTTTTCCTTACAATCCTTTCTTGTTTGTGGGTTTTTTGCCTTATTTTTTTTCCTGTTTGTGCGAGCCCATTTTCTTCCTTTATGACCTCTGTCCTTCTGTCCCAGGTCTTTGCCCAAAGGCAAAAAAGCAGCTTCCCTGCTGCTCTACAGTTTATGGAGTGAGAAGAATTTGCAAGGTGTTGTGAAAAAGGTAAATTTTAAGAACTGAAATGCAAAACGCGTGACTGACTGTGGGTTCTTTCGGCAGACACAACACACACCTATTGTGTCCGTGTATCGGGTTAAAGCTTAGCACATGCTTGTGCTGCTGAAATGGGGGGGTGTTTATTATTACTCCTCTGGCTCACACAGTCACTTTCCCTTCCCTCCTGCCCCACCCAAGAGTTCAGTGAATACAGAAACAGTCACATTGGAATCCTGGTAGACTGGTTTTCAGTGCTCACTGTCTGTCTGTAAAATGGAAGCAAGATGAAGAAGGGGTCAAGACAGTAAGAGTCAGAAGTGGACAGAGTTTTGGATTGTCAGAATACATGAATGATTTTCTTAAAAATGTGTGTATGATTACAAGCAAGTGTGCTTATGATACAGTAGCAATGCTTATACATGCCATTTATAAAAAAGTGACTGCGAAGAAGAGCTGGTAAGAGAGGAAAACACTCCGGTTTTCACACTGCCGTGATTCGCCTGAGGCTCTATAAGTTGCTGAAACAGTACATTTCCTCTCCTAATTAGAGCAAGGGTGTGTTGTGTGTGTTGTGTGTGTGTGTGTGTGTGTGTGTGTGTGTGTGTGTGTGTGTGTGTTTCCATCTGTGCGACACCCTTAACTGATTTCTTTTGAACGTTTGATCCACAGCTGGGATTTAGCAAATCACTTTTTGTCACTCAATACACCCCAACACTGCTCAACTCGGCGCAAGTTTTCCCTTGAGTGTGACGAGCAAGTGGAGCGGCACCACAGGTACCATTTGCTTCTGAATGTTTGTATCTGCATGTATTCCGATTTAAAGCCTCAGTGGGGCCAAAATGAACAGAATTAGTTTCATTTGGATTTTAAAAAAAATTCTCTGTCTCTTTTCCTGCTTGTGCTCCTGTGGGCGCTTGCAGATGGAAACCAGCATGTTTAGACACTGCTGTGACCACGCCCTTGCAACGAGGAGAGTAGAATTACATTCTTCACATAATATCCTTGTTGAAAGAGCCTGTCAATTAAGAATTAATCATATGTTGTACATACTTTAGAGAAAAGAAAGCTTTTAGTTTCATGAATAATCCTGCGGGGTGTTGTATGTATTTAATTTGGATATGTTTCTGTCTGTGTATATAAATGGGTGAGCGTGTTTTTGATAGGTCAAGTGTGCACATGCTGAAACCCAGTTCTTACAGCCTGAGAACCACAATACACCAGACAATGTTATCTGCAGTCAAGTTACTTAAGGCATGCAGATCATTTAGATTCATGGATGGCATTGTTGTCAAATGTGTCTGTCTACAGTGGCTGTATATATATTGTGGCCTTGAGTACTGAGGACTCAAAAATGAAAGTAATAAGAAAAATACATAAAAAGCTGAAAAGAAAAGAAAAAAAAACTGTGTGTATTTGTGATACTGTTCCTATCAGATGAAATCTTGTACGTCTAAAGAGTGTGCTATGTAAGTATAAGGCATCATAATAACAACATTTTTTTTAAATGTTTTTTTTTTATTTGCTTTCTTGAAGTTAATCGATTTTGTTGAATGTTACTTTGTTCTGTTGTCTGTTTCATCTGTAGTTTAGAATTTAGTTTTGAAAATAAATGAATAGAAACAGTTTTCAACAAGTGCCTAAACAGTTAAAGGAATAGTTAATCATTTTGGGAAATACGCTTGTTCGCTTTCTTGCCAAGAGTTGATGAGAAGATTGATACCACTCTCATGTGTGTATTTTGAATATGAGGCTACAACCAGCAGCCAGTTAGCTTAGCACAAAGACTGGAAACAGACAGAAACAGCTAGCCTGGCTCTGTCCCAAGGTAACAAAATCCACCTGCCTGCACCTCGAAAGCTCACTTACAGTATATCTTGTTTGTTTAATCGTTACAGAAACAAAAGTGTTAAAGGACATATTTTTCACGCCTAGTTTTTCAGGTTTTATGGGACCCCTAATATGTTTAACAATATGTAACGTGAGAGGTGTTGGAAATATGTTATGTTTCGACAGAGCCAGGCTAGCTGTTTCCCGGTTTCCACATTAAATGAAGCTAACCAGCTGCTGGCAGTAGCTTCATATTTATCGGGCAGATATGAAAAAAGTATCAATCTTCATATCTAACTTTCGACAAGACTGTGAATAAGCATTTTCCCATTATATCGAACTATTCCTTTAAAGTGCAGTCCTAAGAGCCTAGCTATTTTCTGTTGCTTTGTCATACATTGGCTTATATAAACTGAGGAATTGGAGCTAGGGAAGGATTGGAATATACACAACATGTACCACCAGGGCAAAGCTGGTGCCCATTCATTAACTGTGTATAGAAATGTGCAGCAAGTCAATCATCCCACAGGAAAACCCTTAGAAGGCCAAATTGAAATGCATCAACAGTTCCCATAGCCTGACACAGTCAGTGCAAGCTGCTGGATGCACACTGAAAATCTTGTAAGTGTTCTTTGATCTAATTTAACGGAACACATCAAGGAGATAATGAAGGGGCTGTGCCCTCAAACATAAGTCTAATGAATTATGATCTCTGTGCACCACCTCAGGCAAGAGGAGCTGCACATTTAAATTGATAATGTTTAAATGTTTCTATTTAAAAACAGATGTGGCTCTTGATCTAAAGCTTGTAAGCGTAATTTTTGCTACCTTACCTATAAAGTTTTAGGGGCTCATTATAGGTGATCTGCTCTCATAACCAAACTATAGTCTTGTTTACTAAAAACAGGTTTTAAATCTTTTTGCAACTCAAGCATGAAAATTCACTAAAGCATTCTTGCGAAGAGATGAGATGGTTGGCATCTGTAGGGATTCCCAATGGCTCCAACAATACACAGCAGCGGACTTGTTTTTTATGCTTGAGACATATAGGGAAAGATTGATGTCAGTATTGCTTAGAATGTATTTTTGGAGAAATGTGTGTGTGTGTATGGTATATAATTAGGAGCTTTCCCTGTCACTCATTCTGCACATAGAATAAATAACAGATATGAAGACAACATTGTAAGTGGTGGTCTTTTCTTAAACAACCAACTTACAAAGGTACAAATTATGTGCATATTTGATGTTTACACAATATGAGCCATGATGGAAGATACTGTATTCTCTGTTCATCATTTCTTGTAGATCTCTTGATCTGGTTTGGTTGAGATTTTTACAGATTTTAGAATATAGTAGATTTCAACCTGTCCCTCTCCTGAGTGGTGGAGTGCTGCAAAATGATACAGACACACAGCAACTCCACCATTAGGCCACAGCAAGTACCTTTTGCGTGCATGTGCTTTTCATTGAGACAAATTTAGCAAAATCTGGCAAAAAAGTCATAAATCACACACATACCACTGAATGGAATGCTAGTTTCATTACAAGCGTTAACCTTTCCAGCATGTCTGGGGCCACGTGAGATCCACACCAATGACTTAATTGGTATTTAGTTTTACATCTGCATGTCTGATCAAAACCGTGTTGTTATGTAAATACACTTCGAGATGAGTTTTTGATACACTTTGAAGAGAAGTTAGAAAGCAGTTGAGAAGGGGATTTTCCAACCTACAGGTAAATGAAAATGATTCATCCGCTTTCTGGTTTGTGTGTTGGTGTAAATGTGGGTGTGTGTGTGTGTGTGTGTGTGTGTGTGTGTGTGTGTGCGTGCGTGCGTGCGTGCGTGTGTGTGTGTGTGTGTGTGTGTGTTGGGTGGAGGTCTGGGCGTTAACCCAAGGAGTATCATGTCAGTCCTAGTCATGTCAGAGCCTGTCTTTAAGTAGGAAGATGTCTCCTCCTGTCTTTGCTTCAGGCTTTCTACATTCATGTCTTGAATGTATTAGAGTCATTTTACTCTCTGTGGAGTTTTGAGTGCCAGTAAATGAACAGATGCACCCACACACAAAGGTCTGAAAAGAAGCAAGTGATTGAACTGAGATGGTTTTATTTACACCCTTAAACACGGAGCATCTAATTCAAAGGATGGGAATATGGAAAACAACAGAGTGAAATGGACCTGGAAAACTGGATATAATTGGCATTGTAGGTGATGGTATTAGGCAAAAAAGTGGGACTGGGGTGTGGTAGGAAACCCAGGGCTTTGTTTGAGGTGGTAGCTGCATCATGGGGGGGATGTTTACACTGCTCACTCAGCATGTCAGCATCTATTTCCTCAGGCCTCTCTTGGTCCTCTTGGATCTGTTGAAAACAAGGAAGAGTCACATGAGGCAAAAGGCACAACCAGCTTGTCCACAAAAAGCTTTGAGAAAGCACGTTTAACCGACATTATGGGGTTGCAAAATCCTCTAGCATTCGTTCCAAAAATAAAGACGGAAATCAGCACAGGGTGTGAGACATAGTCAGACATTCAAGCAGTCTTTCAGTATGTCTGTGACAGGTGTGACAGTTGCCCTGCCTGCCATATACAGCCAGCTCACCCAGTTAGAGTAAGGGGGGCGTGTCTACTTTCGAAGATGAGCAAGATGGGCATGGTGCTTTTCTGGCCTCAAAATGCCAGAGTGATGAGCACTCAAAAGGCCGCCTTGACAACAAATAGACATGAAGTCAAACACCTTATGGTCTTCTCCTAACCCCACCATTTATATGAAACATAACACCCACAGTCGCATGCTCTGATCAGTGCGTTAAATTATAGCTCTTGACAACTTCGGATCCCGCAAGAGTCAGGTTAAGTGAGGTAAAGTACAAATAAAGTAAGGAGCAGAGACTGCACAGGGTCTTTTGTAGCCCTAGCTGTGACCTTCTCATTGGCCCTGACAAGCGCTTTGAGAGAGGTTCTTCAGGTTGGTCAGGTGAGGACACAATTTACATACTTATGTGTTGTAACTAGTGTACTGACCAAAAGGGAACAGTTGTATAAAGTATTCTGTGGCACTAGACGGAGCTTTCCAAAGTCGAAAAAAATAACCCTTTGGTTCGGGCTTGGACACTACAATTCCTTAACAAAAATCCTGCATTATTTACCAGACAGGAAGGGTCTCACAGACTATGCTTTCAAATTACATCATGGGAAGTGTAGGATCAGTGTTTCTGGGGCTTGACTCATAATGCACAATAAAAGCCCTTTACCTCTGAACCTCAGCTCCATCTACTGTGAAAATTCTTTTTTTTTTATCTCACGTGTGTGTGGCAGAGAGAGAGAGAGAGAAATTTGATTCAAAGTTTGTTTCTCACGTTTTCTGGTGGTCGCTGACACGGTTCCTCAGCACATTAATCTGGAACAAAGAAAACATGCAAATGTAACTCTAACGAGGGCTGATAGATCCTGTGCCTTACTTCAACAATATGTCTGGTATACTGTAGCACACACACCTCATATTTCTGGTGGGTGAGTTGGTACTGCATTTCAAACTTCTCTGCCTCCAGCTGGTACATCCACTCCCACAGCTCTTTAGCTTTCTCCCTGTAAGGCACAGATAAGGAAAAATGGGACAGTATGGTAATTTTTGTTATGTTGAGGGATTATTTCCATCGCCTCATGTGCTTCATAAAGAATGTCCCTAACAAAAAATACTTCATCTCTCTTGGGGAGAAGGTGAGACAGTATTTCATCACTTACTTGAGTCTTTCCTGGCTCAAGTTCTCGATGTCCAGAGATTTGCGCCTTTCACTTAGAATCTTTTTCTTTTTCTCTCTCTCAGTTTGCCTCTTACCAGTCCGTTTTTCAGTCTGTTGGAGAGTGAAATAAAACATGACTCTAGTCTACGTCCTTCACATTTTAACCACTTTAACCTCTTGTAAAAAAAAAAACCCACTAAGAACCCTCCGCCTGCTCACCAGCTTCTGCATGTAGCCTCCAAAGTGGAGGCTGGTGAGGGTTTTCTTCTTCTTTGCGTCATCCTCTGCTCTCTTCTTGGCCTCCTCCTCCTCCTTACGAGCTCTCTCCTCCTAAAGAAACATGGATCCAGAGAGAAAGAAAACCAGGAGTGAAATGGAAGGAGGTGGCTCAGTCAGTAGATGCAGGAAGTATACATTTTATTACAGAAGCTTGAACATGACTATACCTCAAGACGCTTCTGTCGCTCTTTGTCTCTGTCACTGCGGATTCGGTGCTGCTCTGCTCGCTCAGAACGGCGCTTCTCCTGCACAACAGGTCATCACATCGTAAGAGATCTCAAAGCAGATCTTATTCAACGTTATGTCTGTTTGAATAGGTTTATGTTTGATTGGCTACAGTGTAGGGTTCTCACAATCCTCTCCTTGAGGTTAATGAGCTCATCTTCTTCCTTCTTTCTGCTCTCAAAGTGAACCTCGATCAAAGTCTGAAGCTCCATCAGGTCCTTCTCCATCCTTTTACGATGTATATCCTACAGAAACAGGGGTTCAGTGCTTCTTGTGTTTCATGGTAAGGTTCTATGTTTCTCTGCTTTCCACTTTATAGAAAGGCATGATACACATATCTGTTATGGTCTCAAATTAAAGGGACACCTGGACTAAAGTAAAATGACTATACAGGGTAAAAACAATCGGGGCTTCAGTGTAGTTTCAATGAAAAGTAGCAACAATGCTCAGCAACAATTAATAGAGACCCTAGAGAAGGCAGAGCACTGACATATCCATACCAATATAACACCTTGTGATGTTTAAAATTACACAATACATCATTATGCAGAAACCTCTGCACGGTATGTACTGTAAGTAAACAGGCATCCCTCTGTTCTCATTCCTAGTCTGTCACTCACATCGAAATCCACCTTCTCTCCATCTGGGATCTTAGGAGGGATGAGGTTGGGCATGATAAATGGCCTGGAGATTAAAAAAACAGTGAGGGAACAAAAAGAAAAAGAAAAACAGAAAAGAGAATCCTTAGTCACTGTCACTGTGGATGTCAAATTAGGATAAAACAGCAGGTTCAACATGCCAAACAAATGTTCTTCATGTCTTTGGCTGTGCATGTCACGATTCATGAATGCTTAGAAGCAGCTTCTTTATATCTTATATATTTTGTTGTACTCTTTGCTTTGGAATAGGTTTTATTCAATTTTACTCCACAATGTTACAGAATGAACTTTAACTAACCATGATAATATAGAGAGAGACAGGAACAAGTCATTATTTTGTTAATCAAAAGTCATTTTGACACCCAAGTCCCAAGTCCTAAACTTTAGATTTCAAGTCCAATTCATATTCGGCATTCACGTTATTTAATGGCATTTCTAAACACTGATGACTAATATACTGATTATACACGAATATGTAGGGGTTAGTCTTAGGGTGAGAGTTACAGTTAAAGGGTGATATGTCTAGATTTATACTTATGCATACGAATTTAGAGGAAGGGTGAGGATGAGTGTGAGGTTAGATTACATATAGGTTATTTTTAGGATTAGGGTTCAGTTTAGGACATTTAGAGGCTCAGTAACATGAAAAAAATTACTGTAGATGTATGTTATCACTCTTATCATTCTTTGTCTTACTTATATTTTTTGTAGATATTCATGCACTAAGTTTTGGAACGACCATAATCCTTCTCATGAAGGTTTGGGCGTTGTAAACAGGAAGTATGCTATCGATAGCTACGACTTATTTACATTTTAGCAACGTACCCATGGATGTACAGGCAGCTATCACTGCCTTACTTTGAACCTTAAAAAAGGGATTAATCTCAGGCAAGTTCTGTAGTTACAAGGAGCATTTTTGTTTTTTTTCTGTGATTTTCAAGCAGATTTACGGATGGGTAGACACAGCACATACTGATTTCCTCAGTGTAAGTCACGCTAAATCTAAAAATATGTGTATTATGTTTTTGTGTTCAGATTTGACTGAGTTATGACCCTGAGTAGGAGTATGATTTCTCACACAAATTGCGTCAATGGGGCACCACAAGTACTTTAATAGCCTAAAACGGGGAAACAGCTAGCCTCGCTTGGTCCAAAGATAACAAAATCTGCCTACCAGCACCTCTAAAGCTAACATGTTATATCTTGTTCGTTAAATCTGTTCAAAAACAAAAGTGTAAAAACAACAATTTATGTGGCAGTCTTGTACAGATTAAACAAACAAGATAGAAAGTGTTCATCTGTGAGCTTTAGAGGTGCTTGTAGAAGGATTTTGTTTAGGCTAACTGTTTCCCCTGCTTCCAGTCTGTGGAAGTCTTCTTATCTAACTCTCTGCAAGAAAGCCAATAAGTGTATTTCCCAAAATGCCAAACTATATTCCTTTAATTCAAAGGTTTTTGCATATCGGAAGTAGAATTAGCTCTAAAATAAATGTTTCCACAACAGTACTGTAGAAGAATAAATGTTTTTGTGTGTTGTAGATGTGTGTCTTGTGATGAGTTTGCACATGTGTACATCGGCGAGTGGTACTCACTTGAATTTTGGTTTGGCCTCCTCCTCTGTTGAGAAAGAAAATACAAATTGAAAGAGAAGACATCAATGAGCTTGTCCAGACCACACACACTCTTACCAAGAAAGCCTCACAAAAACATTTCATAATCCTACCAGGACATGCCAGCAAGTTATGACAATGGAGCAAGTGTGTGCATTTATAACAGAAAGTTCATCTGGCCCGTAATTCGGATATGATTCAGTTTAAGGTTGAGTACATCCAAGAAAAACAGATTCACAATGTGTAAGGCGTGCCAACATTCATTTTGATGCACTTTAGATAAACAGTGTTACCTTCTCCCTCCTCCGCATCCCCTTCTCCATCTGAAACCAAAATAAAATACTTGAGAGGTTTGAGTGTTTGTGACTGTGTGTGTCAAATGAGTGTGCATTAGGGGACTGTAAATAGCAGCATTTTAGTAGTGCTGACAGACAAAATGGTAGATTAAAGTACATGAAAAGAGGGGGGAAACCAAAATAGAGCACTGTGATTGTCAGGTGCTGTTTGCTGATCTGCGTGTGTGTATGTGTGTGTGTGTGTCGAAAGTGATGTGTTGCGTGTATCACATATCATAAATAGCACTCTGGAGAGGTTGTCTTGATAATAAGAAGTCTCTCCCCAAAGAAGTTATGAAAATATAGTTTGAACATTTTAAATAAAGGCCATAAAATCATAAAAACTCACCATAGTGGAACGATTCCAGTTAGTGTTATTTATGTTTCTCTGAGGCTATACTTAGGTACAGTGGCACTTTGAGCCTTATACTAATGTCAGCAATACTAACATGCTCACAATGACAATGTTAAAATGCTCACAATTAGTACTAAACACAAAGTACAACCGAGGCTGATAGCAATGTTATTAGTTTTGCAAAGTATTGGAAATGTTGACCTGATGGTGGTGCTAAATAAAAAGGCAGAGGATCACCAAAGTAATTACGACACGTCATTATGGGAACCATGAATGTCTGTCCTGCCAGTAGATGCTGAGATATTTCACGGAATACGTGACAACTTCGACCTGCTGGTGTAGCTGGAGAAAGAATTGCTAGGCTGTCAAATACTCAGATGATTAACTGATCCGGCCGGAGAAATGCTGCAAACCATATTTCGACAAGTGTGTCCAGTGTATGTGACACATCAGGTGACAATTTATAGGGACAGGGCGTTTTCTGATTTGAAGACATTGATAAGCTAGAAAAATGACTGAATCTGACTAACATCCCGCCTCTTTTCATATGATTGGCAGCAAGATAGAGAAACGCCTAAACATAGCTGATTGAGTATAACAGCAAATAGCTGATTCTGACTAATAAGCAAGAGCCTCAAGGCTGGGAGGGATGGAAGGCCTGAGGATTACTTTCACCCAGTGGCTGTGTCTGGTGTGACTGAGAGGGATACAGAGAGAAGAAGAAAACATGTAGGTTTGAACTTATCAGTAACTGCAGACTGTCACATACCAAAGTGAAGTGTGACTGAGATAGCAGATCATTTCCCGTCTGTCTCTGACCGAGGGTTACGCACGGAATTCTTTAATCATCATCATTTTGTTGTCAACACATACTGAACACTACACTTGGATGTTGTCTTGCCGGGTAACACTGACACAGTAACAACACAGATTAGATGTCTGCCCTCCAAACCATCCTGACAACAATGTTTTCTACTTTTAAACCCCTCACCTTGTTCTTCGCTGGCCTCTTCCTCAGCAGCAGGTTTGTCCTCTTCCTGCACGGCTTCTGGTAGAGAAGGAAGTTGTACAATAAATAGTGGCGTATCAGTGAGAAATCGTGACACTCACAGGGTGTGATATTGACTCATTAGCTTATTCCAACTATCACTCTCGCCCTTTACAATGATCTGTCATTTTTCATAAGTTCATGGTGACAGGAATGAGATGAGAGAACAGCTGCTAAACCTAATTAAATGTGTTTTTTCTCATTTCCTTCATTCCTGCTATTACAGGAGCTTCTTCGCACTTTTTGGAGATGTATTCACGTTATGTTAGTTCAGTTGTTGGATTGTGTTCCAGAGTAGAATAGACACCAGTTTTTTCAAACACTATGGAAAGCCTTACAGAGAGATAACAGGTCAGTTCAGAATGAGCTATGCACCTCTGGTATTTAAAGCAGACAACAATCAAGAGCTCAATGTGTGTATGTGTGTGTGTGTGTGTATTTGGGGTGAGATAGATGTGATAAGACCATACCTTCATAGCTCTGACTGAAGATCTATCAAATGATATGGCATGCTTTTTAACACAAAATTTGTCAATAGTTGGTAACTTTAGAGGAGAGACAGCAAAGTGGTGAAGTCCCAAATATATGATCTCATCAGGTGACAATTTCCGATATATCTCCATTACTGACAGCAAAAACAATCTGATTTTGTGGACAATGTTTGTGTGGGCTTTTGGTAGTTTACACTGCTAATCCAGAAATGTCAGATCAGGGACAGTCATATGGAGGACAAAAACTTAATTTAGTATTTATCCTAAAAAAAAATGACGATATACATAAATAAATCCTGAAATAAATACATACATAAATATCCAATAAATAAATTAAAGAATAGATACGTAAATCAATGATGTAATACATTCTGAAACACATAATTAAATACATGTACATTTATGTCTATTTATTTTATTATTTTATTTATGTCTTATTTACGGCTTTAAAGTGATTTTCGTACCACCAACCTCATTAACATACAGACACATAAATATATAGATAAATATATGAAATGTATGACTACAGAAATGAATTATGAAATGTAGAAATCCATAAATAAACAAAAGTAAAAATGTGTATATGCATGAATAAATAAAACCAGTAATATAAATTTTTGTATTTATTCATTTATTATTTATTTAGTTATTTCAGCATTTATTTATATTTTGTTTATTGATGAATAAGTAATTTTTCATCCACAATACATACCTGTCTCCTTGCTGACATTGCTTGCCAAATGTTAAATGGATATTTTCAGCTCAAGTATTCTCAGTAATATTTGTATGGATCTTGAGATACTGGAACCCAGGATAGTCTTCTAGAACATTTAATTTAATACTTCAAATTCAATTTTGTATCATAATATTTTGCCAAGACACTGTACATATGCATTGTGAGCATCTTCATACTACATGTATTATGTTTCTGACAGTCAAGTTATTACAGAAAATGGTACTGGCACCATGTCCACAAAAACAGCCGACATTTACTGTCTGGAGATGGCGTATCTTTAAAAACAGGCTTTTAGCTCGAAGCACAAACAGTACCTTCCTCTTCCTCCCCTTCCTGCTCCTCCACTTCCTCCTCTACCCCCTGCTCCCCTGCTGAGCAAAAGCAAAGAGCTGTTTATTAAAGCCAGCCAGCTAGTTAAAGCAGCTAGCCATACTCAAACAGAGATAAGGAAAGAAAGAACTCTTTCAAAGCATGACATGTCATTATATTTTAACCACAATGTTCATCACTCCACCTGTTGCTCTGGTAAATGATATTAGATGTGTCCAATTGAAACATGACCAAAAATCGTTCATTGGTGACCCAGAGCTTCATTTATAAATGTTGGTGCTAAAGCTGTACCGCTAAGTTCACAGTCCCATACCTTCAGCAGCCTCCTCTTCTGAATCCCGCAGGCGGGGAAATACACAAGAGAAGGAATATACAAATATGAGAAATGCAAACTGTGGTTTACAGTACCGCATGTTACACACACACACACACACACACACACACACAAACTACTTTTGCTCTAACTAATTACAAGTGGAAGTAGAATAGGAAGAGGAAATCCCCATCAAGATCCTGAACAAAAAGCTTTTACATCCTGTGGATTTTCCAGAAAACTGCCAACTGCAATTTTTGACTCAAGTGTTTTGGTACAAACACACTTTGTGCTGCATTACTATAAAACATTAGGGGGGGAATGCAGACACCCTGTTAATTATATAGTAATTCCTCATTTATATTTTATATACAGCAAGACCTACAGTTATGAAAGCTTTACGCTGAGTTGACAATTAGGCTGAACATCCATCCATCCATTTGATTCATAGCTCAATTTGACATTTTCATTCACAGGAGACACAACTGTTAAAATGTCCACACTTTCCTTTGAAATCCACATAATACTGTAGTATGTAGTATATAGAGGTATCCGGTTACTATATTAGGCTCGCTGGATTACTCAGAGAAAACATCTGTCAAAACATCATGGCTTTAGTTTTAACAGAAGATCACATCTTTCAGTGCTGTATTGATAGTGTACAATACATGATGAGTCATGATGAGAATTCTTACCTTCCACCTCCCTGCAAAAATCAAACACGTACGTATATTATTATTCTGATATAATGGCAATCTGTCATCACATTACAGTAACATACAGCTAGAATTACAATAGATTTCAAGAAATGTCTGTCTATGTACACTTATATAACAGGGTGTATTGTAAGTCACATATTCAAGCAGAAACATTAGAAATGTGTATATTTGGCAAGGCTGAGAGTTTTTGTATGATACATAAAAATTAAAACAAGCTTCTACTTACTCCTCATACTCCTCCACAACTTCCTCGTTGTCAGACATGGCAGGGAGCGTTCGGGTGGGCAGCAGTGAATCTGAACATTAAACAGAGTCACATTCTCACCACTCCACAATTCATAGCTTCATAACATTTTACAGTCTAAATACTGTGCTCTGGTTGCACACACACGTTAACGTTATAATCAGTGAAACTTACCTGAGGATCAGATGGCGTGATGGAGAAAGATAGCTGATGGAGAGACTTGGTGTGCAGCAGAGAAGAGGTCCCTGCTTTCACTAACAAGGAATGTGAGGTCTCAAATGGTAAAGGGTGGGGAAAAGGCTTTAGGACCCCTCGTTGTGTTATTAATAACTTCTTAGATAGCATGTACTCTCCATTATCACCATTCCCAAAAAAGGCATCTGCGTGCCCATTCAAGTGTGGGTTGCAGTGCCGAAAAGATGGGGGTAAAGTTTCTCACAGACAATGATTCATACACACACACACGAGCACAAGCTGAGGCATACACACCACATACAGATCATTTTTTCTCACCCTTGTATGGCAACCTGCCACTGACAAAACACAGACATACAACTCTTATCTACATCCCCCCTGCACCAAGATAAGTGATGCTGAAGAGTATATATGCATTTAAGACTGTTTCCATGTTGTGTAAGCAAGCAATTAAAACAAATTCATGACAGACATTTGCGGTCATTAAACATTTTATTCCATAGACAGGCAGCATCTTGCCCACAATGGCACAGAGCAAAAAACATATATTCTGGCAGATTAGAAAAAACATACAATTACAACTCCGGAATTCCTGCAACTGTAATTCAATAAAAATATTATTAGCCTTAAGCCCTTCACCTGTTTAAAGTGCTTCAAAAATTACACAAAGTTAAGGCAAATAGCTAAGGAGCCTTTAAACAATATATCACTGCCCTCTTTCCCTCACTTTTCCTCAAACATCCAGAGTTTTAATGTTTGAAAGAAGACATACCTTTATACCTTAAGAAGCAATGCAAAAAGTGTATGATTTTGGGCTCCTAACTTCAGTCCTAAAACTTTTTTTTCTCTATTTCGCATATCTGCTCCTCCTGTGTGCTTTGGAAAGTGAAGAAGAAAAAAACATAAAAAGCTTAAAGAAAGAATCAGTCATTCATAGCGTCCATTAATCTTCCAGTTCTCTTTGTCTCCTCTCGACATCTTTTAAATCCTACAAATGAAGGCACAGAAAGGCAAGAAATCATTGCTGAAGAAATATGTTAAAGTTGGCAGCTGCCTGAGATCTGCTTCATTTAGATGTTGTTACAACTGTTTCCATAGCAATGACCAGGCAAATAAGTATCACTGCATGTTACTACATGTAATGTGGGACAGTAATCTTACCTGTTGGGCATTATTAATGGGCACCGTTCACTTGCAGATTTTTCCAGAGCTGGTTTTTGGGACACTTTCCACCCCTCTGGTCTCAAAGAGTTTCTTCTTACTGGTGATGTCCACATGTCTCAAGTCCTACAAATAGAAAATGGAAACATGATCACATCATACTGATATGTGTCAGACACCTTTCTCTGTAATGAATGATAACCAAAAAGATCTTATTTTGCTCAGATTTAACAGAGTGTCCACGGTAGCCACGGACACCTTACTGTGAAAACTAACGGTGACCCCGGTATGTCATAGAAACCTTTTTTGAACTTAGGAATTAACGTTTGAACCAAACATTTGAAGTTAGGTCAACCAGTTAGTCAACCACGCGGTTAAACTAAAGTATCTATTCACAACAGGTCAAACATCCCCCACTATAACAGAACAGAATGAATGAAGAATAAATGTTGCTTTTAGAATAACAATGTGTCCTATGAATTTAAGTAATAAAGTATCATAGTTGCTGGAACTAGTGGAGAAAACCTATATTAAAAACATTAAGGAAGGTAATCTGAAATGGTTTTGGCAGGGCTTACTTGTCCTCCATCCCTGAACACAATTAACGAGAGCAACTATTTACATAATTACCTACATAAGGACCCTAAAATGCAAAACTAATCAAAGGCAAGCAGCAGGAACTAAAATATATGTCCTGCTCAGGACACTGAGGCGCAGACAGTATTGCTGAAAGAGTACTACTGCCCTCTAGCTGCCAGATGCTCCACTTGCATAACATCTTACATGACGCAGTTTTAGCACACATGAAACAATGCAAATGGCCTCACAGAAGGACTCTGTGAAGACCCAGTTTGGTTGGGCTTGTTGAGCCAGCGGTTGATCCGGTCTGACATTCCTGACGTGAAGCTCCTAAATTCCTGATGTGAGACGACAGAGATGTGAAATAATTAGAAGCGACACATGCTTATGAGATCAGTGCATGCATTGACTGGCACATGGCATATGACACAGAGCAAAAGGTGGATTGTGAGTAATGAATATATACCTGTCTGGAAACTCCCAGGCTGGTGGGGCTCGCTGCCTGCTGCTCCTTCTCAAAGAGGACTCTCTTCCTGGACACCTCGTCCAGCAGGAACAGGGTCCTCTGGGTCACGTCTGGAGATCGCATCACGTCAGACTTCTACGCACATATGGGAAGCAGAGTCAAGAAAAGTCACTTAGTCTGCATTTTGCTGTGACATCAACATGCTGCATTAGAAGAGTCATTGTGTTTTGCTGACCTGTGCAGCCTGAGCCAGTCTCTCCATCTTCTCCTGGATGGACCTGGATGAAATCCTCTGCTTAGAGCTGGACAAAATAGCAAACAGAATGCACATATGCACGGGTCCAACTGTATACACTTACAAAAAAAGGTACAAAAAAATAATTTGGCTATACAAACTCACTTTCTCTGGAAAGATGACGCTTTGTCTTCCTCTTCATTTTGGTCCTGGTCCAAACCCAGGGATAATTAACATTACACAGACTGTAAATCATCTATGTACAACTTTAACACAAATAGCATAATTTAGTTTCAATAATTTTATGATGTACAATGTTTGATCTTTTTACTCTGCCAATATTGAAAGAACACCTTCCTGAAGATGCAGAGCGACGAGATATTGTAAATGTTACTAAGAAATTGAGTACCATAAAGCCAAGAATCTAGCGCAATGATAATTTGATCATTTAAACCTGTTTACCGAGATTCGGTTTAGTTATATAGCGCTATACAAACAAACTTGAATACAGTATTATAATTATTTGCTTTTTTACATCAGCTGAAAGGAAATTTTTATCTTACTGGATTTGATTCAAACTTCTTGGAGGCCATCCTCACACTCGCACTGCAACAGAATAAAGCAGTCAGCGATCAAACTGAGGTCAACAGCTACAAAGAGACTCCAAATAAAAACAAGGATGTTTCTTTACCTCCTCTGCAGTGGTGCAGTATCCTCTTCTTTCTTCTTCATCATCTGTGGAAAACCAAGCATATGTGAATGTAGGTTGGCAGACCTTACTGTCGTCCAAGCATCAGCAGCTAAAGACCAGCACAGTAACCCTGTCTAGTGTGATGTGTTAGGGTGTTAACAAAGCAACCAGTCAGCAATAAAAGCTGGTAAATATTGCTTCAGCTATTAGCATGAGACCGAAGCTTAGGCGGCACAAGCAAATCAGCCTGAACTGATAGTCTAACAGCTGATGTGAGATTAAATCATGTTTTAACAGTCAAATAGGCAAAACCTAATTTTAGCATTCACTGGGGAAAATGTGCTTGTGTGTGTGTGTGTGTGAGTTGGATGTGTTTACCCGGAAAGATATAGTCCTGGAGCTCTGTCTGACAAACGCAGGTACGGAAGTCGGTTCAAAGTTGCCATTGGAGGATGAGCCATTCACGTTGGTCTGAGATAAAGTAAAATAACTTAACATTTACTGAAACATAGGATCAGATATAACTATGCCCAATCAGATGAAGATGATGTCCACTGAGGATCTCTTCCATCTTTCAAGGCGGTTTACTTACAAGTTACAGGTACAACTATGGAGCAAATGATTTTTTTTTATTGACACAAAGGCTGTAACTTTTACTCTTTTAACACCAGAGGACGCTGTTGCTTTACTGGATTGATGAGCAGTGGCATCAGCACTTAGCAAGCCGTTTGCAGCCAAACTCCATGTGACAAGCGAAACATGAAGCACAGATAGTTGTGTTATAAACAGTGTGACAGTTTGTGTGTTAAAATACCTCCTGTGTGTGTCCATTCTGAACGGGGCTTTGAGCTCCCATAGGAGAGGGACTCTGGCAAGGCGATGGCCAGTGTTCTCGAGGTGACATGGGGGTCGTCGGGGAGCGAGGGCTCATGGGACTTGTGCACGCGGTGGCAGAGGGACTTTTGTCAAGTGAGATGGAGACAGAACTGCAACACCAGAAACACAAGTGAACTGAAAGGTCAGTTGAGGATGTGCATGAGAAAGCAACCAGTGATCCAGGACAAAACTCACAGCAAAGCTGCAGAGTATTAAAGTCTTTACTGCACCCTACTCCCCAGTCTCCTTTTGAAATATTGTTTTCTACGATCTGTGTCTACCCTCCTAAGGATAATAAAGTTACTTAAATGAAGTACGTCTACCATGTCAAAACTCTCTTGAACGAATACTAACAGTTTCATCTTTTAAAACAACAGGCTGGCACCATCATCAAACTGACAAATAACCATCTTAAAAATATACGTGCCTCGGTGTGACGGCTGATCTTGATAAGACAGTGGTCTATCTATGTGAGATTGCATTAAACACTGTATATACTGTAGTAATATTCCAGTATGTGTAAAGTTTCCAAATGATATATTTACTGTATATCTAAATAAATGTGTCTCTTGAAGACTGGTTTGTAAGCGCATATAAACAGTAAACTGACAGGCATTATAATCAATTTTACTTGGGGAGTAGCTTGCTTTTGGTTGCTATTTCCCTGCCCTACTACAATGTTCTTCTCTTCAGCTGCACTTTCATTTCCGTGTGTGGAACAAGCAACCTTTATCTTATCTTAAAAAACTGTTTGATCTGTATTTGATCCTTCCCAATGGCTAACCTACGAAAAGAACAATAGACAAATATTGTGCTCATTAACCTCACAAACTTGCGAGCCGGGTTGGACGATGGCTTGGGATCAGAGTCTTCTCCCGACGACTCTCCATTTTCATGCTAACAAAGAAACAAACAGCAGAGACAATCAACATGAGTGCACAGAATACAAGCTTTTCTATAGAGCCACCTGAGACACGCCTTGCATTACATAACACTCTATAGTTATGGCCTTATTTGCAGATACACTGAATTAGAGCTGCCTGCGAGTGTAATAAAAGATAAAGTTCAAATTAAGACCTAAGTACATCTTATCAAAGTTCTATACATGATTTGCATAGTCACTTGATTCGTGGGATGTGTCCAGTAATAAGACAGGCGATGATCTATATGTTATTTTCCTCATTTTCCTTAAATTATATCATTGATTTATATATTCTGATGCTTGTGTACTCAGAGAAAATATACCCAATTTGTTTACTAGCAAATTCTTATGACATGCGTGTGCATGTGTGAGGATCATACACTGTTTCTCTCTGTCTGGTTTTGTTCACCTAAATATTGTTAGTAATGTACACTGAGTCCTTCCATCTTTACAGAACATGAATCATGAGGGGAAGAAAAGTTGTTGAGTTGTTGTAGAATCTAGAAAATGATTAACATGACTCACCCTCCGTGTGGGGTAACAGTTAACTGTGATTAACCACACTGCAGGGTGGCACTATTGGTAGCACTGTGTTATGACTGAGTAAAGCATTAATAGTTTGGATGTGAGTGAAGGTCTCTCTAGGGTTTTCTACCTGTCTTTTCAAAGGATTTGTCTGTCAGTGAAGGCAGTTTATACTGCAATATTAGCCAAGCTAGCAGCACGGCTCTAGGGATGGCAATGTCAGTCTGTTGGTTGGTCAGTCCACCTCTTGGGTCCAGACTGAAATATGTCAACTACTGTTGGATGGATTGCCATGACATTATGTACAGACATGCAGGGTCCCCAGTGGATGAATCCTAATGACTCTGGTGATTCCCTGACTTTTCCTTTAGCGGCATCAGCAGGAAAGAGATATTTAACAGGGTAAGTTTTCACTTATGCCGTGAAATATCTCAACATCTACTCCACAGATTAGAACATTTGTTTACAGACATTCATGGTTCCCAGACGATGTATTCTATGACTTTTCATCTAGCGCTACCATCAGGTCAAAATCTCAATTTCTTAAATACTTTGATTTATGACCTGCAAACCATCAGCCTCAGCTGTACTTTATGTTTTGTGCTAATTGGCAAATGTGAGCATGCTAACATGCTAAACTAAAATGGTGAACATGGCAAACATTGCACCTGCTTAACATCAGAATGTTAGCATGACATTCGCCCCAAGCCTGCTGTGCCTAAGTACTCTTAGTCCTGTCATATGATTACTCCAGCAGGTTTATAAGTCAAATGACCAAATGTTCGGGAAAATATTTCTTTCACTCTGCTGAAAGGCAACAAGTGACTCCAGTCTTACTTGTCTGTTTGTGACGTTAATGTTGCTGCTGCTGGTGAGACTGTAAGAGGCTGTTTTCAGGGGTGGTTGTGGTTTGGATGTGGCTTTCACAGCGGGTGACACACTTCTCTGGTCATCATCCAAGTCCCCCAGTAGCTCCACCCTGGCCCCTCCTCCTCCTCCTCCGCAGGCCTCCTCTTCATCCTCCCCTACCTCCTTCTGTCGTCTCAGGGTCTCCACATGCCTCATCCTCCGCTTTTCATCACGGACACGCAGCAGCTCCACGAAGTCCAGTTGGATCTGCTCCACACTGAAAATAAACAGTATATACACACATGTGAATGACTGATATACAGTATATGATGGATAGTCTCTAGTGAGGGGGGAAGGTCCTGTCACTCCTGTGTCTGATCAGGTTTCTCTAATGAAAGACTCTACGGTTCTCTCTCTTTGAAGACTGCTACTGCTCCAGGTCCTCAGCTGATGGTGTTTTTGACAGCTTTTCATACTTAGGAAGGATGGTATCAGATTCTTTCATGTGTTTGAAAAGTATACACACGGTATGACTGTAAGTCTGTCACACTCCCATGGGGCAAAAGTGTAAGAATCATCTCTCTCCGCTTCTGAAATCCATCCACTAAAAAGGTGCACCATCAAAGGAGATACTAGCATCCCTATGGCCTGCTCAAATACAAGAAACAAAGACAAAAAAGAAAGATGGAGAGAATGAAAACAAGCAAAGAGAAGAAGAGCGGAGGACACACCTACTGCACCTACATGTCCAGACAGTCTATAAATCAAGCTTTGGCAAGTATGAATGAATAAATTCTTTAAATCTAAATCGTGAGAATAACCTGCTGAGGCCCTCCGACATCTCACTTGTGGAGTCTGTCCCAAGCAGGCTGTCACTGGTGGGTGTGTCTCTGGGCGTTTGGCTGAAGTCGGCATCGGACTCGGCGGTGCTGCTTGAGCTCTTCACCCTCCTCCTCTTCTCCCTTTCCACCTCCTCCTCGTCCTCCCTCGTCCACTGGCGCGCTAGGCTGAGGACAGAGTAATAAAGTGGACGTAAAACAGAAAATGAAACAGAGGCAAAGATAAGGCCTGACAAAGATTAAAGATACACAAAATGGTGTCCAAAACTCAACATGAAAGTCAAACTTTCATGAAAGCTATGAATCCAGTTAACTGCTTGTTTTGGTTGTTGGAAAAGTGGGATTACGGTCATAATTACAGTTACACAGAACCTGCTTTACTTGTTCATCAACTGTTACTGAGCAGAGTCACAGTTGGTTGCAGCCACCCAGTCTTTCATTCTGCATGATGTTTGTAGAAAACACAGCATTTATTATATGTCTATTGGTGCAGCCAGTTGCAGTGTAGCAGGGACGGACACATGAATTCAAGGATATGACTGTACAAATGAGATTATTTCTATACTTGAACCTGATTTTAAAGCACATTATTCAAAGGTCACAGTGAAGGTAGAAGTGCAAGCAACAATAATAATGACAACAAAGAGACAGAAAATAGCACATTGTTTCACTGGGCTACTGTAGGCTCACTCGGCTGCTGACTACATATATTATAAAGTCCATGAATGAATATTATAAACGCACTTCTGTTCAAGACAGGCTGCTTGGCTGCAAGAGTGAAGCCAGAGTGCGGATTTTTATGCTCGTTCGGGGGAATAAAGTTCATAACATCTACTGTCAAAGCAGCAGCTGCAGATGGTGCTCTCAGTCACATGTGTCATAGTCTCTTTAAAAAAGAAGTCCAAATATAATCTTACCTGGACAAAGCCGACCAGTTCTTCCGACTGATGGACATATTGGAGGAAAGAAAATCTAAAGTTTCCAGGTGCACTTCGCCAACAGACAGAAAAGAGTCGACTGACTGGACCTCCGAGAGCGGCAGTCAAATTACTTTCGGTGGCGGCACAAAGCAGTCCACCTTTACCCCGGTGCGGCTCACTGCGGTGTCACGTGACCACAAAGGTAAGCTACCCACCTGAGAGAGAGCGCGAGGGAGAGACAGAGAGAGAAAAAAAAAGCTTCGCCATGTATGGTGGAAATGTGGCAGTTTTGATAGCCGTGACAGTCGCATCTTTTGTGGCCATAACACGCTGCTGCGATACAAGCGAAATCAACTAATCTTACTTATTAAAGCGGACCCAGTACGCAGCAATAATAATTCAACATTAACCAAGTAAAAACTGATGTCATATGAAACTGTGGTGGTGCAAATCAGCTGTTACTCGCTGATTACTAAACAATCACTCATGAATCACTAAGTTAAATTAAAGTAGAAAAAAACGTAGGCCTATTGCTAATTTAGCACTTTAGAAAAAACATCTGCAAAGCAATCTCTAAATATCTAAATGACAGGGTATAGACAGTGGTGGAATGTTATGTCTATTTACTCAAGGGTTCTTAAGTACAAATTTGAGGTGGGCTATTTGAGTCTTTTCTTTTCATGCCACTTTCTACTTCTACTCCACTACATTTCAAATGGAAATATTGTACTTTTTTCTCATTTATCTAACAGCTTCAGTTACTAGTTACTTTACAAATTAAGATTTTTGCTCACAAAACATATGGAAGCCTTATAAAAGATGATGTTTTGTTCTAAATGAAATTATCCATCAGTTTATACAAGTACAGGTGAAAGGATCAAACGATGGACATGGACATGGAATTAATTGGCTACTAGTTTGATACTTTTCATGCAAAAACATTTCATGGTTCAGAAATGTGAAGATTTGCGGCTTTTATTTTGAACAAAATAGTAAAATAAAAAAACATAGGTGAGAATACATATTTTAAAGAACTGTCAACTGAATTAGTCCAATAGTTGAGAATATGTTATTATATTTTTATGCATGTGAAACTGGGTTTTGATGCCTTGTTGCACTGGGCAGTTAGTCTCTTTACAGCGTGAGTCAGACTGTTTACTCTACTGTGTGAGGCCACACCTTTCGCTGGAGCCGAGTGTGTCGGACTCTGACCCAGGCTCAGTCCAACACACACACCCTCCACCTCACCTGGCCCTATACCAAACCTGTACCTGCTGTATTCTGTGCAGACCATGAGGCAACAATAAACAGGATGAGCCACTGATGGTGTAGCACTTGATTCTCATCCAGATCCTTTCTTTTGTGTGTTTGAGCTAACATGAGCCTGCTTCACTTGTATTTGGAGAAGGCTGGCTTATAGCTTGTACCAATAAGATGCTATCATATGGAGCTAGTTTGCATGTCACTCCCTGGCCAAAGAAGCAAAGTATACATCAGTGCTCTGTCATTCTTAAAACTGAAGAGTGAATTTTGTGTTGCGTTGCTGCAGTGTTCATAGGCTATGTCATACACTGTCATGAGGGAAAACTGTATTTAGTGACACATGACTACTGCAGGTTCTTTGCATCCAACTGGATAAGGCGATAATGATTAAAGTATCATTATGGAAGCACATTTTAGAGCGTGCTTTATGAGCATGCAAAACAGACAATAGCTAAAGAAGACTGTTTTACAGCTGTGGACAGTACGCTGGCAAGGACAGCTGGCAGACATAAGCATATCAGCAGAAGTGAGCTCTCTTGCAGAAGTGCCTCTGCGAGAGGTACTTTCCTTGGAGTCTGAGTTTATGTTTGTCCATATGTTCCTTTTACATTCCAGTCAACAGCCATGATGCTAGCAGCTCTAGGGCTGTGTTTTGGCACAGGCTAACAATTGCTATTTAGCTTCCGAACACAAAGTGCAGCTGATTCTGATGAGGGTGTCATTTGTTTTGTGACAGGTATTTAGTCATAAACCAAACTGAAATTTTGTCCTGATGGTGGTGCTAGATGAAAAGTCAGGGGATCACCAAAGTGATTAAAATTAATCCTGTGTGGGATATCAATGTCTGTACAAAATTCCATGGTAACCCATTCAACATTTGTTGAGACATTTCCATCTGCACAAAGGTGGTGGGTCATCAGACCGTCCGGCCATCAGTCGAGCCTCGCCGAAAGCATGGTTAAAAACTCATGAGGCTGTGCATCCATAAATTATTTAAGATGTTTTTACAGCTTTGACTGAACAAAATCACATTTGATCCCAATCTGGAAAGGAAAAATAATGTTTGATTTAGTGCTTAGTCCAAATATCCAAAGATCCACATTCTTCATATATGTTTACAAGCTATCTATAATTTTGTCATCCTGATTGTCCATACTGTAATTTCAATATTTTGGTGTATTCTGTACACATGACATCTATTTCATTTCTGTCCGTCCGTTTCTGTCCTGTTGCTCTTCCTGAGGTTTCCTCCGTTTTTTCCTCTGTTGAAGGTTATTTTGGGGGACGTTTTTCCATATCCGAATCAAGTGTCTAAGGATGTCACATGCTGTACAGATTGTAAAGCCCCAAATTTGTGATTTGTGATATTGGACTATATAAATAAAATGTATATAAAGTGGATAATTGGTATCTTTCCTGTATCTCTAAGCTTGTACTACTGCAAAGGGAAGACAGCTTTAACGGCAAGACTATTACCTTAGTGGGGTGCAGATTCCCCATTTTGTTTCATTTAAATAAAGTCATTTTTCATTGAGCGCACATTTGCATAGAAAAAAAGCACAGAAATAGATTGATTTTATGTTTTATTGTTGTGTCAAACTTCATGTAAATCCAAGTGCAAAAACAATTTTTGTTACAGTTCACAAAACCAAAGGCCATGCTTACCAAGCAAAAATATCAAAGATGCAGTTTAATTTGGCCAGGTCATATATAGGCTTTAATATCATTTAGTCTGCTGATTAGCTGCAAGCTGCATTTTCTTTGACGTTGCTCTACAAACATAAGCTTACAGTGAATCTCTGGGGTTCAGGTGCAATATCAGTTATGTGAACAATAAAAATAATAGCACAAGTCATTTTTAACGCCATATAAATGAACAGCAAACAGATCCGTGCTTAAGGAAGGTGGAGAAAACCTTTCGGGAGTGTGGGGGTATCTTCTCACCTTCATGGCAGGAGCATATGCGAGCATGCCAGCATTAGACAGAAATGCAAAAGCTGCAATAAACTGTAGGAAAACCGATTTAGATGCAGGAGGAGTGATGTCGCTCGCATGACACCAGCCCATCACCTTCTGG
Source organism: Coreoperca whiteheadi (assembly GCA_011952105.1). Taxonomy (NCBI): domain Eukaryota; kingdom Metazoa; phylum Chordata; class Actinopteri; order Centrarchiformes; family Sinipercidae; genus Coreoperca; species Coreoperca whiteheadi. The sequence goes on along the minus strand of CM022479.1, from coordinate 16,946,721 downwards.
GTTCACTGGGCAGGGCCCTTAGCAGCATCGAACATCTTCTTCCTTCCCTCCATCCCTGACATGGCCTCCACATTCTTCCTCCAGTCACTGTCCTCTACTGGCCTCTTCTGCAGACACACACATAGTTAGATGCTGTAACCGATGGTATGAAAGAATGAGACAAGACAAGAGACTGTGAAGTAGAGCAGGTTTAGAAAATCTTATTATTATCATTATTGTTGTGTTCCTAGGCCTTTGAGACCCATATTGTCACCTGGGAATCCCCTAAGAGACTACTTATAACCATACTAGTATAACTGGTTTACAACGCCTAATACCCTCAAAGACACATGCATCCATGCAAGCACACACACACACAGATACAAACCAGCACCTGTTAATCCGCACATGTACACACACACACACAGCAGAAGCGGTCACAAAAGCTTCTCTTCTGAGTACAACGGGATCATTGTCTTGTGTGCCGTACCTCCTCTCACACACACACACACACACGGTCGCCGCCCTGTGCTGACCTACTGCTCTGTATCTCAAACACACCCTTTACACACACATGAACACACATTTCAGGTGTTCCATGGCACTTTAAGCGCCAACTTCATGTGTGTATCACAAACTTCACAGTAGCTACCTTGCACGCTTGCACCAAGGAAGACACACATCTCGCCTGGGCTGGTTTGATTGTGTTCTGTGTGTATATGTATCTTTTTTTTTTCCTACTGCTCACACCTTCTCAGTGTCCTCTTTCTTGACAGACTTAAGGTTGGCCCGGAGGTCCATGGAGACTTTGTGCTTGGAGCCCAGCAGCGAGCGAAGGATGGCATCAGCAGACACACGAACACGTCGAAGGTTAGGCCTCTTGAATTTCCCCCTGAGGTCCAACACCTTGATATTAAGGTCTTTAATCTAGACCAGGGACAGAGAATTGAAAGGTAATTACCATTAGTACACAGGATTTTCTCATGGTGACAGTGCTCCTGCATATGCTTATGATTTAATATTAATAAAAAATGTTATACTTCCAGTTCTGCCCATAACACATGGAAATGGGCTCAGTAAATAATGTATACCTCACGTGTGTTAAGCATGACTTTGGCTTCAATGTCATATCGCTCCTCATCCACCACATCTATCTTGACGTGGAGCTCTCTGCAGAGTTCCTATATATATACACACATAAAACATTAAAATATGCATTTTATGAAAGTCATCATTTGGAACGCAGGTTACACCTCTCTCATTTCGTTGATTTCCAGAGCAACTTCAAATTCGTGCATCTGGAAAAGTTTCAGTTCCAGAGCATCATCCTTAGAAGCAACCTGTCTGAATGAGTTATAGTGCCATGAATTCCCTTAATTTGAGATTATTGGCTGAATTAGAAATAAATATTTCGGGGTTTGTTGGTTTTTGATGAAGACGCGGAAGCAAGAGAGCTATGTGGCACAGTTCTTGAAAAGATCCACGTTGAAAGATTGACCACAATTGCCTGTAGTTAGAATGAGAGATGCAGCTTTTACGGGTTTAATATTACTTAAAAGCCAGGGGAAGGAATGAAGAATGGGAAGGATGTGGGAGAATTTGGGGAATTTGAGAATGAGTTACCTGTAGCTGCGAAAGGCTCAGGCTACTGGTGTTTAGAGGAGGAGCTCTCTCTGCCAGATACTTCTGTTTCTCCTCCTCTTTAACCAGGACCTCTTGTTCCAATTCCTCCTTGGCCTTTGCCACCATCAGACTCTGCACAAATAGGAATCAAATATGAAAATATAATTTATCTGCATGGGATACATTACAGTACAGCTACTAAGAGCATGATCTTTGCTGCTCTCCTGTGGTCACATGTATTATAGTTTGGCAGAAGAATTAGGTCCATGATCTCTATTACCTTGAGCATCAGCTTCCTTGAAGCTGAGATCTTTGGTTTCCTCTGGATGGAGAACATAATTCAGGACATTGCCAACACAATTCAACTGTTATTACTTCACTTGCAGCATTTTTAGCATTAAGAAACACTTTCAAAACTGTCACTCGTAAAAAAAAGCTCATACCTCTTGCCTGTAAAAGAATGAAAACAAGATTTAAAGGAAGGGAAAGGCCAAAAATAATTCCTAAACAAAGCTCAGAAATATTTGTTTTGTGTTTGTGTCTGTGTCTGTGAATGAGTAAATGGTCTATTATAAGAACACAAAGCCTGATCACTCACACATGCTCAGGCATCCTGCCGATGAGATCTCACTGGAGGAGAGACAGAAGAGATTAGAAACACACACTCACTCGCACACACACACCCTGAACAGTTGTCAATGTTTGTTCACCAGCTTTTGGAGGGCCAGATCAGCTTGCCACGGATCTCTTTGCACTCTCTCAGAATGTGGAGTCGGTTTCAATCTATGCAAACTTTTATAAGGCCAGTCATACAAAACTATTCAAACTGACATGTACCCTCCTGCTTGTCAATACTCTCTTGACACTTGATTGACTCATTAATTAAACAAATCCCTGCACCTTTTCAGCAAACATTAAACACTGCAGGGCTTTCCAAAAAGCATTGTTGTAGAAAAATAGTTGTTTCACATGAATCGTTGTGATAGGGAGAACCTATGAATTAGGAGAGTTAAAGGGTCAGTTCACCCAAATCACACATTCTCGATTGTCAAACCACTGTTTTCCAACCAAAGGTACTTTTGGAGTTGCTTGTGGGTACATGGAAATATTGGGGAGTAGCTCAATTGCAAAAAAAAGATATTAAATAGACAATTTAAATTAAAAGAAATATATCCACATTTGAATTAGCTGCAACACTGAACACCACATGTTGAGAATACATGAAAACTAGTTAGCAAGCAAGCAAAGTTGAAACAGGTCGATAAAAGTAATGGATTAACAGTTCAAATAGTTAGCTAAAAGCTATGGATAAATGGTTGAAATAGACGGCTAAAAGTAAATGGTTAAAATCACTACGTTAAAGTCATTGATATGCATTTGAAATAGTTTGCTAAAAGTAATGGATAGGAAGTGTTAGCTAAAAGTGGAAAAGCAGTTGAAATAATTTGGTATAAGTAATGAATAAATGGTTGAAATACAAAGCTAAAATTAATGGATAAATAGTTCAAGTAGTTAGGTAAACGTATTGGATAAATGGTTAGAATCATTAGGTTAAACAATTGCATAAACGGTTGAAAACGTTAAGATAATGGTTGGAACAATGTACAAGTGGTACATAAAAAAATTGCATTCGAGAAACTCAACAAGAAGCATGTCTTTTCAGGAATCAGTGTCCCAGTTTTTATACTTCTCAGACCTCACTGTGGACAGTTTTGCTTGGGAAATATCATCTACCAAATGTAAAATATCATAAAAATTGTGACACATTTAACAGGGCATAAGGTGAGACTGTGTTTTGTGTCACTTAATTCGCCCTGTCAGCTCATCCCTACAATATTTTTTTTTTACCTTTGTCATCACATTATCTTACCCCTCCTCTCCCTCAGTCTCATGGCCTTCTGCCCATTATCAAATCAACAAGCAATTTACAGCACTCACCCCTTCTCTGTCTCACCTCATCTCACCCTTTCTCTCTTTATGTCCCTCTCCCATTTTACTAGTCGGTTCTAGTTGAGAATGACGCCACTTAAGACCTCCCAGCATGATGGGGTTACAAGCTGCTCCAACGGATTAGGAAAATTCCAGACTGATAGCCATCCCTCATCCAACTCTCCGGTCTCTCATCCCCATCTTTCTCCTCAGGATTATCTTGGGGAGAGGAATTTAGAGTGCCCTGTCTCCCCAAATAGACCTGGGGACATCTGATAGACAGCTGGGAGGGTGATTGTGCTCTGGGGTGCCCAGTCTGGATCAGGGATTTACCGCCAGCAACTCGTGGATGCTTACGAGCATCTATGGTGCAGCCAACTTGGCAATTCAAAAAACAGCCCAATGTGCTTTGGAAAGTTTGCGTCAGTCTCAGATTTTAACAGAGCTGCATTGGCCACAGAATTAAACCACGTACTTTTTATTATTTCAATTGATCATCCTGTGTGTTTTGCCTAATGCACTTATGGTTTAGGTGCAGCCACAGCCCCAAGGATGAAACCAGGCAATTGACGAAATGACATTAAAACACTTTATAGCTCTCTAGATCTCAATTAACATCACTGTTTAGTGGATTGACATTATATACTGATCTCCCTCAAAAACATGGACTCAGCACGTCTGCTAGATCTGTCTGAGTACATTACCATTGTATAAACCATTAGATCCAGAATTGTTTGAAAACTTGGATAAAGTCTACGAGGCTAATTTTCAACAAATAAATGGTTGCACTCGGCAAAACTGTCATCCGTTCAGTTTTTGTTCCATAAATACACACAAGGATGGACTAGGCCTAACACCAAACCTGAAAAGCTTGACCGACCACACCATCAAGGGACCTTACCAGTGTCAGAAGAAGGAGAGAAAGGGATGCGACAACAGCAGAGGCAGGATGAACAGATTGACTTTCGTGTCTCTCTATTTAACTGCACCTCCCATTGTCTCGCTCTCTCTTTCTATTTTGTTAGTGGAGGCTATTATTAGTCAACCCCATCCCTCTTACACCCTAATCTTGCTATGTCCATTTGTCTCTCGCAGATTCATTATAAACCAGGGTCCAGTAGTTAGCGCATGGAGCTTTGGCTTTCGCACGGCACAAGAGAATGAAGAAACTCAGATGATGAACTATAGGAGTTTTTATGTTTATATGGGTCAAAGATTGTCTGGGAAGGGAATCGAAACTAAATAAAAATGGGAGAAAAACAGCTGACACTTGCTGTAGTGCTGGAAGAAAGAGAGTGACAACACCTGTACCATTTAATGACAGCACTCCTCTATGTTGCACAGTATGTTTAGTGGCGTAGATGGCAACTTCAGCCTGTCGGTCCACCACATTGGTCTAGATTTAAATATCTCAACAAGAATTGGATGGATTGTCATAACATTTTCCAGAAATCATGACCCAATTACTTAAGATAAACCCTAGAGCTTGTTGTGAGAAGTTTCATGTAGGGACTTTCGGTAGAAAGAAATTAGTTCCTACATGAAACTGCTCACAACTAATCTCTGTATTACCTTGAGTAACCGGGTCATGATTTCTGGAAAGAGACATTGCAATTTAGTTTTTCAGATGTATTTTTTGGGCGCTTTGAGCCTCACAAGCCGAGTTCCATATACAGTATCCGCATTATATTCAAAAAATACAGACACCTCTACAGCTGATAACCCCAAAACTCGCCAAATCACACCAAAATCTAGATGGATAAATAGCACTACAGGTAAGAGAAAACAATTTATATTTTTGTATTTGGGGTGAACGGTCCTTTTAAGCCTCCCAAACAGACCGTCTTGAAAGACAAAATGAAACTTCATGGAATCCATCTGTAACCCAAACGAAAACGAAAGAAGAGCCCAACCACCAAAACTCAGAACACAGAATTTGCACTTGCTAATTCTTCCAAACTGACTGGCAACTTACAGTTATTAAGTTTTCTGATGGTATAACAGGTGTGTTGTCAATTGTAAAGACTGATATGGCCGATAAGATCTTAACATCCACAAATTAATAGAACTGCATAGGGATATCTTGTTGGGGCACAACATAGCCTGGTCACATTTACACCCATAACTATGTATGTAAACAAATATAGTCACGATGACAATCTAAGACAGAAATTGTCACTTTTTTTTTCTCCCTGCTACACCATTATGTGCCTTTTCAACAACAGATAGTAATTGGAGCAAGTTTATCCTGATTTAACTGTAAGAACTATGCAGTTAATATTAAATATTTAAATATTTCTTACATGTTAAGTTCAAGGTGTGTGCGCAGCATGCTGTTTTACGACTTAAAGTGGACTGTACATGTCATAATAGCTGTTCAGCACATGTTGTAATTGTAGTGCATTGTTAGTTTTCGTATAATGCTAACAGGTCATGGGTAATTTTTTACCATTGTGGTACTGTGACATGGTAATTTGGTCACTACCATACATCACCAGGTATTGGTAGAATTTACATTAATATTTTACCTTTGAGGTAGTGGCCAAATTATTATGATGCCATTTTTATGTTATGTGACCACGGTATCTTTCATTTAATGCCTGTGTTGAAAAGCCAATTCTTTTTTTCTTTATGTTTCCTGAATTTATTTCACCTCTGCTGGGTTCTCTTTCTCCCAATGTCTATTTTTTGTCTATAATTCCCATGCCAGATTTTTTATGGCTTTAGCCTGTTTCGATTTAAAGGGGCAGTGTGCAGGATTTAGTGGCATCTGGTGACACTGCAGTTTGCAACCATTTGAATACCGTGAAACTAGCAGCGAAACTCGCAAAAAACGCAAATGGCGCAGTCTAGAGCCAGTGATTGGTTTGTCCGTTCTGGGCTATAGTAAAAAACATGGTCTGCAACATGGCAACTTCCCTGGAAGGTGGCGCCAGCTTTCTCTGTAGATATAAAGGGCTCATTCTAAGGTATAGAAAACACAACGATTCTTATTTTCAGGTGATTATACACTAATTAAAACATACTTATGGAAATTATCGTCATATTCTGCAAATATTACACATTGAACTTTTAAGCTAAAATACATTGCTTTTAACATGCCAAGAGGATTGTTGCCCATACAAAATTAATAGGCTCACAGATCAGGATCCAACTAATCCAAGGACCTTCTAAAAGAAACAAAAAACAAAGTATGACACATTTCACACAGTGATATGGTATATCAGGTTTATTCAGTATGTAGCTGGGAGGGGTTAAAGTATGTGAAGGTGGATTGAGGAGAATATAAACCAAAAGTATTAACACACATGCACATACGCACAAAAATATATCAAAAAACAATGTAGCTCGCACTACATAAAGACTTGCCAAAAATGTTGACCTTTCAAACCACAGAGAAGCCTCCCAACCACAGACACACACACACCGAGCCAAACAACAGCAAACAGAGAGGTTCTCTTTACTCAACAGGAGTGAGACAGACCTCTAGTGGTTTAACACTCACACAGCAGATAGCAGCTCCCTTTGGTGGAGCCTGAGAAGAAAAATGTGACTTGTAAAACATTTTGAAGAGTAATCTTTAGTCCTTGTCAAAGAAGTATGCACACACATGCGTTCTCTCTTTTTTCTCTTTCTACGTTAAACTAATCCGTTGATTGTCCTATTTGCCATAACATCAGTGGCAACATGAGGCAAACATTGTCAGTTCTGAATAACATTCATTCAGCTCTAGAGCTGCCCGTGTTCTAGGATATTGGTTTATGAAATTGCAGGTCACTGTATGTGTGTGTTTATCTCCTGAGAAAACCAGACACCCTGGACACAGGTTATGGTGTTTAGACAGGGAATTCCACTGAGTAGTGTGAGCACACACACTCTGAAGGGACTTATGGAAGCCCTGAGAGGCAAGTGAGAAAAAGAAATTTCTGGCAATCTAAGTTGGATCTAAATTGTTTTCTCTCCTGTGTTTATGACTTAAAAACATGTGAAATTTCTGCTCTGTTGTGGTCATTTTTCTTAGTTACTTTTTTACACCTGTGATAACAGGTGAAAAATATTTTCAGCAGGTGATCATTTTTGTTTATAGTTATACTACAAGAGGCTGTGCACCACTACCCCATGTTCTAAATAGGACTAAAAGCATTCATGTTTTCTTCCAGGTCAATTTTAATTTCTCCATGCACTCAAAACACAAGGTACATTGAGTATATTGTGTGTTAGCAAGTTATGTAACAATACTGGACTTATTGCACATAACCACCACCGAGCACACAAACTCGCACTTCTCCGCAGGTCTCCTGCACATACAGTATTCTGTATATTTATACCTGCCCACACATGCACACACTGTTTAGACCAATGATCCATCACTGGGTTGTCTCAGCTCCTTGCAGTGTTCCTGGTCCCTTGCTGACTCATGCGGTGTGGCTAGCTTTGGGGTTTTCCACAGTAACAAGAGAAGTTGCTACACAATCAACCCTTTATTTTTGACCTGCACTGCGCCTCACAGCCGCACACAGCTCACACACAGACTGCTATATTCTTCATACACACACACTCACAAAAAAACGCGCTTGAATGAACAATATATGCTAGGCCTCGCTAACGAGAGTCTGCTGATGCTGAGGCCTTGCTGAATTTCATGCTGGGTGTGCACGTAAGCTTTTGTAGGTGAGTATGTGTGGGTGGATGTTTGTGTGCACATGCCTCAGGCTCACTGTGCTTCTCATTAGTCCTCCACACTGCTCAGAACAAAAGGTGTCCTGACTTCAGCATGCACGCCAAAGCAGGAGAGCAATCCCACTGTGTGTGTGTCTATGTGTTTGGGGTGTGTGTGTATTTTCCAGCGGCTGTAACAGCAAGGTTACACCACAACTGGAAACAGATGAGCGTAGCAATTAATGGTCTGAACCAAAAATATATTGCAGCTGACTGTTAAGCTCTAAGAGATGGAATATGTTCCAGTGTAAGAGTACTGAAGTAATACAAACAAAAGTGAAATATTCCAGCCCTTCAGGTTTACTGACAAAAATTTATTTTAATCTTTTTAAGAGTGTAATACTATACATGGTTTCAGCAAATATATAGAATACAATGTGCAATGAATATGAGCAAAATGCTTATTCTTCATGTTCAGGTTTAGAAAAAACATGCAGATCTGTTCAGTCTATAACAAATATTTTCAAAGCCAGTTAAACGGCGATGTGTAAGACTGAAGAAACAAAGTGACTCCTGTTCCAGCAACGTTAGAAAATGTCTGGAAATGATGTCCAAAATAGAAGATATTTTTGAAACATCAAGGCACAAAGGGTAAACAGTGTCCCAGCTCCATAGCTTCTTTCCAAATAAAGCCAGCTTTTCCTTGTCTCCACAATGACCTCCAGCAACAAGGTCATGACAGAAAAAAACACTTTCATCTGTGCTTGCAGTATTTCAGATTCCTATGCCTTGTATGACAGCGTGAAAAAAGCTCATGTAGAAAGACAAGAATGTGTGTGACGCTTGTTCTCAGTCCTTTAATCCATATTCGCTGAGGGCCGTTCTGTACATCCCATCATGCTGTGCACCACAGAATCAAGCCAATGGATCTGGCATCCTCTATTCTTTCTCCACTCTGATTGGTTCACTCCAAAGAAGTAGAAAGCCTGGAGAAGGAAAAGCAGAGTTTTAATATTTAATTGTTACTTAACATATTTGACACTGGGGCAGCTGATGGTGTTCTACAACGTGCATTTGTAGTGAGTTATATTACTCTGTTACCACGGCTACTAAGTTAATTTGGGCACTTGACTACTGCAGCTCTCTTAAAGAAGCATCGCAGTGGATTCCTGGGCTGTGAGCTCATAGTTCAGACTTACACACTCAGTTCATAAACATTTGAGATTTCAGTGACCAGTTTCAGTAAGAAACACTGTGGTCATGTGATGGCACTGATTGTGTCCTAAATGTGGAAATGCTGAAAATATGTATGGTGTGCTTAGCTCTGGTTCACCCCAAATGTCCAATTGTATTTATGTCATTTAAATACATAAGAGACGGCTGTATGTGTGTGTGTGTGTGTGTGTGTGTGTGTGTGTGTGTGTGTGTGTGTGTGTGTGTTTAAAAATACTTGGCTGCCTGGTGAGGGATAGGCAGGCAGATGTTATTTTGGAAGCTCACATTGCATCGTAATTATGTCCTCAAGTGAGAGTGTGTTTGTGTCCTAAGAAGACTGTGGTGCAGTACAGGCCGATGACCATAGTAAGAAAAAACTGACTTTGACGCTACAGTGGAACATCTAAACACAGAAGTGGTACATGTAAATAACCTTCAGCACGAGCTTAGCTTGAGGCTAGAGTGCTTCTCAACCATGTGCCACCTCATCCCCAAGCGTCTGGATGTTTTCATTCCATCCAATCACTGCACCAGCTTGTTACCACTATTAGCCCCCCTTCGACTACAGGAGGGGGTGATTATCAGTGAAATCAGCGGCTGCACTGAACGGACACTTTTGGGTCTTTGATGGCAAAGAGTTGAGCCTTGGGCTTGGAGGGAAAAAGACAGCAATTTATGACATTCATACCTTTCCCCTAAGTGATGCTTTGACTAGGATTTCACTGTTAATCTCAGTGACCAAAAGTTGGTACTGGGAGTGAACCTGAGAAATTCCAGCTATGAGAGGGTGTGGTGCCACACTGTCCTCCAAACCCAAACTAAATTCACATTTAAGCCTAAAATAAGTAAACAAAAAGGGGAGCCTTCTTAAAATTATTAGCTACATTTTGATGGCCCCAGTCTGTTTCACCTCCACCCAAGGAAGGCTTACCTTTACCAGGTCAGAGCTCCTCATCCTCCCCAGTACTGCCCAGGTATGCTGTGGACAGGTGCCTATTCCGTCCTGTTTGCACGGCCTGCAGGTTCTTATAGCGCACCAGTGCCAAAGCAATCTCCGCGTTCCAAGCCGTGCCGTCCTGCGGACACCGAAAGTCAATCTCCTTCCCCGTAGCCATGACCACGGTGAAGTACACTAGCCCTCGCTTGTACTCCACGCAGTCCACCGTGGCCATGCGCTCAAAGCGGAGCTCCTTGGCTTTGGAGCTCCACGCCGAGCTCGGAGCATCGCCGCCGCCGCCTTTGCAGTTGTGCAGGCGCAGCCCTTCCTCAGTGAGCACGCAGCGCTTCTTCTTCCACAGCTGGAGGAGCCCGCTGCTGCGCTTCTCCAGCAGCCCGTCCCTCATCACTTTGGCCGGGAGAGACATGGCCACGCCGAGCCGAAGTCTTCAGACAGAGCCGAAACTTCTTCAGTCTTCAGCAGTTGTGCGTCTCAAGATGAATCCATTAAATACACATCTAATAGGCCTATGTTACTGTATCGGTGTCAAGTGCCCCTCAGGAAAACATATAGGTTTGAGATATGGCATTAGTAATAGGCTAATAGCGGATACATAAACTCATATGGTCTATGTAGCCTGTAAATCCAATCCGTGCGCAATGACAGCGCGTCGCGGAGGTTGGTAGGCTGGTCTGCCTGGATTATGTTTGAACATGCCCGGCTCTCCTGTGGACCTTCTCCCCCTTCAACTAGCACCCCGCCCCCTCCTGGTGACGGCAGGAGGAGATCCGGGCTGTTTTTGAGACTCCCTGCTTATGTGTGTGTGTGTGTGTGTGAGTCATGAGTGCACTAGACAGTTGGATTTAATAGCACTCAGTGTGGTGTACTGTGTTAACAGAAATACAGGTTGGTGGGTTTAGCCACCTCTCACGTCACAGCGCACCTGTCTGGAAAAGCCTATGACACGCGTGTCAATATCAATCAACTAAAAAAAAAAAAAGTTAGTTAAAATCACATTTAGCTGCCCTTTCAACTTCCAAAAAAAAGTGTTTATGACAAGCTGCTTTCTCTTGTCTCTCTTTCAGAGGAATGTGAGTGGGAGGCAACGGGTGGATAAAGAAGTCAAATGTTGTCATGTTTCAGTGTGTGAGAGAGAAACAGAATGTAAGCAGACAGATTCCGTTCTTTTTTGGAACTTCATTAGTTTAGTGCATTGGCAACAATCTGTGCTGGAGCATTTTCAGTTCTGCTATATTATTTTATATATTACATTTACACATCCTGGAATAACAGTAGGCATGTTTGAAACCCATGAACTGAATGTAATGATTAAGGTCAAATTAAGTGGAGAAACTGGTTAGATTTTCATAACAATCTTCAAAGACCTGCTGATTCCTCTGAGGGTTCACTTCAATATATTGTAATTAAGAGGGAAAGCTTAATTACGGCATTTGCAAAACGTTTTGTCATTCGTCGCATCCTTGACTGTAACATGGCTATAATGTGACAGATGAGCTTTGTGGGTGGAGTGAAGCTGTAACTCCCCAAACTCTTTAAGATACTGGACTTATCGTCTCAGTGATGTGTCACTGCAACGTTATGAGAGGAATGGATACAGCGAACACGTGGCATTTAACGTCACCCTCCAAACTACTTTAAATGCCTATTCCACACCCACTTCTCAGGTATTTTTTTTTGTGTAAGAAAAATAACAGACACTAAAATCATTATCTTTTCATTTCTTTCCATTTTATTTGTCATGCTGTTTGGAAAGCTTAACGTTTAAACAAGGAGGATTTACTCTGCTACATAGACTATCGTGGATCTGACACTAGGATTTCATTTCCAGAGAGAGAAACAGCCACGCAATAAGAAGAGGATTATAAAATGCAGCTAGAGCAGATTGTGTAAATCAAAAATGCATTGTTAAACAGATGTTTCAGTATGAAGACTGGATTATATCAAGATTTACTGTAACAGCACTAGTAATCATCTTTGGCCTATATGAGACTAAAAATGTGGTATCTTTTCCACTGTACAATTGATCTAATGCAGCTGTTCAATCAGTCGGGTGAATGTTTACTGGCAGCAGTCTGCCCCCTGCCGGAAGAAGACAGTAGTGCAGCATTCTGGAAACACGTCGACGACGATCTCTGGGGCCTCTACTGAGTGTGCGCCAACGCCCCGGCTCCCAGTCCGTATCCAAATCCCTTGGGACCAAAGTTTTTGCCATAACAGGCTGTTGGGGAGAAAGGTAATGTCAAAAAACAACACGCTATTGTATCACCATCACATCCCTCCTCTAGCCACAGTTGGTGCCTCGCATGTCGCAGCATTCCAGCCGAAGCGAGCTAAAAGCCTTCACGCTTAGCCCCATTTGGGACCTCAGCAGGGAGGCGATCAAAACTTTTTTACGCTGGTTTTGCCCCATCCACACATTGTATCTAAGGCAGAAGATATCAGTAGGATACCAAGAATGTCTTTGACTCTTCAACTCGCTGCTAGATGATAGTTAGTGTGACCATCGACTGTAAGATAGTGGCACATAGTGCACAGGTCACAGATGGGGCTAATGTTCGCCAGCTACGCAGCTTTGTTTCTCTGAAAGAAACAGCTTGGGGGAACAGGTTTCAATATTTGTTTATATAGCTTTAGCCACATGGACAGAAGAGTCTTTGAGAGTTCTTTAACTAGACCCTTTTCACTGCAGATATGTTGACTTATCCAAGCACTGGTCCTGTTAACATTAAGGACGGCTCTGTTCCCCAGGAAGCTTCTCCCGGGAGCCGGGATGGACAAACACGAAGCCCTGGAACTGGCTCACCCAAATGGAGTACAGCCATCAGAATTACACCTGCGCTTTAGTCCTTTTAGATGTCAAAAAGGTCTTGAGTGTAATGATGAAACTCAAGAGGCACCAACTAGGGCTATCATTCACATCGTCAGCAGCGGTAGTAGTTCATAATAGCTGCAACACTTTCCCATTTGTGACCGCAGGACTTCACTCCGTGATTCTGTCTCATAGCGTTTCTATGTTAAGCAAACCTATTTCTTTCATCTCCCAAATGTCCTTTATCTGCCTTGAAATGTAAAATGCTTGCCTGTGGCTAAACTAACGCCTAAAGCCAATATTTTACAGGTCTCGTGTCGAAGTCTGTGGTCACCGCCTTGGCCTGCCGATTGGCTAGCTTAATGTACTTCCAGTAAAAGGGAAGACTCTTTGGAAATATATTTAAACGCTGGTTTTGCCCCGTCGAGACATTTTCTCATTCCAGGCGTATGGTAGACATCTGTGAGATCACAACAACAACTCCAGTGCTGTGATCACAGATTCAGAATTGCCCCTACAAAAATGGAGGTAATAGACCCTTTTCACAGCAGACATTTGACTTGTCAAAGGAGGAAAGCACAGGTGTAAATAATTACATTAATGATGGCGCCATAAAGTCTCCCAGTAAGCCGTGCCAGTGAGTGAGCATGCGCAGTACCGCGACCCTGGAAGTGGCTCTCCTAAATGGATTGCAGCCATCATTAATGTTATTAATTCCACCTGTGCTTTTCCTGCTTTGACAAGTCACAATGTGTTGTGTGAAAAGGGTTGATTGACTACCCAGTGATGTGTCGTAGCCTTAATTTATGAATAAAGGTTCAAATGTCCCAAACTAGGCCTGGCATCAAATCTCAAAAGACACTTCAGCTTAGATGGGGGAAATTAAAGTGTGCTAAAGTGTGGACAAAAGCGTTGCTTGCTTCCTTCCTTTAATGTATAATTAGAATACATGAACACATGGAATACTAGAGCCCCAACTGACCTAAAATGCTCAACATTGGTCAGGTGGAAGCAACACTGCATGCTACGTGAGGCAGAGAAGTGCGCTTCAGTAATGTTAACTTAAGGTGTGTGGATTGCTGGGCCATTACAGTCTGAATGTTCTCTATTCAATATATGCAAAAACTTGCATAATGCTAATAACCAAACCTGCACTACCGGAATCCCATCAGAGTTTAATGGTCGAAAGAAGGTTCTGAGCAGTTTTTGTTATCTCTGTCAATTTCATTGTTGTGTATTTGAGGATATTTTTTGTGTTAGGGGGCCCTCTGCTGTATTATTGTGTTTATTACAACTCAGTCTCTCACGCACAAGCCACCAATGAAACATAGCAGTTCATTTACTCTCATTTAACTGCAAAGCTCAGTCTTCTCTCCGTCTTGCTCTAATAGTCACACTGTGTATGTTGTGTTAGTTCTGTATGATGCATTACCTATATCATATCTCTTTCAGTCAAATGCAGCCTGAATGGACCAACACGGGGCATCCTGCCTGGCTTCACCGCTTCGGACCAGCATTGATCACAGGTCTTACACAAGATTACTATACAGTTACTACTATACAGTAAAACTACTATGGGATAACGCAGCGCGCATTTCCTGTTTGATCCGTGGCCTAGCCCGTAGTTGGAGAAATCGAGAGCAGCCACAGATGTAAAGGATGGAGCAGCAAACAGAAATGGGGAAAGAAAAGGGCTAACATTAACATTACTATTCTGAAACAAGTGACGTTATATAGCCTACATAAGCTACCATTTTTTTCTGTATAAATAAAAGAAAAGGGCATTTTCACACTGAGCACGTTTGCTGCCGTCCAAGTCTGAGCGCGGTAGTTCTCGGTTTCCCAGCAGCGCTGGTCACCTCGATTCTGTTGAACCCTGGTGCATTTGTGTGCATCTACATAATCACAAACATCCACAGGGTATGATAGAAAACAGAACGCGGGTCAATGTATTGGATGAAGGGGGCTTTTTGTTGCATGCTTGTAAAGCGACTCTGAGGAGATTGCATGTGCGATGCAGGAATACTCTGCAAGCTCGTTCTCGCTCATATCCGAGGTAAATCATTATTACCATCACCACTTCTGTGTTTTATTGAACTAATCGGCTAAAGCGAATGTGCAGGTTACTTTTCTGACCAAGAGCGCTCCCGAGTCTGTGTTTCTCACACGACCGAACTCAGAGCAGCTCCTCCAGGTAGTCTCGGGTTCGGTACCCTGGTGCGCTCCCAGGTCCACACGACGGCTTTCACATGATCAATGTTTCATGCAAACTGTCCCCCGTTCTGAACTAAACTGCCAGTGTAAAACTGCCTTTATTTATATTCTTAAAATGAGAGAAATCACTGCTTATTCTGAATTTTTAAGCTTAGGCTTAAAAGATATGAACAAGTTCTTTGAAAAACATCTATGACCTTTGATACATGTCTAGTCTTCATGCTCTGATGGTTTCACTAATAATACACGTACATTTGCATAAAGCATGCATATTTGTCCATACCCATGTTGACTATTAAACACTTGAAAAATATTAATTTAAGGTACATTTAGAACTGATAAAAATGTGAGATTATGTTGCGATGTTATATGATGTTATATTTTAATCGATTGACAGCCCTAAAATATACCCAATAAAATGACATAACTTTCTCATCTACGGTGTTAATCTTGAACTTATACAACAGTGCAAGTCAGCACTTGCTTTAGAAAACATTTATATTAGGACTGGTGTATTTATATGGTTTAGGAGTTTAGCGGATGTGTATGAAACCACATTTGAAGACCTAGGCCTTGTGTTAATTGTGACAACCAGACCATAATCCATGACAGCAGTGTGGTGCGAACAGGTTTAATGTGTGTTTAGGGATGCTTGTGCAGTACCAAATAAAGGGGTTCTGCATAATTGTATAGCAATATGCTATTCATTCTTGTATGGGAAGTGAAGGCCGTGAAGTTTTACCTTTGCAGTAGATTTCTCCGTCCTTGTCAGCTAGTGTGGTTGACTCAAGGCTCTTCCTACATGTGGCGCAGGTGAAACATCCGGTCTTATGCCATGCCTGTAAATACATACAAGATCTTTTTTAGAAGGGGTTGTGTTTTTGCAATCACGCACATGTGTGTGTTTTTTCTTACACTCCCAGCTCCAATCACTTTCTCAGCAGCGTAGACAGCCTTGCCACAGCGAGGGCACTTGTCTGACCCTCCAAACTTCTGAGCCAGCTTGGATGGGTTTGGGTTGCTGGTAGGACGATGAGGAGCAGGTCTGATGGAGAGAGAGAGAAAACGTGGATAAAGCGCCTTATAAAGAGATCAAGAAGTGTGTGTGTTTGTGCGTTACTCACTCGTCATGTGTAATACCCAAAGATTCTCCCTTGTCCATGCTGAGGGTCCCTGCTCCCTGGCCATAACCGTAGCCTTTTGGCCCGTACTTCTTGCCATAGCACGCCTTGCAGTAAATTTCATCCATATGAACAGCAACAGTTGTGCTGTCCAAGTTTTTCCCACAAACCACTGCATAAACAGACACATTCGCGTGCACACACATACGTATATTATTGCTTCGCATAACCGTGCACATGTTTTTCAGCACATTCATGTTTTTGGATAGACTCCTGTTTCCTTTTATGGAACAGTTGAAGAAGCATGTTCTCATCTAAATTCCATCACAGGAATGTTTCGATTGCAACGCAGGAACACAAATAACTCCACGCAGAACACCATGAACCTACATATTTTTCAAGTAGAGGCAGAAAAAGACTTTGGTTTTTTGATTTATTTCAATAATTTCTCTTAATGGTATTCAGTTTCCATTTTAATTTTCAGTTATGATGCACGTTTATGATTTTAAGATGTAGAAATAGTGAGCATCTCTTATATGACTTTACACATGTTCAAATTTTATACAGGAGGATATTTTTCATGCTTATATGTTTTAGAGCATGTGAATTGCAACAACACTCTTAAATGTTTGTTTCTTTTTAAGCAACCATCCATGGTACCCTATAATAGCATTTTATTTTAGTATGCTATTCCACCTATGCATATAAATGTTTTTTGGGAATAGATGAGCAACAGTTCACATTCACTTGTGACTGTAATGACAAGTGAAAAGTGTCAGAAGTTCAGTGGTTTCCACACTGACAATGACAGGAAGCAGAAAAGAGTTTACTCACTGCACAGGAAGCAGGACTTGTGGAAGCTCCGCCCGTCACAGAGTACCTCTTCTGCAAAGTAAACTGTCTTCTGGCAGCGGCCACACTTGTTTCCTCCTCCTAATGGCATCCTTTAGTAATGCATAAAGCATGAACACAGATAATTCAGACACACTGTCATAACGTATATAAGACTATCAGCTTTTTATTTTTTTATTTTATTTTTTTTCATCTTCATTGTCCAGAAGCAGTCTATAGGACCTTAACAAAGAACCAGAGACAGTGATTAACTACGTCTAAGAGAGGAAAAGCGAACAGTGAACTAGATGGTAGAAAAGAGTAACAATCTGGAAAGAGATGCAATTCAAATGTTGTTTTCTTGATCTGGTTTAAATGCCTGTAATTTACATTTGGAACTATGCCTTGAATAGAAAAACAAATGGATCAAGGAACTAATAAATTCCTTTCCGCAACCATCAGGCAAACACACTTACAAGAGTTTTTGTCGTAAGAAACAAATTTAAACATTCATATTTGGTCGCCTGTAATTTAGGCTTTGTCAAGCCAGGCCGAGAGACTGTAATTTCACTCCTGCCAGTTCTCTGTGGCTTCTATAAAGGACCAGCAAGCCAGCAGTGGGAAATTAAAGAAGAATCCTTTTTTTTTTTGTTAATCTGCTAGAGATGAAAGTTTCTCTCTCACTTGAGACAGCCAGTGTGGAAGCAATGTGAAAACAAGACTTTCAGAGGAGTCTTAAAGTTGGTGGGATTTGATAGACCCTGGCACCCAGCCTGTTTCTGCCCAGTGTGTTTCCCAGCATGACCCTCCCAGTCCATTCTCGCATATCCACATTCCTGACCGTGTAAACCCTCCCAACTCCCTGCCCCTGACTCACACCATCTACTCGCTGCCTGTCTATCTCATTCTGCATCCCTTCTGTAGACTGTACCTCTTAATCTGGGATGTAGGTTTGTTTTATTAGGCAGGAAATATGTAAAGCAGCTGCAACTCTACCTGAGTCAGCTCCTTTTTATAGTGGTTAGAGCTGAGTATGAAAATGTTAGGCCATTTGCAATCACCCTTGGACACACTTTCTGTTTTTAAAGCCAGAATATACACTATATGACTGTATTTGACTTTTCACCAAGAGAAGTATGGTCATACCAAATTATCCCTCTCTCTTTCTTTAAAAGTAAATACAACACCCCAAAGTTAAACATAACTTTTTAATGGTGACACCAGAATGGTAATTAATGTGACTATGAGCTGGGTGAAGTAATGGGTGGAGCGGTTTGTGTCTGGTGGCTGCTGCATTGTGGCTTTCCGTCCTTGTAAGCACTGGATGTTTCAGTCTATTTCTGGGGGTTATTCAAAGGCCATACAGTGAAATCTTAAGATAGGGGAATAATTGACTGCAAAAGAAAAGTTCTGCATTTTTCTCAGAATGTTTTCTGGGGTGTAACTGGAATGGATGGCGAATAACAACACTGGCGATGTATATTCAGTTTACATAAACGTTAATCTTACATATAAATCATTTATACAATACAGTAAGTTAACCTATCAATTTATCAGAATATAAAAGTTCTACTACTGTAGTTAAGTCACACACTGATCAGCATAACCACAGAAGTCTGAACTGTGTAAGGTTCAGGGAAACATTGCTAAAGCAGAAGAAGTATAGGATGTGAAACCTAGAGGAAAGTGAAAGGCCTTGAGAAATAGTGTTCTGCTGGAAAGAATTCACATTAACAGCCACACAGACACCCACTGGCATTTTCAGGATTATTTGATGTAAAGACTCGCAGTTTGTATATTCTACAGTCCTAGAAACATGACAGGAGTGCTTTTCAAGGCACGAGAGCCCAACTAGGAAAATGTGACTTGAAGTGGTAAGTCAGAAGTCTCAAATAACCTTTCAACACTTTCATGTCATTTTACAGCAATCTTGGAGGCAAGACAATCATTGAGGAGCGGAAAAAGAAGGTAGAAGCTTGGACGTGAGCTGAGTGTCATGATGTCAAGATGACTCCCAGCTCCAGGTCAAAGTACGTAAAGCAGAAGGTGAGAAAAAACACAGGTGAGGAATATGATGAAGAAACATTTTAGTCAAGTCAGACAAGATTTACATACATTTGTGCAGATGACGGCTTGCAAGTCATCTCACAGGATTGACAGATGCTGATGGGACTGACAGGTTTGACAGCTGTCAGTCTGACCGCAGAGGGGAATGCATAGAGAGGTGAACAGTTCTCACTTGGCAGACTAAAAGGTTATTGGAGCCATTAAGTCTGTTATCAAATTAAGGCACCTTTTTCTGGAGAAAAACCAGGTTTATGAGTCCTCTCTAGGCATTCCTGTAAATTCAGAGTTAAACATCGAGGCGCCGTATTCTTGAAGATTAATTCTTGACCATGTTAAAAAAGGTGGCTCTGCAAGTTTAGACATGTTGGGACACAGACAATTGTACGGGAATGCTCAACTAAAACAGAGCGAATGAGAGGCAAGGAGTGTAAACTTAGTACAAATTAGGAGGTCCGTTCATGAAGTAGATGTGACTGCATGTGACATCTGTATGATTTAGGCTGAGATTAATATCAGTAGGAGTTGCCTACTATTCTATTTCAACTTCTACACTTTGTTGCCTGCACACGTGAGCATAAAGATCCTCGCATACTGTTCTAGGTGTTCTTGTTCTTGTATTCCACATTGTATTACTGTTTAACTGCACCCTTTGATACCTCTTTGCAAACTCTAATGCATGATAGCTGTTCAAACAAAGGAGTTTCCTCTGGCTTGACTAGCACCAGAGCTTAATGGAAAATACATTTACATTGTGGCAGGGTGCTTTTTCCCATCATGCATCAGCAGAAAGAGTAGGAAATTAGACATAGTAAGAAGCAGGAACAGAAAGCAGGAAGCTTAAGCAGTCTGCACTATATTAACATTACTTACCTGCAGTTAGTAGGTGCTGTAAGTCAGTGATGATGGACAGGCTGAAGTTTGACTCCCTGATCAGAGTAGCGTTAATGCAGCAGTGGGGTGTGTTCAGGAAACCAGCAGTCCGAAGTTAGGTGGAGGAGTTGCACTTGTTGTCTGCAAGAGAAAGGTAGCTTCTCTTACTAAACCAAGTGTGTGACGTTATCCTGGTAAGTCCAGTGATACAAAAAGACAAAAAGGAATGTGCCTCTCCACTCTTCCACTGTTCCAGATGTGCTGAAAGGGAGGAGCGTCTGTTGTTGCTGCTTCAGTCTGCAAACTTACTGCGTGTTGGGGAACAGGGGAGTTTCTGACTGACTGGCTGGGTGAGAGAGAGAGAGAGAGAGAGAGAGAGAGAGAGAGAGAGGTGAATGGGGAGGGAACTTGAGTTGAAAAGCAGTATATTGCTATGCACAGTAGACATTTTCTCCACTCCCTATCCTTTTGTTTCAGATTACTGCAGGCCTTATTTAGGAATTTCCTCGCTGGTGTTAAATTGTAGGATTATAAATGTGGTATTTTGTACATCCTCCGCTGTCTATTTGGACTGGTCTCTTTGGTTGCAGGCTGCACTTTATATGAAATCCTGCAAAAGGCCTGGTCTTTGGACTATAAGAGAGATTTTCAGGGCAATCAACAAGCAGTCAGCCCTGCTAAACTGGGTGAACTCCACTTTGTTGAGGCAGTTTTATATCGTTTAAGTTGTCTTGCCATGCCAGTCCCTAAGGGTAGGATTGTTGACAGAAATATTTGGAGGATATTTTTTTCTTGGATTACAAAGGCATAAGGTCTCCACCTAGATTTCTTTGAGCAGCAGTAAGAGTGGTGGAAGGTGAATAAATGTGATAACATTCCAGCTGACTGCATCAAGAATTATCTTGAAAGACTCTTGATGCTTTCAGCTTTTCAAAGTTTGACTATAGATATTTTCTTCTATTCCGTGTTCTTATGAGCCAGTAAATTCATCTTTTTTTGATCTGCCTAGAGGTTAACCTTTAACAGATAATCAGTTTGAAGAGTCAAGTGGTAAATCAGCTGTTTTCCCTCTTACACAGTAAATAGTAATTTCAAAGTAATTTCAGCCTTTGTACTTAATCACCATGACCTTTAGCGACTTGCTAGTAAAGGTCACTCGGATATGCTTCATGGATGAGAAAGCATTAGTAGAAATGGAGTGAGGAGCTGCTTGCTAATGCCGACAGAGAAAACAATGGATGATGAGCTTTCAGCTCTACAGTAAGTGACCTCTGCCACCATCATGTGGTTATTTTGGGTACTGAACACAAGTACAAAAGCTAGAAGGCATACATACAGTGACTCTTTATCCTTGTATGTGCATTAACAGTACCGAGACATTTATCACTGTTTGTCTGGATGTAGGGTTGCAACTGGCAAAGTCACAGCTTCCATAGTGACATCTTCAAATGTTTTGCTTTTTCCAAAAACACAGTCCAAACCCCAAATGGATACTGTCATCAGTCATAGAAGAGTAAGAGTAAAAAAGATCAGCAACTATTTTCCAACAATTATTCACACACTTCAGCTCTATTTGAATTAGTTCTTACAAATGTGTTAGGAAGCTTTATATATAAATTGATATCAATGCAACATGCATGAAGGATGATACACTCTGTGTGTATTGGGTTTTAGATAAGGGAGTCTTTAATAAACAGCACAAGATTAATGAAGTCATGTTGTCAGCATAATCACTGTGGTTGTCACTCCTTGTAAAAACATCCTGTAATTCTTAGCCACACCACTGCTCGGCACATACTACACCCAGGGTTCGAAATATCGGTGAGCTCCCGGGAGTGTACAGTACCCACCCACCCCTGAAAAATAGGGCTCCCTCTAAGGCCACAGTCTAATTCGAACACAGACAGGAAAGCCATTGCAAATTCAAGATTGAGAAGTGAAAATCAAGAGTTTCCATAAGAAATGTAAAACGTGTTTTCCAAGAGAAAATATTCAGGAAAAGACAAGTAATCAAAGATGGGTTTATTATACATATTATAACAGTCATACACACATTGGCAAGTCCCACACATTCAATCGATATACATTTAAAGTGAACATTACTCCACTTCAGGCACAGCCAATACCAATGTAATTGTTATATTTGCATGCACACAAATCTTGATGAAATCGTTCGTATGCTGTGTAACGCCTCGGCAGCCTCAGCTTCTCAAAACACGTTGAAGCTGTCGGAAGTGTGGTATCTACTTTTTCTACCTTCATCCCTGTGGCTGGCACCTGCCATCCTATCCAGAACTTTATGAGACTCTTTCGCTCAGCTGGAGGTGCTGTGTTAAAAAAGCCGCTGATCACAGAATCTAGGCCTCATGCTATAGTAGCTTAAAAATATCACATTAACAAAACTACCAATACCTACTATTTTCAATAAATGTTTTCAAGTAGTCAGATACTCGACATACATGCATACCATTGGACTTGTCTTTGGCTTGGACTTTGTAGCGCTCAAGTATGACAGTTATAGATGATGGCCATATAATGCAATCCAAGATAATCGGAAATCAAATGTAACTCCAGCTGTATTGAAAATAACCTATGATCCTTTTAGTATTTGATATTTGTGCAATTTACAGTGCAAAGGGAATTAATCTGAAATGCTTGACATTTTTTTGTTTATGGACTATTTTGTATTTAAAACAGGAAACTTAAACTTTAAAGTTCTTGTGAAGGAAAAGTAAATAGGCCAATCATAATGTACGTATCATCTGTATGTAAATGAATCTAATAGTTAACGCTATTTTATTGTTTTTTACATTTTGGAATTTAGCCAAGCAGCCAACTCAGGCTTCAGATGATTGGAAGTTGAATGATAAAGATTTGTTGTTGGATTATTTTGTGGATGTTGGTGCAGAGGGACTTTTAATGGTTGAGGCAACAGGGTGGACATGGTCAACAGTTGGTTCAGCTTATTGATCAGACTTTTCTCAGATGTTGCCTGGGTTTACAAGGAAACAGACTTTGATGTCCCTTTTTTCTTGCTGACAAGGAGATGTCAACTCTGGGTGACAACATGGCCTTTGGAATAAATTGTTGAGATGGCTGGCATCAAAAAAAGGGGCTATTTACTGTGTAAAGCTCTTTGTTTTTAAACTGTTGCTATATAAATAAACTGACTAGACTTGACTTTTTCTGGGCCATTATCAAGACTGTTTGAAATACATTTGTCTATAAATAAAATTATGACAGGATGTGGGGAATGCTGTAACTCTTTAAAGACATACAGTATGTTATCTAATGACACGGGATTCATTGACATGAGTTGAGAAGCTAAACGAGAGTAAATAGAAACACTTTGACATTCCAGCATGCAAGAGAAGCTTTTCAGACAGCCATTTCCTGTTGGTGGCATTTGGTGCTGGCAGGTCCCATGACAGGCAGAGCTGATGGATGGAGTCAAGTTCTTTTAATTCTGCGTCTCCATCAAGCTGGAATAAAACAAAATGGAAAACGTGTTTTATTCATGTAGCTTGCATAGAATAAATTACACTGGTTGCAGTTTTTTGATGCAGAGGTCAGTGCATTAAGTGACAGATAGCCTTTTAGTAGAAAACATAGGCCTCAATATTTCATGTTGTGCGTTGACCTTAGTTAAACTCAATGCTCACCATTTTCACAGTGTCACGGATGTTGAGGTCAGGGCAGTCTCAGGAGAACTGCCACAGGAGTAGTCTCCAACGAACCTCCGAAGAGAATATGAGTAATCGCCTGGCTAAGTCCCGGGAAAGTCTGGTCACGATACAAGAAGGAATGGCCAATCAGCCAGCCTGCGATGATGAACATGTTATTTTCACGCAGTTCATCTGAAACTGAAGGGACGAGGTGATCAGGTTCACCCTCAAAGACTTTGGTGATGGCCACACTTCCTGCAACAGTAATAGGTTAAGGATTAAGACAAGATTTAGATCACAAGGTTAACGACTAAAAATAAATAAATCAGAGAATGAAGAAAAATGACCTCTGAGCAGCATAAGTATATAGAATGGTGAGTGTAGATTTTGATACCAGAACTCTTAGTTGTTGTTGAATTAGACTCAAAGCTTATCTTTTCTTAGTGATTGTTACCATAATCATTATCATAAATTTTGCATAAACGATCTAACTATCATATATTCTTTCAGTTATTTGATTCATCAACATTTAGTTCTTTCAGTGTATCAAAAATAGGAACTGTAGAAAATGGTTTTCGTGTTTATTAGATTATCCACCTCAAGATGGAAACCCTTTGATGCCCATAAAGAATGGAAAAATGACTTTTCTGTGTTCCACATTAAATGAAATTATCAATGAAATAATAAATAACAGCAGATGATACTCAGACAATTAACCTTTACGCGTCTTATAAAGTAATGAATAACTTTAATCAACATTGATTAATTGCCGTACTTGCAGTTTCCCTACTTATGCATTACAGCATAAACTGGTTGCAACAGTAGATAGTGATCTCTATAATCTAAAAGCTTTTCTTTTTTGAGGTTTTTAATAAATAAAGGTCTACAGTATTACATTTTAGAATGCTCCACTTTGGATTGTGTAGTGGATACACTGTAGTGAATGGCTTAAACAAAGCAAATATTTCAATAGAAAATATGCCAAAGAGGGGAAAGATTGTAACCGATGCAACAAAGTTGCAACCTATTTCATAGATCAGTAATAACAATGTGTTCACTGAAAATGGAATAATAATACGTTAAATAGCATAATTTCAACCCTGCTAATTTGCACCAATATCACCTGTCTTTGATAAACCTTTATGCCTGGAGTGTATGCTTCCATTAACACAATGTCGGTTAAGTTATCATAGGTGATTAAGGCTGCAACTAGCAATGATTTTCATGATTGATTGATCATGATTTTCTTGATTAACTGTTTAGTCTATAAAACATCAGAAAATACTGAGAAATGAAGATCAGACTTTTCTGAAGTCCAAGGTGATGTTCAAAACCCACAGATGTTTAGTTTACTGTAACGTAAGACACGGAAATGCAGCAAATTCTTATATAATCCTTTAACTGGTTAGTATTTGTGCTTGATAAAGGACTTAAAAACTTAAATGATTATCACATGAATTGCTGATTAATGTTCTCTCAGTTGACTAACTGAATTTCTGAGGATCAAGATACTGTTAGATACTGTTTCATAGTCGGAAGTTGGTGTTACTTTCATTCAGTTGTCTGTAGTCTCATGACTTCTGAAAGTAATCTGAATCAGCATTGTTTTTTTGGATCTGACACTGTTCTCCATTCTGAGACAGCACCAAAAAGAGCAACACATGAAAATGAAATCTGAACTATTTGAAACTGTGTACACAAGATTAGTTTAAAGAAACATATACCGCCTATGGTACTTGTTGTAGCATCTTTTTCTTCCATTTCTGTAGGTACCGACCTGATCACGATGGACAGTCCATTCCAACAATCTGACAGAAAAGGATTTATAGTAAGGTATAGGGTAAATGGCAAATGCTGTACACAGATCTGTGAACTGGCCATAGGTATGAATGAGAGCGTCTGTCCATGTGTGTCATTTTGAATGGATACCTGTCAAGGGTGTCGCTCAACCAATTTAAACTTGTATAGGCTCCTGTGCCCCTGAAAGAATGAGGAGGAATGGAGGGACAAATAAATTATTGTCACTATAATATGTTTTCTACAAATGCTCCAGAGAAAACACATTTGAGCAGAGAAAATTTGTGGTTTGATTGTCTAATTTTGGTTGAGTCAAATCAAAGACAAAGAGCGACTTTGTTTTAGGCGCTCTCTATTTCTGTACTGTCACTTGGCATGGACATCTTGGGTTCTAATCCGTTTGAGCGTTGCAGTATTTATGATCAGAATTATTGACAAGAAAGAAACCCAGAGCAGGAAGTCAAACAAAGTTACTGTTATCTTCTAACCAGATATGAATTACATTCTTGAAAATACTACCATTTTTACAGTATTCTCTGTTATGTTATCATGTGAGCATAGTAATACTGGTTGTTGTGAAATCCAATGAAAGAGGATTCAGTTTTAGTTTTTGCAATTGACAAATCTTCCAAATAATTTGAGAAGATCCTTGGTTACTTATATGATCACATTTTCAAATGTATATATGACATTCAGCTCTGTCACTAAACCTCCTCAAGTTATGGACACTAGAGATCAACATTAGCAGGTCTGGTTCCTCCCAATACTATTAACTTTCTGGCCTTGTGATATGCAACCTTTCTAATGTGAAATCTGTTTAGTTTAACATTTGACTGGCCTCATCCTTAATCTGGGACACCCTAGTGTAAGATGAGGCACTCTGATGCCATCTAGTGAAGTCACACGAGGTACAGGCATACATAGAGACAAACTCAGGATGCAAGTGCACTTTAGATTGAGCAGTGTGGTAATTAGATACAAACTTTCACAGGGAACTGGTAACTTCCTCTAAGCTACATTACGTTATGTTTTTCTGTTTGTTCTTGATCAGTACTTTTTAAAAAATTCCTTTAAGTTACTCATCTCAGTGACAATACACATCCGAGGCCCCATGCCCCCACCCCCACCCCCTGTGACAGTGACACAAGTGTCCCACTGTCTCAACAGTGTCTGTCAGGGTACATCTAGGGGGAGGACATGCCTTGGGGAACATCAGAAGATTAACTATGACATTAACCCCCCACCCGATAACACACACACACACACACACACACTCTTCACAGACGCTTGCATGCTCCTACCCACAATCCCTCTGTTACATGTCATTTCCCGTTTCATGAGCCGCTTAGACAAAGCAACAGATCATGTGAGTGTTTTGTGCTTGTGGCTGACATTGGAATGTTTGCTGTGGATGAGTTTCACACATTTGAATCCTCTGTTGGGAAATGAAAAAAACAGACATTAATGTGAGTATTTGGAGGTGAGCAATGAAGTGATTGTGGTCTACAGCATGAAGGGCATACCGAACAACTGTATGTGTGTGGGGAAAAAGATGGACGGGGTGTATGTGTATAGTGTGCATGAGTATGTGAGGGAGGTGCTATGTGCTATGTTCTAATAGCATTTATCAATTTATCATGGTTGGTTGATCAGTTGATGTATTTATTACATTTTCCATTATTTATTTATCTTTTCAGCAGAGACTTGCAGACCAAGTCAAGTGTTAGCATAGCCGGTCAGTGTCTGATCAATATGTGATCAGCCAGAGAGCTTTCAGGCTGTACTTTACTGCAAGATCAAGACTGTAAAGAGCCTTACGGATGGTTCAGTCTAATGACCGATTGAAGACACAGACCGTAAGAGAAAAACAAGTTGACCATCTCAGAAATAACAATCATTGAAGCTGCCGAAAGTACACTGTAAAAAGAGAGCATTACAGACGTATTTGATCGGTCTGATCCTGTTATCTATCACAATCTTCATTAAATATTCAGCACTGTCCCTTATGTCAGTGTGTCAAACTGTAAGCCAGCACAGCAGAAATATGAGAAGAGAGAATAGACAGAAATGAAGAGAGAGAGAATAAGAAACTGAGGCACAGAGAAAGATGGAAAGTGCCTGGGAAGAGAACAGAGACTGAAAAGCCAAAAAGCAAAAACAAATCAGAGCCACCAGGTCTTTTCTATCAATCTCTAAACAAACACGTTGTAAATATATACAGGGAAATCTGGTGTCCAGTAGTCAAAATAGCAAATAAAAAACATCTTTGGAGCTTTTTAAGTGGTTACTATGAATGATGAAATCGCAGTTTCACACCTCCATCTGTGAGACACCCTGACGTTGCACACAGCAACACCTATGGTCCCAGCCGTGTGTCTCCCCGCGGTTACATTTAAACAACATTTTCTTCTGTTCTGGGTCAGATGTTTCGAGTGAATTGGCTACACTTGATGAGATTGTTACAGTCTGTGGTTTATGAGGATGGACAGACAGACAAGAGAAGATGAGTTCAAGGTTAGATCTTAGATGAATATTATTACTCTCCATGTTTCAGCCAGGAACAGACATCAATTGAGAGTTTGCTATGTACAAGTTGATTTCTCCATCGCTCCCTCGTGCTTCCAGCCTCTCCCCTCTCCCCTCTTTTGTATCTCCCTTATTTATCTTTCTCACTCTGTCTCTTCCTCTTTCATTAGAGGTGTGATGGATGACCTGTTCCTCCTTCAGGATGCTTGTTCATGGAGGCATGCGCACTGAGTACAGACACAGATATAGACCTCAGATGTATGTGTGTAATTGTGTGTGTAATTTTCATTCTTTTTTCGTCCTGCGTTCCCTGACTACCAATTCGACTTTGGAAAGCCGGATGATAGGTTTGGGCTTTTCACATTTTGTGGCTACATCTGCTTAATTACCATGGATTACTCACACTACACAGATGGCCATATGTGAGTATACCCCCCACACACACACACACAGACACACAAACCACACTCATCCAGCTAATGGACCAGCCTGTCTCTGCCTTTGCTGGACTTGTATTTCACCTCAGAGAGGGAGGGAGCACAGCCAACAGGTCCATTACAGAGAGAAAGCAGAGAAAGAAATAGGGATTGTGATGAGGGGAGGAAAAAATAAAGCGAGGGGCGGGGACACTGCTGCAGGCGTACTGCGGCAGCAGCAGAGCGGCATGACGTGATATAGGAGTGGAATGACAGACACACACACACAAATACACATGCTCGCAGCTCAAAGGCCTGCCAGGCAAAAGTAGAAAGAAGCAGAGGCAGGGACTGAGCCTGACGCGCTCAGCAGCATACAGATTTAAGACCAACTCACTTGCTGCTTTGTATCCTGATGCTTACAGAGGGTGAGTGTGGCCTTGTGTTTATTTTTAATTGGTTAATATTTTGTATTTCTGTTTATGCATTTGTTAATGTGACCGTTGTTGTACATCTCTCCTTCTTTGTTTGTGTGAATCTGTGTTCTTTAATTTGTGTAAATGTAACTATGGCAGTTTCTGTGAACAGATCAATCCAAACACTAATATTTTAAAGTGTGACCATGTTCACAGTGATTTCACAATCAGCAGCGTAACGGAGGGATGGCAGTAGAGTGGAAGAGAGAGGTTAACAGAAAGAAAGGCAGAGCTTAAGTGGGATGAAAAGAGGGGGAGAGGGGATGAAAGCGGTGGGGGTATACCGTAACCAGGGGTGACATGATGTGATTGGCCTGAGTCAGCGTTATAGGGGGTGTATGACTCAGTGCAGTATGCAAAGCATATATACTGTAGAGTGTGAGCAAGATCAGTAGAGAGTGTTGGATGATGTGGAGGAGAGTTGTAGTAGTGAATCAGAATGGAGGGAAACTGTGTGCACACATGGGGATGTTTATGCGGTTGGCGGTCTGATTATGCTCTGTTCTGTTTAGTTTGTGCTTGTGTTTGTCTGTACCTATGTCTGTAATGAGTGCATCGGGAGTAGACGTGTGGAGACACGCATGTTTTTCCCAGGATTTGAGTGATTCACACTTTCTCTGAAGAAATCATGTGCGACTCCTCAACCAATGACTTCTCCATGTGGCTGTACTATGCTGCATTGAAAACCTCGTAACACTAGTTTTGGTCATTTTTATGTTTTCACTTCGTTAAGTTAAGTGGTTATCCTCAGTAAATGAAACACTTGCATAACCCCTTGTATGACATCAAAAATCATCATTGTGAGGAGGTTAACAAACATTTTTTACTGTGTTCCTGTGCCGTTGACAGTCTAGAGATACAAGGTTTTTAGACGACTTGAATGCTATGTTGTGTTATTTTTGAGGATGACAGAAAATGTGTCATTGCGGGTCACTGTAGGTGAAGTAAATTTCCATTTGGGTTACTGACTCATGATAACATAAACAGTCTTCAGTTCATTGTTCAAACTTTGTGTGTGTGTGTGTGTGTGTGTGTGAAATCACGTTCTGCCAAAGATGAGAACACAGATTTCATCAAAGAAACTGATTTTGAAAATGAGTCACCTGGGTATGGGGGCCCCTGATTGGCTGAAAGTGTCGTTCCTGTTTGTCACAGCTTCCTGTCTCGGTGAATGGCGAGGCGCTGTGGACCAATGGGATGGAAGGGCTGAGGATCCAACAGTGATCCAGGAAAAAACAGCCCATTGTTTCTGGGACGTCGGAGAAGTGTGACCCCCCTCTTGCCGGCTCTGGCTGCTCGGCTTAGCGACACACTGAAGGACCCAGTACCCCATTGACAGGTAAGCCACTTGTGAGACAGCGGATCTGGCACATGACATTTCATAACAGTTTATGAGCTTCAGATGTTGCTATTTTTATTCTGTTCTCAGTTTCTTCTAAGAAAACTCTGCCTTTCCAGGAATCCTAACAGCACATATTGTAGTGTATATGCATATTGCACCACTCTGTGTCACTAGCATATTGTAAGATGATTTATGACAGCACATTATCACTGTTGGTTTGGTTGTTGTCATTATAGAGATAATTACATTAATTTATTGTAGGCATTCCAGACTGGGTGACACACACAAACATGTCCTTCATTTCACAGACAGAGAGACCTCAGTTATTGATTTTGTGATGAGTCAGAGGGTTTTCATCACAAGGGAGAGGGTGCGTGAGTATGTGTGAGAGGGAGAGGGGGTATGCATGTTTCTTTGATCAGAGGTAAAGTAAGTCAGTTCAGGCTGTGTCACGGGACAGAGGAACTAAAATTGTGTAATATGACTATGAAGTTAGAAGCTAATGCTGGCTGCCACGCTAGCCTTCTTTTTCTCTCCTTACAGAACCTAACCTGCTGTCTTTTATGACTGTGTGTCTATAATCACCTCATGCAGTTCTCCTCCTGACTATGTGGAAATAGATAGAAAATTAAACAGAATAGAAGATCAGTGAAGGAATCAGGGTCCCTGCTGCTGCTGAACACAATGTCCAGCAGATGTCAGTGTCATCCTTGCAGAATAAGAACTTGTCAAATGCTCTATAATAGCGTTCTTCCACACATTTGCTCAACCAGTGATCGCTACATTCACTTGCGACAAAAACACTGAAATGAGCTACATGTTTTTGTTACCACGTTTGTGTCATTATACAAAAGTCATCATGTTCTCCAAAACTGCACTTACTTTTTTCTTCTTTTGAAGTATTGTCTGTATGAATGTCACAGAAACACTAATGCATGTTATAGAATTAGCCAAGAGGCTCACATCTATACAATTTAACAAATGACTACTGCAAATTGATTAGTCGTTTGATTTGACAACTTTGATAATTGATTAATCACTTAACTTTTTTGCCAAGCAAAATTCCCAGAAAATCTCTGGTTTCAGCTTCTTGAAATGCTGCGTTTCTCCTTTATATGTCACTTTAAATGTAAGATTTTTGGGTATTGGACTGTTGGTTAGTTAAAAGAGTCAATTTGAAGACATTGTCTTGGGCTCTGGGTAACTGTGATTGGAATCGTTCACAGTTTTATGGACTACCATTTAATCAAAAAAATAATTGACAGATCAATATAATATATATGTATATCCTATTGCAATAGGACCAGGCTCAAGCCATAAAACCCCCATACTGAACCAAACTACAAATGTGATTTATTACGCGTTTGTTCTTCCTGTAGATTTTTTTAATTATTTGAAATATATATTTAAAATAATTTCTGTAGACAAACAAGTCACAAGCGTTAGACCTACCGTTAAAGCATCAACAATCTAACTATTGTAAATGCACTTATGTAACAGAATGATACAGAATGATCTTGTCTTTGAAGCCTGTGTGGAGTCTGAACACATGACACAGAGAACATACCCAACATATGTCACAAGCTTGTGCTGTAAAAGATCGCCTTGTGTGTGAGGGAATCAGACCTAAAATTGATTTGCCACTTTTTCATCTGCTTACAGCTGCTGGTTTCAGTCAGCAGAAAAATCTCATTCTTTCCATTTTTTCTCTGATTCTTTCTCTTTCTGCATATATGTACACACAGACATCCCCACCAGCTGTGCCTCGGTATGTCCTTACGTGGGCTGCAGTAGTGCTGGTCTGACCTCGGTGTATCCCCAAGGAACAGCCAATGTCCATACAGATAGACACAGAGCCAGACCGCACCTGTGCTCCTGGAAATCCTAGCAGGAATTGTATCAGACAGACGAAAATTCTGATGCTTATTACTGACTTGGTCTCCCAAGAGAGAGAGCGGAGAGCGAGACAAGAAGAGACAGAAAGAAACAGTGATGGGGGGGGGGTTGGGTATGGAAAAGAGGAGGAGGAGGAATTTAGGGAGAGAAATAAGGGCAGAGCAGGATGGATGATCACATCTGTCTCTGTTTACCTACTGCTGCTGTATGCGTCTGTGGAGGTCTTCATTGATATGAAATGATAGAGCAATACTCTATGGCAAAATACCCAAATCTCCATTTTCTGTGTCAGTATGTCTGATTATATAAGTAAGTGAAAGAAAGTTCTCATACAGAGAAGCTGAACTTTCCTTTATTTGACACTAAAAGGTTATTTTGGGGTATGTTTTGAGTTTTTGAGCTGAAGCCATCAACCTCTTTCAGCTGTAGGGATTCTGAAAATGAAAGACCTTTTGCTCAGACTGCTGAGAAAATGTGTGTGTGTGTGTGTGTTTTGTGTGATCCACATTACACTGTGTGCAATACTGCGATTACATGTGCTTTCAAATAATCCAGCATTTCATCCTTGTGACTTTGACGGCTTAATTTGATACATCTCTTTGCTAAAGACAGCTTCTGGCAGCAAAATGTCTGCTTTTTAAGAAAGGGCAAGTAGAGTTAAGTGTTAAATCTGTGTATTTGTGAGTGTGTGTATAATTCTAATAATAAAATCTATTTGTACTGCACTGTTCGAAAGCAAGTAAAGAAGAAAATGTACAGTGTATATATGTTTATATCTGTGTTGAATCTACAGAGCAGCTGCTGACCTACTGGACAGCAACATGATTTGTTTACTATGTTAAGTGAAAAATAAAAGTCTAGCTGAAGCATTTTTCACACTTAAAATCTCAAGACTGTTTTCAATGTATAGACAGACTGATGAGGAAAGTAAAAAAAGATATATAATCTGACATTTTCAAAGACTGGGCAATAATTATATTATTATATTGTTTACTGCATATACATACAATTGTAATTTGTACACTTATTTACGTCATGTTCAAAACAGAATTATAAAACAACACTTAACAATACACTTAGTAACAACTAATCACATAAAGTGTGAATTCTCAAGAGCAAAAATCAGGGGAAATAAAGTTCTAAGGGGAAAATACACATTTTTAGTCTCAAGGGAATCTACCTGACCCCACTCCTCCTCCTCCCTATTTAATTATTTCTCTTTCGTAATTTGAACTCACAATGCTAAAAATTAGGACAGCGCAATTATAAATCCTATATTAAAATATCATGTACGTGTTGACATGAGTTAGATTTGATCAAAAGCTGTCATGTGAGATTCTGTCATTTTGTGAGTTATGGCAAATCAATGTGATCAGCTTCTCTCAGATGCTGTGATCCTTCTCGTTCGACACGCACCGTTTTCTCCCGTTTACCCTCCCTCCCTGCCTTTCTTCCAACCTCACAGCCTCCCCTCCTCTTTCCCTCCAGCAGTGCAGCACGAGGTAGTTAAATTATATGACATTACATGAAATGTTTCACCAACACTCACTGTTTGCATATAACAGAAGGGCACAAAGAATATCAAGCTGACCACTTAGAGTTCTTGGGAGGGCTGTGTGTTTGTGAGAGGGTAACAGAAGCTGGGATATCTGTAATCAATGCAAATCAGGTGAGGCCGATCCCATACCTCCTCTAAAGTTGTCATATATAAGAGAGCAGTGTGTTTGGGCAACGATTTGGGCAAGTATTTGAATTCATTATGTGGAGAAAATCAGTTATTTGGGAACATAACGCTCTAAAAGCAGCTGGTAGATGTTGCTGTGCATGTGTCCGTGCGTGTGTGTGACGCTGCCTTTGTGTTTTGAACTCCCAGCAGGCTGATTTGATTGCGCAGACGCTCCATGCCTTGCTGAAAATAAGCTCAACTCGTGGTTTACCATGACTCCGTTTGTCATATGTGCTTGATTCACATGCTCTCATACCATGGATTTTTTACTATCTTTGTGTCAAGAACAGCAAATTCTAGTTTATCTGATTAGATTAAACTTTGATTTTGACACAGAGTAATTAAGCTCAAAATGGATAAACAAACGTTTTTTAGGAGTGCTTTTGTGACTGATAGTCTCATACTGTTGCTGTAGATTGAGTTTGAAAGTGGTGCATTAACATCAGTGTTTCACTTTTTCGACTCATTATAGGTGTCTCTCTCCCTGTGTTTCTTCATTTAGGTCAGTATGAGTGGCGCAGTCAATGTGAAGTCGGCCCCCCGGGCTCCTCCTTCTTCAGGAATCCCCCTCCCACACAGCCTGTTGCCCTCCTCCCCCAAAGCAGACACCCGGCGCCGGGCTGCTGACCTGACCAGGCCCTCAACACAGACCCCTAAACACACACCCACGCACACACCCACGCACTCTCCTTCACTTTGCCCGCGGAGCTCCAGCATCCCCGGGCCTTCCTCCAGGGACCCAACGAGAGACCCTGGCCTGAAAAGTAATCTTTTCAAGCGGATGGGAGCTCTACCTGCTCCCCAGGCGTCACGCTCCGCCCACAGTAGCCCGTTAACCCAGCGCAGGGCACTGCCGCCACACTCCAAAGACACCCTGGATCTGGGAAAACCTGCCCTGCCTCACAACCAGTCACAATTTCCACATGATGGCAATCGCAACAGAAACGTCTTCACCAATAAGAACCAAACATGGGGAACCAGCAGCCTGCATCCACCGTTCCAGTTCAGAAGAGGCGACAACTCCAATACTGTATCCCAGGCAACGAGTGAGCTTATGCCACAAAGAGAGGAGGAGCCTCCAGAAAACCACTTTGCCCAGTCCACCATGTTGAACAATGTTAACCTCTGCCCCTCTCTCGCTCAGACGAGCTACGATCACGCCAACAGAGGTCGCAGTGACTCCACCAGCCAATCAGACGAAGAGATGGGGACTCCTGAGGCCAGCAGTCTGGCCTCCTCTCCTGATCCCCTTCCTCTCCCACCGATCATATTCACTGTGCCAGTAATGTCCAAGGTGGCTGTCGATATGCAGAATCAAAGCCTCGACAGGGAGGCTGCGTCCACAGAGACACACACACCCAGAGTCAACATGGCTACTGTGGCTCCCTTCAGCTACAGGTAATTGGTCTACGCTCACACACACACTCACACAACCGATGGGTGTGTGTGTGTCTCAGGACTTCCATTATGAGCCCCCAATTATTGATGCCCATTGTAAAACCATTCTCTTGTCATTATCATATCATCACTCTCTCTCCTCCATTACATTACATTTATTTAGCTGATGCTTTCATCCAAAGTGACTTACAATAAGTGCATTTCAACCATGTGGATACAATCCAAAAATTTCAAGAATCGTGCAAGTACATCAACTTCTTCAAATATGCTAAACTGCTTCAAGTGCTACATTTAGAAGCAATAAAACATTAGAGAAAGAGGTTTTTATGGGCCAAGGTCCAGACTGAACAGATGAGTTTTCAGATGAGTATCTGCTGTCCCGATGTTAATGGGGATCTCGTTCCACCGTTGTGGACAGGGATAGAGTGGTAGCTGGGCCCCCCTTGTAGTGAGGGAGTTGTAACCAAGCAAGGGAGTCATAGCACTTTATGATCCCCCGCCCTACTGACATACACTCGCACACACACACTTCGACTCCCATTCTGGATACTAAAGACCAGCCTAGAGGACTGTGTGGCCATTTCAGTCTAATTCCTCTGTATCTTTTCCAGCAAGACATGTGTGTGCAAGGATACACACACACACTTGGTGTTTTCTGGAGCAGAGCTGATTTTTAAAGTGTCCTCTTGACAGCCTCTGGGCTGACTCAGTTATTGTTCTCTCTCACACACACATAGTCTCTCACGATGTGGGATAAAAACAAGAAAAGAGCTAATCTAATTTTGTAAGTAAAAAAATGCAGTGTTACTGTGTCTGATGTGTGTTGTTGAGTGGTGTGTGGTGTTTTAGTTAAATGAATCAGTCCATGAAGAATGAATCAGTCAAAGCAGAAAATTATTTTCATTGAATGCACTGCTCACAATACTTTATAAGATAAAGAATTAGACAAATTCTAGACAAGAACTTAAACTCTTAAGCTTGTTTTTACTCTTATTATGGTGAAATTCTTCGCAGTGCTTTGTGCATTATCAGTGATTTTCTGTTTCTTTGATTTGCACCGGGGAAAGTCATCAATTCTCTCCGACTGTCAGACAGCAGCTTGTGTGTTTGATTGTAATCAGCGACATCGAAGTGATTTGCATGTGCAGTAACAGAAATGTGATGGCTTTGTTCATGATGTGTTTACAGGGTGCAGGAGAGCGATTTTTTTTCAGTGGATGAATTGAGTGACTGCTCATCTGGATCGATAGAAGTCTGCTGTGATGACCTAACACCAGGTTAGACACACACATACACACACACGCACACACACACACACACACACACACACACACACACACAGGTTATGCAATCAAATATAGATTATATTCACTTGCACATTTTTTCAGAAGCAGCAAACATCACTTTTCCTTTCTCTCTGTCTCCTTTGCCAAACAAAACTTGTAGTCTAGTTCTGTCTGCCCAGTTAGCGTCAGGGCGCCGAGAGGCCAAGAACACAGAGAACCCTTTTGGCAGGTATGGATGCCTACTTTCCGGCATCCAGACACATTTACTGCGGCAGAGTCATGAATGGTATCAGACAGGACATGCCAACGGCCGAACTTTGGGTCTCATTGTGGAACCTGAATAGACTCAGTGAAGACTAAGGGACAGCCATTCTCTGTCTAAATGTATGCCTGTCACGCTTCTACTCATCAGGCCCCAAGAGCCATGTCTGAAGTTAGGTAGTGTAATTTTGTGTGTGTGTGTGTCTCAGCCTGGGGCTCTGCTGACTCCAGTGGTTCCTAGATGAAGAGATGGAAAACAGAGATGGGCTCAGGATATTAAGATGAAGGAAGATGACAGGGGTGATGTGGGTCAAGATAATGGGATGAAATGGGGCACTTCTCAACTCGCTGCCAGGGTGTTTTATATGCACCTTGATTTCAGCTTCATTCAAGAGCTGTCGAGGAGTTTGAACCCTTCCTCCCCTCACGCTTTCCCTCCATCCTTCTCTCTTACAGTTACTCCTTTCCAGCTTCATTGACCTAAAAAGCCACAGTCCCAGCATGACCCCCTTCCCTTTTGACTAATGGTTTGCTATGTACCCACAGCTATAGTCGTGCATTGCCGTGGTCAGTCTGAGTCGAGGGATGTGGACGTGCTTCAGAGATATGACTTTATCAGTGGCTTGTGAATCATTCGTTTTCATGTGGTGTCAGTTGGATAGGAGGGGATCAACTGCCTAGCTTTGAAATGTGCAGTCCAGTTAATAATAGTTCAAATATTGATAAAACAATATGAAAATGCTGAGATACTAATATGAAGCCTCAAACATCGCAGTGATAACATCCCCAGCTCTCTGTTGTTTGCTTTTAAATGTAATCTTTTAAAACTTTAAAATCACATAGGCCAGACCAGAATGCAATTGTAAAGGGCCTTGAACCCAGAAACACAATATGATTCCTCCGTTACTGCTTATTGTTGTTAGGGTTAAATTAAAATGACATTTTAATCCAATTTAATATATGTGGAACTTAATCCATTGATTACGGTTTACTGTGATACATTTAGCTAGGTTTTGGCTTCATTATTTGCCTTTGTTTGAGCAGCTGAGGGAATACAGCTAAAGAAAAATCCCCTTTTTTGCCCAAAGACCTTTAGTGTCAGAGAGTGAGCTTGGACAGAAAAAAGGAGAAGGAGATGCAGAGAGAGAGAATGATGATACAGAAACAGAGAATCAGACATAAAATGTGCATTTAAGAATAGATGGAATCTACTTCTCTGAAATGAGAAAATTGTAACAATTTCTCTCCACAGCTGGTAGTGGACCTTGGTTAAAAATACTCGCCTTGCCTCTGGCCCTTGCCAATACAATGAAAACTCTCTATCCTAAGCTGTCATAACTTTACTGTTCATATATGATATTCAGACATGTATTATGCTATATTAGGTCACAAACAGTTGCCTTGACTTTAAAGTTCTCAATGCTATTGATCTGGCCTGTCTAAACCTGTAGCCACCAGAATAGACCTGTATGCAAATAAAACCTTTTAAAGGCTTTTTGGAGGTTTTAACCAGCTGGTTGTAGAAAGGGGGGCTGGGAGCTCATGGTGGACCAGCCCCGGTCTTTAAAGGCCTCTGGCTGTCTTGGAACTATGGTTGTGGCCTTGTAATTGGTCCCTAGCAGGCGTTAGAAAAAGAAATAAAGTGTCTTAGACTCCTCTGAAGCTGCATTTACATGGAGGGTGGGCTGACACCGTAATGACTGTAATTTAGGGAGTGGAGGAAAACTGGGAGGAAGGCAAACTTTGGAGGGAATGAAGAGAGAAAGAGTGAGAGGGGTGAGAGATGAAAAGGGGATATGTGATTATTTCATTTTGTGTAAGGAGGAAAGACAACAAAGAGAAAATGTGTGCACACTGATGAAAAGAGATTGAATGTTGGTTCAATATTTCAAAGCTGAGGGCTCTGGTTGAAAACACAACACAAGGCCAAATCATGATTTGATTTGGTTATGGTTGTCTTTATTGACTATGGTAAAAGAGTAGTTTTCCACAAATCGAATGTTTTCCGTATGCTTACATTCACATAGTTTGACTCGGCTGTAGCATAATCAGCTCCAACATCTTCTGTTCAAGACCCTAATGAAGACCTGAACATTTAATGTGACTGTAGCACCATGTGGCCTTTCAATTAGACCACAGACCTCCTGACCTTGTCGCTCTCTGGAGGGGTGTATTTGCGCATACTTTCGTGTGTGTGTATGTGTGCTGTGTATGCATGTCTGACAGTACACAGATGGTGTTTGAAAGATAAATGTGAGGTGGACTGTGTATCATTTTTCATCTCCCAGTGAGGGTAAGGCATGATATTCCCTAAGGACACTCTCAAAGTCCATCAGCTGTCTCTCTCTCTCTCTCTCTCTCTCACTCACTCACTCACTCACTCAAACCCCTGTTGTGCCATTCACTTTAAGAAGAGCAGAAGTCAGCAAATCTAGTAATAAAGGTATGAAATCAGCTTGCAGTTTATAAATGTCATGCTTACCATCCCTTTAATGCCCCTGTCTGATGAATAGCATTTTGATAACCCCGGCTGCATCTACTCTTAGACAGTGCATAATCCTCTTTGGCCAATCTAATCAGAGAGACATATGCTGAGCTGGCGTTGGACAGTGATGAGTGGTTTAGTAGCTTTGGGAAGATGATCAGACATAAGCGTGCACTAGATTATGTCCTCGCTCATCACCGGGAGTGAGGCAATAATCACTATTTAGGGTTTAATGTCACTATGTTTGACCCTGACTTTAACCTGTCAAGAGTTCTGTAGTCCAGTCAGCTGAAGCAATGGCCCAGTTTTTTATGTTTGGCTTAGGTGGTGAATTTGATGGGGAAGACTTCAAACGAGTGTGGGAAAGTGTCTTAATCCACACATGAGCAGAAAGGCACACATGCATACAGGTGTGAATAAATTAGTAGAAATTCATGCAAACACAGAAGCTCCTCAATCTGCCATTTCGTCTCACACACTGAGCCGTTGCGTGGCAGGGCACTAAGACAGAGCTGCCACCTCCTCCTGTCTCCTCTTCCTTCTCCCTCCACCCAGGGACATTTCTTTATAATGTAGGAGGCACACAGTAATGTCTGCATTAGATAGAGCGAGAGATGAAGGAGGAGAGAAAGGACGGAGAAGGGTGAATTGAGGAATGGGTGAATGAGTGCACACACTCAAGATCCCTTTTGACCTCTGGGGTGACTCCCAACCCAGGGAGTCGAGTTATGGAGTCAGTCATGTGTGTTTTACCTCCCTGTTTCTCTGTGGGACCACACACACACACACCCACGCACACAGGAATGGAGACGCAAAGACATCTATCTGTCTAATGAATAACCAAGCACACACTTGAATATGAGCACATACTTCTAGGGTGAAGAATCTTGACGCTAATTGATTCATGCATTCATGTTGTCTTCGTTATATAGCTTCATGTTTTTAATTTGTATTCATATACATATATCTTACTTTAGCAACCGCACTTTCTTTTTTTACAGACAGAAGCACAATTACACAAATGAACACAATCACACATGCTGATGATATCCATCACTGCTGTATGCACACCACGCTGTAACTAGGCAACCAGCCTCTGCAGCACAGCATTGTGGGATACCCCTGGGAAGTGTGCTGAGAATGTCAACACTGAGGTGTCTGTGAGGGAGCGTCTACAAAGAGTGATACCTTTTTTAAAACAAGCACAAATTCCTTCTTTTTCACATACTTTTAATATTCGCCCAGATGGCAGTTGGTGTTTTTCAGCTCTCAGCTGATGTGTGATTCATGATGAGTGTTGTGCCATTTGTCTTGGGAGAGAATGGTGTTTTTGTCGGATTAACATTTGTGCCTCCGGAATCAGGAGTTGGTATGACTGATACACTCATACAATTAGCATGGATAGCCTTTAAGTGGCTGAATTGCCCAAATGCTTAAGCCCGTGATTCATGCTGTGCCTCATCAGCACTTAGTGAGCCCACCAAAGAGGTGTCAGTGTGGAAGAACTCCCTCCCTCATTCACACATACATTTGTGACTCAGACTAGGAAGCCACACACTGTGTGTATCAGATTGTCATCTCAGTATTTTTTGTGTAAACAGGACATTAATAGCCATGTTATTGTGTTGGTGTAGTACCGGTGTTTGTGTGACTGCGAGCCTTCCCTTGTGTATACGTGTGTCATGGTCTGGTATTCATCCCGGTGTCCTGTGGACCCTATGCGTTAGCGTGCTAGCGGACATAAGCAAACGTAGCAGGAGTGGTGAGGCAGGATATCCCCTCTCTGTCTTACAGGCTTCCTCTGCTCCTCTGGCACACATACAGAGGTCCTTCCTCACTCCGTCCTCCTCCTCCTTTCATTTTCCTCATTGCCTTGTTTTTTTGCGTTATAATTTCACATTCCTTTTTCCTCACCAGTAGCATCCAGGAGGCTTCTTTCATGGTGTCTGCTCTATCCTGTTCTGACTCGCTCCCTCCTTCTTCATCTTCTATTTTCAGTCACACTCGCTCTCGTCATTTTCTTCCCACTTCTCCACCACGTTCATGCTTGTCTCATCTTTAGTACAACTGTTTTTTCTACTACTCAGACACAAAAAGGCAAAACAAGAGGAACCAAGAGGGAGTGGGTGAAAGTGAGAATGCATGCCATCTGCTTAGTCGAATGGGAACCGTTCCTCTTAAAGTTTAAGGCGCTCTGATACAATTGATTACATCCAAAGCAGCGGTGCTTTCCTCTTCTCATGCAGTACTTTTCCTTTCAAAGCAGGAGACCTTGTGTAACCTTGTAAACATGCATATAATGCACCACACAGTGTCTCCGTGTGTGTCCTACTGGCTTCTTCACATGACTGCTCTGTAGAAATATAGTGGCGAATCTGTTCCTAACTGTTTAGAGATGCTAGGGCAAATATACTCATGCAAAGTACAGAGACATGCTGCCTCTCTGCCTGTCTGTCTGTCTGTCTGTCTCTCCTTCTATTTCTATTTTAAATCTAGCCATTCATCCCCGTGTCTCTGTCTACCTGTCTTTCTCAACTTTACTTACCTTTGCTTAAAAGTGTCTTTATGTGTAAGTTTCCCCATCATCGTAGCAAGTTTCCCATGGCTCCAACCTCTGTGGTCAGCCCAAAAACGCGCTCACAAACACACACGCATGCACACACTTCTGTGACATGCTGAATGTCTAGGCTAATACTGAGCACTGGCACTCATCACACTCTGAAACCGCCAGCTTCTCTGATGTCAGGCCAGATTGCTCAGGTCAGTCAGACACCCAGCACAGACACCATGCTGTGTGTGTGTGTGTGTGTGTGTGTGTGTGTGTGTGTGTGTGTGTGTGTGTGTGTGTGTGTGTGTGTGTGTGTGTGTGTGTGTGTGTGTGTGTGTGTGCGTGCGTGCGTGCGTGCGTGCGTGCGTGCGTGCGTGCGTGTGGAGAGAGAGAGAGAGACTAAGCAGAAAGAGAGTGAGAATATATGTTTACATCAGCCATATATTAAAGTGATTAGACTGTGGAGCCAGAGAGACGAGTACTGGAACAAACAAGTAGCTGTGTGCTGCCAGCACACACTTTACCTGTGTGTATACATGCTTTCAAGAGCACTGATGCTCGTCTTTGCCACTACGTGCATCTGTGCAACACACAGACCTGCCTTGTATGCAGTCACTCTCGTTTGACTAACGTTAATCCCTCATCAGGGAGGTATAAGAGCTGACGTACAGCACCTATTAGCCTTAAATTACATCCCTTACCCCCCTACTGGCCTGCTACCATCCCCCAGAGCCCCCATAACTGTCGCCACACAGCTCTGGCCTCAGTGTGGCAGCCACCTCAACATTGGCCCTTTATTAAAGCTAGCTGCTTCTAATTAATGGCTTTGGCCTTTACACAATAAAACAGCCAATGTATGTCTGTGTTTTTGTCTGCTACTGAGCTCCTGTATTACAC
Source organism: Coreoperca whiteheadi (assembly GCA_011952105.1). NCBI lineage: Eukaryota > Metazoa > Chordata > Actinopteri > Centrarchiformes > Sinipercidae > Coreoperca > Coreoperca whiteheadi. Next base: position 16,903,727 of record CM022479.1, on the reverse strand, counting down.
ACACTCAGTCCAGGCCAGATGGATGTTGGCAAATGTGCTGTGCACAAACCTTGAAGCATGTCATTGTCATTTTTGGGTTCAATTGGCCCCAAGTTTGAGTACTGTTGAAAAATTAGCTGTTTTTAAAGTACCTCTCTAATATTGAGTGTGGAATGTGAGCAAACAGGACATAGCTTGTTTTCGCTCTGGTTTAGTGTCAACCCATTATGCAAATTTAACGGAAAACGGGCATTAGCCCAACAGCCTGCTTGTTTGAATACTACTCCTAACAGTTTGAGACCTGATAACATCACAGCTGCAGGCATTGCTGCTTGCATACAAGAGAAAGTGAAGTGCACTAACGGTAATACACCCAGAGGATGAACACTGCACAAGCCCTGTATGCAGACAGGATGCATTAATACACAAAAACAAATTCTATTGCAAACAGTTGTATTGATTGTTAATGAGTAATGGTGGACTTAAAGTTCACTTTATGCGCTGTCATCATGATTATCTCTAATGGAAATAAAGACAGATCAGACATCAAACTATTTCTCGGTCTCTGTTAATGTCCCTCTCTTATCGGATCTCTGTGTGTTACGAGGAATTACAGGAATAGACTCTGTGGGTATTTGAAGCAAAGGATCCGAGTCAAACCAGGAGATGATGACAGAGAAACTAAGGAATAATAAGGGAAGAGGAAGAGTCTGAGTTTGTTGATTGAGATGGGATGTCTAGAGCGATGAGATGACGTATCTGAACGTGCCAGAGCTAACCAAGTGCCTGGATGGGAGCTTTGGCTTCTCTGAGCCTGTCTCATCAATGTGACGCACTCGTAGAGACAGACCCACGCACACACACACTTATACACATGCAGGGGAGGATGGACAAAAATATAGACATCAACACTCATTCACACACCCACACATGCACACGTGTGCTTGTTTTCAACCACTGAGGTATCGTAATAGTCGTTCTGAGGCATGGATGAAACTGCTAATCTATACCCTACAAACTTAACGGCCTGTGCATCTATATTAACTAGAAGGGGGGATGGGTGACATACTGTAGGTCTAAAGAAAGGAAGGGAGGAAAAAAGCGATGGAGATGAGTGGAGAGGTAATATGATGCAGGTGGGGCTGTGATGATCATTTGAGGTCTGTTGGCTGCTAATTGAAGCATAATTAGTGACTGACCTATCTCGTTGTGTATTAACGAGATAGGTGTGACTGGTAAATGTGTGCCCTGTTCTCTTCTCCTAAGCTGATCCTACAGTCTCGGCTGTTTTTCAGATAATTTGAATCAGCTTAATCATGGGTGGGCCTCTCGTGATTAGGGCACATAAGAAAATCTGAATGTGAAAGGATGAATAGAGCAGCTAATGTGATTATGAGTGATTGGATGTGCATGTGTGTATGCAGGGGGTCTGGCTGCAATATTTGGTATCTAGGATCATTTGAGTCGCATGCAGCTGAGCTCAATATACATTTCTTTCTTTCTTTATTTCTTCACTAGTGTGTAGCATCTGCGGTATGTGTTTGAGAGAGAGAGAAAGAGAGAGAGACAGAGGATCGGCGGTTGAATCGGCCAGTGGGAGGAGAGAGAGAGACAACAAGAAAGGAGGGAAGGATAGAGGAGGAAGGAGAGGGCGGGTGAATGAGCCAGCGGGGGTAGAGCAAGCAAACCAGCGTGTTAGGGAGAGGTAGAGGGAGGAGAGAAAGAGGAGGAGGGATGCTGCTGCTGCTGCTGCTGCTGCTGCTGCGACTGTTTTCTGCTGTCAGTCGGCTGCTGCTGCTTGCCTGGCAAGCAGGAGGGAATACAGAGCACGAGAGAAGCAGAGAGAGAGACAGAGTAAGAGGCTGGTCACTGCTGTATTTTATTCTAGCAGCGCTATTGTTGCACAGGGAGCCGGGACACGTTGTGAGGAAGTGGATTTAGGCACTGGACACAGATCTACAGATCCATGGATTACCAGCAGTGAGTAAGGGTGACTGCTTCTGCCACTCTACTAACCCAATCATCATTTTCAACAGAGCGTGGAAACCCACAGTCTCACACAGCGGGGAGTCTGGTTCAGTCAGGACCCACTGGAGAAAGAGAGGGAGAGCAAACCAGACAGTCTTGGTGTTTTTTTAACCTTTCTTTCTCCCCTTTTCTCCCTCCATTTCATTCTGTCTGCCTGTGTGTATTTCAGAGTGTGTCACTGATGCTGTTGCTTGGCTCTCTGCAGGAGGGATGCTGGAGGCTAATGTGGCTAACATTAGCATGACGGCTAAGCCCAGAGAGCTGGACCTGAGGTCTGCTGCTGTCTCCTGCCAGGAAACCTCAGCCCAGGCCATGGCCTCTAGGAAGCCCTCGGCCAAGCCCTCCACTCTGCCCCAGGGACCGCCACGTCCCTCCGGGTCAGAGCTCAAGGTCTACCGGCCCACCTCTGGATCTATCCCTATCCCTATCCCTAATCCGTCCAGGCTCCGCAAGCAGCGATCACTTAGCAACTTGTGTGTGCTCACTGACGCTGAAAAGAAGCTGCACCTGTACCAATCTCCCCGCTGGAATGATGAGACGAGCCGGCCTGGCACTGGCACCAACAAGCCGAGCCAGACTAAGACAGGTCAGGCTGGGGGTGGGAAACCACCACTTTCCCGGACCCTTTCAAAATCAGAACAGTCTCTTTTCCAGGGGAAGCCCAAACCTTTCTGCTCCCCGTCTGTGACTTCTAATGTGACCAAGCCGAGTCGAATCCCTGCCCCTGGTAAACCACGGGGACCTTATGCTGAGGTCAAGCCCATCAGCAAGGCCCCTGAGGCAGGCCAGAGTTCAGACACAGACCCTGCAGACCACCCAACTAAGACTAACTCCAATGGAGCTGGGAATACTGGGACTAATGGCAAGAAACTAGGGGAGAAGGGGAGATCTGTAGCTCTCTCAACAGAGGAGAAGAAAGAGAGGAAGGGGATAGAGGGAGAAGATGATAAAGGTTTTCTGAAGGTGGACCCCGAGTTAGTGGTGACGGTTCTGGGAGACCTGGAGCAGCTGCTTTTCAGCCAAATGCTTGGTGAGTCTGCTATTTTATGCCTATTTTGCATGAAAACACACAGGTTCAAGCATGACACCTACATCACTTAGGGCAGTCTACAATTATGTCAACGAGTTAACAACAGTTACTTATTGATTCAGTGGACATTGAATAACATAAACATCCTCTGCTCTCCACACCCAAACCGTTCCCTCCAGCCCTGGCTGTAGCTCCAGCGTCAACAGTGAATTTTAAATGAGTTCAGTCAATATTGCAGCAGAGCATAATGTCAGTGTTTTTTTTTCCCACTATACGATGGTGAGAGCCCTCGCTCTGTAGGTAGCGAAATTCTGCCTGTTTACATCACTGTAGTTGTCAAATGTGCTTCGTTTATATGAGTAAAATGGATTTATGTTGTATGTGTCTGTGTCGATGTGTGCTAGCACTGTGTGCTCCCATGAAGCAGCTGAAGTAAGCAGTTCCAGAGGGCTGACATTGTTTTGTTGTTGATTCATTAGCTAGCACTGGAGTGTTTTGTCCTAGTCTTAGCTGACCCACTGCCACAGTGAGCTAGATATATATTCATTTATCAAATACCTCCCTGCTACTTATATAGCAATATATATCTCTATCTCACAGCTTTCTCTAACTCTACAACCCTGTTGACACTGGAGCATATTTTAAAATTTAAATCTGTCCACGCATGTATGCATCTATGTGTCTGGCAGTTAGAGTCTAAACTGCACATTTCATGTCAATACCAGGGCCTCAGCATCTCCTGACTCACACTGAAATCAGCCATTCGTTAATAAAGGCCGTGTGAGTGGGACTAGTGGGGTGTGTGTTTTCAGTCGGTAAATAAAACGGCTGCATATTGAGTCAGGCTCCGGTCACAGTGGGCCACATATTTAGCCTTGCACCACTCCCTCACCCCTCTCACCCCCTCCCTCCCTCCTCCCCTCCAGCTCCATTGATCTCCGGGCCACTGACAGATGGTCACTATCCACCCCCCCACCCCCACCTCTTCCCCCTGTTACCGGGGGTAACGTGTGGGAGGACAGAGAGGAATCAGAGGGGGTGGTGGCATGGGCAGGTAGTTAGTGTGATACCATTCACACAAACACACAGACATGCATGATGCACATACCCTCGTAAATACACACTGCCAAAACCCATCGGGGGCGAATGTACCGGGACACATAGTTTCCAAAGTTTTAGCTAATGGGGGTGTTTTGTGAGAATGATGACTGAGTTTGTGACTAATAGTTCACACCAGGGTCTAAATCAGCACCTATATCATCCATTTTTCATTCATACACACACATTCTCAGTGTCTGTTTTTTTTTTATTGCTCATTCTCTTTCCATCCATCCCTTCCTCCCTCTCGGCAGGAGCAGATAGCATCAGTGAGTGAGGGAGATGGGCAGAGAATAGTGTAGCAGGTCGTTATAGCTGGCTTGATACGGGGAAATCATTTTCTGTCCATCATCAAACCTCTCTCTGTCTTCCTGCTCTCTCCTCATTTCCTCTTTCTCTCTTTACCAACTCGCCTCCTGCAGCACAGTCCCAAATCACAGCTTGTGTGACCTTGCCCCTGCCGCCCTGTGTGTGTGTGTACTGTACATGGTGTGTGTGTGTGTGTACTGTACATGGTGTGTGTGTGTGTGTACTGTACATGGTGTGTGTGTGTGTGTACTGTACATGGTGTGTGTGACCTTGTTCCTTGTTGTAATGTTGCTGGCCACACCTACGCCAGCAGCCAGGTAGGGAGGAGGTAGATGAGGATGGAAGGAACAGGGTAAGAATTGAGAAGGAAAAGGGCAGGACTTAATTCACAGAGGGCAGATAAATGAGAGAGAGACAGAGAAAGAGAGACACTGGAGTAAAATAATGGTAATAGTCAATGACCTAAATTTCTACCTGGCATCCCAAGTGCTCAAGTGTTGCTTTGAGTCATTACTGTCTACCACAACCTGCCAGAGGTTTATCATAGAAACCACAGCAGTTGTGTAGGATAGTTGTGTGTATACACTCATATGTGTTTTGGTGTGTTAGGGAGAGGTTAATTGTAGCTTGCCCTGTAGCTTGCGGCTGCGGGCTCATCTTTTATCGTATCTGCTTCTCCATTTCCGATGGGACGTGCAGCTAATTGGTTTCTGCTTCGTGTGCTCTGTCACAGGAAGATAGATTATGGCTGTTCAATGGATCACTCCTCCCCTTCCCATGTACTGTACAGTCCCACCTTCTTCTCATCTTCTTCCTACAAGCATGAAATAGACGTGTCATTGTGTTGTATGGTACAATAGCATGATGACCTTAACTTGGTCATAGCCTGTTGTCATGGAAGATACATATTAGCCACAAGGAGTAAAATATGTGCCTGCGTCTTGAACATGTCATGTTGCGTGGCAGCTAGGAGCATACACTGTGACACTGTCCTTTTGAGATTAGCCTACAGTAATAGGCAAAGATAATGGAGAATGCCACTGAGGTCTAATCGGGATGTATATCCCAAGACCATCAACTATGCACTTAAAGGGATAACCGCCCTCCCACACACGCACTCTATGAAGAAAAGAAAAAGAAAAAACAATCCAGGATATTTCAAGGTTAGGCCTATATGTTTATCTTGCAAGGTGATTTAGGATTAGTGTCAGTATAATCTGTTTTTGTTTAATCGCACATACATGTTTTACCATGTGATGAAGAGCTTTTTGTTAATTGGATTTAGAGAATTACTTGGCTTGTGTATCCACGGGCAGCAGCTCTGGACTTAAAGCGGTAATTCTCCTGAACACAGCATGTTTTATAAGATATCTTATTAACAGTATTAGCATCGAGGTTAGATACAGAAGCAGAGAATGATAAACTCTGTCAATTCTGACAATAAAATGAGTCGACCTGTAAAGCACATACTGCATGGGCTGCCAGGGTAATCTAAAGCACTGAACCTCAGATGTGTGCCACTAATGACACCTCCCGGTCCCATCCAGCACCCATAATGAGGTGTATGTGAGAGGGTAAGCTCCCTAAAGCAGTGGCCTTTCCCAGCATGGGGCAGGCTCGGTTTAGAGAGGATCCAGTCTAAATACACCAGCAAGCATCCGGATTAGGACTTGCATAAAGATAATGAGAAGATTCAACCCCCATTCCACTAATCACAGATCTATCACCCTGGAAAAGGCCAGCCATCAAGACTGAAATGAATTACAGATTAAAGCCCAAAGGACATCTGTTTGGATGGAGATTTGGGTATTTTACTTTATGAAGGATCAGATAGAGAAAATAAATTTAGGTTAGAAGATTGGAGATGTTGTGTGGTTTTAGTGTTGGCTGAGCTGATCGTAGAAACTGGGGGGACTGTGTCACTCACATGTGACCATGAAGGCTCAGCAGAAGAGAACTAAATGCAACTCAGTGACACATGAATGCTTGTTATTTTAGCGTGACATTGTATCTTGTGTGTGGGCCCGTTTGTGTGGTTGATGTTTACTCTTGCATCCTCGTCAGCTGTCTGTGGAACAATAAACCCTACAGAGAAATTGACGAAGCCTAAAAAGGGAGAGACACACACACACACACACACACAGGCAAACACAGGCACACACACTGTCCTGTTCAAGAGAACTCAACAACGCTGCAGAAAATTACAACAAAGCACTGCAGCTTTAAATGTCCAAAGCTCGCACAACCTCACACAAGCACATTCAATGTGTGCCACATTCAGCCACTGATATCCTCTCCTGCCTATATTCATCCTTTTGGCTGTGACAGAGTATTTTTCATACTCAGTCCCCCCCGTTGTGATCGCAGTGCTGAGTCTCTAATGCGATGCGGGTGCGGTCAGAGCGGCTGGGTCCACCCCGGGCTCGCTGACTGAGGGACTCAGGGCAGTCGTCCTTCCATTGAGGAGGTGGCGACAAGCCGAATAAACACAAACGCCCAAAGAAAGTGAGAAATAAAGCATCCCTCCAACCCTCTCTCTCTCCCTCCCTCTCTTCCTCTCTTTCAACTGATGCGAGTTGACGGGTAGCAGTGTTCTGTCACCAGTCAGACAGCAGATAGGATATTTCTGGTGCAAGTGTTTCAGGAGGAGGACAGAGGACATCTTTTACTGTGACAGGGATTTTGTCACCAGGAATATTCATAGATAGAAAGAGTGTTCATACATATGGATGCATATATGATTATGCGTCTTTTTTTTCTCTCCATTGTTGTGCGTGTGTTTACAATACTTTGTGGTCTAAGTTCTTGATGCAGGAGCCATTGCATTAGTGCTGTCTGCTTCCTGCCATCCGCCTCCTAAATCATATTAGTACTCTGTGTTTTTGTCTCATCAGCTCTTACGCAACACACACTCACTGCTCATCACTGAAAAACAAGCAAGTTATTATACTGTTACGATTATATCATTTATAATATATTCTGTCTTTGCAGCCATCAGTGTGACAGTGGCATGGCTGTATTTTTTCATGTTTGTATTGATGTGATTTAAGTGCTTATTGATGTCACTGGCGCACTCATACTTACAATCAACTTACCTACAATGAGTGTCATGGGAAGATTCCCCTTAAATTGCTGCTGGGTAAGAACATCCACGCAAGTGCTTAGCTTAAATATTATGGTGAAATAGACAAGATGGATAAAGAAATTATATGATACAGACCATAAACATTTTAGCCAGACCCCTCAAAATACATGCATTTTTCCTGTTCATGAGTTTCTGTCTTTGTTTCATATATTTTCTTACTAATCTTACTAGGCAATAACAGAAACCTGGTGTATGCTCACTTTACTCATGAAACCAAATATTGCCTATAAACTGATACTGAGCGATATGATATATTTAATACTTTTTTGTGTGTGTGAGAGAGAGAAAGAGGGCGATAAAGACAGAAGGAGAGTTATGTAGGCCGCCTTGTGATGAGGAACGCTTAGTATTCATCTATTTCTGTTCTATTTGTGTTTTCCTCTTTTGAAAAGCCTCAGATAAAAGTGCCCATTGTTACTGTTGCAGGGATCTGCATGTTGTAGCTGCTGTAAGGAAAAGTGTTAGTCGCACACACACATACATCTGAGTCTTATGAAAGTATTGTGGTTAGCTTACACCAGTGAAAATGCTAATGCAGTGTCAGTGGTGTAGGCTGAAGCTAAACCAACAGCAATTAGAAAACAAAGACGTTACCTGGGAACAGGTTTTCATAATACCTCCTCTGATCCTATTTGTTGAGCGGTGATAAATGAACAGTAGATTTGTTCCCAAGTCAGTGGCAAGGGCCATCACATATTTAATGGTTACATCTGTTTTTGAATAGAGGTTTTTATCGCCCCATTATAAGTCGCTTTAAGTCTTATAATAAATATATCTGGATTCATAAAATATTGATTTTGCTTACACTCTTTATCAGATCTCAAAAGCCACATATGGAAATTTTGAACTGGCAACTGAGTTTTGCACACTGGCCACAATCCAGCTGCAATGCTGCAGCTACAAAACAAAATTAAGTGCGAGTGTAAAAAAAACAGAAAGCCTGCAGCCCATATGTTCTGTAAACAAACATAATAGCATACACATAACAGCCATTTTAAGGCCAAAATGCCAACATACAGTTAGGGTTGGGCATTAACTTGTCAGCCGTTGGAGATTTTTCCATACCATGCATGACAATATTGGATTTATAGGATTTTGGATTTTTGTATCAATGTGATGAAGTTATTTGATATGTCAGGATTTACCAGATAACAAGAAAATTTTATCTGGGAAGCTGTTTATAATATACGGTATATTATAAACAGCTTCCCAGTTGAGTTTCTAGAAATTGTACCATTTCTTATATTTATCACAATATAAAATTACATGTACTGTGATAGAAGATCTTATTCATGTCAGCTAGTTCTGCAACGATTGGTTGAATAGTCGATTAGCCCATCAACAAAAAAAACGATTGATGTTAAGAAAGAATGCCAAAATTCCAGTTTCTCAAATGTGTATATGTTCTCCCATCTCACCCATCACCTTATTAACAGTGCAGGACTGCACACAGAGTGCAGACTGTCTGTCTGACATGTGAGAATGGAGCTGCAGCTGGGTTTAAGCACATCGTAAAATACAGTTCCACAGGAAGCAAGTCTCTTGAGCAAAAATACACCCAAACATTGCCACATAGAATAGTTTTCCTTGGCTTGTTGCTGGCCTTATGTAGAATGTGTGTAAGTGTGTGGCTGTGTGCTTTTATGAATGTGTGTTTCAGTCAGTATTTAGATTGTTTCTGATTTATATTCGAGCTGAACGTTTTCAAGTATACACAGGATGCACAAGTGATACTGGCTGAAAGCTCCAGATATTTGACATTTCATGCTGCACACACACAAGCAAACACACACACATGCATCCATCAAAGTGATTGTGTTTTTCCTCCACGTGATCATTTTTTGACAGCCTCACCTGCCTGACGTGTGTTTATGTGTGGTGTGTGTGTGTTTTCCTCCACACTGCTACATTTTCATTTAAGAATAGCGTTTCACATGACCATTCACGTACACTGGGCATGCGCATGCCAGTGTAAACAGGAAGCGGGACAAAAATAATGAGGCGGAAAAACGTGACTGCTTTTCACAAAATTCTCTCGGATAATGTTGTTTTTATGTCTTTCTAAACATAGACAATATAACATCCATTCCGTCAATGTAAAAACTCAAATACTCCACAATGTCGTAGCACACGCTCATTTGCAAATGATGCTTATAGCCCACATAATGTTAAATATTGATGCATCAAAACGAATCCATTACTGACAACAGTGTCTATGAAAATGTACTTGTAGTCACACAATGTTTGTACATTCAAAGAATGTTTCCCGTTTCTGTTGATGTAGTCTGTGGATTAGCATTGTGGCATAGCTTCACCGTGTGTTTGGTAACATTAAGTTCACGACAATATCCTTCACTTCGGGCTCTATACTCGGTGTTTTGATGCTCCTTCCACATCTGGGCATTTAAAGGTTTTCTCACCATTCCCCAGGAACTACAATGTCAGTCAGTCAGTCAGTCAGTCATCTTCTACCGCTTGTTCCCGTTGGGGGTCACGGGTGACTGGAGCCTATCCCAGTGACTTCGGGCCTTAGGCGGGGTACACCCTGGACAGTGGCCAACTCGTCGCAGGGCTGACACATAGACAGACAACCATTCACTCTCACATTCATCCACTAGGGTCAATTTAGAGTTACCAATTGACCTAAACATGCATGTCTTTGGACGGTGGGAGGAAGCCGGAGAACCCGGAGAAAACCCACGGTAACACGGGGAGGACATGCGGAACTACAATGTCATTAATAAAATGATCCCACCAGGCACTGGTTCTTCACCAAAAACCGGCCACATAGGGCTGATAACGCCGCTGGGTTTGGGAATTGTCACAAATCGCCACAGTAGTGTGGACGCTAGGTGCAAACGTAGCAAAACGTATGTGTTTTAAAACCTCAAAGCCCCTCACACACATTTAATCTCCTCCAGTGCAGCTCGGCACAGAGGAATACACACAGTCATTCCTCTTTGTGTTTTGGAGCCTATTCAGGAGGGCTAGAGGTGAGATGTTCTTTTGGTGTTACCTTGGAGAGGTCTCAACCTTCTTTTCGGAGAAAGTAAACTTCTCTCAAGTTCTTTAAAGCTTCCTCATCATTCCCTCTAAGCGGATAGCGCTCTGACTTCTAAGCAGATAGGGCTGTGGTTAAGGAGATAAGACCAGTGTGTTTATGTGTGTATGTTTGTGTTTGGGTCAATGTTCAGAGCCAGGTTTTGGGGGTGTGGAGATCTGAGTTGAGAGGATAATAGAGAGAAGTTTGAAGGTTTTAACTCTGCTAAATGCTTCACAGAGGATCCTGGATCTATTTGTAATATTTTCATCTGTCTGTCCACGTGTCTCTAACTGTGTTTCTCAGGCAGTCAGTGTGTTGCTCACCCTCGCTGTCTCTGTTATGGAATCTACTCTTATATAAGGGTTTCCAGTTTTAAATGGATTTCAACACAGTCAGCTGCCCCAAACCACCACTGACTATCTCTCAGTATCTTCTCTTTCCTACACATGAGCATTGACACACTAATCGTTCTGTCATGGAAAGATTTCTGCAGCATTTGTAATTTTGAACCAACAACTGTTCTAATTTAGTGCACACAGATGCAATATTGTGCTCTGATATGCTCATTAACCATTCATGTCCCATATCAGATATGATCTTCAAGGGCTCTAATATCCTGTTGTGACATCCCGGTGAAGCGGATGACCTTTAGTGCATGTGTGTTTGTGCGTATGTGTGTGTGCAAGTGCGTGGATGCACATTTGGGTGCATTAGCGTGTGTTTGTCGGCCCTGTCCAGATGTGCAGGAATGGCTGTATGTTGTAATGCTTCCTGTTTTGCAAACTGTCTGAGGTCAGCAGAGGGCTGGGACGCTAAGCCGAGTGGAGACAGACGACAAAAAAGAAAAAGAAAGAAGACAAGGAATATTGTACCGAATGGTCATGTCAAACTAAATACAAATTGTTAACCATTTTATTAGCTTAGTAGGTTCATATACACATTGTGACAGGTGTGTATCTGCGTTATCACATGCTCTACCTTTGTCTCACCTTTTCAGGTTTTTGCCGCCATGCCGTAAAGAAACATTCTCAAAAAGACGTAAAAACTTAAACAATAACCGCAAAGGTTTTACTAGCATCCTGTTTGTGTGAGTGTATATCACTTGTCAGGAATGCGGTAATGATTGTCTTTGTTGCAGACAAACAGCCACTTTGGAAGTGTATGACTATTTTAAAGACTTGCACACATCGCTGGAGGTACAGCCATTTTATGATGTAGGAGCAGTGATGCTCAATCACACACATATATCATGTGATAAGGGTACTGTAGCCCGAGGAGTGTTACGGTGACACTAACATATGGACACACACGTGCACAGGACAGGGACAAATGAACTCCGGAGGGAAGGAAGGAAAGAATAGAAACAGGAGCCATTTCTCAAACCAAAAAAGTGAAGCTCTTGCTGGTAAAGACGGACACTCATGTGCGGGAAGATGCATGAACACACATTTACAGTCACAGTCACACAGAGGCACACTTATCAAAGAAGGGTCCACAAACACACCCATATACTCACAATGGCAGGCTACTCCTGCAAGGACAAAGCCATTAGTGTGTCTTTGGGGAGTTTTTTTTCTTTCTAATGGAGAGGAGAGTCAACTGACCCAAGAGAAGAAACCAAGTGGACAGCAGTTTGGCTTCCTTATTTTTTCTCTCATTCTGTCTGCTTGCCATGTAGCCATCAGACATCCACATCATGAAACATACACTTTCTACTTCCTCTACTTTTAAGGGATAAGGCTGGCAATATTTTATGTTTCTTATTGTCAACAACATATCCCATTAAAAGACCAAAATCAAAAAAAGGAATTTGTCCCACCAACAAGTATTGCCTGTGTAGCCAATGCCTGATATAGCTTATTTCTGTGTGCGACAGATGTCCATTGTTGTCCAAAGACTATTAAAACCACATAAATGAGTCACACTGGGTGACAAGTTCCTTCATTATGGGTAAACACTGGCACTGTAGTTTTCTTTTAGTCAATCCTACATACACTGTCCACGGTGGGGAAGCGTTGAGAGCCAGTCTAATGCATTTTTGGTTGTAATATTTCCATGGGATCTATTTACAGTAACAAAAAAGAATTACAAATATGTTGTTTTTGTCAGTCAGCAAAATGCTAAAGCTCTCACGAGACAATTCCGAGTAATATTTAAGGCATTTTTAGATGTCCTGCATTTGACCATCAGTCTTGAGCACCATGTGAACATCTGCCTAAGCTTTGCTATTTTGAGGAATCAAAAACAAGCTCAGTAACGTTGCTACTAATTCAAAGGCCAGCAAATCTGTTTAATGGGCTTATGGCCTGACCACACACACAATAAGAAAGAAAAGGGCAGTGCTTCTCTTTATTGCCAGTGTACATTTATGTTGTCTTGCCATCTGTACTCTTGTTGTGGTGTAGTAGGCAGAATATACCAAAATAAAATGTCCTCTTTCTTTCATCCTTTGCACCTCTAACTTTCTATTTTTATTCAAAGTCTTTCCGTCTCTTTGTTTTGTCTGAGAGCAGAGTTGCATTAGGATGCAGAGGTTGTCCTGCACATGCAGAATATGCGTGCACTTACAACAACACTCTCGCTCTAACTTCCTGACTCTCATTTCACAAGTCTGAGTGGGCCATTTAGAAAGGCTCTTCAGCTGGTTTCATAGCCTCTTCAGAGCTGGAGTTTGTGTTCACAAGTGTATTGAGAAGAGGCAGGTGGAGCGCACCGTCCCAACACACACATGCACATGCACACAAACGCTTCTACACACACAACAGATCAGTGTAATTCATCTGCGCCCCTGGGGAGCTGCTGGGGCTGACAGGGATATTTGCATCCCTAATTTCCCCACCAACACCACCACAGCCCCTCCCCATGCCAGCTGGGACCAACAGGGCAGAGGCAGTGCAGGGCGTCTTTTACAGACATGCACTCACACACACACACACACACACACATCTCCGCGCAGGCACATGCACAGTCATGCAGACCGTATCTAATCAATTTGACGCCAATGTTAAACAAAGCTCACGTTTAGGGTAATTAAAACCCCCCAATTAAAGCCTGCATGTGTGTGCGTTTGCGAGTCAGACCTTTACTCTGTTTGAATATTTTAGGGGTTCTTTGTTCCTGCTAAACCTTTTTAAGAACAGATGAAAAAAATGTTAACATGTTAATGTTGCCTTTTATGTGAGCACCTCCAGCAGAACAAAGTAGTTCTATTTTTGTATATATTCTTTTAAATGAAAAATTTGCGCTGAATGTGTGGGTCTGTATGTTTGTTTGAGCGGCAGAAAGTTGGATCACAATGACTTCATCGCTCCACTGAGCTGCCTGTCCCCAGGGCTGCCTAGTCAATTGTCTCTGTGGCCATTCTCTTTAGGAAAAATCAATCCGGCTTTATAAATTGGGTCTGGTGTAAGTGTTTCTCAGTGTGTCAGTGAGTATGTCCATGTGAGTAGACCTCACTGTGCATATACATGCGTGTACGTGAGCACAGTGTTAAGTCTGCAGCTGTTGTTGAGATTGACACCTCTGGCAGCTCATGATTTGCCCTCCTCGGTCATTAGAATGGCCTCTCCCCCTTCGCCTCCTCACTAGCCAGCTGGACTGATTCATTGGAGGGGTGGTTGGGAATAGGGTGAGTTTGTGTGAGTGTGTGTGTGTGTGTGTGGGGCTCATATGTGTTAGTAGATTTCTTCACTATTTAGAACGTGTTGATCAGAGAGAAGTATTTGTCATTTTAAAAGTTTAAATAATGTATTTTGAGTATTTAACAGGCTGAGGAGTCTACAGCTGTGCTAGCATTTCTATGAGGCTGTATTTAAGCACAGCTAGGCTTTGAGCTCATTGCTGACCCAGCATGCTAACATTTTCCAGGTGTACTGTTTCACATGGTCACCATCTTAGTTTAGCATGTTAGCATGCTAACATTTTCTACTGAGCACATCACACAAAATACAGCTGAGGCTGATGGGAATGCCATTAGATTTTTTGGTATTTGGTCGTAAACCAAATTATTGAACGAATTGAAATTTTGACCTGATGATGGCGCCATAGGAAAAGTTAAAGGAACACCAAAATTCATCCCGAGGGGTGACATGAACGTTTGAACCAATTTTCATATGTAGAAGCCATTGAAAAGTTGTTGAGACACTCAAAACCACATATGTGAAGCTCATGGTGCACGAGAAACCAAGGAAATCTCCAAAGTCATTAGGATTCATCTTCGGGGCACCATGAATCTCTGTACACGATTGCATGACAATCAAATAGTTTTTGCAATATTTCAATTTTTGTCAAAAGTTCCATCTTGCAATTATTTTGAAAAACCTTTTGACATATGGAAACATGAAATGAAATGAAACCACCAACTGAGATATGCATTCTGTTTTTTTTATCTGGTGAGAATATATAAACTTGAAAATGATGTTTGACAAAAAACTACTTTGTAACACAGTCGTGGTTGTAAAAGTGCACTTTCACGGTTTTATTTAGATTTTTGTCTTACCCTTTCCTTCAGTTATAGAAAAATCTCTTGCCGTGCTCATTTGCATTTAGCAGACGCTTTTATCCAAAGCGACTTACATACGAGAACATTCACAAACCGAAGGCGCAGCTTCGGGTGCATTTTGGGGCTCAGTATCTTGCTCAAGGATACTTCGACGCATGGCTGGGGGATCGAACCACTGACCTTTTGATTGGCAGGCAACCATTCTGCCACTAAGCCACAGCCGTCGCGGGAGTCAGCTGGCCAGTTCTAATGGTCTATTGAACTGAACCTCACGGGTGAACAGACTGTCCCATTTCTTACCACTATAACTCTTTTATCACCTTCCCCCCATCACAATATAAATACACATCAGAGAGTTGGAGAGAGCAAGGGTCAAGGTCATGTGATGCATCTTAGGTGTCCTGATTATCTTACTGTGTATGTGAGACTATATGCGATAGATTAAATGTGAGTGTAGATTTTTCCTGGTTCTCACTCATACTGTAGATCTGACCCCTGACTAGGTATGAGCTTGCAGCTCAGAAAATGTTATGGTTGTAGCAACAACGTGGGGTCAGGATCCCATATCAAGCTCTCAGATTGACATGTTTTGAAATTCAAATTGTATGTTCCTCAGCATGACTACAGGATGTCTGTATCACTAAGTGGTTCAGCCACTTTAGTGTTGTTCTTTGATTGCATCCAGTCTTCCAAACCCCCTGGAGGAGTTGTCTGAACACAAACACACAAACACACACACTCACACAAACACCAACACACACACACACACACACACACATACGTATGAAACAGCAGTCTGGCTCGATGGTTCAGCATGATTCTACGTAGCCCAATCTGAGCAGATTACAGCATATTAGGAACGGGTGAGACAAATGCCAACGTGTCCTCTGGTGGGTTTAAATGTGAAAAGCTTTTGGTTCATTCTGCTGGGGCAAAGGGGCACAGTGCAATGAGCGGGCATTGTGACTGAGGGTGGACTGAGGCAGACAGAGAAAGGAGTGTGAGACCTGTATAGTCTTAAAGGTCTCTTGTGTTGTTTTGTCTGTCTGACTGCCATCATATTTAATTTAGTTTGCTCCACTGCCATCTGGAAAAACAACTGTGCGTACACTGCCACTATTACCTCTGTCATATCTTTTCCTTGTGAGCTTCTCTAGTTTCATCATTGTAGCCTGTTCCCCTGTTGTAGATTTATGTTTCAGGCTTTGTTTAGATGATTAGGTATAATCCTAGATTTGACTGAACATAATATGTTTACCAGTAAAGTATATGATTATCAGTCTGCATGGTTCATTTTGAGCATAGCCAATAGAGGATACATCCATGATCATCATTTATTAACTCATTTTGGTCATATTTCAAACTGTATTTATTATTATTAACTCCATGTGCATTTGTGCATATATATATTTGCAAATGTTTGAACAGGCAGTTTTTTTGTCACCCACTAATTATGTAATGTGGCATTTCATCTCTAAACATATCCTTTTGTGCGTGTGTTTGTGTGCACGCATGTGTGCACGCACCCCCTGCAGACCCGGAGTCCCAGAGGAAGAGGACTGTGCAAAATGTTCTGGACCTTCGACAGAACCTGGAGGAAACCATGACCAGCCTGAGAGGAGTGCAGCTCACCCACAGGTCTGCCACACACACACACAAACAGGACTGCATAAGATGCAAAAGACTGCAAAAGATAAGGCAAACAAAACAAACAAGCTAGGAGGAATAGTAAAAAAGCAGTTGAGATGGGAAGAGTCTTATTGACATTGCTAATGGTGTGTAGGGGTGTGGTGGTTAACTGTCTGTGGGCTCTCAGATCAATATCAGTATTCCTGATAGACCAGTAGTCATTTTCTGCCTGCTCTGCTCTCCCTCTATGTTGGTTAATACGGAACTGAAGCAGGATTAGCTCAAAGCTGACTTCAAAGCCAACCCTGCCAATGCACACTCACGACTCATAGTCATACACACAACAAGACATGAAAAATGCTATGATTAAGTGTATGTGAGCATTTCTGTGTCCTGTCCCTTCCTCTGCTTCCTGTCTTTGGTTGACTAATTCTGATTGCATTCGGCGCGTCTTTAGGTTTTGTCCTTGAGCGCTTCCCCTCTGTCTGCCTGTCCATGCGTCTCCTGCCATGTATTCTCTCAGTCCCTCGGTGGGAGCTCCCTTCATGAAGAGCAAATCAGCAGATGGTTCCCTGCTGGAATACATTTCCTTTGCCATTCATACTTTTTATCGTACTGTAATAACCTTGAATCACCCCCCGCTGTCCCCGAAGACATATTCTGCTTTGAGGCCTACAGGCTGTCCGCAGGAGTTTCCTGTGAAAGCAAGATGTCATATTTCCTGTGAAAAACGAGTGTTTAGTGTGTGAGATTTGCATCAATTAAACAAATGGTTTGGTGAGCAAGCAAATTGTTTTGTCTACACATATTTTCCCTGCGATATACTATATGCATAACAAGCAGAAAACCTGTGAAAATCCATTCTAAGAAGACGTGTAGCATCCTCTCTCCACTTCTTCCCTGCCTGTTTAATGTTAGCGGTTACACATTTCATGTGAAAATGTCTCCATTGATGGTTTTTGTGGAGATGGTTTCTGCATCCTGCAGAAAAGATTAATTTTAATGTAGCAGGCAAATACTGTCACACAGTTTGACTGCCAGTAACTTTTAATACGCTTAATGCTCATCATTCTCACCCCAGACACTGAACAGTGATGTGCTGTGCTGCTTTAGCAAAGGGAATGTATGATATTGTGATGTTAGTGATGCTAATATTTGCAGACTCACAAATATGCACCTGTAGAAAGTGACAGTGCTATGCATTTTTAAGAAGAGCACCGAGGAACATAGGCATGTTTGCTGACAGGAAAATAACATGAAAACACACACATGCTCAAATATTACTTATTCACGTGTACAAATATCCAAAAGCACACTTCATGCACGTACACAGACACCTGGAAACCAACTAATCCCTAAGCCCTGTTAAAATCAGTATAGGGCTTTATACACTGAGGTCCCACTGAGAGAAGAGGATGCAGGGTGGGGAGAGGAGGAAAGATGATTGGATGGAGGAAGCAGATCCTAAGCTCTTCTGAGGAAAAAAAGAGGAAATGACCTTTTCAACCCAACATTGCTGTGAATATTTCTTATTTTCACCACCTAAGAACCCTAAAGCGTGTCCTCTTTTTCATTCCATAGCTGTGTGGAGGGGACCATGTGCTACGACAGCGATGAAGCTGCAGCGTTCTCAATTTCCAGTCTATCAAATCGCTCCTCTCCGTTGTCATGGCGCCAGGGTCAAGCAAGCCCCCGTCTGCAGGCTGGTGACGCTCCGTCCACAGGTAACACCCAGTCAGACGTTCCCCTCCGGATCAGCCACACCTCACGTATCCAACTCATCGAAGCGCTGGACGACTCAGATCCGTCCCTCCTGAAGGGAGATTACCTCAGCAACAGTGACCTCGGTGGGAAGAGCCCAAACGAGGATGATGAAGATGATGATGATGATGATATTGATGATCTGGGGAATGGGTAAGTTGTGTTTTTACCCCTGCTTCTTTAACCCCAGCAGCAAAAGAAATATTTCATGACCTCATGACGCTGCAGTCTGCAGGAAGCAGAACACTTGAGTTTCATTAATCGCCTTAGCATTGCTTATGAGGTGAATCCTGCCACCTGTCAACTGTTACAACCCCACAGCTGCAGTCAGGCCTGTAGTTTGTGGTTTACCAGCACAACAAACCTTGATCAGCCCCTCTTTAATGCATCACAAGCCCCCCTTATAGTGTCTGCCTTGACACTGGCAGCTGTAGCCCTCCTGGTGCAGCTGGCTCTGCCATAGTCAGAAAACAGCCCTCTGGCAGAGTCCGGGAATGATGTCACAATCATCAAGCCCCCTTGCAGAGATCATCCTGTCAAATTCAGCTGCGAGCCCGCCAGCTTTGCCAGCAGGTTTCCATGTGGAGGACCCCTCGCAACGTTGGCTCACCAGAACCCCCTGGCAGAGCTAGAATGCAGATGTCTTTGGAAAACTGTTAATTCATTCCGCCTAGCCAATGTGGGATCAGTCCGTGTTGTCAAGGTCAGAATGAGTTTTGCTTTAAACTAGCTTGCATCAAAGATTTAATGTTGAGATCACATCGGGAAACAAAACGTGAACTATTTATCAGAAATGTTCATCGGCGTGTTTTTCTGTGTTGTGTAGTGGTTGTTACCCAGGTGGTGTATGTCTTTGAAGCTTTGTTCTCTCCTATAATTGGAACATCTTCGAAGGTATTGTTTCTCACATCGCACATACACATCTTTCTGTGTAGTTCACAGGAAGAGGGTCTCTAACCTTCATTTGTTATCTGCTATGAAATGGACTAGAGAGGAATCATCCCAACCATGTTAATGTGAATGTGTTTGGGTGTTATTGATGACGATAACATGATGAACCAATAAGATTGTGTATTGTGCCATTGTGAACATTATTTTTCTTCGACAACTGAATCAGAGGGACAGGTCATGAGAGAGAGCATGCTGGTAGCTCCTGTTAGTGTTCAAATTGTTATTTAGCAGGCTCAGTCTCCGTCAGTCTGTCTCAGTATGACAACACATTCCCTTGTGACTTGATGACCAATCGAGAAGAACGACATTAAATAAGTTTCACATCAATAGACAAATAGAAGAAATTAAGTTTGGAGGGTCTATTGAAGAATGACCTAAATTGTGTTCCCTGAACTTGGTTAGTTTTGGAGAACTTGCAGCCCTTGTCCCAATGTGAGGAGGTATGACACAACAATTCTCACTCAGTTGCACAAACAGCATCATGTTTCACTGACCAACTCTAAGCACAGCAAAGAAAAACACATTATCTCATTGTAAACTATGCTTCTGGCAGTGTATGTGTGTAAAGCTACAGAGCTCTTCCAACCAAACTAAAAAATAAATTCCTCTGCTGGCCACAGCTTGACATCTCCATGGTAACCACAAAAATGCACCCCCAGTCACCAGGAAATCAATTGCAACACAGTTCAGGTCCCTGTAGTGTTATTATGTATCTGGTCACAGCCCTTTAATTTGTGGTTATGCAGGTTTATATTGTGCTTTGTGTTGCCATTTGTTGGCAGGCTAAAGGACAAATATTGAGAAAGAGAGATGATAGGCTGACAGGCAAACTGACAGTTTTTATGATTTTCTGCCAAACTGTGAATGAACGAATTTATATATTTAAGTAAATTTGTTATCATTATGTCTTTGTAATCTTGGACTAGGCAGTATACAATTTTCTAAAAAACACTCTACATTATATGTAAAAGATAAATGGGAGAAGGAAGCAAACATAATTTTATCTGATGAAGAATGGTTAAACATTACAGTGTACTACCTCCAGTTCAGGTCACTGGAGAGAATTTTAATGGAAGAATATTATACGATTTTTTTATTACTCCAAAAATGAAATACCTTCAGAATGGTAAACCGGAATCTGCCCTCTGTTGGAGACAATGTAACAACTCTATGGCTCTATTATTTTCCCATATTTTGGAAGTGTCCAGCAATTCAGTCTTTCTGGTTAGAGGTAGTCACTGAAATAAAATTGATAATGGGATTAGAGATGGAGAACAGCTTCAGCACTATATATTTAGGAAACATACCGACTGGTCTCAATACTCAAGACAAGTACCTACTTAAAGTATTATTGGTTGCTAATAAAAAAAAACAATAACTAAGAAATGGCTGCATGAGAATCCACCAACAAAAGAAGAGTGGATTGTGATTGTAAAAGATATGTATAACAAGGGAAAGACTAAGCTTCTCTATAAGATTAAACATGGATACATTTTACAAATACTGGTCAAAATGGTTCATGTATAGGAGTGTGGAATGAACTTAGAGAGCTATTGTAAGTGCACTGTAATGTGTCGGGTCTTTCCTCTCTTTTCTCTTCTCTGAGACCTTTTGGAGAGTAACCCCTGATATCAAGCTAACAGTATATGAACACCAGAACCATATGTGATACGGTCTATTCTGGGTTTTGTTTTATTTCTTTTGTTTTTGTTTTTTGTGTTCTACAAAAAGAATATTAAGTAAAAAAAAAAAAAGATGCACTAGGCGAGGGTTCAGGCAAGGGTACATAAGTTCAACCTAATCCAAAACAACAGTCCTTCAACAAATCAAAACTAAAACTAAAACTAACTTATTCTATAAAACATCCAAAAATAGGGAATATACCCCTGACAAAGTGATATCAACACTCCAAAACCCAAAGACATTCAATTTACAATGCTAGAATGCAAAGAAAAGCTATTGATCTATTATCAAAATTATTTTTTTGTTGATCGGCTAATGTATTTATCAACTTTTCATTTTAGTATTCAATGAATCATTCTTATTGCCATTTCGAGTCTGTAGGCCGAGGAGTGTTGCCTGCTGCAGCTTAAGCCTAATATGTCTTTACCACTAGAGGGCAGGCAAGGGCTGCTGTTCCCTCGCTCCTTGCTGCGCTCCACCTTATCAACTGGAAGTAGGCCCATTCTGGATTCCCTGCCAGTATCTCATAAGTTATTGCACATACTCATCCATTATACATAGAGGCACTACCCCTGTCACACAGAGGTCACACTACACTACCATATCTCATCCCAGCATATATAATACATAGGATTTCCCAACATACATTATGCATCACAAACACACACATGTTCTTTGTTTGGGTTATGTAGCCCTCCTCTCTTTGTTCTGTTAAATTGTGAAGAAACAGTGTCTTAGTTTGTTAGTTAGTTTGGTCATTAACATATATAGATGAGCAGGATTTGACTCCTCATGGGTCTCACTGTATCTCCCTTGAGTTATAGTATGTACGCTTGACTTACATTCACAGACAAAGGTAAGTTCACCGTGATTGTACCGTGACCTGCCTGACACACAGACCCTATACACACAAACACACTGAGTCAAGAACCCTGATGTCAGTTATCCGTTTCCTGTACTTTTCTAGCTCGGGCCTCTGCTTGCCTGATGAGTACCAAATACATCTGGAAACACCCCATACCCCCCCCTCCCAATACCCCAACACTCTCACTCACACACGTCATTCTCAACCGGGAAACAGCTGGAAGGGAGAAGATGAGGAGGTCATTCCCCTGAGTGTGTGTGTGGTGTGTGCGTGTGCATGTAAACAGTAATGAGGTGTGGTCCAATGTAGCTTGTGGATTTATACTTTGGAAACTGTGACAGTTTTAGATAAGAAGAATAATAATAATATTAATAAACTTTATTTGTATAGCACCTTTCATACAAGACATGCAGCGCAAAGTGCTTTACAACAACGAAAATACATGCAGAGTGCAGGGGTAGAATGCTGTAGTTAATGTAAAATAACGTACAACTAAGATGAGACTAGAACACATGCCTCTTCACATAAAAAGAGATATCGAATTATAGAATGCCATAAAACATAAATAAGGAGTGCATAACATAAGATGGGAACTAAAACCCACTAAATAAATAATAAAAAGCCTAAATAAATAAAAATAAAGTTAAAAGGTAGATTACATAAAATGCATCAAATCTAAATCAAATCAGCCTTTTAAAAGAAGTGTAGCAGTGCATAAGAGGAAGCATAGAGCAAAAGAGTTGCTTGCCTGTATTTAGAAGTTAGGACTTGACCTGTATTTGTTTTGTATGAAAAATATATTAATTGACTGCAATGTTAAAAGTGAAAGAAGGTGCTGGCAGTAGTAAACCAACAATTATCAAATTTGCAGCTCTAGAAACGTTTTTATGTCTCTTTTAGTTTATTGTTTTGATTTTATGGCCCATGGTACACCCCAGTCTCCGCAGTTTTCAGCAAACAAGCTCCGATGCCACCTGCCCAGCACCAACGACACCCCTTGTACGTTTGCTTACATGCAGCCGAGAGAAGCATAATTCCAGTAGGCATTTATTTGTTATAGCTGTAAGAACTTTATATGCCGATAACATGTGTGTATGACAGCTGGGTTTGAAGTTCTTCTGCCTCCTAGTGGCCAAAAAAATGAAGAGTGAACCTTTAAATAGGAGTTCACAGGGCAGCATATAATCAGTATCTTTCAACAAACTCTATTTGTAGACAGTAGGAAATGTAAATGTATCACTTCATCTGTGTTACCACAGCTTCCACATTCCTCCCATTCCCAAAAGGATGCCTGTGATTGACACAAACAATACAGTCCAATTTTCATAATAGAGACAAGCGAGCAGTCCACTGTGTAGAGAAGACACCACAAAGCCCAACAGCTATGCTTGGTGGTGGGCTTGTTTCTCTTGAACAACACGCATCAGTCTTGTTAAGTGTGTGAATGTTCATAGGGAGGAAATTGTGAGTGTCTTGAAGTACTCATGGGCGAAGATAATGTGCCCAGGAAGCGAGAGTAATGGCTCTGTGTGTGTGATTTTACGGCAAACCTGCACAAAGCAAAACGTCAACATACAGTACGTATCTGAGCCTCATCTGGGCTTGAGAGCCGGCATTGATCGCTATTGTTGTTGTTCGAATGGTGATAATGGGCTCAACACGGACACACGCACGTACCGACGATTGGATGAGCGTGTGGCTTGTTTTCTGCCCTACTGGGCGCAGACGCGTTTGTGTCTGGATGGAAGAGCGCCCATCCTCAGCGCCCTCCCATTAGTAAACGCACAGTCTCCATGGTTACGGTGCAAGACAAGCTGGTTCACTGCACTAAATGTCTAAATTATGAAAACATTTCTTTGGAGCAGGACAAACACGCACTCGCACACTATGATTCCCTGAAGTGTCTTGATTTTGTGCTGTCTGCTTTCTAGAAAAGCAGGAGTGAGCTGGTTGCTCTTAGTGTATGTCTAGCACAGTACAGGGAACTGAAACCTGAAGAGGAACATTTTAAAAGAGAAGCAATCTGTTTTGAACACAAAAGATGCCTGAAATAAGCTCTGATTTCATCGATAGTTACTTCAGCCTCAAGTCTGCCGCCAAATGTTTGGTGTTATTCAAACACTGGAAGTCATTATCTGGCCCTTAACTGATGGCTATCTGAGCATGCCGATGGTTAAGAACTTCTAATTGGGTGTAACTCCTAGACCGTATCATTGCCTTTAAACCTTATGTCCAGTGGTACATGGTAGTTAATGACGACCACACTTATGTGCATGTGTGTGTGTGGTTGTGTGTAGAGAGCAGTGTTATTTCTTTCAGGTCGAGCTCAATCCTGCTGTATTCTGACCCCATCTACTGGCCAAAAACTGGAACCTCTCTCTCACACACACACAGAGAGAACCTAATGCAGCCTGACACATCTGATTAATGAATTCCTCTTCCCACATCTGGATCTGATTTACGTTACAGGTGATGGATCCGCTCACTCACTCTCTCTTTCTCTCTCTCTCTGACTCACGCACACACACACACACGCACACACACACACACACACACACACACACACACACACAGCTCCTCCTGATGTGATCCTCAGCGGACACACCCAGGGCTTCCCTCTTGCTAAGAGCCAGATCTTTACACTATGACTCATAACTGCGGTCCAGTTACAGACCCCCTCCCAAAAAACAGCACAGCACTCTCCACTGATCTAGACGCAGTCACAACATGGGCTGAGATCAAAATGTGCACTTATGAAATATGATGGGGGGAAAGAGAAGAAAACTGCAGGGGGTTTTTGCATTATTGCCGAGTGACTTTTAAGACTGATTTCAGGATTTTGGGACATAGAACAGGGGTGAAATAGAGACATTTTAGATTATTTTAATTTATTTCCCCACTCAAAATATGGTAATATCTGGTCTAAATATCTCTAGAATTTGTATCAAAAGCTCAGAGTAACTTTCCTCTCTTCTACATTTACGTATTGCAGTTGATCTAGGTCTTTCTCAGTTTATACTTATGGGGTATGGATTATACCATTAAAAGATTGTACCAGTAATTTTGCATGTTTAGCCGATTTACTGCTAGCAATTTCCATATGTTATGAAAACAAATTAGCATATCCGTGAAAGCTGTGTAATGCGTCACAGTAAATGTCAAGCCTACATTTATTTCTGTCAAAGTTATGTAATTGTGGTGAGGTAACAGTCTTTTCAAATGAATCTGGACTTAGATTGTATTATGTATGTATTACTAACAATAACGAAGATCTGAAAAGCATATGAATGCAGACTTGATATTTACTGTGAAGGATTACACAGCTTAAGCAAGTTTCAGCAGTCGGCCTGTTTATTTTAATAACATACGGATGAATAGTTTTCTCAACAGTAAGAAAAGATTTTCAAAAATTAGGAATTCGACAGCATGCATTGGAAAATGTTCAGCCGCGTGATTTTAAGTTAAGGAACTTACTGATATGGTCCACATAAGATGAATTCAGTATTTTGCAAAAAAAAAAATCCTCAATTTATCCACTGCATGCATTCACACAAACGTACTACAGATGTAAATTTCTGCATCAAGATTTCTCACCACGTCTTTCTCTCTGTCCGTATGACATTGTGTGTCAGAGACGATTCACATGAAAAGTTGATGAGCGGCACATTGAGGTGGGGTTCAGGAGGGTGATGGGGTGTGTGTTGTCCTTGTCATCCACTACCTGCTCTCCTCTGGGCCTCTCTGGCTCTGTGCGGCACTGCTTTGGCTCTGTCTGCTCAGTGCGGCGCGTAATCAATTACTTTTCCTGTCATTATGAAGGGAACTTGACTGAGTGGAGGAGTGCGCTCTTTCTTTGTTTTACCACGTGTGGGCAAAACACTAGAGAGAACACCCATGGAGAATACACACACACACACACACACAGCCATGCACTATGATCACATGAGCATATTTGAACAGAGTCATATGGAGATTACTTTGTCATTCTGTATTAGTCTACACACAGTTTGAGAGGCCTTTCAGTTTAATTTTGAGTTAACAAAGCATGAAAGCCATACTTACACTATAGGATAATTACATTTAGTTCATATCTAGTAGATTAATTTATATTTGAATATATTGTTTATCTGCCTGTCGATTTTTCTCAGGGATGATGTAACCGGCTCCAACTGTAACAGCAGGACGCCGCTGACAAACAATAATGACATTAATCTGTTTGTTTGCTAAAGTGGCACAAACACACACCACCCACACATGCACTCATATACACATATGGAGGTGTACACACACAAAGACATTAAAAGATTTAACAGAGAGTAACATATGGGGCTGCGGGGGGATTTGCAGTCCTAGAAACCCCCTGACAACTCCTATTTCAGTTAGAACAATGTCCTTATGTGTCTTTTTTATTCTCTTGTGTTTGCTGAGGTTGTTTGAGTCACGCTGTTTCATTATTAACCCTTACTCACTATCATTACACTACAGTACATAGTTAACTTTTAGTCCAAATAGTCCAAAGGAAAAGTGAATAAGACTTTCTCGTCAGGTCATTCCCCAGTGACTTTCACTGTAGCTAAAGAAAATATTGTACGCTGTATGCTGTACCTTTTTTTTCATCACCCTCTTTTTCTGTCCATGTCTCCCTCTGTCTGTCCTCACACACACGTACAGTTACACACAAGCACCAGTGTTAATGTCTAAGCTGACTGCAGTCAGTTGTTACAGGAATGCTTGACTTATGTCAACGATATGTTTAGTTTGACTACGGGCCATTTGATTATTGTGAAACCTACTGATGTTGAGCAACAAACACGTGTTCTGGATCGGAGCTTGGGAACTACACTTACATCCCTCAGACAGATTTTCCCACATCCTGCTGTGGAATGAAAGAAAAGTTTGGGAAAGTCAAGAAAGTCAATCTTTTCTCTGCTTCCTTGCTATCCTTTCCTTGAACCTCTACAGCATATATCTCATATGCCCAATATGACGACTCTCTCTCTTGAAGGCCATGTCATTCAACTTCACCCAACCAAACGCCAAAACCACTGCCACGGCTACTGTTGCCTAGACGCCTGCTGAGGCCTGGTAAATCTCTATGGCGACACCATGGCATAATCCCCGCTAATCCCTGTCTTCCTCTTATGGCAGGGTTTGAAAAGAATAAGAGAACTCAGGGACTTGGTCAGCAGACTGCAAGGACAAGGGGACATGAATGGGAGGTTAGGATGGCCATGGTATGTGTATGCGCATGAGGAGGACCCCCACGTAGTTCAGAGAGATGTGTTACCATGTCAACAATATGAGCGTGCAAAGGAAATAAACGGGAGTGTGTGACTGCACTCAGCTTCTTAACTTACAGAGGTTAAAATGTCACGACTGCCAGATGACCAATTTCACCCAATTTCCTTTAAGGAAAGAGACCAATCCTGCTCTTCCTGGATATGTTTACGGAATTCACTTTATTTTATTTTATCATGATATAATCCCACCTGACCTATACAAGAGATAAAAAGGAGGAAATGACCTGAAAACAAGAGCTGATGGTGATCATGATGCTAAACCAACAGGCATAAATAAAAACCATATAGGCTCATTCAGTCGACAAACCTTTTCTTTTAAGACTTTGGAGGAAGGCCTCAGACTGAATTTGTTAGTGGACTATGAAGATTACAACAAAGAAATGTGGACATACAAAAAATGTATGTGATAAATGCAATAAATATTTGATATTATGAATATATTAAGGGTTGGTTAACTACTAAATCTACTAGTTTTACCATCCTAAATCGTACTATCTTTTTGTAGCTCTTTATACAAATCCTAGAATGATGCCACAGCAGAACAAAAGTAAGCTGTAAATTTATGTAAGCTAGTACGTGGACCTTGAGTTAAGGTTTCTAGCAACTAGACATGGCAATGACGGTCGGCCGGCCCAGTACTTTGGTCCAGACTAAAATATCTCAACAACTATTGGATGGATTTATAAGAGATTTTATACAGACATTCATGGTCCCCAGAGAATGTATTTGGTCCTCTGACTACCTCTAGCACTAAATACAGTACCTGCAAAACCAATTCTGGGTTAACAAAACATTCTTGTTAGCCTCAGCTTGCTTTTTGTTTGGTGCCAATTAGCAAATGTAATTATGCTAATATCCTATGCTAAGATGGATGACATGGTAAACATTATGCCTTCTAAACATCAGCATGTTTGCATTGTCATTAGGAACATTAGCATGCTGATATTAACATTTAGCTCAAGCCACCACTGTGCCGGCTTACAGCCTCAAAGAGCCACTAGCATGGCTGTTGATGCTAAGCTCTTTTTCTCTATTACTATTTCCAAGGTTAAACATAACCTTTAATGGCCATCTGTTCTTAGCGTGCTCGGTGGATTATCAAGAGTAACAGGGGCACCATTTCTGTAAAGGGATGATGTTGCTGATTAATATTGTGCATGGGATTTTTTTTTGTGCTGTGAGCGCTATAAGTTAACTATAAGTTATCGAAAAAGAATAAAATATAGACTCTGCATGACTAGATATAACCAGTGGCAAGTGAGGACATATGTTTTTGTTTGGGTTTTTTATAATTTGGGTGAACAAGCTCTTTTAAAGTGCATTTGTAGTGCAATTTTGTTCTCTCTTATCATTTTTATGTAAACGATTGTTTTCACTCTTAAGAGTGCTTCTCTTGTTATCATGGGAGTTTAAGGAAATGATCAGGTGCATTCCTGAAGGTTGGTTCCCACAGTAAAAGACCGGCCCGCCCACGCACATACACACACACACACAAACACGCATACACATTCCCACTTAGCTTGCGCTCCGTCATTCATACCCTCCCTCTACATCTATACAGCCTTTAAAGTACATGCTTAGTTCCTCTATAGGGGGTAAATGAAACTTCATGGTTAAGGACAAGCTTTTTGGGAGCTTTGGATAGAAGCCACCTCAAATCTACGCTCCACACACGCTCACAAACACACACACACACACACACATACATACAATATGCTCAGTAGAGCTGAGCCATGGAAGGTTAACAGTGGGGTGTGACCGGAGTTTGTAATGCGCATAAGAATTAACCCTGCCTCCCTCCCATTGACTCCCACTGTGTTATTCTCTAGAGGTGTTTCGACATTAGTCACACACTTTTCTTTCTGCTCTCCTGCCATCATTCTCCCTTCCTGTTCTCTTCTTTACACCATCTCTTAATCTCATCCTTTCCTGTATGCACCAGTGCTTCCAACAGTGAACATATCCTCATTATTTTCCCAGCAGACATAAGCTGAACTGGCTGCAGAAACCTGTTGAACTGTATTTAAACTCTTTAGAACGGTGGCTGTTTTTTGTTGTTCTTCTTGTTCCTCTTGTTTATCTCTGTCTCTTAAAAGCCAAAAGCATCTTTGAAGTCAAGTTTGTGAGCAGTTCCACTCCATATTGTCCTCAGCAGACTAGGCCTTGAGAATAGCGTCCTCTCCAAGCAAGAGCCTAATTAGATGCTTTTGGTGGTCCTGACATGGAGGGTCCCCCAGTTAACCAGAAGAGCACCTTTTCAGTCCGGGACATACACTTTGATGTTAAACCCTGAGTGTGTCATTGTGAGGTCATGTTTTCAGCATTTGGGTTGAGACTGGATTGAGAATGCAGGCTGGTATACAAACTATGGTTTGACTCTACCTCTGGGGGAGGAGGCTATTTGCAAGAAAATCTGACAAAAGAATGTGTGTGTGTTGACCGAGTATACATTTTGAGATTGGGATACAGGTTTGTAACTCAACTTTTTAATTTTTGTTCAACCATGTTGTAAGTCAGTTATCGTCTGTGTGTGTGTGTGTGTGTGTGTGTGTGTGTGTGTGTGCATGCGAGTGTGGACAGGAAGTTAGTGAGATAAGCAAGTGTTGTAGTGTGAACATTTCTGAGTGAAGGGACAAAAGGAAAGCCATTACAGGCTGACAGTTAAAGAGAATGGAGAAAATTGAAAGTTGCTAAAGTAATTTCTGTGTGTGATCATGAAGAGGAGTGTTTCAGTCTGATAAATGAGGGAGGGAGGATTTTTATGGTTGTTTATATACAGTTTGTGGCTTAGCAAGTGTTGCATGTAAATCTGTGTCTGTGTGGTGTTCCTGCTCTGATAAGGGGGGGTGAGCTTTCCCAGGTCCCTTGTTTCTTTCATCAGCAGAGGAGTGACAGGTTCCCAGGGTCATATGGATGGCCCTGCCTGTATACTGTCATTACACAGTTAGATCACTACCTAATTATACTAGGCTACTGCACCAACACACAAACACGGACATTGAACACAAGCACTGTGGTCTTAGATACTCAGTGAAAAGGAAGATAGAGGTGAAAAAAGAGACACTCTTTGATGAGGACATGCAAATAAATAGAGAGGGAGACAGAGGGCATGTCTGGACATGAGTCAGTGGTCAAAGTAAAAGCTGGCCAGGCAGACGCTGAGCGCTGTCCAACTACCCTTTCCAAACACTCGGATGAGAGTTGACATAAATAAAAGCAAAGCCTCACAGTGATTTAAGGAGGATTGCAAGTGTGTGAGTGTGAATGTGGGAGTGTTTGTGTTCATGTGTGCTTTCTCTGTATTAGTAACGCTAGGCAACAACGATGGCAGCGGCTCCACACACCTGCAGTTCAGCATGCCAATGTGCCAATCAGAGCCCCCAATACACACACACACACACACACACACTGTGTGCCCACCTCGCCCTGCATGGTACGGGTGAGCAGTAGCCTGAAAAATCCCGTCTTTGTTCCCGCTGCACTTAAAAAGAGTGTGTTAATGATCTCTTTTTTCCTCTGTCTGTGGGTGTCTTTTCCAATCTCTCTATTTCTATCTCTTGTCTTTCTTTCTCTACCACTCACACCACTGAAAAGACAGTGTTAATTATCGCCATCTTCCCCCTCCTCTGTCTGTCTGTCTGTCTGGCTCTTTCTCACCCTTCAATCATTTATTGAACGGACCAAGCAGACAGACAGATCTATTCACTGGGGTCCACTCAGTGCTTAAAGTGTTTAAACACCACTGGATGTTGTGAGGGGGCAGAGCTCCGGGGGGGTGCATACATGATACCCACTCTATTGCTCTGCAAGCCGCCAATAGCCAATACACACTCTGTTACAATAGAAACACTAGAGTCATTTACCCTCCCTGCTTCATTACATCCTGATTGAGGCTTATTTGTGCCACCGTAGGTTTGACTACCAGCCAGCATTTCTTGTAGACAGTGGCCGACTGTTTAAAGATATTTATGTACAATAAATCAAAGTGTCACTTTATACTTATGCTCCACTACATTTATCTGACAGCTGACATCGCTGGTTACATTGCAGATTAGGATTTTACACACAAAACATATGACCAGACTATAACATGTGATGCATCCTTACAGATTAAACTATCCAACAATAGGAACTAGTTGTACTGCTACTAGCTGTAGCATTAAAATGAAAACATTTTACAATAAGCCATCAGGTCTGCAATTTTATTTAATAGATATTGGTCTAGATACTCTGCAGCTCTTTTCCACAAGTTATG
Organism: Coreoperca whiteheadi; assembly: GCA_011952105.1. Classification (NCBI taxonomy): domain Eukaryota; kingdom Metazoa; phylum Chordata; class Actinopteri; order Centrarchiformes; family Sinipercidae; genus Coreoperca; species Coreoperca whiteheadi. The sequence goes on along the minus strand of CM022479.1, from coordinate 16,872,150 downwards.
GATTAAAGTGCTAAAATGCAAAGCAAGATATGCTGCAGGATATATCCCAGCCAAAGGCACCACATGGCCACCCAAGGTTTATTCTTAGAAATGGCTTATTACTGATATGAAGCGTGAATAAATGATTAACCACTAGTAAAGCCATTAGGTATCACTTATTAACACTGTCTGATTGGAAAGTGGCACAAAATTGCATCAGTGATAACAACCCAATCATACACCCTGTAATGGGCAATCCTGAACAATTAGTACATAAACTTTTTATGCATTTTGCTGCTTGTTGCTTTTACATGTAGTGGAACATGTTTTCGTCCTCTCTTTGATACTTGAGTAAAGGATCTAATTACTTCGTTCACCACTGTCCAGAATGAAACCAAAATTAAAATAATTGCGAGCCTCATAGCATTGACTTGGTATGAGAGGGTTGAGTGAGCAGAGTCAGTGGGATGTATTGTGCGTTGATAAGAGAGTGTGAAAATGTCTTCGACGTGTCGCTTTAGAGAATGTGATGACTGCGTTGTTTTGTTTTTTTGTATCCTGCGGCTGAATGCTTTAAAGCTATATGCGCTTTTGGAAAAGGCACAGCTGGTCGCGATCAGTGAAACGGGGGCCGGAGGAGGAGGAATTTGGGGTGTTGCCTTTCTATCCATGCCTCCCACCCGTGCTCATCGCCTCCCTCCCTCCTCCGTGAGCGTGAGAGAGGGAGTGTGTGTCAGAGTGGAGGCACTGCGGGAGTGGGTCAGTCAGTCAAAGCTGCTGACTCTCACAGGCGGTTCCCCGGTTATCAGCGGCGGAAAGCACCGGGTGGATTCGCTCTCTCTCTCTCTCTCTATCTCTCTCTCTGTGTGTGTGTGTGTCTCTTGCTTCAGAGCCGTAGCGGCGGGATATGTTAAACGGGAACAAAGCGGCGTGAAAGCTGGACGGTTGGAGAATGAGCGGGCGCGTGCTGAACGGGAAAATGCTGCAGCTCCCGGCTCCGCAGCGCGCGGGGAGGACAATGCACTTTCTGTCAAGGTAATGGGTGAGCCCAGATCACTGCATGTGACTTCCGGACGCGAAGCTAATTGACACACTGGTGACATTGCTTTGCATCATGTAAACGCGATACAAATGCGGGGTTTCTGATCGTGGCGAATGGGTTGTTGCAGCTCCGGCGGAGCCTGTGCGTAAAAAGCCAGCAGCGTGTCTCATTGATAAAACTCCAACAGCTGCATGGCGGTTGGTACGTCTCATTATTGTGACTGACAGGCGCCCAGATTAGGCTGTTATAGGATATTGTATCTCAGTCTAGACGACGTGTAAAGGATGGCCTTTTGGTGAGCGTATAGATGGGGCTATAGTCTGCACAGTAGGCTATAGCACATAGACCTCAATGCGGAAAACCATATGTTGAATCAGCACTGCCTTTTATTGTCGGTTAATTACTGCATAGACTATTAGCTGCAGCATCTAAAAGGCAGGATGATGTGCCCGCCTTAGCCTAAAAAGAATCAATTTCGAAGGAAAGACGTTACTGCAAATCATCTAATGAGAATCGAGTGCTAATGGATGTGAATGCTTGCATGTTGATGTGTACGCGCATGATGTGCGTGTTTCTGTATTTTACGGTCGGCTGGCCCATTGTTTTAAGCTGCGTGCGATGACAACTGGTTTGCTGGTGTGTTGGTGGTCAGTCAGCAGAGGCAGGTATACTGTATGTGAGTGGGTGGGTGTGTGCGCATTGATCCGCTGCGGGACCGGACCGCATTCGACTGAACGGCTGACCTACATTTTGAAAGACGCCTTCACCCGGTATATGTGCTGTGATTGGGTGAAGAGCAGCAAGCCTCCTCCGTATCATCTTTATACCCACGCCATGTGAGAATTATCTAATTGTATGTCTTAATGCGTGGGCTAATATAGGCCAGTTTATATGAGTAGGCTGTTGATGGTGACTGAGGATATGTAGCTGTTGTGATGTAATGTGTTGAGAGTTTTTTTGCTGTGATAATCATGAAGTTGACTTGCTCTACAGATGCTTTAAGACAACATGGATAGACAGAGATGCTCTTATTGATTCAGTTTGTGTGTGTAGGCGAGGGGTTTGGGGGGGCTGGTGGGGGTCAGATTTGCTCTTTTAGGTCGACTGACCCCCGTAGCACCCATCAACCTTTTATGTAACCCCATTAGAGCAGAGTGACCTGATATCAGGGCATTAGACACACACAGGGCACAAACACAATTAACACAAACACTCTCGCCATCTAACCCAAGGCAGACACACACACTTTCAGTTTTGAGTCCCAGAGCACCAACTAGGGTGTTTGAGTTGGACATGTGTGCTTAAACAGACTGGCTGTCAAAAGAGAACTTGAGAAGATAAACTTTATGATCGTAGCCAGAGGTTGTATTAGTAAGTGTGTGAGTCTCTGCGCGTGTAAGCCTATTTGTGGGTGTAAGAATGTGTGTGGACAATGAAACATTAAACATGCATCATCACCAATTCCAGCCAACACCAAGATTTGATCAACTCTGTTAGTCATATTGAAACAAATACAACATCAACGTTGTGTGTGTGTGTGTGTGTGTGTGTGTGTTGTCATCTGAACAATATACAAAAAGCCCCCTCAGCATGACCTGCCCCTTTCTAGATCCCCCCCTGGTTAACAACACATCCTCATCCAAAAAGCTGATCTGCAAGATGGTGACATCACTCATTAATGCTTGTCACACCCGAATCCTCTCAGTTTCTTTTAATTAGTTAAAAATGGAGCATTGGTCACTGTGATGCAGACCAGGCCCATGTCATAGCTGATGTCATTTAGCAGTGCATGGGAAGTGTTGGTCACAGCCATAACAGCCGCTGTGATTAGTTGAATGCTTTGACAGCTTTCTGCCATCAGCTGCTTCATTGGAGACCCAGAATAGTAAATTAAAGCTGAAATGAATAAATCATAATTATATCTGTATGGCGGAGTGCAGTGAAACGGCACAGTCACCACACTATTTAGCATTGTTGATCAGGTTTGTCAGGTGGCAGTGAGCTGCCACTGCCAACGCCCTCTAGCTTTGACATTTTAGTAAATAAAGTGTTTGTTATTTATTTATGTCGGTTGAGGACATTTTCACTGCACACCAACAACAAGGAGGCAAAACACCAAGATGCTCTTGGTCATCTTTGCTGTTTGAAGATTTAGAAAGTTTTAGCTTCCAAATAACCCTGTTTTCATCACAAACGCACCAAGGTCTATTGTGTGGGACTTAAGGGCTCGGGGTCAAAGATAGATTAAGTTGTTTTGGAAACACACTTTGCTGACTCAGACACTGGTGGAGTTAGAAGGGTCAACGGCCTGTTGACAGTGTTATCACACCCACATAAAACATGATTCATGAACAGGACTTTAATAATCTTAAGCACACAAACATGTCCACACAAGTGCAGATACATATGAAAACAAAGACATGGTGTTGAAAGATGTCTATCTGCACAGGTGTGTGATTTTTTGTTTTTTGTAAAGATTTGTGTTCACATAGACACGACGGAGTAATCAAAAACATTTAAATCTCTTTTACTGCTCATGTGCAGGCCACTTGATGCAGGAACTGACCAACCAGGGCACATGACAATTTGTACGTCTGAAATTTGCCAAAAAGGTTGACTTTCTGCATCCACACCGCCAGCATTTTCAGATTTATTCACAAATGGCTTAATTTTCGTTGGCCAAAAAACCCCGGGTCAGTGTGGATGGAAGGCCAAAATGGAGAAAAACAAATGGCCGAAGCCATTTCATGTGGCCACTGACTCTTGATGTTTTGCATTTAAGTGAACAGGTTTGCTTGGCCTGCCTACAAGGTCAGTAGGGAGACCCAAGAGCGAAACAACAGACGCCTGTAACCTGTGCTTGTAAGACACATACACTTTTTTTTTTATTGTACACACGGGAGCTAGTGTTCACAAACAGAGCTCATATTTTAATGAGGTGGTGCCCCCCCGTGGTTTAGTGAGTTTCCCTGTTATATCAAAGCCAGAGAAGGACCTACAGCCAGAAGAAGAAGAAGAAACTTAGGATGTCATTTTCACCTGATAGTGAAGTATTTTTCTAGGACATGTAGAGTCACTAAACCACGGGGGGCACCACCTCATGAAAACGCAGACAATGCCCTGTACTGAAACTTTCGGGGCTTTCTTTGGGTTAAATGGAAAGTGAGACGGTTCCTCCAGTTTGTGTTGGGGAAACTTAAGGCTGCACATTTTATTGGAACTTGTGGATCCGTCATTTTACTTTTGTGTGTCTCTGTGCACTCGTGCGATGGTATGCATATGTGCGTCTGCATATGTTGGAGGATTAGGGAGTGGAACCCCAGAATACACTCGGTGGAATGTGAAGTGTGTGTGTTTTGAGCAGCCCGAGGGCAAGGAATGTCTCCTAAACTCACTGTAACAACTTTAAGTGGCATGACCAGAGTGCTCGTGTTATGAGTGACAGCAGGTGATGGGTGCATGCTCATGCAGGGTGCGCCCCAAGGCCTGTTGGTCACCACCACATGTGTTCACGTATGCGAAATGGCACAAAAACGCACACACATACAGCGACCTGTCTGTCCCCTCCACAGCATGGGAGTAATGTGTGTGTTTTAATAGGTGTGTGCTGTATCTCAGCCAGAAGAAGTGAAAGAGTATCTCTGCTCCAGTCAATGGGCCTTTTCATTCTTTTTTGTTCAGGTGGTGTTTGGACAACCTTTGGCAGGTGCTTAGTGGTGTTCTACTCCGATCTGTAGTCTCTTTGTGAAGCTTGATTTGATTTAAACAAAAGCTCTGCAATCAGATTTGATTCACATGTTCTCACTTTGTGCTTTCCCTACCTTTCTCTCTGTCTATTCCTTTCTGTCCATCTTTTTCTGTCTAAACATATCTACTATTTTCTTAGCCCCAACACTGACTTAAGAGATGCTGCTTGGCCCCTTAAGTACCGTCAGCCCACAATCCACTGATCCACTCCAGTCAGCACGTTTAACATCTCACAGCATTGTGGAAACTTACTGCTGTTGTCTGTACTAATCTGGGAGATTAACACATAATCAAGTGGCGGCATTAGTTGATTAGCTGTCGTCATCAAAAAATACAGAACTGACCATAACATTATAGACACAAGTGTTTCTTTGTGTAAATTGTATTTACGGGACTGTGCCAGTTGTTCTGACAGGCATTTGGTAGCCATGTTGAGCCACTGCCCTTTTTCCCATGGCTCACATCATGCTGATATCATAGTTTCTCCATCTGCTATATGCACATGAGTGTGTGTGACAGTGTGGACTGGAGGGAGTTAGTTCCCTATTGTGATGCATTTGGTAGTGCTGCAAACACTGATGGTGTCTCATTAATGTAAATAAATACCATCCTATCACTATTAGATTTCTCAGGAAATATCAGTAATTAAACTTCCTTAAACCCAACAGGTTACTTATATCGTAATTCACTCTGTTGTGTTATCGCTGACGTGTCTGGAGGGAGGCCAGAGGTAATTCTACCCCAGGATCCAACCCCTGTCCCGGGCCTCTGCGTGACGGGTTTCCCCTTGTGAGCTCCTCCCCAGTTCTTAGCCCGGGAGTTGGGGCTGGGAAGCGCTCCACAGTGCACTCCAGACTGAACTACTTATGGAGGTGATTTAAACGGCCGTTCCACCTTGTCCCAGGAGTGCTGTCCTTCTTCTGCTTCCTGCACTCTTAGAGAAGAAAGGGACTTTGGAAGAAACTCAGGGTACTTTGGGGTTCAAGGGTTATTGGGTCATGTAAAAGCTCTGCTGGTCACCACCTAACATACTGAGACATTCTGCAATCTAACAGAAGATAAATCTCTTTGGCCCAATTTGTCATGCTCTTTACATTAAGAGCATAAAATATCTTGATGGAGAAATTGTTAAACAGTTCAACAATTTAGAAATGACTGTTTTAATTTATGCTAAATAAGTTCAAAAGGCATTGTATGTATTGTGACTACATTGAAAGCCTTGTTTAGACTGGGCACCAGTAACCTTTGAACTTTAACCCTATTTGATCTGAGTAAGAAGAAAACAAATACAATGAAGTAGAGTATGTGTCTGGTGTCTCTCAAGGAATCATCTGCACATCTCTCCCAGTTCTACTGTCCTTTTTGGGGCTTACAATATGAGAAGATCAAGATGAGCCTGTCGGCGTCAGTATGATCAACAGTCATACAATTTTTTCTTCCAAGAGTATTTCACCACTCAAAGTTCCAATGTTTCGGCTGTCCTGTTTCATTTCATGGGGATGAAGTAGTTCAGAGCCAAGTCGGCGCTCAGCTGCGATGTGTTGAACTCTGAGCAAACCTCGTCCGGCCACCCTGGGGAGGTCAGGAGGAGAGCAGAGATTCAGACTGTCTGGGGAGAATTTTGCTGAAGCAATTTCTCTATTTTTTCAGAGCTGTACAGTTTTCTCTCTGTCCATCCATCTCCACCTCCCCCACACTCTTTTACTGACCAGGATTCCTGATGTGTCTGAGTGCCTCTTCAGTGCTTTCATTTTCCATCCAGAAAGCCCGAAGCATTTGGAGAACGTGTCCCCATCCTTGCGATGAAGACTTGGAAGAATTTAGTACCTCAATCTTCTTCTACACACAGACGCACACCTCAGAGCCAGCAGTACGCAGCCTGGCCGGCTTAGTGTAACCCTCAGCGGAGCAGTGCCTTGAGCAAAGCTGCCGTTCCCACCAGCTACTAACATCACACACTTCTGACAGCTAATTCAAGCTTCACTACAGGAGACAATGGCAATTTAGTGTGTGTGTGTGTGTGTGTGTGTGTGTGTGTGTGTCCCCTAAACCCCAAGGCCATTGCTGTCAGGGATATGCCTGTCAAAGGCACAACAGGGTTTCTCCTCTGCGATGGCCATTTAGGGATGTGACCTCCTATTTCCCTCCATGGACTCACACTCACACAAACACACACATATACACACATACAGCACCTCTAGCTGACGCCCCTGGCCTGCTCTGATCCTGGTGGCAGATGGAATTAGCAGTAATTACGAGCTCATTAACTCCAGCCTGCCCTGTAATCCCCTGTAATGCCCGAATACTGCTGTGTGTGGTGTGTGTGTGTACAAAAGACTGTCCAAGCAGCTATCACACATTGTTCCATTTCACATCATGGAAATGGGACGGAGAGGAAATAATAAATAACGCTGAAGATGAACATTTCTCTGTTTCGGTGTGTACTCAAAGGCAGGCTGCTTGCACAATCTAGTTTTTAATTGGGCCTTGTCAATGATTTACTGTAAGTGTTTAACAATATAACTCAGCAGAGAACCCGCATTCGGTAGCTAATTAAAAGCTACTTTTAATGACAGATTTGTTGCTAATTACTTTACAAGTGCCCCAAGTGCCCAGACAACAACATGGCGTCATATTAAAGTGGTAGAATCAGTAATTTACCAGTGAGATTAAAGGACAGCATGGCATGTATAGCAGTGTTTCTCTGAAAAGAAAATACCGTGACTCAACAGATGTTTGATACTTTATGGAAATAAGTAGCTGAAATGACATTTGTAGTCAATCTGCCTACATGTTAAGTAAAGTCATAGACAGGTAACATGATCACTGTAGCTACAGTCTTACAGTCTTTACTGTACCTCATGTGTCAGAGTGTGAGGCTTTCAAGATACAATAAGGGCTTGGCCTGCAGAGGGAATTCTGTCATGTTCGTATATGGTGCTGCAGTGATGGATAATCCTATGCAGAAGAGTAAGGCATCTTTCCATAACATCTCAACCTATCCCATTTCTACTGTCCATTTGATTGGAAAATTATGATTTTGTTGTGGCAATCTGCTTTATGCTTATAAGCCACCAAGATGATCTCTGTGTGTGTGTGTGTGTTTCCTAGTGATAAGCTGCTGAAGTGGTCCAGGGACCCATATTGTTAGCCATCTGTGCACACAAACCACATTCACCCTTTCTTTCCATCGTATCAGGTAAATGCCCATCCACAGATATTTGATTTGAGCACATGCAAATAGTCAACAGGATTTTTATTATTACATATCTGAGGCTTAAATCAACTCTACAGCATTTTTTAAGACCGTCTCCCAGATGGTTAGGGCAGCCATGACTGTGTTGGAGAGAAGAAACCCTGGCGATGGGTGTTGCCGGTCATGCTACTCTCCCCTGCAAATGAGTCACTTTGTTTTGTTAGAAAGTGTGTGGATGTGTGTTTACACCAGTTTCATTGTGAGTATTTGTGAGAAAACAGTCATCTCTGTTGGGTTTACATCCTGTTTTATGTGACCAGACTGAAACCTGTAGAGGATTTTGAAACAGACAGCGAGTCATAATGTCACTGTCGCCCTGACCTCTTAGTTCATCTTTTTTCTTGAGATTTAGTCTGTCAAACTTTCTGAACATATGAAATAACATTGTTATTCAGCCATACACCTGCTGTAAGGTGGAATGTGGCATTTTGTGGTGGGATGGTTGAATCTGCTGGTTGGTATTTCAGTTGGTTGATTTTTTTACGTTTCAGGCAGATGTGTCCTCTAAGTCTCCCTCACTCATGACTTAGAGGCCAAGTCACCTGCTGTTTTCTTCTTCTTCAAGCTGATCTGAGATCTATCTGCAAATAGTGAATTATACAGACAGATACAGACAGCACAGACAATGCATTTCACATTATTGTCATCTCTAGCACCAGTCTCAGTCTCACATATTTAGTCTTTAGAGAATCTAATGACTTCAGCAGCCCTTTCATGCGTGCCCCCTCCGGTTTCTGAGCCGGCTGCCCAGTGCCAGTCTGGCAGTGCCCTACTTTCCATTTGCCTGAAAAGGCATCACTACAACCAGGAACCCGTCTGATTTAGCCATTTTGGGTTCTGCAATGTGACACTGTGGATTTTAATAGGAATGGAAAGTTCCTGACCATTGTAGGACTGTAGAAACACTTTCCATACTTTTACACAAGTGAGAGAGACTGTGTCCAAATATCGCCCTGAATAAAACCTGTGTTAACCCTATGAGGGTACAAAGAGTTGAACCCCTTTATTCATATCACTATTACATTTGTTCTTTAGAGCCTTTTTTTTTTACATTTCTGTTCCTGTATCACTGCATCCTTTCTACAAACTCTGTTTCCTCTACTAGCTAACACCTTCCAACTGTCCTCATCTTCTCTGCTCCTATAAGGTCCAGCAGGTCTAATAGTAATGTCCTGCCAGCTTCTGATTGGCCAGATTGCATTAGCACTGACACTAGCTTGAAGGTCCCCTGTAGAGTTTTCTTGTAAATGAGCAAAGGTTATGTTTACATTCAGTGTTACTCACCAAAATGCACTGTGTGTATCCTTGAAGTCTAACACGGGTTTCTAGTGTATTTCCATCCTCATAAAACATTTGAAAACCCATTTTTAAAAGTATTTTAAATGCAGGATAGTACATCCATGTTCACTCTTTGCTGGCACATTGCAGGATATCTTGGCCCCATACCGCCACCTGTTGATCAGTGGAATAGTGTGACACCATTGGTAGGACTGTATTGCGCGAGTCCGCATTCATGAGATAAACAAAACAAGGATCCACTCATGCAAAAAATACATGGTGGTCTAAAATCCACACAGAACCTTTTAAGGTGACATTACTAAACATTCATAATCATTTCACCTCACTGGTGGAATAGTCTGATTTTGTTGCAGTGATGTATAATTAGATAACAAGATTGATAGTGACATTTTGCTCCTCCTTGTTATTGACCTGTTGTTTAGTGGCAGGCTTAAGTGCACCAACATTCTCTATAATGTGCATTGACTATTGATCAGGTAATTTTTTTTATTAATCGTTTCTGTGTAGGACAGTAAGTCTGCCTCCTTCCACAACCACTACCCATCTTCTGACCATGCAGTTTTAGCAAATGTTTGTTTAGATGGAACAGCTTATCAACCAATGCTGTTAAGTCTGCTCCCTGAGGCTGGCAAGACTCCTAACTCCCAGCAATCACTGCTCTCGCAAACCACAGGCAAAGCTGCTTTGTCTCTGCAGTGGCTTCTTCTTCCTTCTCTATCGAGTGTGTTCCTCTCACTTTCTTTCTCCCATCCCTCAACCTCAGAGAGGTAAGAGCTAGGAGAGGAGAGGATGAGACAGAGGGAGATGGGACTGCAGAGCTCTTATAATGAGCAGCAAAAAAGACCATTCACGTGGAGATGAGAGCAATTAGCTCCATAGTCTGAATGGTGGAGGAACACAGAAGCCTGTTAATAGAAGCCGACCACTAAGCTCCGTATCAGCCATTCAACTGTTCTCTTGATAGTTTGAGAGGCTCAGTGTTTGTGTGGGTGGGTGTGCCAGTCCACTCTGCAGACTACGAGGAACAAAGAAATCATGTCTCTGTGAAAGGAGGGTGTTGTTTATATTGACCACCATGACATTTATTAGTCTGGAAAATGAAAATGAAATATTCAAACCATTTGAAATATTCGTCAGATTTCGTGAAACATTCTCACTCTCCGAGAGAAGACGAATGACTAAGTTTGTTCTGGACTCATTGTTGCTTTTCTTTTCAGAGGTGCAGTTATAATTTCATGAGTGAAGACAGAGTAGGAAACCACTTTTGTGCAGCTGGCTCGGGATGACCGAATACACTGTGTCCATGTGGCACGTTCTCAGCTCAGTGGGATGCTGCGTTTTGTACATCGTGCACAGAAAAAAAAAAATCATCGGTCAGGTGGAGGTGAAGAATGAGTTTAATCAAGCGCACCTCAGATTAATTGACATTTATTGCAGCCTCAATGGAATCAGCATTGATATTCATTTTGCTCATGAAATTACAGTTATAGGGTACCATTTTTCATTGTCCTGATCCTTCTCCTGCAGCTGTGTTCTTTAGCTTGAGATCAGATCTAAAGTCACAAAAGGCCAATGAAATTTAACATCCATAAGCAGGACATACAGGTGTGGTTTATGGCCATGGTTTGCACTCTGTACTTTAATAAAATCATACAATAATGTCATGTAATTAAAACATAATGTCATTCATTACAGGTTTCATGTTGTTGACAAGCAATTCAGATTCTCCAGGATGTCTGTAACTGGCTGGTGTTCTTTTGCTCTTTAGAGGAAGATATACTGTATGTTTGGCTAATTAAAATGAATGCAAATGTGACAGGGAAGTGGTTTGACTAAAATGGTACTTGCTTTGAGACATTAGCTAATCTGTGAGAGGGGTGATACAGATGAATGCATGCTAATATTATCCCTCAGTCTCTGCAGCTGCTGCTGAAGAATGAGAAAGATGAGGCAGAGCGAGGAGAGATTATAACAGGAGATTTCAGAAGCCGTTGTTAAAGGAAGGAAGGATGGAGCGGATTGAGGTAGAGGAGGCAAGTTGGTGGAAGTTTAGAGGGAGAGTGCATCATGTCCTCAGATGTTGAGGAGGTTTTCCATGTGTCATCAATGGCACTTCTCTCCCCACTATAGCTCTCTCTTTTTCATGCTTGTTTCAGTTTCTCCTCTCCCCACACGCCACTTCACCCTCTTCTCTCGAGTATCTTCGTGTTTCATCGCCCTCTTTTCAAGCCCAGACTTTCATTTATCTCACCCAGTGGAGTTGATGGAGGACTATGGAAGGCAAAGAAGAGCTGGATGACATGACAGTGGATCTGGTGTAGCCGTATATTGGCAGACCCTGCGTGAGGATGTCAGGTTATGGCTTGGAAATAAGAAAGTTCTTTTTTAGCCAAAACACTTTGGACTGACTTGGACAGACATTGTTTCAGAAAAAAAATGTAAAAATCTTTTGGAACTTGAATAAAGATTTTCTACTCACAGAACTGTGAAGCCTGGATCACTGAAGTCCGATTGAACATAATTTCTGTGGATCAAAGCTGAAGGCAACTTATTGCCAAAACAGCCACATTGAAAATCACACACAGACACACACGTAGATGAACCGTAACACTGACTTATGATGCCTTATGTTCCTCTTGGCATTGTCTCAACATCTCAATTACTTTCCTTTCTGAGGCGTCTTTTGGTCTCATCTAAGCAGCCTTTAAGCGAACGTCTGGCCTTGACCTGGTAGATTTGGGATTTTTATTGTATAAAGCTGATTACATTTTTTAGAAGAGTCAAAAAACAGTACAGAATTTCTTCTTGGTGATAAAAATACCTTTATTTTCTTGTTTCCTATCCACTATCGACATAATTTCACTGATAAATCATATAAATATCCTCTGTTTCATATTTTATTCAACCATTTAGCTGGTTCTGTCCGTGATGTTTGACCCCTGACCTTGTCTCCCTCGTCTGTGGGTTCCTGTTGTCACTGTCTGCTGACTGACACCAAATCCAGCAGACGCGGTGTTTGTTCGGTTTCCTATCAGATCTGAGTTATTCATCAGGGAGAGCATTATCATTCACAAAAGCACTCGTGGACACCCAGATATCTCTGAAGTGAATAACAGGGTATGAAAAGAAAGGTGTTGCTTCAGAGAGGTGCTGATGGAAAAACACAGCTGTTTCTCCCAGGGTAGTTTATCTTCAAGCAATGAGTTTGTTCCATGAGGAATGCTCAAGTATTGGGTTCAAATAGATCCACTCTGGATGAGTTCAAAGTTTATTAGTTCCTTTGTTCATTTTTGTACTAGGGAGTAAATAGAAATAAATAGAGATCTGGAAAAAAACAGGAATCAGCTCAAGATCAAGATCAGCTTTTACGGAAAAACAGCATCCTTCATCGAAAGTTGTTAAATCTCTAATTGAGTCTTAAAACTGCATATTTTGTTATAAAACAAATTGTGAAATCACCTGCCAGTTGATTCCACATGTTTTCATTGAAAAGATTGGGTTCATGCAATCAGTTTTTAAAGAATTTAATGAGCTCAAGGATGTTTTTGTTTTTTTACGTGTGAACATTAATTTATGTGAATTACAAAATGGATCACAAGAAATGTTTTTGAATGTCTTTTTTGGGATCAAGTGAAAGTGTCAAATCTTACTGCCTAAATTTTCTTTAAAGAAAAGTTTAGGGGTTTTTTTTGCACTTCACATGTAGACAGAAAGTGTAGGCTGGCTCTCTGGATGTGTCTGGCCAAATCTTAATTTTGCCCTTAATCCTACTCTGGCATATAGACAAGGCAGCATGACAGCCACTTCAGACATTAAATCTCGTCTGCTCTTTTTTTGTGTCTATATATCCACAGGCTAGACGGGGGGGGGGGGGGCTTTCCTTTCGCCCCTCTCCCCCTTGATCCCCGTCAAGTCCCCCAGGGTACAGTGTGACCCATACAGGCACCCATCCGGAAGGCCGACAGCGCTTTCTCTCCCTCAATTCTCCCCAGTGACACAGTATACATGACCTCGTTAGGCAAGCCCCACCCTCCTAACTTGTTTTACAGTATAGTACGATATCAGTGTAACCTATTGACCCTAATAAGAGAAAAACCCCAACCCCCTAACTTCCTGCGCATGACCTACTTAATGTATACAAGCACATGTGGATGTACACCCCCATGCTCAGACACACCTCTCAGATGGGCCTTTTTCTCCCCCACTCTCCCCTTCTCATTTCTACAAGTCATTGTGTTGAGCCAGATGACAGATTTGTTCCAATCATTTCCTGAGGTTTATTGCCTTGATTGGTTATATTACTGTTGATTCACTATTCCACATGTTTTATCATCCGACAGGAAAATGTCCAACATTAACCACAACTGATTTGTTAGAAGAAAAATCCTAACTAAAATTTGCTGGAATTTTGCCATTCAACCATCATACAGGCAATGAGGAAATCTATTGTTAAAGAACCAAAGTGTATCAATAGCCTTGAGATTGAGGGAATACCACAGTTGACGTCCCACTTTTAGACAAAATAGTAGGGATGGGTAGTAAATGGAGACATTTAAAGACTAAAAGAAAAATCTTAAAATACATTCTAAAACACACAGGTACAAAATCTGGAGTAATATGATCTCTCGTGGTTTGGGTTAAGATTCTAGCAGCAGTGTTTTGTACTCATAAATGTTCAACAAGCTTCCTGGGTAGACCGGGAGACCATTACAATAGTCCAATTTAGTTTACGCATGTATGAGTTTCTCGCTGTCAAATATCAGAAATGAATAATGGTGGCAGAACTAGACAAGATGAGGATGAGGAAAAGTGGGTATACAAAAACAATCTACAAAACTGTTTTATGAAATAGTTCCTGGAATGCACTGAACGTCGTGGATTGCTGATATTCAACATTATCAGAGTGTAATTTTGCTTTACATTGGCTGTCTATTGATGTTATTGTTTTAGATATACTGCACAGAGGTAACCACTGTAGAAACGCCTCCAACCTGTTTATGTCAGAACTTTCAGAACCATTGCTCGTCGTGAAAAGGTAAACGGTTAAGCTGATGTGTGCCAAGCGGACAGACTTTATAGTCCTGGCACAGACTCCCCTCCTGCATGCACTCGTGGGCGCACGCATTCAGTGTATATGTTCTTCAGTGCTATTTTTGTGTGTGTGTGGGTTGAGATGATGTCGAGAGCTCTCCAAATTTCTGTTTTTCGAATTGTTTGCAGCGCTTGCAGTGTGAAAGTTAGATATATAGAGCAGGCAGCATTAAATAAGGTCTATGTCTATGAAAATTTAATCAAAAGACAAACGGGAAGACATGGAGCCAAGTGAGCCCACCGCTGATGTAACTGAGCTGGTGGAGCTTTGATAGTTCATGCAGTGTATAAACTCAAGGCGACATCCAGCTAACTGTCACATATTGCTTTGTTTTTGACAGGTATTCTTGGGTATTAGAGCATGGTGTGGTATGTGATACTTGATCGATCTTTGCAGGGAAACAGGATTAGCTTCTGTACGCCCTTGGAGATGGAAAGGATTTGGTGTCTTGATCAAGGACACTTGATTGTATTGGGGCTTAAACTCAGGTTTACCAGTGGAAGGAGACTCTACTCAAACACTTGGCCAAATTTGTGCACTGAAAATAGTAAACACCTTTACCACTTGTACACTAACAGCCTTGCATTCAACATGGATGAGCTGTTGTGAAGTGATGAAATGACACTTTTGATCACAAATAACAGCACATTTGTTATGTAGGACATTAGACCTTTCTCCTAAACAGAAGATGTGGTCTTTTAATTCAGTGGTTCCCACCCTCTTTTTCTCTTTTTTTTTTTGTAAAGACGTGCCTCCACAGCCCTATCACATGAACTCAAGTACCCCGTCATGTTTCAAATGTGATCATTTGAATTGACTTTAAACTGAATCTTATTTAATACTATGAAGTATATAGGTGGATATGTTCCAATATGTTTGCATACAATTGAACTGTCAATGCTTTATGTGTTGTACTACTAGTGACAGAAGCTAGATGTTTACTGTGATGTGTTACTTTAGGCTAACTATTTCAAATGTTTATCCATTTAGCTATCTTTTTCAACCATTTATCAATTAATTTTAGCAAGCAATTTCAGCTCTTTATCCATTACGTTTAACTAACTTTTTAAACTCTTTATCTGTTAACTATTTGAATTGCATGTTTATTACTTTTAGCTACCTGTTTACTACCTGCTACTCAGAATGCGGATATATATATTTTAATCAAATAGTAATTTCTATTTTCTCCCTTTACTTGAGCTACTCCACAATATTTCCAGGTACCCCACTGATACCTGCAGAAGCATCCCGTGGAGTACATGTACCCCTGGTTGGGAATCACTGCTTTAATATATGAATATTATCTGACACATCTCTGTTGCCATTGTTTCTTGTAGTTGGGATGAGAGCAGTTCCATCAGCAGCGGTTTGAGTGACGGCTCAGACAACCTCAGCTCTGAAGAGTTCAACACGAGTCCCACTCTCAACTCCCTTCCTACCACTCCCATCGGCTCCCGCAGAAACTCAGCCATAGTGGTAAGTAACGCAAACACGAGCGTTCACACAACATACTAACATACAGCTGTCTGGTACAGATGGCAGTGTGTGTTGGTTCTTATTGATTAAGTTGGTAATCCAGTGAGGTGCTGAATGTAGTGTCATACACTACAGAGGACACACACACAAATACACACAACAGGCAGCAGGACACAGGCATCAGAGACAAAGCCCTATTTAAGTATTCTATGCACACCATTTATATTTATCACATCTGCAGCGATCAATGTTTGCCGCAACACACACACTGCATGCTGGACAGCTGCATTATTCCACAAGGCTCCCTTTTGGTCTTTTGTGGGGGTTTAAGAGCTGTGCTATGAGCTGAATGACTAGTTGTAATCAGGTTTATTTTGGAGGTTTTTAGAGCGAAACGTTGGAAACTGATCAACTAGTGTAACTGTAGACATACAGTGGTTGTTGGTCATTGATCTACACTAATACATAAAAACCAGGCAAAAATTGTCATAATTCCAAGATTGTAATATGTATGCGATGTCATTGCTGCTTTAGACGTTTGCGACTTTTGTTATACCAGTTCAGGCTCTGATTGAGCCAATACTTTTTTCCTAGCCAGGATTTCACCCAGTTCAATACTATAATAAGCCTGACTGACTGGCGTTAGAAACAACTGTCCTAAGTGATTATGTTTGTTCTCACAAGTGCTATATGTATGTTGTGGTCTGAAACATTTGATGTGGGCATGGGAGGATTTGGGACTCCTGACCTCAGTGCTTCTAAAATCCAGTCTACAGCTCTGCTTAGGGTTCTTTAAGATCCATCTGTAGCTGTATGGGTTCCAGACAGTGTGTGTATGTGTGTTTTCCCAGAGTGTCTGATGTAGGTCACACCTCCGCAATGTAGCTTATGTGACTGATGTACTGGGATTTAAGAGATAGCAAGAGACAGAGGGAGTTAGAGAGAGAGAGGGAATCAGTGTAACCATAGCAACTGAAGCACAGTGATGCTGAGAGTGCGGGTCTTTGTCTTCTCCCGTATACTGAAGGACAGGTCTAGAACGTGGCCATCTGCACACACGCGCACACGCACACACAGGGCCATCTGCAGTCCTGCATCCGGGCCAGCGAGCCGCAAGAACCGGGGCACCTCCCTCTACATCTAGTTGCAGGAGTCATAGCAACCATTACCCCCCACGGCATCATTACCATGGTAACCAACCATCACATCATCATGCACCCCACATTGTCTAAAACACATGGCTCCCAGTTCTCAGCTGATATTTTTCTTTATCGGTTTCTCTTTTTGTATTGAAGCTGTTTCCCGGTCCCTTTTTTCGCCCCTGTATCACTTTTAATTTCTCTAAAAGGCAACGCTGATTTTGCATCCATTCTTCATCATTCCCATACATTGTATAATATATTCAACGAGGATATGAGGCTGGAGGAGAGAAGAGTAATGAAGAAAGAGGGCACAAACAAGATGAGAGAGAGAGAGAGAGAATCAAAGACAGAAAGTGGTATTTTTGTATGTGTATGTGTGTCTGCCTGTCTGTCTCTATGTTTGAGTTGTTATCCATGTTTTGCCATGTTTTGCCACGGCTATCTGGACAGATGTGTGCATCTCATCCCCCCCTGTTTCAAGGGGAAATGTGTGTGAGGAAATGACAATGTTTTATCAACAAGGTCTGTTCAAACAGGACAAACACACACACACACACACACACGAACACTCACGCATGCCTCCTCCTCGTGTGATGTGAACCTGCCTATGGGGTCTATTGGTTTTAATAAAAAAGGAATTCAGCATATGAGTTCTCATGAGAACCTCTGCAATGTCCTGAACTGGCACACACACACTCACCCACACAGCTTCACATTCACTCACCTCCTGATGCATTGTGTAACTGTCGGTCTCCTACAGAGGGGAGAATAATCTGCCTCTGTGAAAAAAACTAGTCATATATGTCCTCATGTAGATTCCCATAAACACTCACACATACTTACACAAGGATTATGTATTATATGTATTCACCACATACACACACAGAAGAACTTGACTCGATAATAACCCACATTCCCTTTAGTTTAACATTTTACATTCTTCCTTATTGGATTATGTTTACGCTGTGTTGTCTATTTTCTCTGTTTAGGTCAGTGTGTGTGAGTCTGTGTCTCAGCTAATATTTTTGTATCAGTGTGCTGTGTCTGTACATGCATATGTACTGTGTGTGTGTGTGTGTGTGTGTGTGTGTTGGACGGTTTCTTCCCCCTGCTGTCTCTTTTGAAGTGTTCAAACAGAGCATACGATAGGATTTAAACTGGGCAGATGAGACATCAGTGAGTGTGTTTTTGGGCTGACTGGGTTAGACATGTTTTTTCTGCTCAGAAGACATCAAGATGAGGCAGAGTCTAAGGCTCTGCCCGAGTCCACAAACCTCATCAAATGTTTTTTTAAACTGCGACCAATAATGAACACTAAGTACTGATTTTCAGGGATACACAATATTATTCGCATTAATGATCCAATAAGTTGTTCCATTGGCTCATTCATCCCAGTGTCCCAAGTAGGGATGGGGATCGAAGCCCAGTCCTATAAGGACCTGGTTCCAATTTTTTCAAAATCCGAAAAATCAGTAAGGTCCGAGCTTATAAATACTGCTATCAGGCCCTATAATGTAACGTTATGTCTCGAGAGACGAGATTTATGTCATGTAAATCAAATCACTGGTGCACAAACATACATCGATTTTCTAATAAAGTCCCGTTCATTGACAATAACAGTCCAATTGATAATAATCCAAAAATATGCGACCTATTAAAGTGACCGTACAGACATAAACCATGATTTCCTTTACTTAAAAAAGAATGGCAAAGGTAGTCGTTTGTACATCCACCAAAACCTCAGTGGGACCGGTGCTGGATATAAAGATCCATATAAACCTCCAGTCCTCCTCAGTTTTGATCAGAATGTCTTTAATAAAGCCTATTTAATAAGAAAGCTCTGATTCCACTGTGTGAGTCTTTCCATTGTACTAACTTCACAATAAAAGCCATATGCAGTTTTAATGTGAGATCAGAAAAGCTTGGTTTCTCTCTCATTCTTTAGCAGCACTTTGATGCCATGATGCTTGTGCTCAGTTTTATGTTTTAACTCTGCTTTTTAGGCGCTCAAAACATAGTTAGGTGGGCCCCCTTAGATTTAGATAGGCTGAGAAAACTGTGCCTAAAGCAAACAACCTACCAGAGACATACAAAAAATGATTAGCTCCATGTTCTGAAAATCAGATCCCGCACACCCACATCTTAAACATTGTCTTGACACAGTGTCTCTAAGCGTCTCTGTCTTTCTCTTTCTAGATGCGTACAGACGCAGAGAAGAGATCTCTGGTGGAGAGTGGTCTGTCCTGGGACACTGACGATACCAAACCTCGCCGCAAGAGCCAGGGCGGCGGCGTCTATGATACAGGAAGTCTTAAGTCCGAATCAGCCAATAAATGGAAAAAGACACGGACACAGGGGGAGGGGCTGGAAGGAGGGAAGGGCGAACTGAAGAAACCTCAGACCCTGGGTCATGGAAATGTGTTGAAGAAAGGAAGAAACCCACCTGTGGGAGTCACCTCCCCAATCACACACACTTCTCAGAGTGGGCTGAAGGTGGCGGGTGAGTGGAGAAACACACAGTGAGATGTAATATATATATAGTTACATTTGAAATGGTTTCATAACCTGAGCTGACTTACATTTCTTTTAATATTCCCTTCTTTCTGGCAGTCTCACACCCACACAGTCACAGACACACTCTCTGTCTTTGTCCCACACATCATCCACAGCTGCAGCCCACCCTCCAGGCCTTTAGAAAGTGGTGCCATGTATCAAACACCCATCACCACCCACTCCCTTCCTGCCAGCCAACCACACGAACACACAGACACACACTGACCAACAGTGTTTTTTTTTCTTCTTCCTATTGGTCCAGCCTTTCCTATCCAAGCTTTATTTTTGTGCTGGACAGAGACAATTTATAGCACTTAAATAAAGGCCTTGTACCCAAAACAACTGGACCACAGACTGTGTGTGTTTGTAATAGTGTGTGTGTGTGTGTGTGTGTGTGTCTGAGTGCAGACATGTCTGCGATAGTGCCAGCCTTACAGAGTGTCACCCATCACAATTAACACGCACACACAAAGAGCACAATAGTGGGGATTGTGTCGCTGCTTTTTAAGCACACCATCTGTGCTGTTTATGAAAGCACATGCACACACATATACACATATATAGACAACCAAAATAACAGGATATTAGTTGTTGTGTTGTGTGCCTCCCTAGATAGGCAGTGTCTGACTAAACAGTCCTCTGTCTCTGGGACTGTCCTGTGTTTGCATTGCCACCTGTTGAAATGACAGATATGCCAAACTGTGTTGAACCAGCCTGTGATCTGTGCGCCAGGCTGTCATTGTTATTGATGTGAACAGTATGAATCTGTTATCTGGGCCACTCAATCTGCCACCAACTTGGAGACTCTAATTAATCAGATGAAGAAGTCAAGTGAGAGCAGACTGGAAAAAGTTGTTGTAGCTCATCAGTGTGGAGGAGCTCATGAATTTAACCAAATGAGGAGCAGACATATTAGATAGTTAGAAACGTCTTTGTTGCTCATGCTTGAGATCAGTTCATCGCTAAGGTTTAGCAGGATTATGTTTGTGGCATTGTAGGGAGGCACGGAGAGTGTGAGATCTTTGAAGGGCAGCATGTCCAGGGATAGACAAGCACTTCCAGTATGTACTCTAGTATGCACTATATATTAACCATATGGTATACTATTTAATAGTTAGTGCATACGATTGGTTTATCTGATTTAGAGCTGCAACTAACAATTATTTTACTTATCATTTAATCAGTTATTTTTATGACTTATCATTTGATTGTTTACAATATCAAATGTTCGAAAATAGCAAAAACACCCATCACAAGTTCCAGGAGCACAAGTTAACATTGTCAAATTGGTTTGTTTTGTCTGACCAACAGTCCAAAAGCCAAAGATAATGAGTTTACAAAAATATAAAAGAGAGAAGAGCAGCAAAATTTGAAAACCTGCAACTAACAAATATTCGTTATTTTTCCATGATTTGCACAAATATAAGCACACACACGTTGATGGTGTGATGGGAAACGATGTCAGCAGAATCGTGGAGTCTAGGAATGAGGCGGCTTGTCTCCCCGGGAAACCGCCAGGAATGATAGACAGGAATATGAGAGTGTGTGTGTGTGTGTGTGTGTGTGTGTGTGTGGATACATCATTCCATACTGTCCTCTTTCCATTGCTCTTCCTTCTACCACAGTGGCCTTAAATAGAAAAAGACTTAGGGAAGGAGAATATAAATGAGTCATTTTCTTTCAGCGTCTAGAGATGGCAGTGTTTTACACTATGCAAAGGGTTTCTCTGTCTGCCTGTGTGCTCCATCTCTTCAGACATGCGGGGCCTCTTGACTCGAGGCATGTAGTGATTCGTGGTCTCTTCTACACACGCTGCTGTGTCAAGCTGTGAGCGCCACTGTCTCCCCTGTCAATAAATCAGGCTTCATTTTGGTCATAATTAATGCGTATACCTGGATTCTGTCAGTGTGTGTGTGTTTGTTGCCTCGTGCTGCCAACAGTGTGGGTTTCCGAAGCTAAAATGTTCTTGGAAATGCAACGTTGCGGTTATACGATGAATTGAGTTATGACTTGGCATGTAAACCCAATTTTCACATTTACAAAAGAACTCTAAGCGTAATGTGTTGTCAGTGTCACATTCTTGTAAGATCCAATCACTGAGAACTGTGAGTGTGTGTGGTATATATGTCTGGCCTTATGTGTGTGTATGTGTCTTTTGTGGGGTTATAAATACCCTTAAGTGACTCCAGATGTCCCAAGGCAGCATGCCGGTGGGTCTCATTCAACAGCAGTTCTTTGACTCTGTTAATGGCTTGTATATAAACCTCCCATAACAACTCCCATTAGATACAAATTAAGAGTGTGGGTAGTGTGGGCTCGCACTTGTATGGGTGGTGCATATAGTGCACATATGTCTGTTTTTTCTCCTAATAACTTCCAAACAAGTCCAATTAATTTGCCAACTGGGAAATGTACAGATGGGGACAAAATCACTAAATCACTAAAATGATTTTCCTTAAATCTCCTTCCACCAAGTTATCTCTCACTCCACCCTCTTTCCCCTAAGAGGCTTCAAGAGTGGAGAAATTCAGTTATGCTGGGTGTTTCATGCAGTTTTGTGCCCGCAGACACGCTTCGTGAATGTGAACACCAGTTTTCCACAGCCACGCAGCACATGTTAATCTCAGCAGTCTCTGCAGCTGTGACACGCAGGCGTGCACTTACTGGAAAGCCAGAGAGAACTGTTTTAGTTCATCAGGATGGAAAAGAGGAGTAACTGCATGATAACAGTGTGTGTGAGGGTGAAGCTGGCTGAGATTCTGGTCTGCACACTGTCTGCTTGCTCAGTCAGGGATTTGTATTTATCAGCAGACAGTCAGACCTTGTAGGTGTTCAGATAAGATATCATGTCCTAAAATGGCTTGGTTAGTGTCACTCACCACCAGAGACTGTTCAGGCTTTAAATTGTTCAAGCTACTCATCACTGATTTTTTTTTTTTTCTTTTTTCCTCCTATACCTCTCTAGGTACAATAAAGTCAGATGGGAAGCCAATGGATAAGTCTCGTTTAGCAGTGAAGACCTCTGGCCTTCAGCGCTCTTCATCTGATGCTGGTAAAGACCACAGAAATGGCACCGGTGCTGGTGAGCAACGTAAACCTCCGTCTGGGCTGGTCAGGCCCTCAACTGGGGGAAACTTTGGCTTCAAGAAGCCCACCACAGCTACCAGCAATGGCAGTACGCCCACTGTGATGAGTACAGGTGGCAGCGCCATACCCAGCAGCTCTGCAGCTGTGGGGAAGATTCCCAAAACGTCTGGTATTCCTGTCAAACCAGGGGCTGGTGGTGGTGGTGGAGGACGTAAGACAAGTCTAGATGTTTCAAACAGCGACCATAGTGGTTTTCTTTCCCCAAATGCTAGGACGTCTCTCCAGTATCGTTCTCTGCCTCGCCCAGCAAAGACAAGCACCCTGACTCTAACCCGGCCGAGCTCAGCAAGACCAGTGAGCACTACCATGGACACAGGCTCGGGGCTGATCAAACCCTCAACCACAGTGCTTCAGGGCTCGAGGCTCAAAGAGCCCGCCTCAGGGCTCGTTTCTGGAACAGGGTTGAGTAAGGCAGGGGGTCGTGGGATCCCGAGTCCCAGTCCTGTTAATCAGACAGACCGAGAGAAAGAAAAAGAGAGGGCCAAAGCTAAAGCCGTAGTATCTGACTCTGAGTGTGGAGGTGGGTCTCTGAAGGGCAGCCCTGCTCAGACCCCCTCAGAAAACGGAGGGAAGCTACAGGGGCTGAGACCTCCCAGCAGTGTCAAGAGCATGGATCTGCCCTCACCCAACACACACAGGTACTGAGATTCATAGGCTACCACAAAACATACATGATGCAATTTCCCAGTATTTTTTTTTTTTTTTACCACAAATACACTTTCAGGTACAAAAAAAAGGACGAATATGAATTTGCTTCAACATTGTCTGTCTTTGTCTGTAGGTTGTCTGGGGTGCGCAGCCTGGCAAAGCCACCTTCTATGGCCCAGCTTGACAAGCTGACCTCCAACAGCCTAGAGTTGGGAGTTCATGACTCCCTGCCACCTAAGATTCCTCCCTACTCTAAGCTGCAAGACCTGGCCAGCTCGGTAGGCAGCTCCACTGGCCCCTGCCTGACCCCCAGCCCTGCCCCATTACTCAATGTGAACTCGTCGGCCTGCTTCTCGAGCTCGGGGACTGGTTTGGGGCCCAGGCAGGTCTCTTCCCTCGGTGTTGAAGGGAGCGGAGGGAGCACATCACCTCTGCTCTACCCTCGTCTGTCTGGGCTGCATCGCAGCCTGGAGTCGCTGCCACTTCAGATGAGTCTGGCCCCAGAACCCCAGGAGAAGGAGAAGGAGAGGGAGAATTTGGTGAGAGGCTACACCACAATTGAGTCCCGAGACCAAAATAGACGGGAGGACAGAGGCCCTCCTGCCAGCTGGAGCTCTGGAAGTAAAGTGTCATTGTCTCTCGCAGACAGGTGAGATTCAATTCTGCTGAAAGATAATCTCATATATTTATATTTTAAACCAAATCATATCACACTGGTATTCATGCAAAGCAGACGTTTTGTCATTCATGTTTCGTAATGCTGCTATGTAGCTCCACCTACTGGTCAGCTGAGGAACTGCACCACTGGAAAGGCAGGAGTGGAAGGGAAGGTCTTTGATACCTTATTCACTTTGTTCTGTGCTACAATCATGCATTCCCCTCCCCTTACTGGGTGGGCAGGTGGAAAGGTGATTCGGCTGGCATTTGATGACAAAATACTGCTCATACTGGAAAAGGTACGGAGCCATTTTTTGACAGCAGTGGCATTTAGGAAGAGCGAGATAATAACAATCCACCAAAGTGAATACACAGATTGGTACAGATGTCTGTGGTCTTGTCAGGACAAAAACAGCTCAAAGAGTCACATATCAGAATTTACGAATATTACTTTAGGGGTAGACTAAACTAATCCTCTCTGGATAAGACTGTAATAGCTGTTACTACAATCAATTTGGGATTTAATCAGAAAACCAGAGCCAAAGCTCCATCACCATCCCATGGTAGTCACAAACTGAAAGATATTTTATAGTTAATGTTTTTGCATTTTAAATGCTAAATATTGCTCAGATATTATAGAATGTGGTTTAACGAGAAGTATAAACATTTTATTTACATTATGATCTTAAACAAGTAAAGGCAACCACATGCATGCACACCCATTTATACACACATACAGACACACACAGATCCTGAGGGGTTTCTAGGCTATTATTACTACAGGCCTATTATCAGTGTTGCACCGGCCCCAGTGACTGAAGTCATAATTACTGGCTGACACCAGCTGTCTGCCAGTCTTACTGTGCTTCTTTGTGCCTGGTGACTGTTCTTGAGAGTTTAATAACTCCCTGCACCAGTGGTTAAATAATGACATTGTTTAATCTCCACAGTTCTCAGAGAGACAGAAACACGCTGCCAAAGAAAGGTTTAAGGTAAGTGGACACACACATATGGCTACACACATACAAACACACTCTTATACACCAGATTGTCAGGCACTGATAGTTTGACGCAATTTGGCAACAGTCCTGTAATTGCGCACATACAGAGAGCCCATTGATAAGATCCTCAGTGAATGACAGATTGTGTTAATCCTCATCATTCCTGTCACTTGTAATCCAAAAACCCAGCTTTAATCCCCTCAAAATTGTATCTCATTGTGTCCTACTGGTGACTTTTTGTTTTTCTTTCCACTCACTGAAAGATATTGGTACTGGGTAACACTTTATTTTAACGTCTCCTATTTAGCACAAATATATTATACATTTATGTACTACTAGGGAGGATTAAAGTAAAGAGGTACGAGTTACGGTATAAACAAAATGTTATGTTATTATGGCAAAATGACTGTGGCAATATTCTCATATTAAGATATCATGGTCATGGTTCTAAATATAGGATTTCTTCCAAACTTCTTGTGTAGAGGATCTGCTGCATATAACTGAAATAGAAATTGCATGTGCTTGAAGGATTTTTCATTGCTCTTTCATAAATCTTATATAACTCTTTTGACTTTGCTAAT
Organism: Coreoperca whiteheadi; assembly: GCA_011952105.1. Taxonomy (NCBI): domain Eukaryota; kingdom Metazoa; phylum Chordata; class Actinopteri; order Centrarchiformes; family Sinipercidae; genus Coreoperca; species Coreoperca whiteheadi. Next base: position 16,846,530 of record CM022479.1, on the reverse strand, counting down.
TTTTATAAGTTCTCTGTCCGATAGCTTTAAACATGATGAAACTACACAAATTCTAATATGTAACAACAGATCTATAATGACTGACAATTTTTTTTTATTCGCCAGTAGTTTACTAACTTTTCCTATTACCATCACTTTGTCTTCTGTCTGTGTAGTTTCAGCGGTGCCACCCAGGTTGAGGAGGACGGGAAGGAGAAAGGAGAGAGGAGACACTCTCATACTATTCTCAGCATAACCGACTCGCTCGCCCTTCCACTGCTGTCCTCACCCACCTCCCTGCCTCGCACCTCTAAGACCAGTATGGGTGAGTATATATGCATTCACATACACACACTTAGAAGCTTGGAACAATACTAACTAGAATAATTTGTGCTACAACATATATATGTATATCATATATATATATATGTATGTGTGTGTCTGTATACATATGTATATATATATATATGTTTAGAAATTTGTTTAATTTTATGTATTATATTGGTAACCCTATTTCCTTCTACCCCTCTGGATTGTTACTAGTACCCAGCCCTGTCAGTGGACCTCCGAGGATGACTCGATCCAACAGCATCCCAACACACGATGCCTCTCTGGAGTTGTACGGAGCATCTCCGCTGGGTAGTACACTGTCGCTGGCTGAACGCCCCCGCAGCATGGGAATGGTTCGCTCTGGATCCTTCAGGGACAAGGAGCCTGATGAGGGTTAGCCCACGAAATTATTTTAATATTTTTTATATAATGTTCTGTTCATTGTTGTTATGCGCCTCTGTTTCTAATTGAGCTTCATATTGGTTTAATTTGTTCCTCTTAATTTTCCCTTTTCAGTTCATGGGTCAGTACTCTCCCTGGCATCCAACGCCTCATCAAGCTACTCTTCGGTGAGTGCAGGTAGCATGCAGACTTGTTAGCTACAGCTCAGTATGTGGTGTGGGGGTTACCTATGTGTGAGTATGTGTGGATGTTTGCGTGTACAGTGATGCTTTCCTCTCGTTTCACACTTTAAACAGTACACACAAGAGACAGGACTTTCTCCCTTGGTATTCCCAATACCTCATTAGTCTCGTCTCCTCTCCTCTCCTCTCCTTTTGTCTTATTTAACATCTTTACTTTTATTCCCCCTGCTTCCAAAGGCTGAGGAAAGGATTCAGGGAGAGGTAAGTGTGTACTTCCCTGCTCTTTCTTCTTCTCTTGTCTCATTTTTGTCCTTTCATCCATCACTCTCATCCTCGTTGTTTGTGGGAGAAGAAGTCTGTCATTCATTTCATAAAGACATCCACTCAAGTCACTTGTGTAATGTCAGCAATTGTCAGGTTTAGTAACCTTGTTTTTTTTTTTATACACAGCAAATCCGTAAACTGAGGAGAGAGCTGGAATCGTCCCAGGAGAAGGTGTCTAACCTGACGACACAGCTGACAGCAAACGTATGTACTGTTTGTCTGCTAACTTACTAATCATTAATTAACATGAAAGTGCCCACTTTCATAAAGCACACGAAGAACTTCTTTTCCTTTTGCAGTAATCTCAAAATGTCCTCTGAAAAAATATACAGATTTAACTTAATGTCTTCAAATAAATAACATCCCCATATGCATTTCAACTCTCCAAGGAATACTTACTAACTAGTACAGGTAGCTCACCTGGTAGAGTGCACGCCCCACGTACAAGGCTGAATCCTTACCGCAGCGGCCTGGGTTCGGGTCAAACCTGCAACCTGCATCCCCGCTCTCTCGCCGGCAATTCCTGTCTGTCTACAGCTGTCCCTATCAATTATGGAAAAAATGGAGAACAATGGTGCTCTATTAAAAACACATCAATGAGCCACAATTTTGTGCTGGGTGACATGTTCCTTCATTGTGACGAACATGGGCACTGTAGTTTATTTTGAGTCAATCCCACATACACTATCCTGCTGCCAAACGATTCTCCCTGTTGTACCAGATCTGCTGCTGAAAGTAGACCCCATTAAATTTGTTATTTACGTGTCTTTGAGTAAGGTTTGCTAAAAGCTACAGAGCCTAGCCCTTTTAGGAAAATAATCAGCTGTTCCCACTTTCTATTAATTACCTGTTTTTAAAGATGTATGTCTTCAGTAAGAAGCAATGGGGTGCCACATACAGGGCATCAAAGTCCGAAAGTAGTGAGAGACGGACTACTGAATTGTTGCTGTTGGACTTTTGATCGGATTGGTTACAAAAACAAAAATCTAGAGTATCGCCAGCCAATCATCTCTCTTCCCTCCTTCCCTCCTTCTATTTCTGACACAAGGCAAGAAATGTACCCTGCATACAAAATAGGACAGAGACAGATTTAAAGTCCAAGCTGTGGCACCCCAGTCATAGATCATTTCTGTGCAGTCTCTGCACATTTGCTATCCACGTGGGGCCTTAATTCTGCTAACCTCCTCCTGAACCTCTCCCCAAGCCTCTTAGCTTTGGGACACACACACACACACACACACACACACACACACACAGAGACACACAGGTGACTCTCTCTACTCTACAAGGTTGTTTCTGTACGACCACCCTGTCAGCATTTCCACTGGTATACGTTCAGCAATACAGCACAGGCATTATGCATGGCTTCATGCAACACACACAAACAATTGTTTGCGTGCGTTTGTGTTTCTGTGTGTTTCTTGCCCTGGGATTTTTTTCCATTCTGTTTGACCTTATTCTGCGAAGGCAGTGAATAGGCAAAGCAGATGCACGGATCACAACATGATTATGCGCTGGATTAATGACTGGGCTGTATCCATTATTTTACTGTATTAATACGTTCTATAAAGGAGAAGGGAAACTAATTTTCCCTTCCTGCTCTGGGCTAAAGTGGGTGTGTGTGAGAGAGAGATTAGGGAGGAGGTGAATTTTCCACAGGAGACATCCTGTTCAGCCTTTCTGTGTTATTCAGTCTTTTAGCACCTCATATATAAGAGATAATGGGGCAGGGGAAATCTATTGAATCTGCTCCTGTATGGGTGTCAGGTTGTAGTTTAATTAGTGTCCCTATACTTTATTGCTGTCTAAATGATGAGAGCAGTAATATAAATAAATATCACCGTATTTAAATCTTACTGATTTCCTGTTATAGAAAACTACCGTAATAACAATTTGGGGAAGAGATTAATTTTTGCTCTTGTCTTTCACCTTTTCCAAGCAGGCAAATCTGGTGGCTGCCTTTGAGCAAAGTTTGTTACTGATGACAACTCGGCTGCAGAGTCTGTCAGTAAGCCACGAACAGAAGGTAACATCGCATTCGCACTTTCAAACACAAACACACACAAACCTGAATTCCACCACTGCGTCCATCTTATGAGCAGGCAGCTAAGAGCAGGCAGCGTTGTGCTAACATAGGGCGAGGTGACTTTGATCACAGCCTGCGGTGAGGAACTGAATGTAGGTTAAAGGCCCAGGCTGCAGTCGCACAGCGTGACTTAGTGTTCGACGAGGACAGAGGATCAGTGGAAAACAAACTTCACTTTAGGCTGAATGATGAGCCCAAAGTGCAAACAGCTTGCACGTGCACTCATACCAAACACCACATTCCTGAATTCTTCAGCCTTTGTGTCTGTTTTGGTGTGAATGAATTGACGAGCACCCGAGGCAGTGTTCAGTGTGTGTGTGTGTGTGTGTGTGTGTGTGTATAAATGTGAGGAGTCTCTCTTAGTGCTTCATGCCTTGTTGCTTCCACTGAAAGGCCCGTCTAGACCGCTCCAGAAAAAAAAGTCTTTGTTGCTTGTGCCAGCTCACTGACCTGTGCAGCTCAGCCTGGAGCACAGGCTCTTTAACCTTGAGGAGATGAGCCGGGCGGCTCTATTTAGAGTAGAGTGGGATCGACTTTACCACACAATAAGCAGCACAGAGAGGCTCTTTTGCTCTGGACTCTTTGTCCTTTTGAACTGTTAACATTGTGAGGAGGATCACATCACCAGGTGTATGAGCTCATACTGTGGGTTTGACTTGAGGTGCTTGACTAAAACATCACACAGTACTAATCGACCCCAAAATATATGGGAATATATCAGTGTTTATTTTAAATATTTAAAAAGGGGGCAAAAATCTGATAAAAATTGGCAATTACAATATATAAGGAAAAAAATACAAAAAGAAAGAGACATAGTAGCACTGCACTGAGACGAGCATAAATGAGGTAATGATGAATATTTGAACATGAGTGAAGTGGTGATGTAACTATAAGTTACCTTGAGGATCAGCATGTCATTTGCATGTTCTCCCCTTTTTTCCTGCACTATCTATTATCAGCAGAATTTTCTGAGCTGTCCTATCCTAGAGGACCTAATTAACAGTATAATCCAGTGAATGGACTTTTTTATGATGAAAACTAGTCTGCTGCTTCTTTTTTATTTTTAATGCTCTATCCCAACCCAAACCACTGATGTTTATTAACTCTTTGTGTAGGACTCAGAGCTGATGGATCTGAGGGAGACCATCGAAACTATGAGGGCCAGGAATGAAGAAGCCCAGGCTGTCATACAAGGAGCCTTAAACAACCCAGATATGAAAGGTTTGGAGACTGATCCAGTTGGATCTTCCTTTTTTGTCTCTCTGCACCTCTACCAGTGTCTCTGCAGTTGCCTCTTTTGATTATCAGTATTCTTGCTTACCAGACCTGCGAATTCGACGTCAGAACTCATGTGAGAGCATCTCCAGTCTCAACAGCCTGACCAGTATGTCGAGTGTGGGCAGCTTGAAGGACCAAGATACCAAGAAGAAGAAGAAAAAGAGCTGGGTAAGAACGCACCCTATATGTGAGGCAATGTTTTACTCTCAAAACCAGGTGTTTGTCAATGCTCAGTTCATTCTCCATAGTGAGTATGACCAGTCTCTTCCTCCTCTGTGTTGTGTTATTTTTTGGTTTTAGGTCTTTGAGGTGAGTGCAGTCATTGTGTCCCTATAAAGCCATTATAATTTTGTCATACAGCATGATGGACCATCTAAAACTACAACGCAATCCTGAAGCGCACTCCATCTCTGCTCATTGACCTCCTAGACTACTGATTGGATGCCTGTTCTGGGAATATTACATTTGAATGGGTGGCTGTAATTCAGTTAGAGTGGCAATCAGCAGACATGATGTTACATAAAAAGTTCTCAGTTTATTAACTGCTGTTTTCAATTATGTTTCTCCTCATTCACACTGCTTTATTGTGTATTTTGTCCTTCAGTAAAATTTTGTTCAGCCTTACCAAGTAACCCTTACTGACCCAGCAGCTGTGTACTAAATCTGCAAAAACTAAGAAATACTCTTATTCACTTTCTTGCTGAAAGTTGATACCACTCTCATGTCTGTCCATTAAATATTAAGCTACCGTCAACAGCCTGTTGGCTTAGCTTAGACTGGAAACAGCTAGCCTGGCTCAGTCTAAAGGTAACTAAATTTGCCTACCAGCACCTCTAAACATTATATGTATTATATTAGTTTAATACGTAAAAAAATCCAAATGTAAAAACAAGAGGTTGTGGTTTTGTGGGGAGTTTGTGCTGTAACTCTTGTCCACAGTAATTTTCCGGTGTCTCTGCTGGTTGCCTGGCAGCGATGACAAGTGATGACAAGACCAGGAAGTGTGTTAGGGAGCTTCAGAGGTGCCCCCTGCTTCCAGTCATTATGCTAAGCTAAGCTAATTGCCTGTTGGCTCCAGTTTTCATATTTAACAGACAGATATCATCTCACTCATGGCAAGAACGTGAGTAAGATGAACCATTCCTTCAATGTTTAGCCTGTGTCACATTAACAATCCTAACACCTCCTGCGTTTTTTCTTTTCTCAGTAATAAATGCAGTAATCCACTGAATATTGGTTCATTAGTCTGTCCGTCTCTCTCTCCCTTTCACTGCTTCCCTGTGTAGCTGAGGAGCTCCTTCAACAAGGCATTCAGCATTAAGAAAGGCTCCAAAACGTACTCAGACATTGAGGAAATCGCCACCCCCGATTCCTCAGCTCCCAACTCCCCAAAGATGCTTCATGAGGTGGGAGAAGTAGGAGAAAACCAGCCCTCATCCCTCAAAACCTCGGCTTCTGCCACCTCGTCTGTGTAAGCACACAAACACTTTACTCCAGCTCTTAGCTCAATAGTGAGATAGCCAGTTTGGCCTTCGTGGGTATCTGGCCCTGATGAGTGCGTCTTGTCCCCTCCAGGATCATGGAGGCAGAAGAGGCAGACAATGAGGAAACGGCGGTATCAGAGCTACGCTCAGAACTGTGGGTGAAAGAGAGAGAACTGACAGACATCCGACTGGAGGCCTTAAGCTCGGCACATCAGCTGGAGCAGCTCCGCGAAGCCATGAACAACATGCAGGTTTGTTTAGTCTGTATATGCATGTTCAGTAAAGTATATACTTGAAGTATAAGTGATATTGCATTTTTGTGTTTATATAACTTAAATTCAGTTTTCTTACCTGCCTGTGTGTTAGTCAACGGTGGAGAACCTGAAGGCAGAGAATGACCATTTGAAAACAGGAAGTCAGCTCCACCTCCCTGGCTCCGGTCCCACCTCTTCCACTTCTCAGCCTTCAGGCCTGGCCTCTCTCTTGGGGCCCTCACTGAGGCAGCCGATGAGTATGTCCCTCACCAAGTCCTTCAGCCTCAGTCTGAATGATTGTAAAGATCCAGGTAATAGAATTTCACATATTTTCAGCTCGCGTGGACAATATGCATGAAAGTTATATTTCTATACTTCTTTCATCCCTTTTTTTTCTTCACTCTCCCAGACGTGTCTCCAGTTGACATGTTAAGTGTGTCTTCTCAGCTGGATGAGGTGTGTGCACGAGTACTGGTCTGCATTGGAGATCAAGCAGAGGTAAACACAAAACCTTTAAATATCCACAATATCCAATAATGTCAACAGCTTTAAATCAAATAGATTGTGCGCTCTCTCCCGCTCCCTGTCTCTGTAGGACAGTAAGCAGCAGCAGGAGTACTACCTGGGCTCAGTGCTGATCAGTGCGAGGACTGACTGGGCCTGCCTCGACTCTCTTATAGCTAAGACCTTCAAGGTAAGTCGATGCTTGTCCTTTCACTGCGTAGGCATTAGCGGTTCTAATGAATAGCATAGCTGTGATTCTGATAAATCAGTCCTTGCTTATTTTCTTATTTGTTTTCACCAGGATTACCTAACTCAAGTGGACCCGACAGCCAGCTTGGGTCTGTCCTGTGATTCGCTTCACATGTATCAGCTGAGCCAGGGAGGGCAGAGGGTGATAGGAGGGGACAAACCTCAAGCCTCACCTTATCGTTGCCTTGGCAGTGGTTCATCTCAAATATTTGTCACCTTGAAAGGTTAGTGAGCGTCCTCAACTGATCAGAGAAACCATACTCGTAGTTTGGCTTAATATTTTGTGTAATTCACAATTACTGCCAACCATTTTCATTTGGATTGATTTCCTACCTTGTAAGCTAACCTACTGGCCTTCTCAGTAATGCAGGTGCGATTGGTCTGACAAACAAGTAAAATTTTGCATTGTGGAAACGACTCATAAGTTGAAAATTTATTGCATTAAAGATATTCCTGCTTGGCAGCCCATTAATGCACCAATAGGGAAAGTATTTCAGTCCCCGCTTACCACTGCACTGCCTTGTGATCATCAACTTTGAAAACATAAAAGCAACAAAATATTAAATCTGATGAATCGCCTTCCTCAAGCAAGATTCAATTCAATGTGTCCACCATACAGAAATGAATAGAAACCAATTTATGTCTAGATGGCGGGAAACGTAAAATCTAAAAACTGATGTTATGCCTTTGATTTAATGTAAAGTATTTGTGATCTGTAAATAATCGGCAAAAGCATGAAAGAAACACCAGCATGTCCCTGTTTTTCACATACTTTATTTACAAGTATTTAATAATAAATAGTATATAAATGCAATTGCTTCTCCTCTCTCTCCCCTGTGTCTGCCTTTCTCTAGGTCTTCGAGAAAAATGTGTTGACTCACTGGTGTTCGAGACTCTGATTCCTAAGCCGATGATGCTGCACTATATCAGCTTGCTGATGAAGCACAGGCGTCTGGTTCTGTCTGGGCCCAGCGGGACAGGAAAGACTTACCTGGCTCAGCGTCTGGCCCACTACATCCTGCAGCGCAGCCGGACTGACTCGTCAGAGGCCGACCACGAGCCGTGTCTGCTGGGTCGCAGCGCTGCTGTCACCTTCAACATGCATCGTCAGTCACAAAAGGTAACACATGACTCAGCATTTTTGTCAACCGGTTATCTTGAAGTATTTTTTTCTACACAAATATGAATATGGATTTACACACACAGAAAATTTAAATCAGCTGTCTTTGCTTTCCCAGGAGTTGCAGTTGTATCTGTCCGATCTAGCAAATCGGATTGACAGAGAGAGTGTCGTTGAAATGCCACTGGTTGTTATTATAGATGACATTAGTGACTCAGCGGCCATCACTGAGCTTGTTAACGGAGCTCTCACCTGCAAATATCACAAATGGTGAGTCACTTCATATGGTTAACGGTATTTTACAAAAGAGTTAAAATAATATTTGGTCCATGAAAGTAGAAAATGTCCTATGTTTCAGTCCTTACGTCATTGGAACAACCAATCAGCCTGTGAAGATGACCTCTAACCACGGACTGCACCTTAGCTTCAGGTGAGCACAAAGCAAGGAAATGTTAACAATGCCTACTCTTACTTTGATACACTATTAAATACAAAATGAAGCTATCGTATAGAGTAAAAGTACCATTTCTTGCACATGACCACAGGATGGTGATGTTCTCCAACAACGTGGAACCGGCTAATGGGTTCCTGCTGAGGTACCTGCACCGTAAAGCTGTGGAGGCCTACCAGGAGAAAGAGCAGGACTCAGCATGCCACCAGGCTCTCCTTCGCGTGCTGGACTGGATCCCTCAGCTCTGGTACCACCTCCACGCTTTCCTGGAGAAACACAGCACTTCAGACTTCCTCATAGGTGAGAGACAGTGGACACATGCTCAGCTAAGGCATAAACAGGGAACGGGGGGGATAATTGGATGTTGAACAAGAAATCAGTTAACATTACATGTTTCTCCCTCAGGTCCCTGTTTCTTCCTGTCATGCCCAGTATCAGTGGCAGAGTTCAGGCAGTGGTTCATTGACCTGTGGAACCACTCCATAATACCTTACCTGCAGGAGGGAGCCAAAGACGGCATCAAGGTGAACACACACACACACACACACACAGACATCCTCCAGACTATAACATTAGTGGTAACAGTTTATTACTATGCCTCTTCACATGTTCTTTTACAGTAAATTTCCATCTGTTCTCTCAGGTGCACGGGCAGAAGGCAGTATGGGAGGATCCAGTGGAGTGGGTGAGAGGGACTCTCCCTTGGCCCAATGCACAGCAGGACCAGTCCAGGCTCTTTCACCTACCTCCCCCCAGCATAGGCCCAGCCAGTGAGGAGAAGAAGCCCCCCAAAGATACACCTCCACCCAGCACACTGGAGTCAGACCCACTGGTGAGCGTGAAGGTTTCAGTCTATCAACACAAAATTCATCAAGAAATATTTTTGATGATAGACTAAGAGGGACATTGCGGCCCTTTTTATAGGCGCTAAACATTCAAATTGCGTTCTCATTTACTAAAGGGCTGCACTAAGATTTTACACGTTAAATTAAAGAAAAGTGGCACTGCTGGAAATGTACGTGGGCTCACACAATATGTTTTTTTAAGGCGTTCCTGTTCAGGCGTTCCTGTATTCACAAAATACGGGAAGAGAAAATGGAAATTCACACAAATAGCCACTGCATCTGATTTATAACTGACCACAGACCACATCTGGGAAAAGCAGGTGTAAAAGACCCAAATTAAAACCTGAATTATGAAGTTTCTTTGCCGGAGCTCTCCGCTTAGCACCACAACACAAGCCAAAGTAGGAAAGGTGATTTCAATTCAATTAATTGTGTTTATATAGGGCCAAATCATAGCAAACGTTATCTCAGGGCACTTTTTATATAGACCATACTCTTTATAATATTATTTACAGAGCCCCGACAATGCCCACCATGAGCAAACACTTGGCAACAGTGGCAAGAAAAACCTCCCTTTTGACAGGCAGAAACCTCGAGCAGAACCAGGCTCTGGGTGGGCGGCCATCTGCCACGACCGGTTGGGTGAAGTCACATGACTTTACCTTTCTGTTTCGCGCAGTGGCTTCCTGCTTGAATATCTGTTTTTCGTGACCTTTAGTGGCTCACAGCAGGTCCAGAACAGTGCAAGATTGGTGAAGGTAGCCAGTAATGGCTACCTATTAAGTAGGTTGTTATATTAATTTTGAAATGTTTAGTTTAAAACCTTTCTCATAAATCACCCACATTGATTTTTCATATCTCATTCAAGCACAAAATACTTTCTTTTGCTTTCCAGACATGCTCAACACACGTCAAAACAATAATCAGATCTTATTTAGCAGCACTTCATGCATATCAAATTAACTGTGGCTGGACTCATTTACATCTGCAGTTGCAATACCCTGCTAAATTGAAAAAAAAATAGAGATTCCAAGTTTTGCATCGTTGGCGGTTATTTGCGACAGCCAAGTGTTTAAGTCATTCAACAAGGAAAAATGTCAATCATTGTTTGGCAAATTGATTTACCACTTTTCTCAGTTTTTAAATTTATATTTGTTTTGTTGTGGGCCTGTTGTTTGGACAATATAAGCAATATGAAGACGTCCCCTTGTATTGTAAGAAAATAGTACAATAGCTTTCATTATTTTCGGACATTTCTTAAGCCAAACAATTATCTCAATAATCATAGAAATGTTTGACAAGTTAATTGATAAGAAAAGTAGTCTTTAGTTGCCATGTACACTTTTAGACTAAAGCAAAACATGTCTGTTAATCTGCAGTTTAACTCACTCTGTCTCTCTGTCGCCTGCTACCCAGATGGCCATGCTGCTGAAGCTCCAGGAGTCGGCCAACTACATAGAGTCTCCAGAGCGGGAGGGCTGTCTGGATCCCACTCTGCAGGCTACGCTCTGAGGATAGCATGCGACTCTCAGTTTAAGATATGGAGCTATGGACTCTTTATCACAGCTGACACAGCGGGTGCAGTTCCGATGAGACTTTAAAGACTCGATAATTAACTTAACTGTGTGCTCAGTGAGCAGCTACAAAGCTAAATGTAAAGGATCTATAGAGAGAGACAGTGATTGTGGACGAAGGGCTTGCTCTGCCCTGCTATCAGAAAGACAATTAAACTGCTTTCATAGGAAGCTGTGATGATCATGTCAGGGAAAGACTTGTCTCTTCTCTGCCCTCAATTTGTTCCAGATGGGTTGTTGTTGAATCTGCAAGTGCATGGTAACCGGAATAGTATGATGCAAAATATTACCTATAATCCTGTTTAAGACCCATTATTTTCTTTTCGTTTTTGACCGCCACAACGTTCACCACAACTATCGGTGCTTACTGTACTGGTTTTCTTTGAAGGCGCATGCTTCATTCCACAAAGAAATTCACCTCGGAAGTAACACCGATTTCCTCAAATCATCTCTCGACAACAGCCAAAAATGCACTTTATTTTCTACTTGTGGTAATTGGATTTTAGGAGGCTGTGTCAACTGACTGTATGTCAAACGGTGGACTAGTTAGGCCAAATCATGCAGTTCATTAGTAATTCCTCTAAGTGGCAGCATCTACTTATTCCTTCCTCAGTGCTCTCCTGATGTGCTTTCTGACTTATCAAAGGTGCTCAGTATAGAACATAACACAAATTCTATAACACAACTATGAAAATGGCCTTGAATGCTTTTTTTCTTTTCAGTTCAGCCATTGTGTCATTTATGGATCAAATACCAGAACTGTGAAGCTGTAAGAGTAACATGCATGGGTGAATAATGAATGGAATAATGAATCAGTTTTAGGGTCAGTCTGTAAAGAAAATGTCATCATCAGTGGACTCAGTAGCCACTGCTTTCCTCCAGTTAGATACTGGCGTCATAACCACAGAAACTGACATTGACCCTAATCAACATACTGTATTGTAAACAAAGAAAAAAAAAAAAACCTGCTTGTGTATCTAGTCTGCCAAAACAGCCTACCATTTCTGGCTATGCTTGCGTGTATTCTGTATTTAAATATCAGTTTTAACACAAAAATTCTCTTGTGATAGATGAGGATACAGCTTTGAAAATCTTGATTTTTTTAGGATTTTATACTGAGTCATCTTCCATGATCGTCTGTAGACAGCAACTACCACCTATGTATCCGTAACATGCTATTATCTACAGCAGCAGACAGTGTAGAGGCATTACACTTGTCACTGTTTCGATCATTTCTCATTCATCATCTCATTCGAAGTGGAGGAGAACATTAAAAACACTGCCATCAAGTGATAAGAATCTATACAAAAAGCATGTTCCTTCCTCATTGCAGTTGCTCTTTATATCTTTGATAACATCCCTTTTTTTCAAATAGTAAAAATTAGTTTCCTTCTCACATGTTGTTTCAAGAGTTACTGTCAGAGTAAGGGCTGGGGGTAGGAAAGGTTAAAACTCAGTTTAAAGTGGCTTCCTCCTATTCCTTTCCTTCATTTGTTTGCACATAATATATGTTAGAGTACTAGATTACAGAGAGTATTTATTGCTCACATCTTGACTGTTCTTGTAAGGAAGGAAGCATTAAAAAAAATGTGTAAGAGGAGGAAACTGTAAGTAGTAGAGATATTCTTAAACCTCTCAGCCCTGTGCCCCTTGGCCCTAAAGTACCTCAGACTGCCATATTCTGTCCAGATGTTCCTCTACTTTCCAAACAGGGTGCTGGTGTAAAGTAGAGACATGATGCCTAAGTCTTCTCTGTGCCTGAAACACAATTTGGCCTGAAGCTGCTTTTGAGCTGCTTTAATCTACCACATGGAGGCCTCGATTTAGAGGAAACATCATCACTTCCTCTCACCTACTCTGATGTCACTTTAATGTCGGCACCTTGATGCCCAGATTTGGGTGGAGAGTGGGTTATCCATTTTGACCTTTGGCTGGTAGTCATGGTGATTGTTAAGGTGATGTGTGTGTCAGTTAACTCCGCAATAGATGAGAATGTGTATCATGACTGCTTGTGTGCGATTTGACACCACCTAAGTGTGAAAGACTTGACATATTTGAGGAGTTGCCTGAGAGCTGGAAGCAGCCTAAGAACAGATATTAGCCTGGAGACGTAATGCCGATGCATGTATCCCTGCTGTGTTTCCCAAAGTGTTGTTTCATTGGACCTACCACACCTTAACCTTATAACGGGAGGACATTTTAATAACGGGATACCTTCCTCTTTTCATGTTGTTTTTGAGAGCAGACATTTGTTTTTTCTTATGCAAATATTTGTAAAGGTTTCTTTCTCTTTTGTACATGACATCACTATTGTAAACACTGTAAATAGTCAGTGCATCTGCGACAACAATCACAAAAACGTTTAGAGATCTAAGAGAAGGCATTTCCCCTGTATGCAGAAAAAGGGCGTCCTCTGTAGTTTTATTCTCTTTCTCCATTAGGAAGGAGCACTTGGCTTAAAAGGGGGCCTAACAATGGTTGTATGGTATGTCTCTATAACAACATCAAATCCCATATGTCTAACATTGAGCAATGGACACAATAAAGTCATGCCATTCTTCACATCACTACCTGTCTCTGCTGTCAGTTTACATTATGATCCACTAGAGAGCGCTGATTCTACTGTATATGATCATTTAGTAGGCTGTATGACCATTTTATTTTTGCATTACCCAAATCAAAAATACATTTTTTTACCTCTTACCTCTAGTGCAATTTATCCATCTTGATAGTGTTGCCGATTTTCAAAGATATCGGACATAGAGATGTCTGCATTTTTTTAATATAATGGGACCTCGACTGGTTGAGCTCAAAGCGCCAAAAAAAATACATTTAACATCAATGTCTCTTATCGGAAAGCATGACCCGGTTGAGTTCGCCTACTCAAGATCATCCGCAGCCCGTTGTGAGCAGTTTCATGTAGGAAGTGCCGGTAGAAAGAAAATAGTCCACATGAATCTGGTCCCAACCAATCTGTGGATTATCTTGGTTTACAGGTCCTAACAGAGATGGGGATGTGACTGAAGTGTGTGTGTGTGTGTGTGGGGGGGGGGGGGGGGGGATTAAAGAAAAAGAAGGGGGGGGGTTGTCAACAACCCCACGCTTAAAGCAATAAATA
>CM022479.1:16815257-16832325 GCA_011952105.1 Coreoperca whiteheadi | reverse complement strand
GGGGTGGGGGGCGTAGAGGGGGGGGGGTGGGGGGGGGGGGGGGGGGGGGGGGGGGGGGGGGGGGGGGGGGGCTATTAAAGTCAGAGAATGGGTGGAGTTGTCAACAAGCCCACGCTTAACGCTATATATATTACCGAAGACCCTCCAACGCCCTCCATCCAGAGGACTGGCTATCTGTCTGTCTGTCTGTCAGTCAGCGCGATGCCAGGCAAACCTGCGCCCATCAAGAAGTCCCCGGCCAAGAAGGCTGCCGAGAAGGTCCCCGAGGCCGCCGCGGAGCCCGAACCCGCTCCCGCGCCCGCAGAGGCTCCACCCGCGGAAACACCTGCGGAGGCTGCACCTGGGGAAGCCGCTCCCGCTGCCGCCGCGGCAGAAGCCGCTCCCGCTGCCGAAGGAAGCGCTCCAGGTACCTTGAGACAAACCGCGGGAATCCCTCCTGAAGATACGCCGCTAACTTGACTAATCTCAGCTAGGACTGGATGGCTCGCTTCCAGATACTGCTGCTTGTAGGGGTGCCTCGAGTTGTTTGGAGCACAGAAGCACACTCACCTAGCTCCAATCCCATCTTACCTTCGTGAACTTTCCGTTTTCGTTTAGTCTGTATTATAGACGTTCTTGATTCAGCCTGGTCATTTTGGAGGTCTTTTGTGGTGCTGTTGAATTGTTTTGCATTAGACTGACAGGAGTTTCTATTATTTTGTCCATCCGGTTTATGTCAGTGTAGGCTCAATAACTAAGTGACAGAAACACCTCATTGTGTGGTAACAGTATTAATGCAATACAGTCCAACAGCAGCCCAAACTACAGCCTCCAAAATGATCACGTTGGCTCAACGCCTCTTTAAAACAGGTTAAACAAAAACTGATTATAACCTTCATGTAGGCCCTAGGTATTATTTATTACAGGACCTTGTGTTAGACTACAGTAGTTTAAGTTAGGTGTACTTAATAAGCTGGCAACAGAGTGTAAATGCACATGTTACTTGTTGAAATTCTTTCTCGGTGGAGCTAAAACAGTGCAGACTTGAATATTCTCTCATGCCTTGCATCTCAAAGTACAGTATGAAACTAGTATACATCTAGTGAGTGTGCGGACTCTCTGGTGATCAGTGGTTGAGGCTTTGCAGCTTTGCAAATTCCGACAATATTGACGCTATAGAAGACTGCAACTTGTGGTACCCAGAAGTCATTATACCTACGCACACTTTGATGAGAGAAAAAAACACCAACAGCTACATTAAAGAATTACCTTTTATACACCTTTTTCTCCTGGATCTACTGTAGAGCGCCTCGCCTGCCAACATCTAATACACTTGCTGCTGATGGTAAATCACAGTGTGATTATTAATGATCATTTTCAGGCCATTCATTTCAGTACATTTATATGAAAGTAGTCATCGTTGAAGTCCCTGCATCGTGCAGAAATAGTTCCTGTAAGAAGTAACAGAACAAGTAGAAGCACAAAATGCACAGGACTTACATGATGGTTAACTTGCTTGACCCACCAGTGATATCTACATCACCACCAAGGTACTGGTAAACCCAGAGATGAACCAGTTGCAGCGTCTCTTACTCTGTCTACATGCAGTAGAAGGCGTTCCTCTTTTCTCTCATTCAGAGATTCTGTTCACCAGACCGTGGGTGGTAAAGTAAATCAAGGGTGGATGTAGCCGAGTGACAGTATTGTTTTTGCCTGCTAACCTCAACATGCAGCCCCCAACTTCAGCTGATGCCACAGCCACCGAGGAAGCAGCCGATTCGACAGCTCCCTCTGAGGGCAAACACACACCACGGGTGGTCCAGACACACACACACACACACACACACACACACACACACACACACAAGCAGTAATGTGTGCGTTTTTGTTCCCACTGTGCGCTACACATGGTGTATGTTTCTTGCTCATGATCTGTTGCGTTTACTGGTATTTCTGTCTGTAAACATCATCATGTGTAGGTTTTCATCCTTTTTTAACCAACCCATGAGGTTACTCTTTGTGGACATGTATTGGTCCTCTGCTATGTGCAAATGTCTTACAGTGTCTCGAAAATGTGTTCAGGGGTCCTTTTTTGGGTCATAAAACCATCTGTTCTTGGCAGTGTGAATGCCGAACGCTTCGTCCCACACTGCTCTGTCCTGCTGCTTGCTTCAGTGGAGTGTGTCTTGATCAAATTAGCTTGAAACTGCTTGATTCCCTGCATGAGTAATGTCATAATGTAAGTCACTAATTGGCGTCCCTAATGGCATTTTAACGCCAGCTGCTGCTCCCGCTGCTGAAGACGGTGCCGCTGCTCCCGCTGCAGACGCTCCCGCAGATGGTAAACATAAACCACCACACAGACAACAACATTGCTATTCAACCACAAAATACACTGCAAACAATGATGACTTCTTTAATGAAAAGCTCATCAAACAAGTGCCATCCAACATGCTTTTCCCCAGCTGTGAGGACTAGTGGATTATAAACAAAGGTGATTGGCAGGTTGAAACAGGGTCAAAAGTCACTAAATGGAAACGATTAGGTCCTCGTTGCTGGTGTTTGCTCCTAAAAGCGACATTAACCTCCTGCTTGTTTGCTGCTAGCTGCTCCAGAAGAAGCTGCCGTAGTTGAGGAGCCACCAAAGGCCCCCACGCCCCCTCCTCCTGCAGGTAACACACACATGTACACTCTGCTGTTCGCTCGGTCCTGCTTTGAACACGCAATCAAGGTCGTTGGCAGATGGGACAAATTTCCCTTCCAAACCCAAAGATATTCAGTTTACCATTGCGTATGAGAAAGAAAAGCATCCAATCATTTTTGCTTTTAAAATGACTAAAACCATTATTCGATTATCAAAATAGTTGCAGTCAACTCTTCGATGAATCGAGGGACCGTTGATACTGTACTTGTACAGATGATGGCTCTTTATGGAAATGGATAGGCAGATTATTGTATATGGCTTTGAGAGCAAATCCCACACAATTAGAGCTGAAACGATTATTCAAATCATTGATTAGTCGATTGGCTGAGACTATTTTGTTAATCAGGTAATTGTTTCAGTCATTTTTCAAGCAAAATGCCACAAATTCCTTTGTTCCAACTTCTCAATTATGGAGATTTGCTGCTTTTATTTGTTGTATAAACTGAATATTTTTCAGTTTTGGACGTTTTGGTTGGACACTTCAAGAAGTCACGTTGGGCTTTAGGAAATGATGATGGAGCTTCTAAATGATCAATTAATTGAGACAATAATCGGCAGATTAATTGATAATGCAAACAATCATTAGTTGCAGCCCTACTTGTAATCATGTTGTAGAATGGAGCGTAGGTGGGTAATTATTCCATTTTGTGTGTATTTTAGGTGTCATTTCAGTTCACCGTTGTCCACTTCAACCCTTAATTAATCTGCACTGCTTGAACCTCCTTCAGTCCCCACCAGCGCTCCTCTGGACGTGTCTGTGGAAGATGTGAATGACTGCAGCCTCACCATTAAATGGAAGACACCAGAGACCATTGGAGACTCCGGCCTGGATGGATACATCGTCGAGTACTGCAAGGATGGAAGTAAGTGAGTGCATGTATGTGAGGCTGCGAGGCTGCACCTGTCCCCAGAGTGTCAGAGGGCAGATAGACTCATAGCTGGGTCCAGGCCGTATACGGCAGGCAGCTTTTCACCGGCTGTCACTGGATCTCCTGCCACCACTTTTAGAAGTGCTCGTTTGCTCAGATGACAGCATGCCTTCTGAGATTTCATCATGACGGCCAAAGCGTAGTCCTTATGGGCAGGTTGTTTGTAAACTTGTGTCAACAGGCGATAAACCACTTAACATGTCCCATTAAGGGTTTTTTTTTTTACACTTTGGAAATGGGAAAAAAGTTTCAGGAGGAATGTGATTTTAAAATAAAAAATAAAAAAGCTGCAGCCTTATCAAGCTATCAATGACGTGCAGCGAAAATTGCACTAAAAGCGACACACTAACACAAACCCTGGATTTCTCTGCAGCAACAGACTGGGTTGTAGCTCATGAGGCGCTGACCCCAGCTAACCGCTACTGCGTAAAGAATCTGACGACCGGAGACCTGCTGCATGTGCGCGTGGTAGCCATAAACCCCGGTGGTCGCAGTGAACCGGGTACACTTGCCGAGCCTGTGACGATCCGCGAGATTGTTGGTGAGTAGCAGCAAATGTTATTTCTCAAACTGCACAACAGACTACTCACACGTGTCTACTTGAAAGGAAATTGCAATTATAAGCTTGTCCTAGTACTAAAGAAAAAACAACGTTGACTGCTTGGAGAGACAACAAAGGAAGCTACAGGAATAATGACAATTTCTATCTTCTGTCTGTGGGGCTGCATATGCGTGTAACTGTGTCCAGAAGTGTGCAACATGTTGTTGGATTTCTCTACAAAATTCATAAAGTTCAAACAAACCTTCTCTTCAAAAGATACAGATGATATTTGAGTTTTTCGCCGGTGTAACGGCAACTTTTAAAATGTCTTTCTCCAAACTCTTTATCAGGGGCTCTCTTGTAGCTGTAACTTATGACCTATCCTTAAAATACTCATGTTGCAACCAGGGAGGCAGAGGTGGTATTAACTGCCGGGGCCCCCAGATGGACTGCACAGATGTATGCACATAAATCCCACAGGTGCTG
Organism: Coreoperca whiteheadi; assembly: GCA_011952105.1. Lineage (NCBI taxonomy): Eukaryota > Metazoa > Chordata > Actinopteri > Centrarchiformes > Sinipercidae > Coreoperca > Coreoperca whiteheadi. The sequence continues at coordinate 16,827,686 of CM022479.1, read as the reverse complement.
ACAAGGACTTTCATTAGCTGTAAATCATGCTTTCACTTGTACACACATCTTCAGTCGTCACTGCAGGTTTGACAAATAAGAAAATAAGAAGGTCAAGCACTCACAAATTTTCTACTTGCATTTTTATTTTTAATTAAGTGAATAGCAGCAGTCTATGGACCTTTTGTTTCTTGCTGGTAGCACCCAAAAGGACTAAAAGAGATGTAAAGCTCACAAGAATAATAATACAGTTTATTTATTATTTATTATTGACAATATACATCTATATACAGAGGTATACACCATTACACGTATAAATATTGAGAAGAGGACATTGTTTTTTTAGATTTGGCACCGTAGGTTGGACAACGGTCTGAACCATCATGTGTATTTTGTGCGGCAACTTGAACTGTTTAACTGCAGAATTGATCGCAGTAATTACTCATACAACATATTTAGGATAAAGATATACAAACAAACTTGACCAAAGAAAAACATTGGATCCAGGCCAGGATAAAAAGTCTTTCCTCTTATAGTATACAGGATCTGTTGCATTGCTGCACCATAGAGTCTCAAGCATTGGTGCTGCAGACTCTATGCAGGGCTGGTGTGTGTTTGCCCTCAGAGGGAGCTGTCGAATCGGCTGCTTCCTCGGTGGCTGTGGCATCAGCTGAAGTTAGGGGCTGCATGTTGAGGTTAGCAGGCAAAAACAATCCCAGTCACTCGGCCACATCCACCCTTGATTTACTTTACCACCCACGGTCTACTAAGTTCTTAGTATTTACATTTTCATAGCAGTTACATTTTTAGCCATGCGACGTGGCTCAAGGGGTGGCAGTGTCGTTCTGTAGGTCCTCCACTTTGGGCCAGACTGAAATATCTCAGCATTTATTGAACAGATTGCCATGAAAGTCCGTCTACATATTGTCCCCCTCAGAATTAATTGTAATTGTAAAATAATAATCTAGCACTATCATCAGGTCAAAATTTCACTTGCTAAATACCAGCAAAACTAATGACATTCACAGATCTCTTATCAGCCTCAGTTGTATTTTGTGTTTAGCGCTAATTAGCAAATGTAAGCATGCTACCACACTAAACTGAGATGGTAAACATTATATCTGCAATACATCAGCATTTTAGCACTGTAATTGTGAGCATGGAGCAAGGTATGAAATCAGAGTTTCAGTACTGATATCAAAACAATACTTTTTTTTTAAAAATACAAACATGTTCTTATGTTTTTCAAAAAAATAGTTATTCTCCTTCTCAAGTTAAATGTTCTCTAAATACAAGCAGTCGAACAAGAAGTCTGCCTAAATACAGTCTAAAATTGGCTACATTAATGTTTAGGAAGTATCTGATCAGAGAATAAATAAACACAACAAATCTGAGCAGGCATTCAGTGACAGTTTGCAATACTTGATGCTATAAGTATTGAGGTTCAACAGCCAGGCCTAGTCTATAATAGATCTCTGCATTTCCATGAAGCTGGTGTATTGTTGGTATAAAAATTGGCAAAACTGAAAATCTTTTGGGTATCCTGATCATTATGCCCGTATAAAATTCACTTCAAAGTCACTTTTATGTGATTATGTACATTCCTCTTATACCGGTTTGTATTGAGAAGTGCAGCAAACGGCTTCAATGTACACATGGACCCTCATTTCCTGTCACCTCTCTATAAATATAACAAAGGTTTAAAATGCCCCAAAGTGACACTTTCAACCGCTTCTTTGTTTGTTTAAACTGACAGTGGTTTTGTTACTGGAGCCGTGAATTTCCATCAGCCCTCACACTGACTGACATTGACGTTGTGTAGACCTGAACTGACATGCCCCAGTTTTCCACTTTAAGAAGGACAGCTTACCGTCTCGGAGCGTATTTCCTGTTCTGGGTTCAAACCGCTGCGAACAAACAGGAAACTTTAGTGGAGAAATGCAGTTATGCAAATAGAAATGCTGGTCAACTGAGGAGAGCGAAACATGAGCCTAATGAATGGATTCTGGGTGGCTTGTTGGGGGTTAAATTCAGCTGTGTGTCAGTCACACACTGTCCAAACCAGACACCCATCTACATGTACAAGCGTCTGATAAAGACACATTGTCCTACATATGCTGAAAGCCCCCCACAAAGACACTTTATCCAGAGACAAAGACAGATTATAGATTGTTTGCAGGAGGGCTTGCTGGCTGCTGGATGCTGTAATGCCAGCAACACTCCTGGGCATTGCTGGGAAGTGTGCTGATTAGCAGGGATTAGTGTTTGAGCCATATCTGGAGGCAGACCTGATCCTCGTGGGGAATGATGGATCCAGGAGCCGGATCCCAGGCAGCGCAGCAGTGTTATGGTGACAAATGTTAGGACGAGGAGGATGAGACACACTCGGCAAGAAACCAGGTTAGATGGGGAGCAACGAAAGAGTAGAGGGAGTACGTGTGGTAGTTAGATGGACAGAAGCTTGATGGGGAGTGAGATGAGAGGACATTTTCAGTGGATGAGGAGAAGGGGGAGAGAGGTATCCTGTGAGCCCACAGAGCCTTTCAGACATTTGCTGCTTTTGCAGAAACATGCGAGGGATGCTGTTCCTGATACTTAGCGCCCGGCCTGAATGAAAAGCATCCAGCATAGTGCCTAAGTAAGTGTGTCACAAAGTCCCAACCACGGTGCAATTTAATCCACGTTATTTTATTCACAGCTAGAGCACACCAGCAGTTATCGCAGATGATTTGGGTGTCCAAAGTTTCCAGTCTGTTGGGCTTCAGTGTTTCTAGATGTGATGTTGGACCACTCCAATGCAATGACCTCTTCCTGCTGCTTCTTTGTGCCTGACATGAGGGAACACGTGTTGGGATTCATCCAAGTTTCTCATCACCAACGCTATCTTGAGAGCTGCTAGATGCCGGGTCTTACTCTTTTGCCTCGCTCTACCCAGATACTGTACCTTTCCTCTCACATACAGAAACTTACTTCGGCTAGATTTCCTAGGTCCTTTTCTATGTACGACTACTCATAATCATCAGTAAAAGGGGGACATGGATCTATTTTGACAGAATTTCAAATATTGTATCATGGAAGTATCACTGGAAACACTGGTATCAATGTATTTATCTCAATTTATCTCAGAAAGGGCGAATAGCCTATTAAGATGAATAACAGATTTTGTGCCAGATTTTGTGGTTTTTTTGGTTTGATTTGTTTTTTGCATGTGGTATATATTATTCTGTTCATAATGTGTATGTCTTTATGTTAGTATAACAAATTGAGTGTCCGTGCTAATAATATTTAATCTTACAAATATACTAGGGCTGCAACTAACAATTATTTTGATTGTCGATTATTCGTTTAGTCTTTAAAATGTTAAAAAATAGTGAAAGAAATTGCTATTTTCAATTTCTCAGAGCCCACAGTGACATCTTTTAACTAGCTTTTGCCCAAGAGTCCAAAACCAAAAGATATTCAGTCTTAATTATATGGCAAAGAAAAGTAGCAAATCGTCAGATTTGTAAAGCTGAAACCAGATAATATTTAGCATTTTTGCTTAAACAATGATATATTGATTATTGAAATAGATACATTTTCTGTTAGTCTTAAAAGTGCCAAAATGAAATAAATAAATACACCATTAAATAATTACTTAAATGTGTCATTAAATAATTAAAATACCAGTTATTTCAATATTTCCATTTCCATTTCATCATTTACATTTCACGATTTACATTTACATTTCATGATTTACATTTACATTTCATGGTCCTGTGTTGCAGTGCTTCATGAAATGTCAAACTGTCAAACTCGCCCATCAAAGTTGGTAGGCGGATCCTGACACCTGATTGGTTACCCTGCGCATCAAGTCAAGACAAATCAATTCCAGATAATGGATCGATGCAGAGCTACTTCCAATACACTGGGTGGCGCTCTTCGCCTCTAATGTTGGTTTAGATAACTATTAAACTAAACTTTACCGCCAAGTCGAACCTGCTAACCCCTAACGTTGAGAACACCAGGACAAAATGGCTAAAAGTTGCCCGGAGCTGCTGCGAGAAGCAGCTAATTTAAGCTCTGAGCAAAACTCCTCCAGCTCCGGCAGCTCAGTCGCAGCAGAACCCTGCCGCTTAAGCGTTAGCTAGTAGTGGCACTTCCCAGTGAGGCTGCCAGGCAACTGGTGCTGTTATCGATGAGGATGGACAGGATCAGGAACGAGTTCATCAGAGGGACAGCTCATGTTAGTTGTTTTGGAGATAAAGCCAGAGAGGCCAGATTGAGGTGGTTTGGACATGTTCAGAGGAGAGACTGTGAATATATTGGTAGAAGGATGCTGAGGTTGGAGCTGCCAGGCAGAAGGGCTAGAGGAAGACCAAAGAGGAGATTTATGGATGTAGTCACAGAGGACATGAAGTTAATTGGTGTGAGTGAAGAGGATGCAGAGGACAGCGTTAGATGGAGGCGCATGATTAGCTGTGGCGACCCCTGAAAGGGAACAGCCCAAAGGAAAGAGACTTCAGACCAAAGCAATGGATCAGACTAGATTAGCGTTAGCCCCACCCACTGACTTTGATGGGTGAGTTTGACAGTTTGACAATTCATGAAGCACTGCAACACAGAAACATGAAATGTAAATGTAAATCATGAAATGTAAATGTAAATCATTAAATCATGAAATGTAAATGTAAATCGTGAAATGTAAATGTGATTCATGAAATGTAAATGTAAATATTGAAATAATTGGTATTTTAATTATTTAATGACACATTTAAGTAATTATTTAATGGTGTATTTATTTATTTCATTCTGGCACTTTCAGTCCTCCATATCTAACCAGCTCTCATACATTATAATCATCATCCTTTCTAAAATAATTTTAAAAAACACATTTACACCAACAGGTTTACTATCAAAAATATTAAAATTGGATGGAGTGTATGAACTAACCTGGGAGTTAATTTTAGCTCCTTCAGTCATGTTCTGTAGTCAGCTTTCCTGGCAGTGGCTGGTCTATTTAGGTCATGTTGATCTGTCATTTTGAGCTTTCATGCCCCCACACTGTAGACACAAATGGGAAGTGTAAATCACACAGTTTGTACACTGTATACTGGTAGCTGGTAATGCTAGCTAATGTTGTCAAGTGGATGATTTATTTACGTAGGTGTCCAGCTGACCTCACTTACACCAAATTTACCAGCATATGCAACAGATCAGTTAATCAAAATCAAAACAGATGATGGAGGGGCAGAAGAAATATGGTAAATGGACTATATTTATATAGCGCATTTTATCCTGCCTTAGCAGACTAGAGCACTTCACAGGTTTTGCCTCTCATGTCTGATTTGACTTCTTGTTTTTCAGACCGTCCCAAGATCCGCATGCCCCGCGCCCTCAGATCCCGCTGTGTCAAGCAGGTTGGAGACCAGATCAACCTGGTCGTCCCCTTTCTTGTGAGCCAACACATACACACACTATCTGTATAGTCCATGAATAACATATACAGTTGGCACAGAAAACTTTAAATACATTACCTTGTATCATCTCATCTCGTATCTTTTTTTTTCCAACTCGTCAGGGAAAGCCCAAACCTGTGGTGTCCTGGCTTAAGGATGGTCAGCCTTTGGACACAAAGAGGGTCAACATCAGGAACAGTGACAAGGACAGCATAATGTTTATCCGCACCGCTCAGAGGGAGGACTCTGGTGTTTACGAGATGACTGTTAAAGTGGACAGCTTTGAAGACAAAGCCACCCTCACCCTTCAGATTGTGGGTGAGTCACACATGCATATGTATACACACACATGGATGCACATGTGCGTGCGACGTGTAAATGTTGACTTATTTCAGACCTCCCTGTTAAATCTGCTCAGCTGTTTGTGCAGCTGACTTGTCAACTTGTTGGTCCTGAGACTGGTGACTTGGTCCGACAGAAATTCACCAAAAAGTACACCAGCTAACATACATCACGCCTCTAACAATGATGCCCTTTGACCGCAAAGTGTTTGGCCCGGCTGTCCTCTGCTGCTGTTAAAGTGTGTGGCCTGTTAGAGGCATTTCCATACAAGTATATGGTTGGCAGAAGACACCTTTCATGCTTTGAGAAACATACTGATTATGATTGAAATCATTATATAAATAGTTACAGTAATGTGTCTCCTCAGAGCTGCCAGGCCCTCCTGCCAGTGTGAAGCTGGTGGACACCTGGGGCTTCAACGCTGCTCTGGAATGGACCCCTCCCAAGAACAATGGCAACACAGAGATCACTGGATACAATGTCCAGAAGGCTGACAGGAAGACCGGGGTATGGCAAATGTTCACATACTAACACACCAGGCCAATCACATTGTCAGACTGTTTGAAGTTGCAGACATAAATCGGATTAACGAGAGTCCCGCCGTAGATACCTTTGGCGTAGTGTCTGATTTCTTCCATTGATGCTGATAGCAACACTAGACAAGTGTATCGTATATGATTAGGTCCGTCATGCTTTAATTATATTCCACAGCTGAAATGTTTTTGCGAGATTACTGAGAAGAAGATAACTGAGCCTTTTTTCAACTTGCTTCATGTTGTACTCACTCTGAACAATCTCTACTGGCATCAGAAACAGGGGAAAACACAAGCCCTAATGCGTGGTTACATTATTTTAAAAGACACACTATGTTGCTTCGGAGCCTGCACACGTATAATGGTGTAACCCCTTAATGCAGAGGTAGAAGCTTTACATTCACAAGGAATTAAACCTTTTTTTTCAGCAACCATGAAGAACAATTTTGGATATTGCATTTGTTTATCAGTGGTGTTAAGAGTCACTTCATTGAGCTGATTTACCTGTAACAGAATACACATGCATACTCTGTACAAACTGTATGTGAGTTTAGACTTGGACACAGCTGTGCCTTGAACTGAACGCAGTATTTATGTATTACATATTAAGGTCAGCCCTGCGACGAGTTGGCCACTGTCCAGGGTGTACCCTGCCTAAGGCCCAAAGTCACTGGGATAGGCTCCAGTCACCCGCGACCCCTAACGGGAACAAGCGGTAGAAAATATGCATAATATGGTCACTAATCAGAAGGTCTGGATTAGATTGCTATGTCCCTTTTACTTTTTCGCAGTCTATCAAGATGCTAATAAGTCTTTTTAAGGTTGTGACTCACAGGCCTAAAGGGGATCTGGCAGAGATGTAAAAGGGCACTGCTGCCTGGGAGCACTGAAAATATTCAACAACTACCAGAACCGATAATGCAGCCCAGGACATTTTTAGGCGAGGACATACATATGCTATCACACTCCTCAGCAGATGTCTGAAGTGGATGGACAGAGAAGGAGAGAAGAAATGTGGGAGTGATGGACTAAAAAAAAGGGAAGGTGCAAAGTGCGAAGAGACTAAACTGACGGAAAAAGTGAAAGGCAGTGAAGAAAACTAGGAGAAAGGATCAGGAGAATGAATCGGGTAGCCGTAGATCACAGTGGCTGTCAAAATGAAGATATCAGGCTAATGATGAGTTGTATTGGTTGTATCACTGGTAATAACTAATCCAGTGAGGACACATCACAGTATAATATTTTCTTTTTTTCACCAATTAGTGCATTTGTAGAGCTGATTGTTGTTCCATTGATATCTTTCATGTTAGCAGATCCAACTACTGTTAGATTTTTTTCCCACTTTTCCACTTTAGTAGTATTGTTTTCTTGGCGATAGTTAGGGCTACAAGTAGGGTTATTATGATTTGTGTTGAACATGTGTTGAGTACATTCGTGTCGCCAAGTATACACACGGAAGGGGGATAATGGAATGCTACAGCCAAGGAATAATGTGGTGATTATTTCTTCTTCCCAGAAAGGTTGTATCGGTGGGCAGAGCCAGAGTGCAAGGAAGTGGTCGTCAGTTGTATTGAGTGTACAATGAGTGCATATGTCTGATCTGGCAAATCCCATTGTATTAGCCTTACGTTATTATTCCTAGACATTCTGGAGATGTTATTACAGATTTTATTTCAAAAGTGATTATTGTTGTGGATGTTGAGGTCTTTTTCCTATTTACTGGGCTGTGAGGTTTATTGATAGGCTCAGTGGACGATATGAGTTTATACAGTTTTGAGAGTGGTTTGTTTTATTTTGCAATTTTATTGATGCTGTCTAATAGTGTTTTGGTTGTTCCAGATGTGCGAACGAGATATCTATTTTTGACATGATTGTTTTGATTGGATGTATATGTCAATAAGAATGTTAACAACGTGTTATGATCAAAAATGTGATGGAGCTGTAGTTTTCTGTCCATGCTGTACTAAACTGGCCATCCGTCGTGTCTCCACCTGCAGGAGTGGTTCACGGTGCTGGAGCACTACCACAGGCTAACTGCCACCGTCTCGGACCTCATCATGGGCAACTCGTACTGCTTCAGAGTGTTCGCTGAGAACCAAGTGGGCATCAGCCAGACAAGCGCTGTCACCAAGGACGTGGCCACCATCCAGAAGACAGGTGACCTACTTGATTCATTCCTTTATTTTTCTGGGTTCAATTTGTTGAAATAATAGAAGAGTCTAGTGGCAAGACTGCAGTACAAATGGATACTTATATTTTAATGAGCAGCAGTAAGTCTTTGAGAGTCTGGTGTCCTCTGTGTGTGTGTGTGTGTTTGATTAATGTGAAGACTTGAGGAGTGGAAATGGCCTTGGCACTGCTTTAATCATAAGTGGGTAGCTCTCTTGGCCAGTGCCCAGCTACTACCGAAATAAATTTTAAGAGGCTCGGGCAACATTAAGACAGCTGGCAGAGAAAGTGTTGCTCTTCCTCTGTGTGTGTGTTTATACTGTATTTCCCTGCAAAGAGGGTCATGGTTTGGTTATGTAGGCCAGTGCGCCTAAAACTGGTGTGTTTGCACTTGGGAGTGACTGTGCTAGCGTGTGTGTGTCCCTTCTTGCCATTTGTTGTTTTTTTTATCCCTCTTTCTCTTTAATGATCTAAAATGTGCTGCAATCTTTTTCAGGCCAGTACTGTTTGGTGTATGAGCACCGTACTTTCCAAAATTATGAAAATGATACCATGTAGCAACACAACAATGGCAAATTTCTGTGAGTCTTGATATAAATATTATTTTTAAAATGTTCTCATTAGATTTGGTTATATTGATTTCAGTCATATTCCCCAGCCCTTTCAGTGGCCACTGTGTATCCTTATAGATATATAGATATTCTTTTCCACTAACAGAAGACAGAAATTGAATCAGAATCAGGTTTATTGCCAAGTAGGTTTACACAAGGAATTTGCTCTGGTATATTGGTGCAAAACAATAAACATAGTAGAAATATAAAGAAAGATAAATGTATGTAGGGTGTGCTGAACATTAAGCTGCCAGTACTCAGGACTGAAGTGCATGGCGGACGGTCGAATAGCTTTGGAAACCCCAAATTCCCCCTGGTGTGGAATTAGGGGGGCTGTGTCTGACCATTTCTGTAACTTTCCAAAACCAACGATTCAATATTTATACCCACTTCATACCGTGATTGGCCAGTGAGAAAGTAAGCTGCGTTCGAACTTCTCGCTCTCTTTTTTCATTTTTGTCACATTTCATGAGAGCAACCGAGTGCACCTTCCTGGAGAGACTGTCTGAATATGTGTGCCGTTATGCTCGTGTTTAAATGCGTCTCCTGCTTCTCTATGAAGCCCGGCTTTGCACTCCGCCTTCCAATGTGGCCGTGAACACAACTATGAACACATTTGATTTCATAGTTTGCCAAGATATGCTGCGGTTGTGATGTTTGCTATAATAGCAGGAGAGTTTGCTGGCTCTGGGAAGCCATCTCCTCCTCTCTGGCTGTTAGCATCGCAGCAGCAACTGTAGCGACAGTTTGCCAACCCACACGCTAGCTAACGTTAGTTACATTACTTGCTGTTCCATTGTTTGCTCTATGTCACAGTATTTGTCATGGTATTGGATTTCTCCAGAATCGCACACCCCACCATTTAAGATCCAGTATAATTCAGGCTTTAATAATACTTCATCCTGCTGCTCCGGCACAACCCTGGATTTAAAGTGTTCTCCAGATTCAAACTACGGGGAGAAGTTGTGTTTTTTGGCTAGAGTATCTGTTACACACACATATGATAGCCTTTTTAGTTAATAGCGCACACAAGGGTTAGACACAGATAAGCCACACATATAAATGACTCCGCTAACAGAAAATACAAGAATTGTACTAATACATATTTTTTTTAAAAACTTTAAAACAAGACTATATAACTTTTGGAAAAAGAAATGCCACACGTATGACTCTTCTTCACTTCTGCTACTGTTTCAATAAGGACAGATCAGTTGGAAGAGTATAACAGGCGTTTATTGAGGTTAACAACAGAGAAGGACTTTGGTGATTAGACCTCATCGACGTGATGCATCTTCATTAAGCATAGGCCCAAGATAGGAGATAGGTGGAGAGTCTAGACGCTGGTGGTGGAGTAAAGTCAACAGATGAAAGATCTCAGTTGAATCACCTGGATCATCCTGAGGGACAAGGTGGTGATTAGGGAGGTGGTGGATTGCGCAATCCTAGGTCTGACACACAGAAACACAATGATATTTAAAGAACAGACCGGGCCAACCAGAAGCCGTGGATGACAGGGGAGGTCTACAGACTCCTGGAGACGCGGAACGCTGCCTTCAGAGCTGGAGATGAGGGGGGCCTGAGAACAGCCAGGGCCAACCTATCCCGCGGCATCAGAGAGGCTAAGAGACAGTACTCCAGGAGGATAGCCCATCATTTCAGTGACAGCAGAGACACTCGGAGCCTGTGGCAGGGGATACAGACCATTACGGACTACAAACCCCCACAGCGGACCTGTGACAGCAACATCTCTCTACTGAACGAGCTGAACGCCTTCTTCGCTCGCTTTGAGGCACAAAACAGCTCCACTGCACAGAAGACTCCACCTCCTCCCAGCGACCAGGTGATGATGCTGACCCCGGACAGCGTGAGGAGATCCTTCAGCAGGATCAATGCACGCAAAGCTCCGGGTCCTGACAACATTCCTGGGCGTGTACTGAGAGACTGTGCAGCAGAACTCACTGAGGTCTTCACAGACATTTTCAACATCTCACTTAGTCAGGCTGTTGTTCCCACATGCTTCAAAGCTACCACCATCATTCCAGTCCCGAAGAAGCCATCTCCGTCCTGCTTCAATGACTACCGTCCTGTTGCACTTACTCCCATCCTCATGAAGTGCTTCGAACGGCTAGTCATGCACCACATCAAGTCTGCCCTGCCCCCATCCCTGGACCCATTCCAGTTTGCATATCGGTCCAACCGGTCGACCGATGATGCCATCTCAACTACCCTCCACTCAGCACTCACACATCTAGAGAAAAAAGACTCATATGTCAGAATGCTGTTCATAGACTTCAGTTCAGCATTCAAACCAATCATCCCTCAACAGCTCATTCACAAACTGGTCGAGCTGGGGCTCAACACTTCGCTGTGCAACTGGCTGTTTGACTTTCTGACTGGAAGACCTCAGGCAGTACGTGTCGGCAGCAACACATCCAGCATCATCACACTGAACACTGGGGCCCCCCAAGGATGTGTGCTGAGCCCCCTCCTCTTCACTCTGCTGACACACGACTGCACACCGTCACTCAACTCCAACCTCTTCATTAAGTTTGCAGATGACACGACTATGGTGGGTCTCATTAGCAACCGAGATGAGACAAACTACAGGAGCGAGGTGAGCCGCCTGGCCGGGTGGTGCAGTGACAACAGTCTCTCTCTGAACGTGGAGAAGACGAAGGAGATTGTTGTTGAATTCAAGTGAGCGCACACTCAGCATGTTCCTCTGACCATCAACGGTGCGACTGTGGAGAGAGTGAGCAGCACCAAGTTCCTGGGCGTGCACATCACAGAGGACCTCTCCTGGACCCACAACACTGCAGCACTGACCAAGAAATCACAGCAGCGTCTCTACTTCCTCCACAAACTGAGGAGAGCCAGAGCCCCACCCCCCATCATGCACACCTTCTACAGAGGCACCATCGAGAGCATTCTGACTAGCTGCATCACTGTGTGGTATGGCGCCTGCAACGCGTCCTGCCGGAAGACTCTGCAACGCATAGTGAGAGCAGCTGAGAAGATCATTGGTGTCTCTCTCCCCTCCCTCCAGGACATTTATGGAACCCGTCTCACTCGCAAAGCCCTCTGCATTGCAGGTGATCCCACACACCCGTCACACAGCTTCTTCAGTCTGCTGCCATCAGGGAGGAGACTGTGGAGTCTCCAGGCCAGGACCAGCAGACTGAAGGACAGCTTCATACATCAGGCTCCCGAACTTGCCCCCCCGTCCCTCTTGTGCTCCAGGCACCACTGAACCATGACCCCCCCCCCCCCCCCCCCCCAACCCCCCCCCCCCCCCCCCTCACCACCCCACCAAAACACTCACTCTCTACAATATTCAATGTGCGCACAGCAGAGGAG
>CM022479.1:16631280-16815096 GCA_011952105.1 Coreoperca whiteheadi | reverse complement strand
GGCTTCATACCCCCTGCCCCCCAACTTCCCCCCCCTCCCCTCTGGTGCCCCAGTCACCACATAACCATGATCCCCCCCCCCCCCCCCCAAAATCCCACATCCCCAGGTACTTCCACTAACATATGATGTCATGCACCAGTCACTCTGTGTAGCATTGGTCTGCTCACTACCTCATTCACCATGGAACGGACGTCATTCTACCACCTCATCAGTCAGTTTAATTAAAATAAGCCCTTTGTCACTGTAATCAGACTGAATAAGCTATTTTTTTTAATCCACTTAAAATCTTTTTGCACTGTTTGTTCACTGGTTTGCACTTTATCTGCCATGTGCCTTGCGCTGCTCTTATTTAAGCTTTTTTTTTTTTATTATTTTATTATGTCTTTTTTTTATATTCCCTTATTGTATAGTTTTAGCTTATATTTTATTTTTGATCGATTCTCTGTATGTACGTAATGTACATGTGGAAGAATTGACAATAAAGCAGACTTGACTTGACTTGTAATTTTGCACACAAAACCAAGACGCAGTCGCTAGTGAGATCTTAACCTTGTCCCATGTGTTCACAGGTATTGTCTACAAGCCTCCCGAGTACCTGGAGCACGACTTCAGCGAGGCACCCAAATTCACCACACCTCTCAGTGACCGCGCTGCCACTGTGGGATATACCACCAAGCTGCTGTGTTCTGTTCGTGGATGCCCCAAGGTCAGACAGACACCTCTGTAGTATATCTTATCAGTGTATCTTGTATTTTAACCTGTGATTGGATGTTAACATAGCACGAAGGTGCTGGGGAATCATCAACAAGAGGAGGGTTGTGTCTTGGGATTGTGATTTTGGATATTTTTTATATTGAAGGAAGTTGAATTCTATTTTCTTGTTACAACATTTGTTATTCTATATTTAAACAGTTTTTGTTCATACTGGGGTCGATAAAGTGTATGTGGTATACTGCTTCAAATGAAGTATTAATGTCACTGCTATAAAGATCCACTGTAGAACTGGGGCAGGGCTTACACTGGTATGTCTATGTGAAGTTTCAGTATGTCTCTCACTGTTCTTGGCGGCTGCTGCTCTGGTTAAACATATCTTTACAGTTGTCTGGCTGACGCAGATGGCTTAGGTGGCGGGCCATGGTGGAAATGCAGTTGATTAAGCGTCCTAGCTGTCCTTGGCTTCTCTCACCAAGGACAGTTGGACAGTCTACACATGCCAATGAAGTTGAGACAAATCAAACGGGAACTGATGTAGGCTCGGACTGCACTCAGCATGCCTGATTTTCCCCCAAAGAGACTGAATTTGATGGCACAAGCCAACACAAAGACTCAAGTGAAGAGGGACTGGTACCAAAAGATATTCATGTTTCAGGGACAGCCGGGCAGATCCAGAAACCTTGGTGGGACATTTTTTAATGTGGCATGCGTGGGCAATTCCCAGAGCTTTGAGTACAGCGTGTTTACGGCTTATGCAGTGAAACCTTGGCTCATCACAGGCATCGGAGTGGATGCCTGTGTTTGTGAATAAGGACCCAGTTGCTGATTCACGCCCTGGGCCTGAAATTACGATCTATAAACCTAGACCCACTGTGTCTAAATGAGTCTTTAGCGCCTGTCCCTGAGGACCAGCAGACTTGAGTTCTGCAATCAGAGCAACTGAGTCATAGCAGCTGTGTGAAAACATATGCACTGATCATCTGTAGGGGACCACGGGAAGAGAGTAACTGAATACCTCTTTATACAAGGAGACCCACATACTCTTAACGTGTACTGAACCCGTGTTTGACCCCATACTAATGAAACTGCTGTCACAGATTAATCCCTCAATGTCACCATTCACAGACACCCACCTGTAGTTCCTCACACATCACTATAAACCACATCATTGGAAAGAATTACAAAGAACTGAATTACACAAAATCAAATGTCATTCATCTCTATCACCCACCTGTGCTCGTCTTCTCTCGCACTTTTTTTTTTATCTCTCTTTATGTAACTTCTATAAAATAAAAAAATTCACACTTGGGCTTTAAGTATGTTATAGCATGTGTTTATTGAGCCACTTTCTCTTCTCTGGCTCAGAGTCTAGAGCCCATTGAGAACTGCTGAGGAGGTGCGGTAGAAAGGCATGTAGTGTGATAAGTTGTCCCGCTGTCTCTGATAAAGAGCTCTCACGTACAGAGGCAGAGACTACATGGGGAGCAGAGTGGGTGAAGGAAGAGAGGATAGATGAGCGGAGGAGACAAAGAAGAGGCAATGATAAGAAGTAGAGCCTGTTGTGCTGCCATGGCTAAGTGGAGATTAGGTATTTTTGCCACCCATCCAGACTTCAGCACTGTTATCAGTGTGACTGACATCCACACACATAGATGCCCAAAGACAGAAATACGGTGGGACAGGAAAGTGAGGAAGGAAGATAAAAATAAGAGCAGGAGAGACGTGTTGATGAATTTAAATAGTCTTTATCTCTGTTGTCTCTGTCAGTTAAACAAGGCTAAGGGCTCTGCTTTCATTTCCGTGTTGCATCGGCATGGACCGCACTGAGGTAATTTCCTTGTATTTTGGTGAATCGTAAAGGGTGCGGCGATGCCAATCCAACCGCGTACTGCAGTCTTGGTGCAAGAATGAGGGTGCCTCAGAGCAGGTCGACAGCTCAGCGCGCTTGTGTTCTGTAATGTTTTGGTCACTTTATTTGGTGAAGTCACACCCATCTAAACCTCTCTAAAATCAGACCACATCTTTCCTCTTTTTTTCTACGTTTTCCAACCAGCTAAAATGTGGTCACGCACACACATAATTGAAATTGTCTGACAGAATAATGATTCTAGAGGGATTCTTTCTTTCTGTAGTAACATCCAGTAGTTGTTGAGATATTTCAGTCTGGACAAAAGACCAACATGGCCATCCATAGAGAAGTGCCGCTAGCAGGGCTGAAAATGTATTATAACAAAATCCTTTTTCTATAAAACATCATGCCTTTGCGGGCGGATTCCTGATGCACGGATCCAAACTATGATCATAGATTTTGGAGTGATACACCCAGCGGTCCCAATCATAGAAAACCTGCGGGTCTGCCAAGATATGCATAAGTCACTTCAATTAATATTAATCTGTGGATCTTAAAAATCAGTTTACAGTTGTTACCTCGTCAGAGAATAACCTGCATACTCACAAAATGTTTGACCATCTCTAGCTTCAATACTCACACGCCAGTTCCTGAACTCGATGCAGAGCTAAATATGTTTCACACATCAGGAAGGTATGGTTGAAACAAACCGTTCTGAAATGCATCAGCTGAGGTGAAAAGCAATAACCAGAGTCACCTTGCACGAAGCTGGTACCCTGAGGAAATCCATGCAGGGAGAATGTCACTGAAACCCAGAGCAGCACATACCTGAGGCCAGGAAAAAGACTTGTGTTACTCCCATTCTACCCAACTGTCACACTCAGCACAGACTGTCTGAGCTCACTGAAAGACAAGCTGACAACGGTCTAAACACGCACACTACTCAAACGTTCAGTTGATCTAAAAACACACAGAAAACTGTCTACCAAAAAACAAGCATCTCTGATTAACAGGGTTGTTGTAATACTTGTGTAATATTGGAATTTCCAGCAACTCAGAAAGGAGTAAACACTGGTTACATCAATGTCAGGGAATTTGTTTTTGTTGAAATGCCAGAAGCAAAAACTGTACAATAACGTCAATAGTCAGAGCTTAGAGCTGTGAAAAAAAACAAAGGGATAAATATTTCCTCCATCCACCCATTGCCCAGGTTTTTAAAGTGCTGAAATTCATACTTAAATGCCTCATTAGATGTACCATGTAAAAAAAAAAAATACACTGGTGCTGGAAAGGGATCCTGAATCTCACCCACGATCACTGTTGATAGTATATTTTGAGGTGAGAGGACATTTTTGGATTTAGGGGTGGCACTGGGCACTGTAACAAAACAGGGACGCTATCTATGAGGTGTGCTGTAGATAGGTTAACACGTTTATAAATGTCTCCCCTTCTCCTCTCAGCCTAAGATCGAGTGGTTGAAGAATCAGATGATCATCGGTGACGACCCCAAGTTTCGTCAGATCTCCAACCAGGGCATTTGCTCCCTCGAGATCCGTAAGCCCTGCAGCTTCGATGGCGGCGTGTACACCTGTAGAGCCAAGAACGCCCAGGGAGAGGCCACCGTCTCCTGCAAGCTGGAGGTCAAACGTACGTATCTGCAGACAAATGAAAGATAAAGTTTTCAGTGAACACAGTCCAAATCTATCGTTACAAAATCTCTTTAATGGAATTGTTTGACATTTTAGGAAATACGCTTCTTTGCTTTCTTGCAGAGAAAAAGCTGGGAAGATCGGCACCACTTTCATGTGCGCTAAATATCAACCTACAACCAGCAGCTGGTGAAGCATATTTCCCAAAATGTCAAACTATTCCCGTAAATGTAGGACATTGGTTTGAATCATGTTATTGGTACCAGTGGATGATTCCAGTTTCCACGACTCCACATTTTTGCCAAACAGTGTAACTGTAATAATATACCAGAACTTCAAAAAACATAAATAAACTATCTTCCTCTGCCAACAGAGATTATTCTTTCAGAGGCAGACAAGGAGAAGGGCAAATAAACCAACACCCAAACCTCCAGAGGTAAGGAACAGAGAGAAATATCCATTCATGTGCAACAGATAAACATGTTACTTGTGGGAGCCAGTCATCACCAATAACAACTCATTTGTCCTTCCCTCTTCCCTCTCTCATATGTATGACTCCACTTCTGCCCCCTCCTCTCCGCCCTCCTCTGTACATCTTGTACATCGCAAGCCCTTCTTTTGGATGTGGTAATGTGGCAAAGATTAATTTCAATCAAATAGAAATACCAAATTTGATGTTTTCACAGCTTTAACATTTCTATTTATACCCTCACTATTAGGCAGCCACTTTCGGGTTTTGGTATAGGCACTTTCATTTAAGCTTTTTAAATGCTTGAGGGGTGTAGCCTTTCAAGGAGTGCCAGGAGGCTTTGCTCACAGTGTCACTTCAACTGCTGACAGGAGAAGCGCCATTAAAGTATTAAAAAAACAGGAAGTGTTAAGAGAGGGCGAGATGGAAAAAGACAAAAAGGAGGGACAAAGAAAGAAAAATCTGAGCAGGGAAGAATGATGGGAGAGATGACAGAAGAATGTACAGGATACCTGAAGCTTGTAAAAGAGTGAAAGAGAGAAGGATAATGGTTTTATCTTACCATAAAGGACATACCACTGGTTTTTTTTATGGCACTCTGAAACACTATCACTTTCTGTGCCTGCTGTACATCCGGAACATGTGCGCAAGAGGCCAATAACATTATTTCATTTTTTTTAGATGGCAAATCCCTCATATATCTCCCCTCCTCTGCTTACTGACCACCTTCTTAGCATAAACTAGAATCTGTCTTGGCCTACACTACATGAAAACGCACATTAAGTGAAGGCAATAAGTCAAATAGCACATTTGTATGTGCTGCTTTTAGTGTGATTAGTTTATGACTGCAGTATGCATGCAATTTGGTCATTATTTACATTTCTACTCTACCCCATCACATTTATATGCAGTTATTTATGGTAGCAGTGGGTAAACAGGCTCTGTAGTAAGGAAAATGCGTTTGTTTTTAGTATATGTGAGTTTAAACTGCTGTTCAGTAACATTATAAGTTTCTAATATGATATCAGTGGAGTTATGCTTCGTTTAGATTTTACTGAATTTTCTGGATACAGTAGCCACAAGCAGGGAGATGGTCTGTCCTTTCATTCTGTCACTTCCTTGCCCATATGCACACATTTGCACACGATACTTTGGGTATACTTGACCAAGTGATCATGTTTCTCGTGCAAGAATCTTAATGTTGTAACTGGATTATTCTTAAATCATGAACTCATGACAAAGGGAAGGCACATATTGCTGTTTACATGAAAATTTCAGAAATTAGACTAATGTAAAAAGTGGGGAATCAGATTTTTAAAGGACAGGGCTGATGATCATTTATTTTCTATTTTCTTATTAATATAAACAAATCCTATGAAAAGGCCAAAACCGAGTGTTTATCTCTCAGTGCTTTTGGAATTAATCAGCCTTTCTGTGCCTCTCAGCCCCAAGGACATTCGTTCCTGCTAAAGATGTGACTCTTTAAAATAGGTCAGAAATATGTACTTCCACTTTTTTTTAAAAGCTGGGCACCGTTGTTTTAAGCAAACGTTAGTCAAACAGACGTAAATAGTGTATTTATTGGGGACAATTTTCAGCAGCGAATTTGGACTGCTAATAAGTATTTGCAGCAGCAGGATGATGCATAGATTCACAATAAATCTGTTTGTACACACGAAATCTATAGCAAGATCTATTGCATGGCTGTCCGTCCTGTGAGAGGGATCCCTCCTCTGTTGCTCTTCCTGATGTTTCTTACATTTTTTTCCCCCTGTTTAAAGGTTGTTGTTGTTTTTTTGGGTAGCTTTTCCATATTCAAATCGAGGGTGTCGTATGTTGTACAACCCGTAAAGCCCTTTGTGAATGTGATTTTTGATATTGGGCTATATAAATAAAAGTGAAATGAATAAACTGCATTGCCTGTGTTCAATGGGAATGAAGAAACATGTCACCCAGTGCAACAACGTGGCTCACTGAGGCGTTTTTAATAGTTTTTAAGCAAAAATGAAGCTCTGTGGGACACAGGAATAAGCAATATCAGGCTTTGCTACACAGGAAATATCTGCTAGTTTAATCAATTAATTGTTGGAGTAGAATATCACCAGCCTTAAACTTTAAAGTGCATGCAAACACACTCTACTGCTAATACTGTACACCCAGATTGTGTTTATATCTAGTTGACAATTATAGTTCACACCTGCATCTCAAAGTGATCACATTTTTCTCTGCAGCTCGCATTTACAGAAAGTACTTTACATTTTGCACTTGGACACTTGGAGGAAGATTGTGGTGTAATTTGGGTACTTAACCTTGAATATCATATGTATTGCAATATTCCTTGTCTTAGTTGTATGAAATTAGCACAACTGCATCAAACTGGATGCAGTTGTTGTGCTACATCCACACTACAAAGCTGACCTTCAGTGCGCTCTAGGACACGTCTGTTCACACTATACTGCAAATGGGGTCACATGTCTGCCTGACTACCACCCCCCGATGCGGCTTGAGTGATCGGATCTTAATGCAGCCGCGATGTGTTTGGATGCATTCGCGCCTGTATTTACAACGATCCACTTGTGATCAGATTACCAAAGGCACGTTTTCATGCCAACTGTGCCCTATAGATGACGTGATTGTACTTGTGGGTCTGTACAGAGTGCCGGGACCCACTCTCCCAACAGGCACAGCCATACATGGGAGGGGCCCTCAAGGGGAAAACGAGGGATTAAGCAGGGAGCGCCCTTGGGTGGGGGGTTGGGGTGATGTCAGCGCGGCACTCCACAGCTTCTAAAAATTACTCCAGATGATGTGACACGCAGCCAAACTCTTCACATTACCATGAGTCGACAGGCTGAGGGGAGTGCTGTGAGAAGAAGGGAGAATGGGCTACGAGGGCAGAAATCTAGCCAGATAATCCTCGATGGAAAATATGCTGTGGATTTCACTCTCTCACACACACATACAAAACCTGAAACAAATCCGCACACACTTTCTCCTGGCTGAAGTGATTATTAACACCTCATGACCCCATTTAACCGTCTTCTTGCTTTAATGATCCTTCCACCAGTGCCTTTAAAGGACCAGCAGAAGGCCAGATCTTACGTTTTAGGGTCAGTTTATACTGTATGTGTGTGTCTGTCAGTGTGTGTGTGTGTGGGTGCTCACATACTGTACAATAAATCCCTCTAACCTGTTCTGTACCTTTCTCTTATCTTGTCCAAAGTGTTTGAGGAGGTGAGAGAAAAAGTCGTGGTTGGCTGTGCGGCAGTGTGTACATAATGAAGAAGGGGACAAAACAACGTACCAACATCTCAATATTTATTTCCACCCCTACCTCCCCCACACACCCAGACTCACCCACTCCTTCCAGTATACAGGGAAGACCCACTCCACCCAACTCATCCCAGTTTGCCAAATGTTGTTATTTTAGTTGGTGACTTGTATGTAAGGCTATATTTACCATTGTTTTTTTCTGCTTGTGTTAATGTGCTGTTTGTTACAGTATGTATATGTACTGCCTAATAAAAGAGTGAATCACTGGACATGCTATTGCAATGACTGTATGGACTTAAAAAATTACAATAAAAAATTGTATTTTAATATGTTATAGGGATTTCTACACAAATTTCAAAGTATGATGCTTACAATAAAACACATCTAAGATGCAATTTTTCCATCATTATAATTTTATTATAAAACAACCCTAGTATATAGACACATCCGCTGGCTTTGAAGGGGTGGCATTGTGATTGAAGGGATGGTACGTCCAAATTGCCAAACGCGGTATCAGGCCATGTAGATGGTTTTGGATTTATCTGGTGAAGTTTTGATCCGTCTCTAAGATTTCTGCTTCCACCTCAATGGTAGTGAGCGGAATTTTTGTTTGGGTTGCACAAATCGCTGACAAATAACAAGAAAAACTCTTTTCATAAACGGGTACTTTGGATAATTCACAGACTGCTGGCAACAGTTTTTAATGGACTTACGTTCTTCCACTTAAATAATAGAAGTTCTTTATCTCAAACCTCAGCATATACAGCCAAAACTATGCGCATGCGAGACACCACCTGTGATATGTGAGGTCTTGTTTGATTGATCAGGTGAAGTGACCCTTGAAATGAATACTCCACTGTATCAAGCCATTCCCACCTGTTGGCTTGAAGGTGACTCTGAAAAGTTTCTTGCTTACGCTTTCAAGAAAGATGGCAGCAGTAATCGGCTTGCCATCTTCTTCTTTTTTAAACCTCTATTTACCAGGTTCGTTTCACTGAGTGCGTTGGAGCTGACATTTTCACACCTGCAGCTCACACTCTTATCACACCTTACACATCAAAACCGCAGGGCTCTCAAGTGTCACGCATTGAGAGTGACAGTCACTCATTTCGCTCTTTTGTCACGCACACATTGTATTTCTCACGCAGAAAAACTATTTATCATATATTTAATATGCCGCAGCGCCCAAAATGTATCTGGCCGGGCAGGAATCAAGCGCGTCTCCCGCCTGCCGCTTATCAGCCAATCAAAAAAAAAAAAGAAAGAGGCTACACAATAGCCAATCAGAAAATAGGCCTATTGTATCTGGGTTCTCTGGTCTCTGGCATGTGCTGAGCGGGTTGTTGTGCAGGTTATGGTTGACCAAATTTTCAACAGGTTGGCTATTGATTTATTTTATTTTTTTATTTACAAAACATCTACAAAATCCAAGGGATTACCAAGACAGACAAAAAAAAAACAGGTAGCATTAATCTAAACATCATATTTAAAATCGAAATGAAATCACAAAAAAATACCCAAAAATGATTTCCTCATCAAAACGACTAAATTCAGAACAAACAAGCATTTAAGGCTCAAGTTAAATTAAAACCTGTCCTCTTAAGTCCCTATTGTTTTTGAAAACATTATATCTAATGAAAGATCCACAGTAGGAGACCAGTATAAAAAATACATTTTTGGCTACTCTTGCTCGGGGGATGTGTACATGACCGCAAAATGCCCCAGGTGTAATGGCCCCCATAAGATATATTCAGATCAGGTCACAGGTTAGGTGTTGGTGGCTGCTCTACAGACAGACACTACTGGCCACCAGTTTCTGCTCACGCCAACTAACATTTGTGATCTAAATGTGCAGTAGCAATTTGTGGTAAGAACAACTATCAACATTTGTGACCCAATCTGAATTCCATGATGGACTCTTTTTGGGTAACCGCCATTCAAGTATAATATATAACAATGATTAAGATAAAAATTAAACATTTGTTGTGGCAACATAACTCCTTAAACTCCTAATCAAGTCACAAAATCTGACGGGTCTTGGAATTCGGGGTATCACTGGCTCTGAGCAACGTGTGGAGATTCACAAAACTGCTACAAACCGCTAAACATCCACGTTGCTGTTGGTGCTAGTCCAGTGAGATGTGTTCTCACCCGGGCTGTTTCTAGTCTAGTCAAGTCAGTTTATATCTTGAACACAGTGAGACTACTAGAGAGACAACAAAAAACTAACTCATAAAAGTTGATCAAATAAATAAATAAAGTGTGAAGGTCAATCATTTTGGTGATAAAAACACAATAGGCATACTGCAGAACTGACAGATATTGCATATGAAACGCATCCTGCTGCTTAGTTTTACATACGTTTTGGTGTGCAAGAAGAAGTTGGTTTATTCAGTAACACTAGATGGAGTAGTATCTCGGCAAGTAGGGTTTTTTTTGTTTTTCTTCAAATTACCAATTTGTGTAAAACAGCTAATTTGATGTGCTTTGTCAGAGGTACAGTATGCAGAGTGCCCAGGGTCAGAGGTGTGATGGATGACAATGTGATTTTCTGTGTTATACTGACACCTTATGGTGAGTATGGTGAGGCCAAACCACTAACAGATGAACACAAACACAACATGTCAGCCATACAGGAAGTCCTACTTTACCCCAGAGGGTACGATAACTTATGATAACAGTACTTACTGTCTCCTGAGGCTTTTTATGGCCAAAAGACATAGTATGTGACAACTTAACGTTACATATAAACATTTATATAATTTTAAAATGTGTGTATGTATGTATGATTTTCAGTGGGAATTAAGTTGTGAATAAAGTGCTTTCCATTTGCATGTCTAGAGAGCGATTTTCAGCTGAAAAGGATGACACTGTGACATGTGTGGTTAATAGGCTGGGTTCACATAAGTGTAAAAAAAAAACCCTTTAGCTTCCGCTCATGTCTCCGAAGCCACTTCACACCTACGTTTTAAAAAATATCTACTCTGAAACTGGACTAAAATATAATTTTCATTTATAGTTTGAGTTTTGGTTGTAGTTCTGCTTATTTCTAATTCTGTCGCCGTTAAAAGAAATATGTAATAGGTATTTGAGTAAATTTTTTTCTTACACACACAGTACGCAATAAACACAATATTTGTGTTTGGTATGAACACATTTGCACGTCTTTTCATTTCATTAAAATTCTTGCATGTTGTTTCAATTCCCTAAACCCTTTGTCACTTTTCAGCACAAATCAGCAATTCAAATTCATGTTGAGCACACAAACATCTGAGCGTGGTTGACCAACACATTTCCTCTTGCTTCACCAAAAAAAAGCAGATGTCAGAGAGACAGGAAAGCTGCTGTCCTGAGGTAAGCTTATAAATTAACTTGTCACACGCGGTGCATAATAGTCTGCAGTCTGTTTCCTTTACTGAACTTCACGTCACAGCAGATATATGACTCAACTCAGCAGCACAGCCTCTACATGTGCAGCTCAATGGAAAATGTGGCTTATCAAGGTCTTCAGTGTCATATGTAAGTTTTTAGGCAATTGCCTTAATTTTTTGTGATTTATCTA
The DNA here is from genome assembly GCA_011952105.1 of Coreoperca whiteheadi. Taxonomy (NCBI): domain Eukaryota; kingdom Metazoa; phylum Chordata; class Actinopteri; order Centrarchiformes; family Sinipercidae; genus Coreoperca; species Coreoperca whiteheadi. The sequence goes on along the minus strand of CM022479.1, from coordinate 16,803,580 downwards.
ATGTACAAATAACATTTTCATGTACATTCAATCAAATGTGATTCTCACTGAACATTCAACTTCATTTGATTTGACAGCTTTCATTGCTGTTTGTGCAGCTCAGGATCCTCAAGATGGTAAGAAACATGTTTGACACACTGACAAGACATTACAGTGTACTTTATGCACATTGCACCAATTTTAAAATAGCAACGTAAAGCTAATTTGAGTTTTTTATTAAACAATACAAAAGTTTAGCTTCAAAGCAGTTGGACTAAACGTATATCACATTTTCTTGGTGAGCAAAAATACTAAATAATTAAATATTCTGTTTCCAAGTTAACTTTTGTGATTGTAAACTAAATGACCAAACGTTTTCGATCGAGCTGACCTAAATCAGAAGAAAATAATGTTTAGGAAGTAAAACTTGAGGAGAGTTAACATACGGAACATGAGTTACTTTGTTGTCATGAGTCTGGCAGTTCCTACAATTAGATGCCTACTAGTGCAAGTTCACATTTCACTATTTTGTAGTTCCAACTTCAGGTTTTCTAAACTGTAATGTCCCTGTTCTTGTGTCACCCAGTAATATGTGTGGTGGATAAAATAACACCTGATAATATACTGTATAGTCCTGCAATGTGTGGTACTGCTAGTAATATATACTGTTAATTTTTCTGGAGAATATCTTATGTTGTATTGAACTGCATTTTATTGTCAGGCATTCCTGTTATTTTGTCCACCCCTTTAGTCACTCCCTTGTGTAGTATAACATTGGCTATTTCAATCCCTATGTCAGCTCGAAATTGAAACTAATTGATGTTTAATTTAATTGGGTTTAAATTCAAGAGAGTCCACCTGTAGGGTGGTTCCATACAGCACCACGGTTCATTTAGGGCTGAAACTAATGATTTCATTATTGATTAATTTGCAGATTATTTTCCCAATTTATGGAATGATTTTTCTGTCTATGAAAATAGTGAAAAAATCCTGTTTTCTGACATATATGACAAAGAAAAGCAACAAATCTTCACATTTGAGAAGCTGGAACCAGTGAATATTTGACATTTTTTTCTTTAAAAAATAACTGAAACGATTAATTCAAAGTAGTTGCCGATTCATTTTCTGTTGAGTGACTAATCAAGTAATTGCTGAAGCTCTAAGTTCATTATTACTGCTATTGCTGTTTAAATCTCCACCTGAGATGTAGGTAGATCACAAACGCTGGCTGTTCTGATATGAATTGTGTTCTCCACACCTCTCCTGTCATCCACCAGTCACCTCCATGAGTGGAGACATCTCTCCAACCATTACTCTGCCAATGTCAACAGTGATTCCAACCACCTACGGTGAGATTTTAACCTCATTTGTGTCGCAAAAAACATAAATCTAAAAAGTAAGCATGATCATGCATCTTCATTACATTTTTGAAGGCTTTCCATTTTGAATCCTGTTTATTTAATAGTGCAAAGACATTATTTCCTGAAATGAAAGCAGTATTTGAAAAAGCATAGGTGATACATGTTGAAAGGCCTTAATGAGAAAATTCACCCAAAATCGATACGTACTTTTGCATTGATTTTGGACCGTAAAATCTAAAAACACAGACGCATGAGAAAGCAGAGGTTAAAAAATGCAAATGATATCACTTTGACAGTAAGGCTTCCAAGCTGTGAATCAGCAAATTCCACCTGTGAAATCACCATGGGTGTTGTCTAAACCTTCTAGCAGATAATTTATTTTTACTGACCGTACTGATTTGTATAGGTGACATCACAACAATTTGTCTCTCTGCCTTTTAGAAGAAGCCTGTAAAAAATTGCAACATGAAATTGAACTGTTTTTGAAATAATATATATATTATTCATTTATTAATTCTATTTTAGTGTATTTTCTGTCTAAACAACTTTGTAACATAGTTTTAACTGTACTCTGTAATTTTATGAATTTTTAAATTGATGACTTGAAGGCATCGATTGTATTTATTTCAATTTTGGAGCCTCATGTGGTTCTTAACTGCAAAACAAGTAGAATTTAAAAATTGCTAATGGACCTAAATGTGTATGGCTATTTCTGCATATTTTTATTATTATTATATGAATGTAATCAATAATATTTTGAATACATTTCCAGAGCCTCCTGTACCTTCTCTGCAGCTACAGTCAAACTGGTTGGATGTGTTCCCCTCTGAGAAAGTGGAGTTCATTTGTAATGTCACTGGCAGCACTGACTGGAACTTCACCTGGTACAGAAGTGGACAGCATTTACAAGATTCAGATCCAAATGTGTCTTTGTCTCAAGACAGTTCACTGCTTACAATCACTGCAGCAACACAAATGTATTCTGGAAGTTATTCCTGTAAAGGTCATCACAAAACAACAAGGGTTGCCACTGCAAATAGTAACTCACTTGAACTCACAGTTAATGGTAAGTTTAATTATGTTCCATCATCCATATTTTTGCTGAATGTCTAGACCGCTTGTTTTAATATAATTATTGAAATGGTACCTTTTTCTTTCTGATTAGCAAACAAGCCCAAGCCCACTTTGAGCCGAAGTTCAAACTTTCCCAAGATGTTCCCCGGAGAGTCTGTCAACTTCACATGCAAGGTCGATGTGTCCTCTGGATGGGAATATGTGTGGTACCATAATGGAACCAGTCAAGCACCTAATGGTAATACTTACGCCATAGATCCTGTAGTTCTTTCTAACAATGGAGAGTACCACTGCAAAGCCAAGAGAGGCAAAGGCCCATTCTACACAGAGGAGAGTGAAAAAACAACTCTGCAGGTCTCTGGTAAGCTTACCTGTTAACTGTTATCTGTGAAACTGGAGGTTTAGATGATGCTCTCAACATTTCTGCGTCGTTTCTCCTATTCTTTTATGATGCAGTTCCTCATTTTAATTGGGTTTTAGCTTAAATTTCTTTCAAGATTTTTAAGATTCCTTTGATTTGCGTATTTTTAGACCCACCTAAACCTTCTCTGATGCTGATGACTTCCTGGCCGGATGTGTTTGAAGATGAGATAGTGGTGTTCCGCTGTGAAGTTGTCAACAGCTCAGACTGGAAGTTCACCTGGTACCAAAATCAAAAGGAGCTCCAGGAGGACGATATCCTGATACTGGATGCAGAGGAACCATTGCTCAACATCACCTCCATCAGTCCAACCCATCAAGGAGGCTATGCCTGCAAAACTCAGCTCAAATCCAGGGCAGTCAGCTCTGGGTTCAGCAACACAATTGATGTCACAGTTTATGGTGAGCTTTCATGCCTCTGTATAAACTTTACATTAATACAGCTATCTTAATGAAATAGTTTAGCATTTTGGGATATAAGCTAATTAGCTTTTTAGCAGAGAGTTAGGGTGGACGATTTATACCACTCTCATATCTGTACGCTAAATAGTAGGGTACGGCCAGCTGTCAGTTAGCTTAGCTTAGCAAAAAACTGGAGCAACTAGCCTTGCTCTGCCCCAAAGGCAACAAAATCTGCCTACAGCACCTCTAAAGCTCACTCTTTTTTCAGACCCTCGATTAGGTTAAGGAAAAACTCTGCCCCAAAAAACCCTTTAACGGGGAAGAAATGGAAGAAACCTCAGGAAGAGCAACAGAGGAGGGATCCCTCTCCCAGGACGGACAGACATGCAATAGATGTTGTGTAGACAGAATAGACCAACATAATGCATTTTTTAGAAGTTTTCAGTCTGTGTGCTAAGCTAAACTAACTGGTTGGTGGTGGTAGCTTCATATTTACAATAAAAAGACAGACATGAGAGTGGTATCGATATTCTCAACTCTTACAGAGAAAGTGAACAAGCCTATTTCTCAAAATGTCAAACAACTTTTACTTCTTAATGTCAATATTCAACTTGATTAACATAAGACTTAATTTGGGTGGTCAAATGTAGATATATATGACTGTTTCTCAAATTTTGGGTTACGGTGTAGCAGTAACATGGCGTAAACTGCCTTTTTGTTTTAGAAAAAACACCAAAACCAACATCTAACAAGGATCCTGGTTATAACCCGATGTATGTTGGAGAAACAGTGAACCTCACTTGCAAAGTCGATGTGTCCACTGGCTGGCAGTATCAGTGGTACAAAGATGAAAATGTTCTCCCTGCCGCCAGCAAGACCTACCATGAAATCCATCTTGGTCCTACTGATGGGGGGAAATACTGGTGCAAGGCCACAAGAGGCGAAACAATGTCAACAGACGAAAGTGACAAAATACTACAAGGTGTTCTTGGTAGGTAAAAACAGCAAAGTAATATTATTTCAAGCATTTTGTTTAGAGTAAGATCATGTGTTTGTTGTAAGTATGTAAAAGGCTAAACTTCTATTATATGTAAATGAAGTGGTCATTTTGTGTTGTTCAGGTGTTCACTAAAGGCTTCAAAAACCTACAGGCTGCTCTTCAATGCTCTCAGTGAAACTATTTTGAGAGCGTTTTGCTTCCGTTATTTTATGCATTTTCTGTTGAAACAGGATGTGGTAGTGTTGCATAATGCAGGGAGGGATAGCTCAGAGGTGTTTATTTGTACGTAGCAGTGGCATATCACTCAGGGAGAGAAAGGAAGTTTGGTGTAATGGGAGGGGTGCTATTGCTAACAAAATTGAAAAAAGTCAGAAATGACTCATTTTCACATTTCACACAGGCCACCGTTGCATTTTGAACTTGTTCTCAATGTTTAGAGGACAAAAACATACCTCCTGTTTATGAGCTCAGTCTACAGTTTAGTATTTTTAGGCATTTTTGTTTTGCAATGCTTAAGAAACCGGTCACCGCTTCCTTCACGTTAATACTTGATTTAAGTCAGTGCGATTTTATTATTTCTTCTCCAAACCATGGAATATGGTGCTTTGAGTCAACATCATCAACATCATTAAACCATGGATGCTTTTGGTTGACTGATCTGTCTTCACACATTATAGATTTATTATTCTGTAATTTGATTTTTAATGTAGGAGGCCATTGTAGCTCAGTGTGTTCTTATATCTTGAGAAGAACCTGGTGGTATTTACTTGTTGTATTCATTAAGGTTAGAAATTAGCTAGGCAAAAACACGTTTATGTATTTTGTTGTTGGATGATGAGACAAATTCAATGAGGATCTATTAAAAAAAGTATTCAGTTAAGTCGGTTTGACATTATAAAGCTCTTGATTGAAGTGATCTTAACACCAAAGATTTCACTTTGTCCTCTTTTATATAAGCTTGATTGTGTCTGGATCCATTTTGTTGTGGATGATATAAGCAGATGCAATAATTATGCTTTTGATTAAACCTATCTTGTGCATTATAATGTATGGTAAAATGAAATACATCCAGGTTATCTATAAGGATGTTAGAAATGGGGTTTATGTGTCTGTTTCTCTTTAGAAATTCCTGTTCCATCTTTGAAGCTGATAACACCGTGGTTGGATGTGTTCCCCACTGAGAGTGTGAAGATGAGCTGTGGGGTGAATGGCAGTTCTGACTGGACATATAAATGGTATAAAGACGGACAGAAGGTCCAGGCTAATAATGGTGTGTCTTTTGACTCCAATGGAACAACTCTTTCCATCAACTCTGCTTCAACTGCACATGTGGGACAATATAAATGTGAGGGACACCTGAACGACAGGTCTGTCAGCACCAGTACTAGTCCTGGACTTACTCTCACAGTATACGGTGGGTTTTATTTAAAATACAAATACTAAATTTTAAATCTACTAAATCTATAATAAGAAATGTTTCCTTAATTTGAGGTACAATTAAACATTTTGGGGATTAGAGCAGGGGGATACATATCTGTTTAAGGCACATAGTTAAACCCCAGCTTCTTTTTACACTGGATGCAGTGTAATTTAACATACTTATGGAAATGGCATGTTTACTTACCCCCAGATAAGAAACCCACTGTCATACTGATGCAGGATCCAGAGTACAAGGTGATGTTCCCTGGGGAGTCAGTCTCCTTTAGCTGTCACATTAATGTCTCCTCTGGATGGGAATACCTGTGGTACAGAGATGACAGTAAACTCCCCGTATCTGGAAACCAGCACACCATCAATACTGTTGCGAGAACTGACACTGGGTCATATAAATGCCAAGCTAAAAGAGGAAGGGATACAGTATTCCTCTCTGACCAGAGTCATACTATAGAACTTGAAGTTAAAGGTAAGTTTCTGTTGACCTTCTCTAAACATTTATTTGTAGTATGCAAGCCACTGAATGAGTTTTCCAGGTGTGTTTCTGCAGTGCATCTCTGATCATGTATGATGCTAGTATCTGGCTGGTCAGATGTTTTAATGAACAGTTTAACTACAACAACTGTTGATATCACAAAAGACACACAGATACTTTCTTCTTTGTGCATTTAGAGAACATGCCTGAGCCCTCAATGACTCGACGGCCAAATGCTGACAAGGTGTACACTGGAGAGTCCGTGTCCTTCAACTGTGAAATTAACGTCTCATCTGGTTGGAGATACATCTGGTACAAAGATGGCACACCACTTCTTAACAACAATAGTAGTTATAACATCCATGCCAATGTATTGCACAATGGGACATACAAGTGCAGGGCCGTAAGAGACAAAACAATGTACAACACGGGGTACAGTCAAGAACGGATCTTACGCATATCTGGTGAGCAAAAGAAAGCTACTTTGTGTTGATGTGTTATGTATTGTTTAGAGGACTAATGCTGCCTACATCTGTGTTTATGGATTTTATGCTATAAAATGTTAAGGTAAAAATCAAATACAAAGAGGCTATCTTTAAGGATATTAAAAAGGGGTTTATGTGTCTGTTTCTCGGTAGAAATTCCTGTTCCATCTTTGAAGCTCATAACACCGTGGTTGGATGTGTTCCCCACTGAGAGTGTGAAGATGAGGTGTGGGATGGACGGCAGCTCTGACTGGACATACACATGGTCAAATGAGGGACAGAACGTCCACGCTGATAATATTATATCTTTTGACTCCGATGGAACTACTCTTTCTATCAGTTCTGCTTCAGCATTACATCATGGACAATACAACTGCTCAGGAAAACTCAAGGGCAGGTCTGTCAAGAGCATCTTTAGTTCTGGACTAACACTTACTGTTTATGGTGAGATTTGTTTCTTCTTTTTTTGACATAGTTCTTGAGATTGTTTTATTTTAACTCTTGTTGTACTGGAAGAGGTGTAATTTCTATATTAAGCAAAAACATTTTAAAGGAATAGTTTGACATTGTACATGTCAGAGGCAAATATTGAACTTTTTAGTCCACTACATTTGTGGACAGCTTTAGTTACTAGTTACAATTTTTCATACTCTTCCTGTCCAGTGAAAACCATGTGTCTCCAAATTTGGTGATTTTGAATTTTTCTGATAAATTTAAGGATTAAGTATTGCTTTAGGGGTTGAGAAAGATTGTCCTACTTCTTAAACTAAATAAATGATGTAACTCCCTATATTAACCTCAAACAACTACAGCAGTAAAATGCAACATAAACATTAATGCAGCTGTAATATTAATTCAAAAACATCATATATAATAGTAAAATACAGACAGGGACCATTTGTCTGCAAAATGGGCACTTTTACTTTTGATAATTTAAGTTCATTTAGCTGATAATACTTAAATACTTTTACTTAAGTAAGGTTTTGAATGCATACTTTTAGTGGAGTATTTACACAGTGTGGTACTGATATTTTTACTGAAGTAAAGCATCTGAGTACATCTTCCACCACTGAGTGTAGCTTAGCATAAAGGCTGGAGGAAGGAGGGAAACAGCTAGCCGCTGGTTGCCTGACAACCTCACGATGACCACAAGACTCCAGGACTTCAGCACGTAACCCCCATTTAAACCACAAATTGTTGTTTTTACACTTAGGTTTTTGTACAGATAAAATTAACGAGATACAACGTGTTAACTTTTGAGGTGGTTGTTTTTTACCTTAGGACAGAGCCAGGCGAGCTATTTCCCTCTGCTTCCAGTCTTCATGCGAAGCTAAGATAACCATCTCTTTGCTGTCATTTCATATTTAACGGACACCTAAGAGAGTGATATTGATCTTTCTCATCTAACTGTCAGCAAGAAAGCAAATAAATGTCTAACTATTTATTTCAGTAAACTGAAAAGGACATAAAGGTTTTCTTCTTTGGGAGACGTGTTTCATTCTGTATAGGAAGTAGAGTTTCAGCATATCAACATATATTTAAAGCAGTTAAAGGCCAGCTTCTCCTCACTCTGGGCTGTACAGTGTAATATACAGTACATTAAAATGCTGTCATACTAATAGCAATGGCATTATTTTCACCCCTTAGATACAAAACCCAGAGCCATACTGATGCAGAATCCCAAGCACAATGTGATGCACACTGAAGATTCAGTCTCCTTTAGCTGTCACATTAATGTCTCTTCTGGATGGGAATACCTGTGGTACAAAGGTGACAGTAAACTCTTCGTATCTGGAAACAATTACACCATCACTTCTGTTGCAAAATCTGACACTGGATCATATAAATGCCAAGCTAAAAGAGGAAAGTATACAGAATTCCTCTCTGACCAGAGTCAGGCTGTAACACTCGACATTAAAGGTACGTACATACATTAAACATAGATTGACACATTTTTGTATGTGTACATGTTGAATGTGTTTATTACAATTTTGATTGTGTCTCTACAGAGCGCCCACAGGCTAATATAATCCTGTTAACTGGCTGGTCAGAGGTCTTCTCCACTGACAGCTTGGTGCTCAGATGTTGGGTTCAGGAAAGCCAGGACATGTGGAACTACACATGGTAAGACACACCAAAAACACCACTTAATACTTAATAAAGTTTTCCAAATGTATTCATATGTGTACTGTATGGATTCCAACCTTTCTGAAAATTGAAACATACAAAACTTGAACAGGTTCAAAGAGGGCCAACCAATCGCTCTGTACTCTGAGAAACATACGGTCACACCCCATTATAATCATGAGCAGAGCGATTACACCTGCCAGGGCATTCGCACCGGTAGACCGTCTTATTCAAAAACCAGTGATCGTTTCAATACCAAGAACCTTCGTGAGTATAACAGAGGTCTGGAGGTTATGCATTTTTACTTCAATATTCTTTGCAAATATTCGTTCTCACTTTCATTCTCTGTTTTTATTTTTAATCTGTAGTTTTAAAGAGGAGGGTGCTTCTTTCCATCTCTGGCTGTCTCTTCTTTGGCATCATCGCAGTCTTCCTTGGATGCATTGTTCTCAAAGTCATCCGCAAACCAGGTTTGGCTTTAGTTTTTAGGACTTTTTGAGTGCATGGATTCTAAAAAAATCTTCATTATTACAGCAATCAATATTATTGTAGGAACCATTTATCAATGACAATGTGAAAACAATGGGACAATGTAGTCACTTGTAGTGGTAAACCTACAGAGAATTATCATCCGAGATCTGCAGCTCCCCTCGGCTTTACGGAGCTTCATAGAAAGTTTCAGCTCATTGTGTAGCTGTTCGGCTATCAACTTTACTATTTTGGTTCACTCTCACCGCTCTCATAGCGTCGTTTTCAGCCACAGCAAGCAGCGGTTTTCAGCAAAAAATCTCTACAAACCCACTGTAGACAACCTGCTCAGCACCAAACATCAGACATACATAATTAGTGACTAGCTGGAGCATTTAGCAGCTAAAGAGCCAGATATTTCCCTCAGGAGTTAGTGGAGACCAAAAACAGACAGACTAAAATTTAGTGAATATTGGACTTACATTCGCCGGGTGACCAGAAGCACGACTCCAAATGAATGTTAATGTTGCTCCGTAACTGCTGGATGGATGTGTAAATAAGCAACTGTTTGCTAACAGGTTCGCCATGTCAACTTAAAAGGTGATGATATGTTAATGGATGTTTTTTTTACACCTTGTTTCCGCTGCCCCAAAAATATATTTCATCTGAAATTAACCACAAATAAAAGCCACAGTGAGGTGACTTATTATTGTTTCTCATCCAATAGCTGATGATGAAAATAAGGCAGAAGAGGAGAACCTGTTTCTCACCATGGCCCAGCTAAAGGACCGTACTGGTATGTTGACACCAGTACTCGTGGCCTGTGGTTTTGGTTGCTGTTTCCGCATATGTTGTAGATATAGCCCCACCAGTGATTTATTTGTGAGCTGTTGAAATTACTGTGTGTAAAACTACCTACTGAAACTTTGAATGCTAACTCTGACTTTCATAGTTTGCATTTAGCCGTTGGTGCTCTTGTGTTAAAGTTCCCTCCTCCCTCCTGCAGATGCACCCTGTCCACTGGTTGACTACATCACTGATGAAGCACTGAATGCTTTATCTAAAGGTAAAGATGACACAAAAACTACATTACCATACCAGTGTTTTGAAAGTTACCATTTGTTTATCCCACACTAACATATTTGCTTGGATTCTTTTTTTTAAAAAACAATCTGACATGCAGATGGGGATGAGAATGGCACGATTTGCAATGAAACAACACCATTACCAATAACCTCGCAGGATGACCAAGGTAATAAAGTTATACAAATGCACTTTTATAATTAAACATTTTCTCTGTGATGACAGGCGCTGTGCCAATTTCTTATAACTGAGACACAGAGGTGAAAGTAGTAGTGTAGAAATACTCCGATACAAGTAAAAGTCCTGCATTCCAAACTTTACTCAAGTAAAAGTACCAGCATGAAAACATGCTTAAAGTACTCATTATGCAGAATGGCTGGAATGATATTATTAATTAACAATATTCCGGCTTTTTGGAAAAATATATATAATATTGTATTATAATTAGTGATGCATTACTGTTTTCATCACTTTAGTGTTGCAGCTTATAAAAGTGGAGTTCGTTTTATTTACTTGATATACTGCTGGGTAGCTTGTGAAATTCCCCTGGAGGATCAATAAAGTTTTATCTTTATCTATAATACGTCATCATTTATTTGTTGACCATATTTTGTATTAATAATCTGAATCTGAAAAGTACCTAAAGTTGTCAAATAAATGTAGTGGAGTAAAGAGTACATTATTTGCATCTGAGATGTATAAAACAGCAGGAAATGGAAATACTCAAGTAAAGTACAAATGCCTCAGATTTATACTTAAGTACAGTGCTTGAGTAAATGTACACCACTGCTGAAACATAGTGTGTTTCTAAAACATCTTTCCTCATCTCATCTCCCTTCCTGTGTTTCTAGCTGCGACGACTGAGAGCCATGATACAACAGAAAACAATGGTGGGCTGGTTTCCTTTAAACAATGAGTCACTGAAGCTCCATTTGCGTCAGTTTAGCAGATAATTATTACCAAGTCTATAGACTTGCTACAGACCTGTGAGGCTTTAACGCTCATTATGGACCAGAAAACAACATTTTTGGCTGTATGAAAACTGGAGAGACAATTTCACTATTGTGCGCAAACAAATGTAAAGTTTAAATGACGTCAGAGGAAAGGCCAACCTGTATACAGTGGCCATCATAAGACATGTAAGACTCATCTTATCTGGCTCAGCTCTACGTGGTCACACTTTCAGCCTCAGCTGTGCTTTGACTCGAATGATAACGTTCTATGGGTCACTATGTTAGCCATTCCACCCATGCATCCATTAGCTATATCTTCTTATCCTTGAGGGTTTATATGATAAACATCAATCATATACATTGTTAGCTCTCAATTATTGTATTCGCTGTTCATATGTGATGATCTTTTGGAGAATGTTTAAATTCTTGGAACAAACACCAGATGTCAGTAGATATAAGTTAGCTTATTTATTGTTGTAAATGGTTCAGCAATGAATGTTAAAGGCATCCAGTTGGATATTGTATGATATGTGTATATACAATAAGTGATGCTGCAGAAATACCATTCAAGCATTTTGTGTCTCCCTATGAAATTATCAAAATAAAAAATACAAAATGTTGCCACGAGTGTTCATTCAAACTAATATTGATCTGCACCATCAGATGTGACTGCAAGAAACACATGTTCAACCAGTGGGAATTTGACAAGTAGGTCGATTTGTGGTTCAGTCAGTGGGGAGATCTTGTCTATCATGTGCACCTGTAACAAAACAGGGGATAAAAGACACAAAGAAAAGAGAGTCATTATTTCAGACAAACCTTCAAATCAAAAGGTATTTTTTTACCCAAAAGAAGCATACACAATACGTACACATCTACTTGAGGATATCAGCCAGTTTCTCCATGTAGTAGTCGTAGTTCTCCTGACAATCCTCCCAGGGTGTAAAGCTCTGGTCCTCCTTTTCCACATACGTTTCCCAAACATGTAGGAAGTCAGACGGCTTCATCATCCGCAGCTTGCAGCCGGCACTCACCAGAGCCCGGAGCCCTTCCACTATCTCCGGCTGCTCCCACTCAAAGAGACGAGAGCAGAATATGCAGAGACGGACCTTTTTGCGCTGCTGGAGGATGTTGGCCAACTTTGCTGCACAAGCCACACAGGGACTGGATGATACATACCATGTGACTTCACACTCTTGGGAAGCGTTAGGGAGCACCTGGAAAGGAAAGAGCGGGGATTTGTGCAGGCACGGAGGAGAAAAAACTAATATTATCATAATACATGACATTATTTTAAGAGAACATTCTTGAAAACTAATGGAAAGGGGGAATCGTGGTTTTCACATATGTATAACATTATACTTCAGTAAGAAAAGCAGAGTGTAAGTTTTCATTACCTGTTGAAAGAAGGCCTCTTCAGCATGAGCTGTGGCATGTTCATCCTCCATATAACCTTTCAGAGGCTCTGTACTGCCTCCTGGTGTATCAACTCTGAAGCACAGTAGGGTCTTGTTCCTCCCTGATGAGTATTCCACGTTCCTGAACTGAAACTTGAAGTAGAACGGGCTCATCTGTTCCCTGGTGGAGATTGAAAGAGAGAGAGTTTCCATAAATCTAATATGAAGTTGCTTGTTTTTGTTTCAGTGAATACTAGCTGTCATCATCATTGCGGCTTTTTAGTTCATGAAGGTTAGATTAGCATGAAACTGAAAAAAATCTGTCACCTTTAATCGTGGTGTATGACAGTGTGACTGGAAATGTCAGTCCACGTGACACTAACACTGAGAACATGAGTCACTCATTTTCTGATGAATTTGTAAACCATCCAAGACACAGTAAAAGAGTAATTATGGTGAGTCTTCGATATAGACTATGGTGACAATAAATACAATATTAATGAGGCTTCAGATAAGTAAACAGATGTTTCTATCAATATTTTTGGCCACAATCTGTGGATGTGCCAGGCCCTTCATGATTCAGCCACTGTACAAAACACATACCCCTCCTGTCTTTCTCTAATCCATTGTTATATTGTACCTGAATAGCCAGATAGATTACACAAATAGATCTCTTATAGCTTTGATTGAAAAAAAAAACTGCAACAACTCAGAGGACAAAGACTGGGGAGCAGATGCTAGGCGGAGTGATATAGCAGGGGCCGGCATCTGTGTTGGCTCTGTGACTCATCCCTATTCTTACTGCTGGGTTAGTAAGGATGCCAGGTGCAAGTCATTAGTTTCCTTCCTCATTGAAATCAACTATAGAACATGCATTGGAAACAATATGTCTTAGAGAAAGACATGAAAAACTACTTCAGCTACTACTAAAAGGTGAAAGAGCAAAACAGGCGTGCAAGTGTGACATGGTGACTCTAACTCTTGTGGTGGATGTATTAAATCTTACCCACCCTGTGACAATCTCAAACGGTGGCAGCTCTATGGGCTGAAACTCGCCATTTTCTTCACTGTTATTCGCGTCCACTCCTGTTGCCCCTCCACTTTCCCCATTCGTCTTCTCTTCATCCATCTTGGGCTGCTCGGGGGTCTTCTCTGGCTTTTTCACAGGCTTGTCAGGCTTTTTCACAATTTTCTCCTTCCCCTTTTCCTTCTCCTTGTCCTTCTCATCATTTGTTTTGTTTTCCACCTTCTTCTCTTTCTTCTTAACACTGACTCGGCTGTTTCTGTCCGCCATGATTTTGTGTAAGTGGGTGAGAGTGTTGTGATAAAGAGAGGGAGGGAGAGAGCAAGTGGAGTGATAACCCTAGTGCATTTACAGAAATAGATCCTATTGTGTGGTAGGGTTGGAGTCACAACATGTGCATGTCTGTCCGGGGCAGGCATAGGTGGCTCGTTTAACTCACCCCCACCCCTCCTCTTTCCATGCCCTGGCTGTTAAAAGGCCAAAGGACATCACAGTGCCCATGTATTGCATGATGAAGGCAGGGTACGACTGGACTTATATCTCTTCCACACGTTATACAATTGCCAAATTAAGAAAGGATACAACCATATTGTGTGTATAAATGTACAACCTCAAATATGAGAGGTAGCACTTTAATCCACCAGGCTTTAACTGTCAACAGGCCAGCAACAGGCAGGTTATAAATAACGATGCTTGTCGGTGTGTGTGTGTCTGTGTGTATGGGGTAACCAGGGCTCTCTTGATACTAACACCACTTTTGTTTGTGCCAACTCCAGTGTCTTGCAGCCCATTAGGCCTTAGGAATACACCAAGGCCAGCTAAAGGGCACCCCAAATAGGGGAAGATTGGGAGCAGTGCAGAACAAACAAATACACACACACAAACACAATGTGTAAGAGAGTATTTGTTTTTGTGCTATGAATAAGAGTGCAGGAGTGAAGTGGGGCCCAGTGTGCATGCGCCCATGAACAATCAATCTATGAAATCACCCTGCATCAATATGGTCCTCTGCTGAGGCCATTGCATGGGGGAGGGGGAAAATTGGTTTTGTAAGCATGTGTGTATTTTTCTGTGTGTTTATGTGTTGTCTATGTGTGGACAGAAAATAGATTTCTGCACTGCAGATGTAATAACTTGAGACATAAGGGAGAGGGCGGGAGGGAGGGGGCAGTTCAATTACAATTTTCTCCCCTCCCTCAGTTTCACTCTCTGCCAAGTAATTCATTTCAGAGGCAATTACCAATAGGACCACAGCCCAGCCTGCTCGTCTAACTCATATGGATGAGCTGTGACAGCCGGGGAGGGGGGGCAGAGACGCTTCAAGCTGCTCCACATACACTCACAAACAACAACACACCCTGTGGGGATGAGTAAAAACACACTTTTCAAAGATTAATACGCTGCCACATCCACACGGATATCTAGCAACACATCTAAATTCACAGAGACATCCTGGGGTGAAAATCATTAAAATCACAGCAATCTTTGATAATTTTGATCTATGGAGGGAAATCACAATGTATTGCACACAGTTTAACAAAATTCTTATTAAGTGGTTTTCAAGAACAGCAAAAACTGTAACACTGGGATAAAGCTGTTTTGCAGTTGGTGAAAAAGAGATGTAATCCTTGCGACAGTCTTTATAATCAGATCTGTTGCAATTCCTTCACAGTCATCTTCAAACTGATCGTTGTTCCTTATTTAATCACAAAACATGAATCAATGCATTGAAGCAGTTTGTGCCTTCTGATGTAGCATTAGAGAACAAGAGTACAGCAGCTACATACAGTTTTCTGCCATTTATTTCTACGTGCTTTAGTAATAAGGTTTTGTGAGCCCAGTTGGCTTTGGAGGAAAGGACTGTGTAGGATGTGACTGCTGCCTTCCTGCTGACTCAAATTTAACTGTAATGGAATTACATACAATTACCCTGCCTCCCCATTGGCCCAGCCCAGAGTAATAGAGTCTCCGAATGAAGGCAAACACACACTGCAACACTCACAGTTTCTCCTTCAAAGCGATGCCCTGGAAAACAGTTTCAAAATATTTCAGTGAGGTCAGACGAAGCTAAAGCCTTTGTTGTGCCACATGCACACATCCTCTGCTTGTTTTATGGGGCAGAAGCAGGGTCAATACCTAAAAGTTCAGAAGTAGAATGGACGTGAAATTGAAAAAAGGGAAGGAAAAAAAAGCACTGATAAAGAAAATTAAATGGAATTGACCTCCACTCTGAAAGAGCACTAGTGGAGTCATACAAGACTGCCAGCAAAAAATATAAATGAAATATGGTAAAAAAAAAATTGACACACATGCATGAGTGCACTCACATCTGCAAACTGCACACACCTCTGCATTCGGAAGTGAAACTCATTTATTATGATGTCCCAATGATGAGGCATACATACAGAGAAGAGAAAAAAGAATAAGTGGATGTTGCACTGACATATTGTTTAGCAGCTGATGCCTTCCTTCAAAAACAACATCCAGTGCATTAGTCACAATCTCTAGGGTTATTGTATATCAGTGAAAATAAATCATATGCTACAGTATGCAATAACTAACCCGTTGGTTATTGTTGGCATATCAGTGTTGGTACAGACACAAGCTGTCTTTGGGGGTGGGAGGAGAGAGAGTGGGGGCTTTGTGGTCTCGTGGTTGTCTGGAGACCCTGATCAGGAAAAATAATGTCAAAGTAAATGCTTTAGTATTGATCTGCTTCTAGTCCCCTTGGTCCACAGCATGTGGTATGTTGGTCCACATGCAGGCTACATGGTAAACAGACAGCAACCAGCACCTACTGCGGTCTGGAAAACCCTTCTTAAGAAACGGCTTCCATGTCATGTCAAATGATGTGTAGTATGAGGACTAGGTTATGTTGCTAGCTCAGTTTCCTTAGAGAGGTACAGAGGTTAGTATCCAAGAAGTAACTTTACTGTAGCTATAAAGCCTTCTGTTGCTATTTAGGTAATAAAGACGCTTGACTCTTAGCTTTAAGTCCATAATAATCTGTAGTTGGCTTTGAGGTAGATGAGCGTCTCCAGGTTCTTTGGTAAGACACGGCCTCTCTCTGGCCGCAGAGAGCGCCCAGCAGTAGTGAAAATGCTCTCCACTACAGTGCCACAAGCAGGTATGGTAAACGCCCTCTTGGCCACCTGGGCAAGCAGAGGAAAGTCAATAGCTTTACGCCGCCAGTAATGTAAAGCCTCTTCATCTGTGGGTTCCTCTCGTAGGTAGATGGCCAACTCCTGCTCTAGGCTCTTGGCCTGTGTTGTGGGTCTCTGCTTGATGAAGGAGAACAGCTTACAGGGCCGAGAAAGTGAGGAGACCGGCGATGGAGCTGGAGCAGGAGGGGTCAGGGATTGAGCATGTAGGTCTGTGTTGGGGTCTGTGGGTCTGGACGCAATGGAATGTTTGGATAGCTCCTCTATGAGAACTTGTCTGTGCCACTCAGGGTTGCTGCTCCAAGTGAGCTTGAACTGGGGGTCCAAGGTGGTGGCAGTAATGTAGAGGGGGTCCTCCAGGAGAGGGGCCAGCCGACTCTCTACAGCCTGGCTGAGGCCCACCAGGAGAGAGGGACAGTGGGGGGTTGACGTCTCGGAGAGATGCTTCCGAAGGCCCAGAACACACGGCAGAGCCAGGCTGATGGACACATGTCTGTCTATCTGTATGTCTGCCTGTCTGTCCCCATGCACCATGTCCCATGCCTCAGTGAAGGGCTCCAAAGTATCAGTGAGCTCCCTCAGCAGGGCTCTCTCTGATCCACCCAGAGCCAGCTCCCCCGGACCACTCATCTCCTCCAGGAACTCCACTGAGTCCAGCAGCCGCCGAAGCACCTGCACCAAAAATTAAACAAAAAAATAAACATTTTAAAAATTATGGAAACACACTCTTGATTTTGTCTTTGCACAAATGTTCGCATTTCTCTGTCTCATTTTATAAATCTTGCTGAAACAGCTACATAATCAGGCTATACAATTAATGTTGTTATGGACACGTACTGCATACTGCTAACACTTTATTTTAAGCCCCCTATTAATCATTTATAATTAGTATGTAAACAACAAATAAATGGCTTAAAACACTCTATAATGTGGTTGCAAGCAGATATTGGCACACATGTTTATTAATGTATTTGTCAGAATAACTACTTCTGTGAAACCTCCATAACTGGTGCAAATGGTGATTGACAATATAATACAATATAACATAGTTTAAATCATATAAAATGTGACTCAATAAAATTGTCCATACATTATTGACCACTTAAAACATCTGTATATCTGCGTACAATTACATTATAGTGTGTTATAAATAATGTATTGTCTATATACTGGATATAAATGGATAAAACAGGGGGAGTTAAAGTGCTACCTGTTCACTATATATGACTGTAATATTACATACCTTAAGCTGAGCAGCCCAGTCTCTTGCTGCAGGAAGGGTATTTCCTGGTCCCCCCATGATCAACCCAGGACCATCAAACACCTGGTTAAGTTTCTCAGGTGGCACAGCAGAGGTAATGTAGTTGTAGAAACAGGCAGCCTTGGCCAATGTGGAAGAGAGCTGTGGACAGGAGCGTAACCCCTCACTGACACACTGTTCAAGAGAGCGAGAGAAACAGTCCACCCGACAAAGACCCAGACCCTGCTCCCACGAGTCATCCCATTCTCCTTCCTCCCCACCGTCACCATGGCCATTCCTGGACCCTTCCCCCACATTGTTACCATTGTCCGTCTCTTCTTCATCATCTTCGTTTTGCCCGTTAGCGAGCGGAGGTGAAACCAGGAAACCAGGAAGACAACATGGCTTTACTGTTGTTGTTGCCAGGAAAGGGTCCGCAACAACGCGGAACGCTCTCCCTGATACGCCATGAGAGTGGCATACTTCATCAAATTCTGAAAGCACGCGATTCCCAGAGCTGCCTCCGGTCAGGGGAAGACACGCCAGGAGTGCAGAACGCATCTGCCAATCAGATGTAAGAAAATGGCAGGTGACACCGAGGTACCTACAGATAGAGAAAGAGCGAGAGAGAGAAGTGGACTGATTAGTGAGGGAATCAAACCAAGTGGGAATCATGTTGTTTTTGGTTGATTTTACCTCCTTACCCTGAAGTGGCTCCAGTTAAGCCCCTCCACAGATCCATGCTGAGACTGAGGGCGTGTGTTGAGGCCAGGGCCTGACGGGTTGCTAGCTGGGCCTGGTAGGCGTAGGCTGGGAGGAGCTGGCTCTGGATGTAGTGCTGGCGCTCAGGAGTGTAACGTGGCTCCAGGAGCTGAAGCAGCTCTCTGAAGCCTTGATTTTCCACTATGGACACTGGCTGCAGATCACGCACTATCATCTTAGCTATAGCCTCTGAGATCAGCACCTATGGTGACAAAAAACAACGTAAATGACCCTAATTATAGGCAATTATTTAATTGTAATGCCAAAATAAATAATGTAACACTTATAGGTTTTAGCAGCTTGGTTATTTGCATCTCAAGCGATGATGGACTATAACACGCACCTGACGTGGGTCATGTCTGTCAAACTTGGTCGCCCCTCCTCCAGAGCCTCCCCCTACTCCTCCCTCCAGAGTTCCCATTCCTCCAACACCTCCTCCGCCTCCTCCTCCTCCTCCGCCTCCTCCTCCTCCTCCCACTCCAGTACTGTTGGGGAGAGTGAAGCGGGTATTCCCTCCATTGGTGGTGAAACTATGCAAGGAAGCAGAGGAGTAACCCTCTCTCTTCATATCCTTCCTTTTCACAAAGTCATCATACATAGCCTGGTGCTTCCGCTGAATGGGAGAGAGACAGTGTTGACAGACAGAATAGTTAATTCACTGTTTAGCTGTAGACATCACTACACCACACTGCTGCGTTTTAATATCTATTGAAGATGATACATTATGGGTAAATCCTCCTTTGCAGAGAAGCAACAGTCTTTACAGTCAGGTGTATGGCTGACACTGTGTAGTGTACAGAAAAATATGCTGTATGGCCAGCTGTTTCAGCTGATGCTGACAGAAATATGATAAGACTAAGATTAAGAGTAGATGGTTCGTCCCTCCATTTTAACAAGGATACACAACATTTTATTTTGAAATCATTAGGCTACCTTGAGATGCGTTACGAAGTTGGACGTGACGCTCCTTTTCGCTTGGATTCTGGTACCACAAGCCTTGCAGTTGGACTCGATTTTGCCATTTTCACCTTCAAACACAATATTAAAGTAATCCAGAATAGACACCTTCGAAACTGACGCCATTGGAGCCCACTGTTTCTCTGCTCCGAAGTAAAAATCAACTTGCGATCAAGGACAATGTGAGTCTGAGGTATCAATCTCACCTCGCCTCTGATCATGAGCGCAGGGCGGCGTGTTTACGTCCCAATCCCTGATCACACATCAAAACATGTTTCTGCCAGTTGCGCAGACAAAAGAAAATTTAATTCCAAGCAGGAGTTGCGTCGCTTGCACGTCCAAAATCGGCCACAATCAGGCCACACGGGCTGCTGCGGATGTCTGGAAACATCAATAATATTTTAGTGAGGCTACATCCGTTGTTTCTGCGCTCCCATCCGTCGTTCGGACGCAAGTGAAGAGGAGGCAGAGTGCTGTGTTTCATGGAGGCTTACAGACAGTGGGCTATTATAATTGGACCAGGAAGTACACACAATAAACGGGAGTTTCGTTTCCCGTTTCGACAGTTCCCGGTAATGTTCGGCTGTCCCCAGCCAAGCTGCTTGGATCTGAAGGGTGGTGGCGCTCGATCAAATGTTTTCAATTATAATCATGTCTTTATAATAACAGGCCGCTTTCCTCTGATTTAACAGATGCAATAAGATTTGGAATTAAGACTGGATTTCTGTATGGAGAATAGACTCAAAATTAAACATTTTATTTTTTTATTTTCCTATTATAAATGTCTTTAAACGAAACAAACAGAATAAAAATATTACATGAAAAGCTATTTGATGCCACTCTCTAAAAATGCCTCCTTTACAAAGAGTTAGCTAGGCTAGATGTAAGTAATGGGTTTATTCATGTTTAATACGTCATTTACCAATGCAGTTATACAGTAAGTCATTTAGAAGAACATTTGGGTTGCCAGGTTGTGAGAAAAACCTTTACTGAGTGAACCATATAATACTCATAAAGTTTTGTTTGCACAGCACCAATACAAAAAAGTGCTTTACACAAAACAATATAAAGCCACAGAGAGAAATAAAATCAACAAATAAGCATAAACAAAAATGTTTTTATTATTGATCAATATGTTGTTAATCAATACGTTTGACTACTTTCGAGAAAGGATTGCAGAAGATTTGGACCGCAATATATTTATTTGATCCATTTATAAATGGATTACCGAAATGTATAACAGCTTTATTACCAAATAAAACGAATTAAAACCAGTCAGAGGATTTTTTTCTCAACCTGGCAACCTACAACTGGTTCATATTAATGAATTCTAATTGATCTATTAAGCATTAGTACATTTTTTATAATTAATACAGCCATTAATTACAAATACTTTATGTATGGTGCCTTATGGGAAAGTGGTAACAACCATTTATCAAAAAGAGTCAAACAGGTTCTGTTTATATACATATAAATTAATCTTAACACTCTACACCACAGAGTTTATTGAGCCTGAGCAAATCCTGAAAGACAGCATTCACAAACACATCCATCTCAAACAGGCCACACATTTATCAGTGAGACAGTCAAAACGGCACAAGAGGAAACATAATCTATTACTGATGAATCATCGAGCAGGAACTGCTATATCTCCATTGCAAAATCCATCTGGAGGATAACTGTTGAGTTCAGTTGGCCCTGAAGCATAATCTACTGACTCCAATCTGTTACTTCTCAGATCATCGCCAGCCTCTCGATAGAGCGGCGCTGGAGTTACTTAGTCTGCCACCTTATCCAACTGGGCTGCTGTGTCTGACGCCTGGACAATGTGTTTGTCTTTCGCGCTGTGCTTCAGCTCCTGTCTGATGTTCAAAACTGCAGTCTGAAGGGTTGCAATCTCTGCTGATAGCTCTATTACTGTAATATGACAGGGAAAAAAAGGAGAGAAGATGAAGGATGAGAAGAAGGATTTGCCAGTAGTACACTTAGAACTGTGTCAGAGGTTTCATTTTGCACACATGCATAAAAATACCATTATCACCAATATAATTACAATGATCTTCTTATACCCAGCCTACATATGACATGACACTCTTGCCATATGGAGGTTGGGATTTTTTTTTTTACACTTTGTAGCTGCTCATAAATGAAGTGTTTTTCATCCTATGTTACATTTGTATGTATTATGTTACATTCTCCAACTAAATGACTTAATCTGTTGCAGCAGGACAATAGGATCTAAGCTTATTTATCTATCCAACAATATCAATATACATATGGCTGTAGTAGTGAGTATAAACGTGCATTTATATATACACACACATACACTATTTAAGAATCCCACGTGCTGAAAATATTCGAAAAGCACAGTGCCCCTTCACCAATCTGATAACACATACTATACGCAGCACAATAAAAGATGCTGCAAATATAGAGAACGCAACCAAAAACACAAAATCTGCCAGGTTGCACAAAGCAAAACAAAGTGCTTCCAGCATTTGCAACATGTTTTTAAACGCTCCCTATGTTTTGATGAATTGGTGAGGTATGTGTTTTCTTAAGTTTCAATGAGTTGAACCCTCAGGGCCACCTTAAGAATCTCAGGAAAAATAAATTGATGTAATATGGGATGCAATATGTACAACTGCAGAAACATGCTTGTTTTGTATATTGTGGAAAGAAAGAAAAATGCATATATCCATAGCAGTATCTAGTACGTACATATCAAATCAAAATGATGACCTAATATTGGTTAAATCCTAAAGTAAATGCATATTAGCAGGGCACTTTTGATTGCTTTAAACCAAAACCGAAGCAGACCCTTTTGGAAATGTAACATCATACCTTGCTTGAATGCCGACTGTGCTTGTTTAAGAGTTTGAGGCACCAGAATCCCAAACCATTTCAGTGGATCTTGCTGAGGATTCTGGTCACTTATTCTTACTGGGTTTTCTTCAGAAGCTTTCTCACTACTTGTTTCTTCACTTGCCTCTTTCTCCATGATATCCTTTTTTGGTTTGATTCTTCTCCTGACACCTATGAAACCACATCATTGATTAACATATAAAAATGTATTATTTTATGGTTAATTTAAACAACATTACTTTTCTAATACCACATCGACTATTGCAGACTCACCTTCTTCTTGCGGTCCAATATCCTCTATTAACTTTGCATCTTTTTCAGCAATAGACTTTTGTTTTTGGCTTACTGTGCAGAAATCCACCTCACCATTGTCCAGTGTTCTGTAACGCATAAATCCAAGTCATTAAAATGTTTTTAAAATTGCCAGTTGTTCAATACCAGTGGACAACAAATTACCTGGGAGCATTCATTTCCATGAAACAAGTCTTATTTCTTACCTAGCATGAACACAGACCAGTGGCTCTATCTCACTTGCATACTGAAGTGCAGAGACGTGCTTGTTTCCCATGGAATATCGAGCCTTGGACATGGAAAACCATCCCTGTGGGGAACACGAAATGTAACTTTACATTACACACGGTCTGTGATGAGGATGCAGGACAAAATTCAACAAACATATAAACCATTGTGATGTGTACATGCTCGTACATTTAAGGACAGGTTGGTTGTTCTAGGAATAATTCTTCACGTTTATAAAGTATACTTATATGTATTGACATTAGGGCTGTAACTAAAAATTGTTTTCATCACCTATAAATTGGACTCGATTTCTCGATTGATTCGTTAATTGTTTGTAAAAAATGCCCATGGCCATTTCCAAGAGCCCAAGCTGACATAGTGAAATGTCTGGTTTGTCTGATAAACAGTACAAAACCCAGAGATATTCAGCTTAACAGCATAGTATAGATAGATAAATGTTATTGCAGACTCAAGGTCCAAGATATACTACAAAATAACAGCAAATCCTTACATTTGAGAGGCAAAAACACGTCTTTTATGGCAATCAGTTCTGTGCTACCTGCTCTATAAGAGAGTTGAGAGTGGCTCGTTTCTCCTGCAGTAACTCCAGCTGGTCCATGAAACGGAGCAGCTTTTCGTCCAGAGAAGATTTCTCCATTTCTGACACACCCATGTCGATTTGTTTGTATTAGCTCAAGTACTTTCTCATACAATCTTTACCGCCGTCTTTTCTACTAGAAATCAGCCGTTCAAAGTTAAAATATCCTGCGTTGGCCTAATCAGAGTATACAGAATAGACCTTGACTGCTTCCGTGTAGCATCATGTGACACATTACGTCACGTGATGTCAATGGAACATGCCCATTACCTTAAAACAACGAAAGCATGTCATCAGTATTACAGTTTTTAAGGCGTAAGATTAGAACATTTGAAGTAATTTCTTAGTATTGTCAAGGAAACCAATACTTTTTTATCTCTGACTTGTGACGATATTACAAAAATATTCTCATAAAATATTTGATTTTATAAGAGCTGGGTGTAAAAAATATATATTCAAATAAAATAAAAGAGCTATTCCCATACCGGGAGTCGAACCCGGGCCGCCTGGGTGAAAACCAGGAATCCTAACCGCTAGACCATATGGGACCGTCACAAAGCATCTCAGCATCTGTTTTTATAAACGGTATGACATGGGTTTAAAGTTTTCCTCCTCAATTTTCACATAGACTTTAATTTAACTTTAGTACGAGGTTTGTCTTAAGCTAACGTTGACATACACGGTACAACCGACGACGTACAATTTGTGAAACGACAAGGTATGTGCAGCTAACGTTAGCTAACTGGACAGTAACTAATATCTAATAACCGCTAACTATACTGAAACTTAGCTTAAGAGTTAGCGTTAGCTTTAATAAAACATTTCGTGATACTTGATGGTATACGTTAATGTAATGTTTAATGTTACAGGCGCATCACTCGTATACGTCTGACGTTGCCTGCCTGATTTTGACATTAGCCATCCTTTTCGAACAGCGAGGTTTAGAAAACGGACTAGTCAACGTTAGTCATGACGGCAGACATTAATGTAACGTTAGCAGTTACGTTAGCATGCTAACGAACTAACGTTAACCAATGTGTTGTAAATTACAGGTCCAGTAGGTATCTATAGAGCACCAGTTGAAACATTGGTCACTGCGACAAGCTGAGGACAGACTGTCTATTAGCGTGTGAAAGATGGAGTCCCGGTCCCGACAGCTTCATAAAGCCTCCAGTTGAGGTTTGTAGCGCAGCTCCCAGTAGCTCGCCGTGATCGTATAGTGGTTAGTACTCTGCGTTGTGGCCGCAGCAACCCCGGTTCGAATCCGGGTCACGGCAGGGATAAATCCCTGACACGGCTTGGGAGGACTTCTTTTTACCTCTTCTCTTTCTCCTCAAAGGATACGAAGAACATTGTGACCGTTTGGCGTGAAAAATAGCAAATGCCAATGGGGCAATTAACACAATTTAATCCGTCTTTATTTTCGATAATTGCTAATTTCGGGTCTGTTGTTTGTTTTCAGGGTGTCTGTTTATATAACTTAACATTAGTAACATTGATCTCCTAAAGACACGTCAAAGTTAAACATCTATGCTACAGTAGTAGCAATAGTTTGTTGTAAAACATTCATTTTCAATGCAATATATTTACATAAAGTTGATAACTAATCCACCCTTCACCTACTGTTGAAATATTTTATATCTTTGACCACGAAAAGAGGGGACGGTCTTTTGGAGTGACACACAATGTCATTGGTGGTTGTCAACGACAACGTCCATGTTCCGAGATGAAGAGCCAATCAACGGGCCAGCAGATCGCAAGTGCCGCTAGCTCTATAAATACGGTCGTCTGATTGGTATTTGTGATCACAAGTAACCGCCCCCTACTCTAGTGAGTTCCGGGTTTGAGCTTGTCTGCACTCATATGGCATGTAGTTAGACAGCTGCACTGTTGGATCTTCAAGATATTAATATTTTGGAATTTATCTAATACTCTTTACACAATACAGAGGGTAAACTGACACTGGACACTCATTTTGGTAGCATAACTGGTAAGGACAAAGGACATTTATTATTACTTTTATCTGCTATTGGGCACCTTGAATAAAATCTTACCTCTAATAACTTAACGTTAGTTTGTAACTAAAATTTGTGATAAATTACTAAGTTAACGTTTTATAGACTCAGTGCAAGTGCAGTGCAATTAAGTACAAGGCAGAGTAGTTCTCATTCATCAATTAAACTGACTTGTGGATTGTGGATGTTTTTGAACACTGTTGACCATCCTTTCTTAAAACAGACGATGGATGCCACATCAGCAACTGGAGTTCTTCATCCCTACTGGCCACGGGAGCTTTCTATTCCCACCTATGTCGCCAATGACCGATCTATGTCAGAGATTCTGGCGTTCCTGTTTTCTGTGTCTGGGGTGTTTCTGCTTGTGACCTGGCTGATCACCGGCCAGAAAGGGGCCACTGGCAGGCTGGGGACATGGAGGCGTCTGGCTGTGTGCTGGTTTGCCGTTTGTGGTTTCATCCATGGCGTCATTGAGGGCTGGTTCTCACTGTATTATGATATTATTCCAGGAGACCAGAGCTTCCTGTCACAGCTGTGTGAGTACAAACAAGAAAAACATGTTTAGAAAAGTACGATGGTGCAGTCTGGAGGTGCTTTTTCACACAATATGTTTTAAACTTTTCTCACACAGGGAAAGAGTACTCCAAAGGAGACAGTCGATATGTAATGTGAGTTCATCTTTGCACAGAACTATGTTGAACTTTGACATAAAAAAATAAGAAACAAGGTTGTAACGAATTCTATCCTGCATGTTTCTTTTTTATCTAGAGCAGATAACTTCACTGTCTGTATGGAAACTGTGACTGCATGGTTATGGGGACCTTTCAGCTTTTGGGCTGTGTTTGCCTTCTTAACTAACAAGCCCTACAGATTTGTTCTGCAGCTCATCATCTCATTAGGTAAGAGGGTCTACAGAAACTGTCACTTCACTCACTTGTCAGCAAGTTCTCAGAATCTGATTAGTCTTTCATCATATATACTGTACATAATGGGTCTCATTACATAATCTGATTCCAGGTCAGCTGTATGGAGCAGTGCTGTACTTCTTCACGGAGCACAGAGATAGTTATACTCACAGTGAGTTGGGACACCCAATCTACTTCTGGTTCTACTTTGTGTTCATGAATGTGCTGTGGATTGTCATACCGCTGGTGCTCATTGTGGACGCATGGAGACAGCTGTCAGCGGCCCAGGCACACACTGACAACACAAAGTCACACAAGTCTAAGAGGAACTGACAAGAGGAAAAACTGACTGCGGGACTTGAGGACATTTATTACAGGAGATTCAAGAGAAAACACAACTGGACAGAGCATACACTTTGTGTTGATGTTCCGAGATGAGGCAAAAGAAATGACTAATTGTTTAGAGTTGGGCATGCCTCAACCACGGTTGGTCATGCTGTGCCAGTTGCATCATGTTCCTTTTAAATTTGAATATCCAGTAATTGTCAGCAAATTAAGAATTTCATTTTAAAGATCAACTTGTTTGTTGTGCATATAATAAAGCTATGAATTGTGTTCTGGCTTTGTGGAGCCCCAGAGATGAGGAGCAAAATAAATAATATGTTTTCACAATGCCATCTTCAAGAATAGACTGAACACTGCCTTAGGTGATATAAAGTTCCTCTTTCACGTGGAACCCAAATGAAATATTTGGTTGACATATCTGCTTTTTGCTTACATGAAAAAAACTGGCTGTCAAGATTCACTTTAGTGGGTAGCTCCTTTTATGAAATCCAATTAGTTGAGTATGTTTAATCCACTTCAGGCATACTTAAAGATTCATTATCGCTGGTTATGTGTGTATGTGCCTTCTTTTCATTCATCTCATTACAGTAGCGATGACAATCTACCAAAGTAATGTAACGTGAAAATGTATCTTTTTTCATATTATTTACTTATTTAAAGATAACGAACCAAATTTACAAGTAAGTTAACAATGGGTGCAATATTTTAATTCAGTTTATTTATATAGCCCAATATCACAAATCATAATTTTGCCTCAAAAGGCTTTACAATCTGTACAAAATACGACACCCTCTGTCCTTAGACCCTCGAACCAAATAAGGAAACACTACCCCAGAAAAAACCTTTTAACGGAAAAAAACTTAGGAAGAGCAACAGAGGAGGGATCCCTCAGTCATGCAATAGATGTTGTGTGTACAGAATAGATTCACAACAGACGATCAAAGTATATACAGTTATAATGACAAAATGTAGATTGTAAAATATAAGCGTAGAGGACAGATCCAGAAATCATAGTACATACAAATGTGAGGGAAATGATGACATTGTAGTATATATAATTATGATGAAAAGTGTAGAACGTAAAACATAATGGAAGAGGATGGATCCAGGAGGACAACTGAGCAGCTCCAGGTGATGCCCAACGAGCCACACCCAGAACCAGACTCCGCATCTCTGGAGGCAGAAATACCTGCTGAAAGTGACAGTGAGAGAGCACAAACCTTTCAGGGGAGAGAGAAGATATCGAGTTAGTAACAAGCATTTATGGGATAGGAATGCATACAGATGGACTCAACACAAATGTATAGAAAACACGGAATGAATTGTATTCAGGTGATAGAAACCGTAGACTGAAAATGTTACAGTAGTACATTATGAACTAGCTCATAAGCTCGACGAGTCTCAGTCCTTGTTATGACATAACGGCGTTGTGTCTATACGCATGTTTTTGCACCAAATGTGCCCAATGAAAATATTCATATACAGCATTTTTCCGAGTATGTCTATCAATATTTCTAAAAGTCGGTCATACGTTTAACTATCTCGCCGAAATAGCTCAGTTGGGAGAGCGTTAGACTGAAGATCTAAAGGTCCCTGGTTCGATCCCGGGTTTCGGCATTTTGATGATTCAACACAGCACAATAGACACGTGTACCAGCGTGGCTCGACCACCGCTTGAAGCTTATGAACTGACAAAGCCCGACACCTTGTGGTCGACTATAAGAGCAATTGTTTAGACGTATTTCATGTCTTGCACACAAAATGAATACCAGTCCATGATCTTTGGCACTTCTCACTCCTGGATGAGTACATTAATTGCTCCAAAAGAAGTTTTTGACATGTGGTTTTAACTTTTTAGTCAAATTCAGGCATCTCACACACAAGCAGCGTGTAGTTGGGAGAAAAAAAACATGCATTCACAGATTAATGGCTTTAGTTTTGAGCTGAGACTGCACTTCCATTTAATGGTGAATCACGAGAAGAAATATACAGTTATACATTCAACATCTGATAACAAATTGATAATATTTCATCTTCAGCTGAACATTTTGCTGAGTCTAAGTCCCAGCTGAGTCTTTGTCTCTTTCTCTCTACTTGCTATGTTTTTAAGTGCCTTCAAAGCAGCAGATGATTCTGGCTGTAGCTCCAGCAGTTTCCTAAATGCCTGCTTGGCCTCCTCCAGCTCATTCACCATCTGGCAAGCTTGGCCCAGACGGTACCAGGCTTTAGCCCCACCTGGTTCCAGCTGAGTAGCTTTAGCCGCACTGGCCTTTGCCTTCTCTGGTTGGTTCAGTTTGAGCTGGCACAAGGATAGGTTTGAGTGGAGCTCTGCTTTGGTGATATTGAAATCATTAGCTGAAGGAAGGTGCTGCGTTTTATCACCAGTGTTTGAGTCTCTCTGCCCCTCCGCTTCTTGCTCTTGTCCTTTTTTCGCCACCGCCCTAACATGGCTATAGAGAGTGACGAGACGTTTGAGGGCCCGACTGTAGCTGTCTGCTGCTCCCCACACATCCCCACTCCTGAATCTCACGCCACCCGTCTCTTTGTGTGACTTCACCCACTCCCACTTTTCACCAGGAGACATCTCCCAGGACTCCTTGCCTGGTGTGAAATCTTTGAGTTCAACGGTGGCTCGCACAGGCAGGTTTTCCTCAGCGGGATGGGGAACAGAGACATCTGGTTCATTTTCCACTGGAGAAATCAGTATCTGAGAAGCAGAACACGGCGATTAGACTGGCTGCATACTTTCCCATGCTTGAAAAAAGAAAAAAGAAAAGAAAATATTATTTGTAATTCGTAAGCCTGCAATCCATTTCACTGACAACTTGGGACACAATTGAGATTTGAAACATACAAATTGTTCATGTTGAGTTCACCTTTTTTTTTTTTTGACACACTCCTGTTAGGCTTCTGCGCCACACCGCAACCTTTGCTGTTCTCTGTCACATTAACATCCTGACCAGCTTTCATTTCTGATATAGAAACTAATCAGTCGCCATTTGCCCTTGAACAAAACTCTGAACAGTTTACAACCCTTGATATGAAAACACAATAGCTTTCTGAAAATACTGGGTGCATACAAGTAAAGAAAGATAAAAAAAAAAAAAATCAGGTGACATACACAGTCTCAAAATATTAAAAGTACCTTTTGTATCACAGCTCATCCAAACATTAGTGTTCCAATTTTTCATTTTCAGTTGTTGAGAGGACCTGATAGCATCGTCTAGCACGACGATGTTATAAAAGGGCCTGCTTAAGTCCACCCAACTTTATAGATCATATACCCCCTAAGTACTATTCAGAGGGAAAACCTTCTTGCACCCCTAAGCTGGCAATACATGTCAGGAAATATCATATCATATATCATAATAAATATCATATACTCTTCACGTATGTAAAACAAAAACCCTAATAATCTGCTTATAATCTTCATAGAATTTTGTTAAAAGATAGCACAGCACTATCATGTCACCAGAAGTTGACATACAATGACATTGATTTACTGACCAGTCCTCTCGTCATTCTTACCTCACATTTCTGTCCCGCACTCATCCCCTCCACGCATGCTTCTGTGATATCGCACTGACCCTCCCCCAGCCTCAGCGTTGTCCAGGCACCCAGTGGGACCTGCAGCACAGAGTCCGCACACCTTGGGATGGCTGTGGGCACTGCCTCTGCAACACCAGTGACCGACAGCTTCTCATTTCCCCTCTCAGATGCTAAACTCTCTGCTTCATCCATGTCAGTTTTGAGCTGCACTCGGACGCGACACAGTGAACCCAACCTTGGACAGTAACTGGATGCACATGCTGGAAGAGACATAATGTGAGCTGGATTGCTAGATACTTAACACATTTCTATTCTAAAAACATGGGAAAATGGATAATTTATACTGAGGAAGAAGTTAATATAAAAGCAATCATACATGCATCATCTCCAGAATTAGAAACAGTCTGTTGACTCCCCTTGTGTGCTCGCTTTTGCTGGACTTTCCAGAGGCCTCTGGGACACACTGACACCCAGGAGGTGACATAAACGCCATCATGATCACCGCTGCCATGCAGTGTTTCTAAATGGTGTGGATCCATCCCTGGGTTCATGAAAATATAAAGACATATATAAAAGACGATTACATCTCATTCTTGGGGATAATCAGAGATAACGGTAACGTATTGTCAGACTCTGGAAGAGAGCTGGAGGGCAGTTGTTTTTCTTCCTCTTTTCCCAGTTGGTTTAAATATCAATGTGGTGAAACGTGTTACAATGACGACGCCTCTGCATGTGAGCAAGTGTCAATGTTTAACATCGCTATGCTTCACAATAAAACCATAACAACATCTAATCACAAATAGGTAGCTTAGTTCCAAAGGTCAGTTACTAAAGCTAGACTAATGGCTTAAAGACTATTGATCACTATTTAAACGTAACATGAGGGATTAACGTTAGTTAACCAAAGTCTGTTAGCGCTCAGAGTTGAGTTACAACCATGTAGCTATTGTCACATTACCAAGCGAGCATTAGTTATAATTTCAGATTAATTTGTCCACAAGACAGATGAAGTTCAGTATAGTAAACCGTGGGTTTGGGGGGTTTAAGCGTGACCGTTGCTGCAACGGATATATAACATTATTTTACCAAGTGCATAATGCGCATTACGTTAGCCCGCTAACACAGATAGCATCCGATAGCTGTGGCGGCGGATATCCAAAGCAACTGAATGTCGTTATTTGACACAATCTGAGCTGCAGTTAAATTCTATGCACCGTTAAAAGGCATACATCTTACCTCATGCACAGCGAGACATGAAGTATTAGCTATTCCATCAATCAGAAACTAATAAACGGTCATATTCTCAGAATACAAACACACAGTAGGTACGTTTCTTCTTCTTCTTCTTCTTCTTCTTCTTCTTCTTCTTCTTCTCGCTCCGTAATAATGGCAGGTGCGACGCCAGCTCGTAGTTGCATTACCGCCGCCCAGTGTTTATTATACATTATTTGATGTTGGATACAGTAATTTTCCTCGCGTGTTTTCCTGTCAATGTTTTACAAGAAAAATAGCCTTACCAATACAATCATCTAATTCCGCTCACATAAATATTACCTCCTCTAAATTGCATCTCACCCATGCCGTCTGTGAACTCGTGTCTTCCAGCAGGTGGAGACAAAGACAGTGATGAGTGTGAAATGTCAGCAAAAGAGGAGAAAGTACATACTTTTGTTAAACATCCTGAAAATGAACACGAGACTGTGATTGGTCTTAACTCTTATCATTAAAGTTGTGAAGTTGATTTGTGCCCCAAAGAATGCTTTCTTCCAGTAATTTAAAATCTACACCGTCTTTATACACAGCATCTTTTCAGAAAAATGTTTATTAATGCAAAGATATCAGGGCTGATTTCCATATGCAACATGAATGTAATCTAAATCTCCTCTTTTGCGGTGTGTGTGTGTGTGTTTGTGTGTGTGTGTTGGATGTAGTGGGATAGACAGGGTGTGTAAAATGACCTTTGAGCACATTCAACACAGTCTATATCCTCAATAACATAATAGATGTTTGAAAAAGATGCGTAGGTGATTTTTATTGATGCTTGGGGAAATGGGCCAAAGCTGTAGTGCAGGCTTATCAAATGAAGTGTACCACAAAATATACAGTATTCCATCTGTTAGATTAAACACAGGATTCAGAAAATGGATTTGTACCTTGCTGTAGAGATTTGACTCTCAAACACATACACACACACACACAAACACACACACGCACACACACACACAGTTTATATCTCTGTGTGTGTACTGATCTTTGACTTGTACCACTCATGTTTAAGGGCACTGTGTTAAACTGTCCTCTCAGTATGAGTTGGGGCTCCATCTTTTGAACACTAGAAACCATTAGGTCTATCAGAGGAATACCACACTGGGCAGCCAACATGTGTTTCACAGTGTGCATTTTTGTGTGTGTGTGTGTGTGTGTGTGTGTGTGTGACAGAGAGAGAAACAGAGACAGAGAAGGTCATCTGAGATGCTATCTGTCCTCTTATAGTGTACAGATTGCAGGACTAAGGCCTGTTTGACCCTTAATGACTATGAGACGAGGTAATAAACTTGCTACACTAATGAGATTGCACCCCTGGATAGGGAGAACCATGCATGTTTTAGTATTACAGAGGGGAATCTCATTGAAGGCTTTACATGTGTCTAAACATTCAGGAAAGAGTCATTAAGTTTCAGTTAAAAGCAGCAGTTCTATTTTGCTAATTTGAAGTTGAGCCAAAGTTTATCCTTTCATTGTTAATAAAAGTCTGTGATGGATTTTATGAGTTCAAAATTCAAAAACACATTTGTCACCACGATGATTTTTCAGGTAATACATTTTTATGTCCTGTTATGCTATTTAATGTCAGTAGGTGGCAGTATTTAGCCTCAGTTGCCGTTCTGGCTCATAAAGCAAAGTGTTGTTGAAAAGGAAAGACATGTTGCATTCACTCACCACTGTTTCCAAACATTTTCCAGGTTAGTGTGGATGTATATCTTTTAAAAACAGCATGAAAAATGGTACGGTTGGTCTCTGGTTTGTCCACCAGAGAGCACTGACAAGTTGATTTTTGCACAGTAAAATGTCCCACTCAGTAGGCGTTTTGGTCACAGAAAAAAGAGAAATTCGAAGGGATCCATATCGAGATAGTTGGTTTATGTTGTGTATTTGCTTAAAAAAAATACTTTTCTCTAAATATGGATATTGTTGGCCTAAAAAATCCAGTATTGATCAGGCTATAGTCCAGAGTGGGCAGAAGAACAACCACCAAGAACGACTAGGTAAAGAGGAAGAATGCTAGAAAGCTGCAGCTACAAACAGCCTGCAATGTGAAAAGATGTGACATGCAGTTCTCCATAGAGAGCGAATGAGCTGCAGCCACTAACATGAAGAAACAGGTGCACAGAGATGGTGAAAACAGAGCCAACAAACTAAATTTCAAAGGGAACTCTATCAGAAATTGTGTAATGCTAAGGCTGACTAAATAAAAGGCACATTATGTAATTTAGGTTTGAGCCTATAGAATTTCTCTAACAGCTAAAACATAATCAAAAAAAGGTGCTACTTCTTTTGGATTATACGTTCACTGCCATAGACTGTATGTGCATTACAAGCCTGACTTTTCAGTAGGGGTCTCCCTCTTCCCGGCAATATACACACATAACACAACTTGGACAGGTGCCATGCATGGAGTGCAATGTGGTCAGTGTCACTGGCTGAAACTGTCACTGTTTCAGTTATTTTGCAAAGAGGTTTTAGAAACGTACATCAACTCTAGCAGCTTTGCAGCATGTGTATCATAATGCTTGTAGCAAACAGTTACTCCCAAATGTACTGTGCATATAAAGCACTCAGCTAGAGCCAAATATGGACCAAAAGAAAAGAAAATATACTCTATGTTTTATGTTGATTGAATAAGTTTAATATATAAG
Source organism: Coreoperca whiteheadi (assembly GCA_011952105.1). NCBI lineage: Eukaryota > Metazoa > Chordata > Actinopteri > Centrarchiformes > Sinipercidae > Coreoperca > Coreoperca whiteheadi. Next base: position 16,769,065 of record CM022479.1, on the reverse strand, counting down.
GCTAGTGCTCAACTGTGCTTTATTAACTTGTAGAGGTAACACTGACAATGACATTTTTTTGAACAGCAGACATTTTAACTTTTGGAAATTTGGAAATATATGTGATAGTTATAAAGTAACCAAATATGACTTTTGACTTTTTGATTTGTTTTGTTGTTTGTTGATGGAAATTGCTTTAGGTCAATGTGGATGTGTGTTTGTGTATTTAAATAAGAGCAAGGATAAACATTTGTAACACATTTTAATGCAATGCAACTGACTGCAAAACATCACAAACTCCTGCCAGTATAATTATTAGAGTTTACAGTCAACACCTTTCTCTCACAGGCTCTCTTTTTGTTTGATGGTGACAGTATTTATTCCAGATCTTTTGTTTTGGATTGCATTACAGACATTCAAAATGTTTTGGTCAATGAGTATTTTCATTTGACAAGTTTTTAACATACAGGAGATTGGGCAAATATTTGTTGTTTTCGAATCAGCTTTTAGTAGTATAACTCACAGTTCTCAAGAATGTCTTCAGTTTAAGTGTTTTTTCCTCTGTGAGCGAATACACTAAATTGCCTTTTTTCAGTTGAGCGCTTTCCCCTCCTATTAATGACTGTTGAGTGTCATACTGTAGTGTCACAACAAATATCAGATTCTTTGCATTATTCTAATTGCACTCCTAATTAGTGCTTTAATAAATGCAGGTGTACTGAAAAGGTAAGCCAATGAAGGACATACTGTATGAAAAGACATGGTTGTAGTTGTAGTACAAGATATGTTGTCTGCGACGGGTGCTTAACACAGGGATAGTTATCACAGTGTAGAGTATCGAATATTAAATAGTTAATTTAAACATGGTAAGTAATTGTCACATTTCTTAAATTCACTCTTTCCAAGTGCTTATGTTTTCTAATTGTAGTGCATTTCAAATGAATTTTCAATCATGTGTCTTGAGAAAATAACAAAAAACACTCCAATTTATAGCTTTCAAATACCTTTGACTGCCATTATACATTTATGAGAACAAAGGAAGCAAAGAGTGTGTCTGTATGCATGTCACCACACTGTCCCACCATTATCTCTGTCTTTCCCTCGTTCTCACACACAAACCAGAACCTTCACTCCTCTAATCCCTCTCCATGGGTTACCAATATCATCTCTTTCTCCTCTGCTTCTCCTATCGACCATCCCCTTCAACCCCCTCACCTTCCTCTTGGCTCCCTCTGACTTCCCAGCTGGCCTCTTGTGAAACATCCCAGTGGGTAAGATCAGAAGCATGTATCCCAGGGCTCATGGACCACTTCGCCAGAAGGGCGTTGCAACCTGCCAGTAGTTGGGTCCAGGGAACAGCTGCAACCTCAGTAGCCAGAGCTTTGCGCTGCTTGGAGGGTTGGTACGGCCTCTGCTACCCTCCCTGAGGCTTTCAACATGCGTCATTCAGGGAAAAGGTGGAGTAAGACAGGTGAACGAAATAGAGAAATGTGCGAGATAAAAGATTAGAACAAAGGAAATGTTGGATAAGATAAGCTAAGATAAGATCGATAGATGTGGATTTGGGTGGAGACTTTTCCTACGAGGATAAAGATGGACCGACCACCAGCAGGATCTCACAGCAGAACTAACCGAGAATGTCAATCCCACTGGAGACTATCAACAAAAGTTACTGCAGAGAGAGAAGGGGAGAGAAGGTGATAAACAGATAGAATTTCCTTTTAATCTACGATGTGGTAGCCATCTTCTTAATAGGAATAGACAGCAGGCTACTTTGAAGACAAACCTATCCCCACTCCAAAAAAATCTCTAAACATTGAGTTTGTCTAACATTCTGCCTGTGTTTGTGTTTGTTTTTTCCTCATGAAAGAGGCGGCTAACTCACATGTAATCCCTCCATCGCACATTCTCCTACCACTCTCAGACACTAACCCACACATGCACTCAACACACACACACACACACACACACAACCTCCACGACCCTGGTCGGCCAGAGGCTAACTCGTAAACAGATCGGGCCACACGACAGGGTGTTTATCCCTCAAAGGCGAGAGGGACCGCAGCACATAATGTTGCCCGTGCATGTATCTGTTAATGTGTTGCGCACTTAAGCTGTAGCTAGTTTTACTCCCTCTGGGCTGTTTGTTGTTTATAGTGAGAGACACTGACAACAGGCTCTGAATTCACTATGTAAACACAGTGTGAAGGCAGAAGCTTTATTCTAAGTGGTTCCCACACTCAGCAAACTAGATAAACTAAAGGATCATTGTACCTCATAAAGACTTCTCCACCGTACTGTGTTAAAAAACTTAAATGTCAAATTTGAGCAGACAAAGCTCAAGCCAAACCCTATAAACAACAGCATTATAATCTTGACAAAAAATGTGGTAATCCTAGACATCTGAATCACTCCACCATTTCCTTTTATATTGTGAGGTATTTGACGGAATACTGTACTGTACCAATGAGCTACCAGTCCAGAGGAGTTAGATTTATTGAGGTTTCCAGGTCAAGTGGGGATCAAGGCTGATCCTGAGGCTGATTAGAGCCACTGAAACGATAGGGTCAAGAGAGACAGATCTAAGGATGGTGAAAGGTATCACTCTACCACTTACTCTACCAATCTACCACCAAGACATTTAGCATATTTTATCTATTACTGTCATATGAGTTTTGCATATAGACCGATCAATAAAAAAACAAAGCCTGTCTTGGTGCACAGCCTTGTAATTCAGACTGATTGCCAGCAGAGTTGCACAAGCAGTGAAGTATGACTTTTCTCTTCCATTAGAAGTGATGGAATAGAGTCTGCCAGGTTCAGGGCCATTCATCTACATTATAATGTCATGATGAGATCGCTCCAACTGCAAAGGATAAAAACAGGCTCCCAGTTCAACTCCCCAGGTAACAAGAGATCATAGTATTGCATCCTTATGTGGCAGATGTAGTGTTACATGCACACTTAGGTCATGCTCTCCTGAACCTAAGCCCATAGTTAGCTGTGAAATGTGCATTAAAAATTACATGATTGTAGGACAGAGAGGGAACTTTAATGATGTTTCAACACTACCCACTGCTCAAGCTACCATGGACAATACCTCTAACCTCCTGTACGGCTTTTTGGATGAACACAGGAGAACCTTCAGCAACAGACCGATACAACCAAGGTGCATCACTGAATGTCACAGGAGATCCTTCCTCCTAGTAGCCATGAGTCTGTACAACTTCTGTCACATTGCTGAACACTGACAAGGATTATTACCAAGCACAAGTGTCATATACTTGAAACTCAATCCACTGTTGTTAACTGCTATTTCTTCTGTTTTAATTTGTGTTTTCATCACAAATAATAGGGTTGCAAGAAAAAAAACAGTAAATCACACATTTTGCATCATATGCACTCTAGATCTCGAATGCAAGAGCAGAATTTGCACACAAAAAATTGTGGTCTGTTGTTTATGTGTGTGCCTCAGTATCATTTCCAACCAAATCAGTATTAAATTCATGACAAGGTGTCTCACGCCTTAAATTAAAAGATTATAGTTTAACTTCTGATGCAGACTCCCTAGCCTGTCGTTCTTTAGTGTGACCATTACTGAACATATTTAAAACACAACATGTTAATATGTGTGTGCCCACCAGAAAAATGGGGAATCTGGCATTAAGTATGGGTAAATTTGTCTTATCTGGAGCATAAACAGAGTTAACTCTGTTGTTTCTCTGGGGGCTAGTTATACAGTCAGACTTGCGCAGCCTGAGTAGGAACCCACTGAGGGGAGGAGATGGCTATCGGGAGCCACAGGGCAGTTGGGGGGACCGTTTTTATCGATGCACACGCTGTAATGGGGTCTTCCTGTGAGGGGGCCTGAGGAGTTTCTTTTGACAGAGCTTTCATGTGTTCTTTTGCTGTGGTGTGTGTGTTTTGTGATCAGAAAAGGTCACTGTGGGCCATTAGGCCTCCGCACGCATACATACTAGCACACATCTGGATATGCTTCTCCTCGAACAGTCATACCTACATACAGTCCATGTGACCTTTTAATACCATCTAAGCACTGTTAGATAAAGCCAGTTAGGCCTTTCAGCTGGTGTATACCACCACCAGTGAGTGACCGCCATATGCACGCACACACACACACACACACACACACACACACACACACACATACACACACCTGCTCATGTCATGTTACACTGCTTACAGTCTATTATGTCTATTATTTCATGTAGATGATAAATGTATGTGATCACTCCTCAGATATCTTCAGAGGATTATCCAAGAATATTAAGCAAGTAATCTCTTTACACTTGATCTATTATCAGCTGTAACAAAGTAAACAGTAGAAGCAGTATCTGTCTCTGACGATGCAACCTCTGAGGGGGTTTAATGTTAAAGTTTGGTTGACAGATCCATATATAGATTTTACAGCTGTGTTTAGGAGAGACCTTGTCTGTAAGGCCTGGAGGTTTAATTTAGCGATGCATCAGCTGCTCAGAGTTAACTCTGCACAGGTGAGGCACACCCACTTGCATCTTCTAAAAAAGTGAGTTCACTCATCATGGGTTGAGAGAGGAAGAGCAGGAGAGGCAGAAATAGGGAGAATGAACGAGAGACAGGCCAGATTGGCCAGTGAAAAGAAACAACTGTCAGGATTCAGAAATCACCTGGCTGGCTGTGATTTATACAAGAGCTAGGTTTGGATCAGGGTCTGAGGTCCGCGGAGGGGGCAAGGGGCTCTAATTCAGAGCAGCCTCCAGTCAAAGTAACAGTTAGCAGCTCTGTGGTCTGTTAGCTGTCATGTGTGTCTGACATTTACACTTGGTGGTTTCACACAGTGTTCTCAAAAACCTGTCTGTGGTGGGACAAGCCGCATCAACAAGACAAGGGCTGTATTTGGGTGGTGGTAAGTTGCCCACTAGCTAATGGCTCGAGGAAATAACATATCAGCACTGGAATGACAGGTAGGATACTGGCTTTTATTATAGAATGTGGATATTGGCTACTAATGTTGTCCACCACAATATGATGAGGAAGCCATTGAGCAAAGTGTAGAAAATTAAATGTATTGATTTTTATGTGCATATTTTATTCATTTACACAGTTGTTGAAGATTTTTTCCCCCAGTTTCCTTCTCCCACAGAATAGATGGATGAGTATGAGCACAGGTGGTTGCTTGTGTGGTTGGTGGATTGCCTTTTTTATTGGCATTCACTCAGGGTTGAGTATGATTATCCTCCTGAGGTGTCCTATTTGTGGGTCTTGACGTTGCTGAAGAGGTTGATGTCTGTACTACTGGTGGTAAAACTCCAGGGCTCTGATGTGTCGACTACAGGTGGTCCAATAGTAGAGTGGGAAGAACAAACGAGCAGTTTGGTTCTCACTTGTATGTCCCGTTCTCAAACACTCTTCTCCTGAGTTTTGCAAAGGCCCCACTGGCACAGCTGATATGATGTATTTCTTTGTCGACATCAGGTCTGGAGTAAAGGAAGCTGCCAAGTTAGGGCTCCACGTTTTCGAGACTGCTGTTGTCAATATGTATTCCTGATGTTCAGGGCCTGTCCCAGCAGCCTATATGCTTGAGCAAATGGATCAAGGATGCTGCAGATTTTCTTCTAAATAGGCAAAATGGGTTTCCCTACCTCAAAGCAACTTTCTATTTCTAAGCATCTCAACTGTTTCCTTTGTATGAGTTTCACTGGGAAATCTTTAATCCATTGGTGCAGTTTCAGTAAGGACAATCAATATCTTCCCTGAAAGTACCGTTTCGGTTTCAGTATACACAGAGTTATCTGACCACTCCTGTACCCTGGAGAAAGATATAGGGCAGTGTGAGTAGAGAGCTAAGGCAGTAAAGGGCAGCCCACCCACTGCAGTCCAACATGCGGAGGGCAGATGTACAGGCATGCGCACAGGGCTCCTTTCAGAGTACAAAAGGTTGATCTAAATAAGACCCAGCTGATGTTGCTGTTTTCTCCTCAGACCCAGCCCACACTCTCTGGTCCTCTATCTCTCACTCATCTTTGTAGGCTTCTTTAACTAATCCTCTCGCATCGTTTGACCTATGACTTGGTGCCTATACCTTTTCACATCTCTCCCCTCTCTTTGGTTCTGCTTGGAGTGGGTGTATGTGTGGCAGATCTTCAAAATATAAATCTGTAGTAGTTCTGGCATCTCACAGTCTCTGGTTCCCATTTGGTCTGATGCCCTGCAATCAGTCACTCCTCTACCCTTCTCCATCTCTTTCTTTCCTGTTCATTGTTCTCAATTGGGAGACGTTTACAAAACCTTGTTAAGTTCCTTGTGTTGAAAACTGAATTAATATCATGTGCTTCACAAACACCCACGTCCAAATCAATGATATCTACTCTGATCTCTCCCTTGTATTTTATTCTGCCTTGTAAGCAGCAGTGTTAAATTGACATACAGTTTTAATGATAACATGAGCAGACTCAGTGAGTATTGTTGATGACAGCTCGCAGCAGCAGCACTGGGGGGGGGGGGGGGGGATGAGTTCCCGCTCTGTTCTTTCTTCTCCAGTCATATCAGCTTGATCAGTGAAACCGCTTAATGTGGACATGTGTTTCCCCTGCTAACAGTCTGCTACGGGGCACAAATGCACACATACACACTGAACGAGCAAGAGAGCGTCTGTTTCAAATCCCACAGAGAGTGGGCCGATAAGGCAGACTGTGGGATTTACAATGCTTTTAATTTGTCGCTCATGCAACGCCATGTAACTTCTCTTGCAGGCTGTCATTTGGGTTCTCTTTTAGTGGAAAAAACTCCTCTTGATGCTCAACCTGACTAGATGAAGATTCTACAATATGAAAAGGAAAACTCATTGTAAATAGTTCAGTGGTAATTTCATAAATTATGCTTTGAGAATCACTCATCCTCATATTTTATATGCTTGAAAGTGAAACCAAGTATTCAACTTTTAACTCCCCTTTAGTGCACTTTTGGCGATAAGACGAGCAAGAACTAATGAAATATGTGGACATTCTGAGAAATATTTATTTGCTTTGAGAGTTAGATGAGAAGAGCGACACCACTCTCATATCAGTCCGTTAAATATGAAGCTGGAGACAGGAGACAGTCAGCATAAAAACTGAAAGCAGGGGGAAACAGCTTGTCTGGCTATGTCCGAAGGAAACAAAATCTGCCTTATCAGCACCTCTAAAGATTACTAATTGACATGTTAAATCTCTTTTATTTAATCCGTACAAAAACTGAAGTGCAAAATGACAACAAAGTCAGTGGCCCGGTCCCAACACATAACCCAGGGTAAATCCATAACTTTGTCTTGACACTTCGGTTTTTGTATGGTTTAAACAAACGTGATATAATGTTTTAATTAGTTTACCTGAAGTAAGAAAGTTTCTTTGTTTCTTTTAGAGGTGCTGGTAGGCGGATTCCTTTTACCTTTTGAGAGAGCCAAGCAAGCTGTAAAGCTGCAATGATTAGTTGACTGATTGATTAGTCATTCGACAAATTTTTTTTTTCTGCAACTATTTTGATAATGGATTAATCGTTTGAGTTATTTCTTAAGCAAAAATGCCAACATTGTTGTACAACTTTGTACTGCAACTGCCACACAACAATTTCCCTTGTGATAAATAAAGTTCTATCATATCTTATTTGCTAGTTCCAGCTTCTCCAATGTGACAAAAAGATTTTCTGCTTTTAGTTTTTATTGTATGATAGTCTATTGAAAATATAGATTTTGCACTATTGGTCGGACAATTCAAGTAATTTAAATATGTCACCTTTGGCTCTCAAAATGATTAATCTACAAAATAATAAGCAATCAATAATGAAAATAATTGTTAGCTGCAGTCCTAGCAAGCGGTTTCCCCCTGTTACCAGGTGCGCTAAGGTAAGCTGACCAGCTGGTACAGTATATATGATCACTGAAGCAGTTTTTGTTTTAAATTGATGCAAAATGACAGGGATCATCCATTAGCAATGTTATATGTGGGTGAAGTGTGTTGAAGTGATTAATTATTGGTCAGCTGGATGAAAGAGTGAGGTTTGGGATGATGGTGGGGGTTAGGTGAAGAGGGCAGGATGCTAAGGGAGTCTGAGTGAAGAAAAGAACCACCAAAGAGGACCTTGGAGTTGAATTAGAAGCACATGGTCAGACGTCCGGGCATTGCAACATTTGTGTGTGAGGATCAGGGTTGGTAGAGCAGGTCAGATGTGTACAAGGAGGCTGCAACCTGTTCTCATCCCAGGGGACGGTGGGCTTCAATATCTGCTGCAGAAATGATAAGGGTGGCTATTCATATAGGGTGAATTTCAAAATGTGAACAATCCAGACGAAAGAATCCAACATGTAGGAAGGTAGGAATTTAACTTTAAGTCAAGTAACCTATACTTTACTTGTTTATTCCCATGTTATGCTACTTCATACTTCGAATACTTCATTGCAGTACAGACAAGTCAAACTAGGCTTGAGGTAATTTAGAAACAATGTCACTATTACATAGTTTATCTTCCAGAGAGCATTGACAAGTTGAAAATCTCCCGCTCAGTATGTATCTTGGTCACACACAAAAAAATCTATGGGATATGTATCAAGATTTTTTGTTTATGTTATTAAAAATTACTATCAGATGATATATTGAAATACATTTTTATCTTCTCTATTGGTCGGGCTATAATACATTGTTACATATTAAAATAAGTGGTTCCTGACATTTTTGGCTTGTGACCCCTTACAAAGAAGCAGTGTCTTCTTGGGGCCCCTTGACACATTTTAGATATGAGTTGTTAACAGTTCCACCAAAGAGAGATTTGCCCTCCAATCTTCTCAGGTGGTTTAATAAGGCTTAATTAGGTTTAATTATCCAACATTTTCCAAAAAAAGCAAAGATTAGAGCATATTCCAAAAATGTAATACAAATGTGTGTGGAATAACTTCTTCTTCTATGCTACTCCATTAATCACCTTTTGACCCCTCAGATTTATCTTGTGACCCTTTGGAGGGGCCCGACCCTTAAGTTGGGAACCATTGGACTTAACTACCTAACAGTTTATAAAATAGTAGAAATAGCTACACCTCCACCAGCTACAACAGTGAAATGATGGTTAATATGCAGCAATGCATCAGTATTAACAATAATAATGTAATATACAGTATTCTACAGTCATAGGATCCAAATACTTTTACTTTTGATATTTAAAATACATTTAGCTAATAAGACCTCTTTACTTTAACTGTAGTTGGAGTTTAAATGCAGGACCTTTACTTGTAATGGAGTATTTTTACGTAGTTGTATTGCTACTTTTTCTTATGTAAAGGATCTGAGTTCTTCTACCACTGCCTAAAGTATATTGCAACAAGGTGAAAAAAACAGTCTGATCCTCACCCTTTACTGAAACCTGGCATCAACAACCCACAAGATGCTTCCAGGCCTTTAAAGCAGTCCAGAGGCTGATCTAAGCCTCGGTGTATCTCGATGTGAGTCAGATCTCCAGAGACCACAAAAGGGCCCGTTCATCACAGTCAGAGATAGTAGATGTTACTGAGAGCTGACATAAGGGCAACATTTCACTTTGACAGTCCAGGACAAGTGCCAGCCTGCTGCCAAGGACATGCCAGCTTTTACTGGACTGCTTTGGCCGGCAACAACACAACTATTGTTAAAATATGGCTTGAAATGTGGTGTTCTTCACCAAGAAAATGTTTCATTTCGATGCCGACAATCTCTTACAGCATTTTGACATCAGCTTGGCAATCACAGTTGCTTAAAAATGGTGTCACTATTTCACGCAGGGCTGTGTGTGCTGCAAAGGCTTCAGATAAGTGCTTAAACATTCATGACAAAAGCACACTTGTGATGTGTACTTCTGAGCGAGCACTAGTTCTGGCTTGTGAAAGCTTTGAACCACTATCTGTGCATTCTGGTGATATTACTCTGACATTACATACAAACGTTATTGAAGCGCTGTCCATCCTACCCAAGCTGACATCAAGATAGTTATTTTGTCCAAGATTTAACATGGCAGGAAATTGAAGGGCAGAGACCGACTCACAGGGCTGCAGAGTCTTTCAGACATGCCTACTGAGCTTGGAGGAACACAGAGGATGAGCTGGCTCTGACCTCAGTGACATTTAGACACAAAATTGCAGAAATTATGTTAAACATCAGTCTCTAATGGGGTGAAAAGGTGTGATGGCCTTTTAAATTAATTCACTTTTGCACTTGCATGCCTGAACATCATACACAGGTTTTTTCATAATGATGTTGTCAACGGCTGCACCAATTACACACTGATTACACACCGAGCACATGCTTCAAGTGTGTGTCAGCGATCTCACTATCACCAGCAATGATGATGATGACTGTTCGATCAATGAGTCACGATTTCAGTAAAGCATTGCGCAGCCATGTGTCACAGAGTGAAGGCCGATTTGTTTGGACGTCTGGGATGTGGAGGTAGTCTGGTCACTTGCTTGTCCATGAGTGTCTGTTTATGCCACATAAACTATGTCTTATATCCTGTTGATGAAGTCATCGTCACATCCTCGTTTGGGACAATAGCATACATTTGCATCATTTTAATGTGTGTCATGGACTTATGATCTCGTTAGCCATGCTAGCAGCATGACTCTAGGGATGGCAATGTCGGTCTGTCGGTTGGTCCACCACTTTTTTCAAACTGAAATTGAGTGAAATGTCAACTGTTGGATGGATTGCCATGAAATTTGCTACACACTTTCATGTCCACCTCAGAATGAATTGAAATCACTTTGGTGATCACCTGACTTTTCATCTAGCCATCTAGATCATTGACCATCTTGGCAAAATTTCAAAGTGACTAATATTGTGGTGTATGACCAAAAAACAGAAAAACTAATGACATTCCGAACCACCTCAGTTGGACTGTGTGTTTATTGCTAATAAGCAAATGTTAGCATGTTGACATGCTAAACCAAGATGCTGAACATGGTATAAAGATTATATCAGCTTAAGACCAGCATTTTAGCAATATTTGCCACATGGCTGTGAACTCTTATTCTTGTTGATTTATTAAATTACTGAAATTATTAATTCATTATCAAAATAGTTCAGTTAGTATTCTAACTGATACAGAAAATCGAATAATCGTGTAAGCTCTAGTGTTATTGTTAAGGATGGAATAATCAAAGGAAATTTTCTTAACTCATATAGCTATATATTTTAATTGAAAAATAGGAATTCTGAATTTTACTAGGGTCACACTATAGAGGTACCCAAAATATAAATAAAATAAAATAAATAATGATCATGTCCTCTTTACATGCTTATGTTCACATGCATGCAAAATATTTTGTGGTGGTTATATTTCTTAATGTTGAGTCCAAAAACAGTATCTTACCACAGATAAAACTATGGCTTAGACCTTTTTTAAAAACTCTTTCTATTAGTGACACCCCCACTCTCACTCATATTAGCAGAGGCCCAGCAGACTGCATCCACAGGGTTTTAAGATTTTAATATTTTGTATAGAGGCTGTATGTGGGTTGTTGTAACTGTTTGTGCCAGGAGTACTAGTCCCTGTCTGAGCCCCTTGAGGTCTGCTGAGTTCACTAGGGTTGGTAGGAGAGACTGGGACTGGTGGGGGTGACCACCATGCTGGAGTCCTACCTCCCAGTGTGTGTGTGTGTGTGTGTGTGTGTGTGTCTTTGTGAGAGTCTGTAGTACAGAATGCCTGGGACTAAACCGCATTAGATTTTTATACGCTTGTCGCTAACAGGAGCCAGATGTAGCTACCTCCAGGGAGCTTCCCATCGAAACAGCCATTTATTTCTCTTTTTCACTCTCTTTAATGAGATGTGTGCATGCACGCTTACATACATACTTGTGTATATATATGTTCAAATAAAGAGCCTCCATTAAGCCACAACAGCATTTTGTGATATTTCTCTGTCAATTATAAAGCTGGCATGACTTTGCTTGCTTGTTTAGCAGTGCCAAAGACAGAATGTGTCCTGTTCAGAATAAGAGTCATGAGAGTGAGGACATCCATGATTTCATCACAAAGATAAATGAGAAACAATAGATCAGGGTGTCAGAGCTCTGAGGACTCGCAGTTCTCTGGATGCTCAACCTGGCCCCGAGACACATCATGAAGAGGCGAGGTGAAGTAAGAACTGAGCAAACACTCTCACACACACAAATAATACTTAGATGGTCAAAATCCTTCTAAAAAATAATACTGGCATTGTGACTGCAGTGAATTCATCAGCTCATCACTAGTAACAACAAATAGGATATAAAATTACTGCACCGCAGTTTTCAGGCTGTTCTCTTCTGAACATACACATAGATGAGTATTGAAAGAGAGCAGAAAGCAAAAGAGTCGCTATTCGGAAAGAAGGGAGAGTGTTAACTGAAAGCGAATGTGTCTGTGCTGGCTGCTGGTCAGAGATGGGCTGGGGTCCCAGTTGGCTTCCACTTCAAAGGCTCTACCCGCCTGTCTCGAGCGCACCTGCAGCCGGTTAAACCCTGCTATCATCACTCAGGGCGTGGAAGGACCTCTCCTACAACTTAGAGTCCTCACCACGAAGCCTTTTGCCAAAGGGCCATAATGGCCCGCACTCAAGAATTCAACCTAAAACACCAGGTAGCCCATACAACTTTCACTGAGAGTAAATCACATGGTGTGAGTGCTCACAGAACATCCACAGCAGGGTTCCTGCAGCCTCAACCACAAGGTCTATGCCACCCCCATCACCGGTCACACAGGGCTCATATAACCACCACAACACAGTCTAAACTGAGGGTTTCATGGAACTCTAAAAATATACAAATTAGTCACAGAGTGAGCCTTTAAGGAAGAACTAAAAAAACTGTATGTGGAGAAACTTCTGAGTGGGGAACATACAGGTAAAAAATTAAATCATATATGTGCTGTCACATGAGAAACTTAAATGCAGTCATTTCTTGTATCCAGACATATCCATATTATGTCAACAGCAATAACAATCAATCTCTGAATTCCATCAATGATTGAGTTTTGTGTCTCTCACAATATGCAAATAAACATATAGCTCACTTTCATTATATTTCCATTTGGCCAGCTCAAAACATTCACAATAGCTTACATCCAGAAAGTCAAGTCAAGTCAAGTCAAGTCTGCTTTATTGTCAATTCTTCCACATGTACATTACATACATACAGAGAATCGAAATTGCGTTACTGTCAGACCCCCGGTGCATACAGATAACAGTAGACCCTAAGATCTAGATCAAATATAAAAACTAAAACTAAAACTATACAATAAGGGAATATAAAAATAAAAAAAGACATAATAAAAAAAATAAAATAAAAATAAGGTTAAATAAAAGCAGCGCAAGGCACATGGCAGATAAAGTGCAAACCAGTGAACAAACAGTGCAGATAAAAAGATTTTAAGTGCATTAAAAAAAAAAAGTTCAGTTTGGCTCACAGAGATGAGAAAGCGGTCCCATATGACTTCAAAACAGTACATTAAGAATGTGTTCCTGACTATATTGTATCTTAAATGCAGTCACCTCTGCGTACTTATCTGTCCAGTTCTAATAACATTACCTTAGATTAATTTTAATGTCAGATGTGACTGACCAGGACCTGACAGAATAAACTGTTCTTCAACTCAAGGACCCCAGCTCATGCAGCATACACTAACTCCACTCAGTCTGCTTTAATACACAATTAGGAAGACGTGTGAAAATAAGGTGTTATTTATGAAATGTATGAAACTAAACAAACACCAAAGAGGACTTAATCTGGACCACAGTTTCTTGTGTGGGCTATGTACAGTAATCAAAGCACAAACATGCACATGCAGACAAAACCAATATTAGCACTTGAGGCTTCACAATATGATACATTCCTCGCAGATGGAACACAGCATCACTAGATATATCATTAGACGCAGAAAAAGCATTCGACAGGGTTAAATGGGGATTCGTGTGGGAGGTTTTTTGGTGGGGGTTGGGGGGTGTAAACTGGATAAAAAATCATTTTATCATTCACCTTCTCCATTTCCACTTTGTTGAGGGACAGGGACAGGGTTGCCCACTTTCTCCCCTCTTTTTTGCTCTCATACAAGATCCTCTTGCAGAACACATTAGGAATCATAAAGATATATATGATGTTATTTTAGGTATAAGTATACACAAGGTAGCATTAAATGTGGACAAAATTTTCCTTTTCCTTACAAATCCTGAGATCTCAGTTCCATCTACTTTGTCAGTTATAAATTAATTTGGTTTACTATCAGGCTACAAAGTAAATTACACTAAATCTGAAGCTATGCCTCTAGGGAAGTTTGGCAGTACAAGTTAATTTGCGAATTTTCCTTTTAGATGGGCCAACTCAGGCTTTGTTTATTTTGGAATAAAAAGTTTCTTCCAATGTGGAGGATCTGTGGAATCTTAATTTTGCACCAATCTTGCATCAAGTCCGTCATTTTATTCAATCAAAGGTGAAAAATCACTCCACAGACACCCATTTTTAACGACAGATTTATTTTTATTAAAGCAAAGAGAAACATAACATTTTCTCTTACATTCCTACTCGTTGTTCCATTCTTCAGATCCCTCAGATATATACGCAACAATTTTGAGAATGACTGGCAAGAGGCAATAGCTTCTGGCAGAACCACTTTTATCTGCAACCGAATGAGAGAAACTCAATATAAAATTCCCCACAGATCCCACATAACGCCCTTTATCCTTAATAAAATGAATAACAAGACCTCCCCTATTTGCATTAACTTAAATAGAAACATTGGGACATACATTCACAATTTCTGGGAGTGTCCCTGGATCTCAAAATTTAATAATAGTAATATACGTAATATGGCACAGGAATTAGGTAAGATTCTCTTACTGAAAGTTTCCAAGGAGCCAGGTATCTTCATTATGAACTTTCCTTCCAAAACATAGTAGGACTGACTTCAAACTGTGTGGCAAACTCCTTCTCCTGGCTACACGATGCATTTAAAAGCAGTGGATAAGTGACAAGCCTCCCTCAGTCACAGTAGTACCAAATCTATAAAGTTTTACCTTAAGAAAGGCTAACTGCACAAGTGAAGCGAGATAATGGTTTGTTTGAGAGAATATGGGCATTGTAAGAAAGGGGAGCTATGCTTTAGATTGGAATAATCCCTCTGGCCCCTAGGTGAACTATTTGCACATGGGATGTAAACCTATTGTTACCCCAGGAATTCGTTAGGAATTCCTTTTTTTCCTTTTACTACCTGTCTTATTATTATATCTATGTACTTTTTACAATGTTACGCATATATACCTTTTGTATTGCTTATTTTGTCATTCACCTGTTTTTAATAGATTGCTCTCGTTTATCCAATATTCATCAGATAAAATAATAGTACTGGGTTTTTAAAATGAATACAGTTATGAGATCGGATGTATGACTGATGGTGCACATGTAGGGGAGGATGGGGGATACAGTGATGAGGTGTTGGTGGGTGGTGAAGGAATTCAGAGGCAGGATTTGGGGATTTAGCAAAATGGGGAGAAGACAGTCATGGGTGGTATACAAGGTTATTGTAGCATAGATGGTGGTTTCTATTTAATCATTTTTTCTTTTTTTTATTTACTTGTGATTTTTTTATTGTCTCTGAGAATGTAAAGGGCACCGTGCTGTTTAATTTAAAATGTGATATTAAAAATCAATAAAATATACATTATAAAAAACCCTGCATGAATTGATTTTTGGAATTTTTGACTTAGGTGCAAAGCAACAAGCTGCACACAAACAGTGATAGGAAACAGTTGCCATTTAAACATTGAGCAGACGAATTAACATTTATTTTGAGTCATTTTTCTGGCCACCTGATAAATCTTAATTTCTTTTAGCTCTGTTTTAGCTCTCTACTAACTCCTGAGGGGAAAATCTGGCTCTTTAGTTGCTACTATAAATACCACAAGCTAGCCGATAACATCTTATGTCTGCGTTTGGTCCTGGCTAGGTGTTCGGTGGGTTTGTCAAAGCTTTTCTGCTGAGGAGAGTTGTGAGGCTAAACCACAACAGTAAAGTTACAGGCCATAAAACCAAAACGAGCTGCTAAAAGGTTGAGTGGAGATGAGGAGAATTGCAGACAACAATTCTTGGTGGGTTTCTCACTATGAGTGTTCCCTTTCACATTACACATAATCATTGATCCATTGTTAATATGAACATATTGATAAGAGCAACTTAAACCCAAAAATAAAGAAATGTATTAAATTTTCACCACCTTGCTTTGCCATTCAACTGTTTTGAGTTTAAATTGGACATTTTTTTTGGGGGGGGACTGCTCAAAAAAATTAACGGAACACTTGGAGTTACATTGTGTTGTTTAAGTGTTCCCTTTATTCTTTTGAGCAGTATATATAAGGAAAAAGTAACAGAAATATTAAAACCGTCTATAACTGACTATATTTCATCATAAGAATATTATGCTGACAGATTGTAATGATTACAAGCAGCCACCCCGACAAAAATAACTCAAATTTTTGCTTTCATCTGCATATGCACACACTCTGCAACCTTGCCCCATGTCTTAATCCAATAAATGGTTAACCATAAATGGAGATTCACTTTTTGACCACAAATGGGAGATGTGTGTTTAAATTTCTGTCGTTTTCTGATTTTATTGCAGTCTATGTTTTGATGCAGCCTCCAACATGAAAAACATACCTGGCATGGAGTAATTATAATGCTATCATTACACTTCTTTCTCTCAACTCCATGAATAAATAAATGAAAAACACACGCTCCAATCTGTTCTACCAATTATTTTGGTCTTGGTTTATAAGGTGACTCACTCCTGATCCTGTGTAAAAAGGAGAAAGAAAGAAAGAAAAGAAAAATTCACTGTTTCAGAGTTCAGTTCACTGATTCACTGTTCACTATGCTACCTCAGCCAGCCACCATGTGACCAGCTGCCCATGACCTGCAGTGTACGTCACAGAGACAGTTCCCTACTAAAACAGGAAACTACTCAGCACAAACTCAGTTCCACTGAGAGCGAGCAAGCAGACGCTGTGCTGTCAAAATGACCAGCATCCATAAAGGTAAATTTCAATTTGGATTCTTTTAAAACATTTCACTCTTTAAAATTTAAATGTTGTAAGTGGAGAAGGGAATCAAAGATGTTAGATTAAAGTTTATCCCAGTCTATCCCATCAAATATGGATGCTGTATGCCGGATTATTTCTGTCTGTGTGACTGTTTGTCTGTGTGTATCATTGTCCCAGTCTATGTATTGCCAGTGAAGCATGCCTGTTTTTTCCTAAGAAGAGTCTGAGATGTGTTGAACATCAAAGAAGCCATGCTGCCCCGGATATCCCTTTGATGTCATCTGTATCACCTGCTCTACAGTCACAGTCTGAGAGTGTGTCTATGTGTGTGCGTTTATGTGTGTGCATGCTTCAAATTTGTCCAGCATGACGGCATCCTCCAGCGACCTAGTAAACATTCCATTATAGAGTTATCACCATCACATCTACGGACACTTAGTGTGTTCACAGGAGCTATAAAATCTATTAATGACAGGCTATCCTGGGGATGAAGAAAGAAAGGGTCACAAGTATGCAGAGTTTAGTCCTGCAGAAGCCAACCATGATGGGTATATACTGTAGCAGCAGTTATGGATGTGTGTGTGAGAGAGCATTTTTTGCAAAGTACAAACTTTCTCTCAATGTACATGCCATTCGTTGCACCGTTTGTACCAGCAGAAAGTGGTTGACAACAGGCCCTGACACCTTCTCGGAAAACTAGCCAAACGTTTCAGAAGCCTCTGGAGTCCCAGCGCCGCTGTGTTTGTTCAAGGCAGTTAATCTCTGTCGGCAGATCTAAATTTACAGGACAATAAATTATCACAGATCTGGTTCTCTGGCTTGCACGCATGTACGTGTGCATACACACGCACATGCACATTGTGGCTTGTCTCTCCCTCGAGGACAGTGTATTTTTAGGGCCTGTGTTGTATTCTGACCTTTCATTAGCTTTATAGATAATGCTATTGGATTTTCAGCTGATTATTATCTGAACGGCCTGCTCCTTTTATCCTCACGACTACAAACAGGCAGAAATTTTGACTGAATTAAATTCATCTATTAGTCATCCTGCATGAATTAAAATAAAATATTTCGAAGCATTGGTCATCTATTCAAACAATTAAGATTACCTATGTTTACAAGAGATCTCTTGTGGCCATGGGAGATTTGGTAGCATAACATTGTCAGAGTGCCGCAAAACCTAAGGAGGAGATTGGGGTGTGTAGCTGG
This sequence comes from Coreoperca whiteheadi, assembly GCA_011952105.1. NCBI lineage: Eukaryota > Metazoa > Chordata > Actinopteri > Centrarchiformes > Sinipercidae > Coreoperca > Coreoperca whiteheadi. Next base: position 16,750,812 of record CM022479.1, on the reverse strand, counting down.
TACAAAGTGTCCAACTTTTAGACTGGGGACCACTGTTCTCACCCCGCCTACCACCAACAGTCAACCCTGCTTTCTTTCAACCCTGACCCTGATCTTCACCTGACCTTAACCAAGTAGCCTAAACTAGGCACGGATTCAGACCGAAAACAGCCCTGACCTAAAACAGCGCAGAGGAATGTAATGCTCGCATATAGGATTTTACAACTCTAGTTATCATGTTTAATCTTTCATCATGACGATTGCGAGCTTAACAGAAGAAATAAGGAGTTCTCCTTACAATATTATTTACTAGGAATGTGCCTTGCATGCTTTAACCATAGATGTGGTAGGGCAGAAATGGTCATATCAATGATTTTTGTAACTGTAAAGGAAGGCCCTAACAAACAATGTTGTCCTGCTGCTAGGGGAACCATACCAGAAAACGTTCAAATGTAGACGCTCTGGTAGCTCACCTGGTAGAGTGAGTACCATTAAGGTTAAGTCCTTACCAGGTTCGATACCAACCAGGGGCACTTTGCTGCCTGTCATCCCCTCTCTCTCTCTTCCGCCTTTCAAGTCTATCTCTGCAACTGTCAAATAAATGCAATCTTTAAAGAAAAAGAAAATATCATATGGGCCGTTTTGAAAGCTAAGACAAATTAGTTACTTTGTCCTTTAGGCTGGAGCAATTGTTACTACTATGAGATGTTAGTCAAGTCAACTGTATTTATTTGGCCCAATATCAGAAATCACAAATGTGCCTCAAGAACATATGGTTAAAATCTGTACAGTATACGACACCCTTTATCCTTAGGACATGATGCTGGATACAGTAACACTCCCCATCTTTCCCTAACTTGCTTAAATTGATCTTTTTTTCTTTGTCCTCCTTCCACCTGTCCCTTGTTCATATTCCCTCAGACCTGCCGAGTGCTGAGTTTGCCCCTGTGTGTCCCATCGGTAAGGGAACTCGGCCAGGTCTGACGACAGACTGTCCTCCCTGCTTCAGCCTGCCAGGGGATGGGAATACACACTGAGCTCATCTCTGGACGGCCTAAGTGGTGACAGCCCACAGCATAATCCCCACAGGGGACACATTACTGGGCTATTAGTCCAACTCTTCCACCTTGAGTGCACACCTCTGGCTTGCCCTTGGTTCATTCAGGCCATTCCCTTTTTTGCTTTTAAATATTCCTTTCAAAAATAATCCTGAGTGATTATAATGTATCAGCACAGAAATCAATTGGATTAGTCCAAAACCGCTGCCTCTGTAAATCTCACCTTTATCCCTCCTTCACCCCAGTGCAGCGTTTAAACATAGCAACCCCTGTCAGTACTTTTCCTCTGAGGAGGTGGTTGCCAGATTGGACCTCGTTCATCAGGGCAAACTTTTCCTCCAACTGACAAGACTCTGTTATTGTTTATGAGGAGAAAGCTGGGGTCAAGTTCACAGGGTGAGAGATAGACAAAGAGCGAAAGAAAAAGTCTGTTCCAGCCTCAGCCCCATGAGAGAGAGCATAACTCAGCCGTGTTTGTGCTTCCCTAATTCCTTTTGATTTAGCAGAAAATTGTGAGCTAAGCTGCAGCGCACAAATATTCACCAGAGCTTAGCTTCTTTGCCTCACCTCGCGGCTTCTCACAAACTTGTAAGCACTCTAGTCTGTGTGTTTGTGCATGTGCCTGTCTCTGAAAACATTTAAAAGTGTGTGTGTCCCATTCTGAAAGCAGCCTGCCTGTTGAGCTCTAAGCAGAAATACAAATGTCTCTAAAAAGGAGCTTAGCTTTAACAGCAGCTTTGGCATAAACACTGGAACGGTTTTCTCAAGCATTTGATGAAATAGCAGTTTGCGACAGCTATAGCTAATTCTAATAGTTTCAATTCCGATAGGGATTTTCCTGGTTTGTTTACATGTTTTTTAGTATTACTGGGTCAGCTGAATCAACTGTGGTATTCTTAATCCAATATCACAAACTCCCCAGAGAAGTCCAAGTCTACGCTGATAAAAACTGTGAATTGGTGGTTGTAAACAAGTTGAGCAGTCATTTTTTAAGTTTGTGAATGGTCTTAATGGATACTTAAAAGTAGCATTTAATCTGGCAGGAGCCATTCCAGGACAAAGAGAAATATCACAGATCTGATGATGGATGACAGCTCACTTCCAAGCCTGAAGACAACCTGAAGACGCGCATGGGAAGATAGGTAATGCTGGTCGCTCTCCAGGGACAATGTACAGTTTGCCTGTGTGTGTGTGCGTGCTTTATTCGAGCGATGTCTGAACACTCTCTCTCATAAACATGTGGTTCTTATTTAAGCCATAGTGCTGTTCCACTGGACGATTTTGGCTCTGTTCTTCCAGTCCCACATTCCCTGCTTTTTTCTCTGACTTTCATTTCTGCTGTGCTTTGGGTGGTGCGTGGCTGCAGGCATGACAAATATTTAAAAAGGTATTTGTTAATAATAATAATTTAAACAATTAAACAATATCAAAGATTGACTTAATTTATTTATGTCTTTATCAGTGACAGCGCACATTTATTAATTTTAACATGATGTAAGTGTGCCAGATTAAGCCAAAATACTTCCCAGGTAGCTTGAACATTAAGGCCTGTGTTACGCATGTGAAAGGTGTATGTGATGAACAGTATAAGTAGAAGAAGTTCAATGGTATACATATCCAGGGAATATGATAGTGTTGATTCAAATTATTAATAATTGACAATAACAATAGATGTTAAAATAAAATAATACCTGTGTGAATACCATATCCACTATACTATATCTGTGACTGCAATTAACAATTGCATTTCCAACACATTGGTGCTGTAGGGCATTCACTCTCTCGTTTTGTTTCTACATCTAAATGATTGCATTTTGCAGCATTTTACTTTAAGAATGGAAAATACCCTTATTGTCAAAAATTCCTTTAAAATATGAAAAACCACATTTTTGTGATTTAATTATCCGATTTTACTGGGTTGTAAAATGAAGGCGCCATCATTGGTTATAATAATTTCTGTCTGTGGTTACAGAGGAAACTCCTCACATTAGGACCGTCTCGACCTCAACAGCATCATCACCCCTCACCCCAGCACCAACACACACACACACACACACACACACACCTCTCCATCCATCCCTCTTCAATGTCTCCTTCCTAGTCAAACTCTGTAACCCCTGCATCTACCCAATGGGCGAGGGGAGCTGACAGCAGCGAGCCCTCCCTCATCTCTCTCTCTCCCCCCCTCTCTCTCAGCTCTGAGTCCACAGCGCACTGATAAAGGAGAGGTCCGGTGCGAGCATCCGACCCAGCACAGAGTCACACAGCCGACAGAACTCGCATCTTCCAACCTTTGGGTCCAGCTGTTAAAAGAATCCCTTTTCCGCCTCTGAATTAAGCAAACACCAAGGATAGGACTGGAGAGCTGAAATAGCCGACACTTGTTGCACGTCTCGTTAGGTAAACCTCCTGTCGGCAGCCGAAGTGCTCAGTGGAGACTCTGGTGCGCACATGGCACCGACTACACGCTTCTCACCCTCCTGACATTCGCGCAGCATGGAGCCACACACTGGATAATAAGGCCTACCTACTGAATGGGTGCGTAACTTACTCCACATCGAACCTTGTCTGTTAAAGTTGGGCATTTTCTTCTGAAATCTGATTTTTCGGGGGAAGTTTTGGTGGTTAAAAAGCGCAGAGCCATGCTGGGTTTAAACAGGATTCTGAGCATCCGGGCAGCCCGGATTCGGAACTGTGGTTCGCCGGGAGCCAGACTCTCATCCCGGTCTTCTTCATGCCAAAACCCCGGTGCCAGTTCGAGGATTTACTGTGCGTGTCTGTTGCTGCTGCTGCTGGTGACGCCTCGGGTGGACTCTTCATGGTGGTGAGTTGGCCTACTGTCTGCATCCATCACACCTACAGGCCTGCCTGCCAACAAGATTTATGGGAGCTCAATTTTAGATAACCTATTTTCTTATAGAATAAACAATTACGTAGATAATAATAATAGTATAATAATAATTATTATTGTTATTAACAAAATAAAATCAAGAGTCTAACTGTAAAGGGAAGGCAAGAAAATGCCACACAATTTGAACATTCACTGATCTTAATCATTTGAAACGGAGCTGGGACTACTGCCGAGCTTTGGGTCTTTCGTTAGAAACTTCAGGGATTAAAACTGCCAACGAATTTAACTTATGAGAACTATTTTAATAACCCCTTTTCCAAAAGCAAAACCCGTTCCAATTAAGTCGGAGCAGCGATTTTCCAGCAGACAGACAAGGCCATTATGAGGGTTGAGGGTTTGTATCAGTTAATTTATTATTGCGGACTCACTGTATAGCAGACAGTGCTTTTCTCATCAATGTTGCTGCGAAGGGTTGCTGGCAACATTTTAAACGTTATCAGTCTTGTTCTTATTTGTGCATTTTTGCTGCAAATAATCTAAAGGCACTGGGATTTATTAAAAAGTGTTTGATAGGCTATTATTTGTCACGAATGAGTGCATTGCCTGCATTTTTATGGGGAAAAGAAAAACTCAAAGGTATTTTCTGTCATCATTTAATTTAAGTCAAAACGCTGCTCCTGAAAAAAAAGAGTAAGAAACACTGGAGCATTAATAGTGAAAATAACCTAAATTATGAGTTTGTGAACTAGATTCAAGCTTCTTAAGGGTTTTGTTTCTAAGGCGCATGTTCTTCGTGTCAGTCTGTTGGCCTGCCATATTGAGCAATAATAATAGAGCGATAAATGTAATTTATGCCGGCGCTGTTGGCTGAGCGCGTGTTCAGCTCAGCTGGAGCCTGTATTTGACAAGGCAGAGCAGTCATTAATTCACCAGGTACCACACACACACACATACACACACACAAATGACTTCACGAAAATACCCCAAAACCAGCCATCTAGAGCATAGGTGAGGGGTGAAAAAAATATCTCATTGCCTGCGCAATAACATACGTGAAAGTGTCCATATGTGAGTGTGTTTACAGGAGAAGTGTCTGTGTGTGGGCGGGTACGGGCTGATGGAATGCCTAATAGTTTGTGTAGATTAAAAGCAGTTATGGGGGGTAGTGGGAAGAGTGTGTGTAGAGGCTTTAGCTGGGCATTATTGGCTTTGAGGGGAATTTAGCGTAGGAGATAGATAGTATTTAACTGTTCAAATGTCTGTGGGTGTACAGTAAGTGATGATATGGACAGATCTGGGGCTTTAACACCCCAGGCAGTAGCAGATATGATTGTAGAATGTTCCAGCCATTAGAAATGTGAAAAAATGCATGTATAATGATACATTTTCTTGTGAAATATAAACATGTTGATCCGTAAAGAAAGGAAACTGAGCATGAACTCGCTTTTTTTGCTACATCTTTATCAAATTTATCAGGAAATCCCAAGACGAAAGTGAAATGATTTCTTACTGATGATGATGAGAAAATGATCAGACCTTTTGTTGCGTGTGTTTCTTGTATGATCCAATAGGGCTTGAGAAGGCGACAGGGCAACAAGAGGCCAATGTAATATAGGAGGAGTTGTGGCTGCATCATCAGAAGTCAATAGAAGCTTTCCCTATTTGTCTCCCACTTGCCTATGATTTACAGGAGACTCGCAGGGCTTTACAGCATGTTGTTTTAGACCTGTGGATAATGATTTACTATCCTATGAAATCCACAAGTCCTCTTGCCTTCTCAGAGAGAAAGAGAGCGAGAAAATTAAGTCCTTTGATGAGCACTCTGTTCTTATTCCTCCTCTCTAATCCCACTCTAGGGAGTAGAGAGCCTCCTGTCTCCATCCTCTCGCCTGGCCTCGTAAAAAACGACCACACAGCTACACGCTCCTTGACCTCCCCTCGCTGACCCGCCAAAGCCCTGCAGCCACCAAGCTGCACACACACACACACACACACACACACACACACACACACACACACACACACACACACACACACATAGGAGCATGTCACAATTAGGTTTAGAGTTTATTTTGGGCAAGTTCAACGAATCATTTATCTTGAAAGGATACTGTAAAAGTCTGTTAAATTAGTGGAAGGAGAAAGATTGGAAGAAGCATGCAGGAGAACTGTGAGTAAGATGAGAATGAGCGCAAACAGGCACAAGACAGAGAGGAGCAAAATGAGTAAATGGTGTCTTAGTTTGACAGGGTTATTGGAGGCCCCGGACTTTGTGCTCTGATTTGTGACGACATGAGTTCAACTATCCCATTGGGAAACATCTAAACACACATACACATGCAGGTCTTGTGGGGAGAGGTTAAGTGCTTATTTATTTGGAGAGCGGAGTAAATGGTTTCCACTCCCCTCCTTCTCGCGAACCTTAAACTGTTAAGTGTAGTGAACTCTGACTCAAAGAGAACTGTTGCTGGAGCTCTCCTCCATGCCACTCACCACGTTTGAGTGTGTGTGTATCCACATGTGTATGCACCTACCATATGAGGGTGCCTATGTGTACTAATCAATTGCAATAATGCCATCCATCGCTGCAATACTTCGTATTCTGCACATGAATCCTTCTAAATTACGCAAGTTAGCATGGATTCAGTTCCAAACCGCCTAGAAATTTCTTGTGTTTTTTGCATCAGGTACATTGGTGCTCTGGGGGCCCGTGTAATCTGCGACAACATCCCAGGCTTGGTGAACAAGCAGCGGCAACTCTGCCAGCGCCACCCAGACATCATGCAGGCCATCGGTGAGGGCACCAAGGAGTGGATCAGAGAGTGCCAGCACCAGTTCAGACACCATCGCTGGAACTGCAGCACACTGGACCGTGACCACACCGTGTTTGGACGTGTCTTGCTACGGAGTAAGTCCATGTGTGTGTCTACACGTATGTCTGTCTGATGACTGACTTTGTGGCCAAAGAGTATAGATACTGAACCTGAACCTTAGCTACTATCTCACTCCTCATTCTCACCCGTCTACTTCACATTTACTGCCTTATCTCTCCCTTCTCTGTCCTTCTCCGCTTGCTCTGTTCTTTCTCAGATCTTTCATTCTCCTACTCACGAATGCTGGTGCTTCATGTTTATAGTTGCTAATGGACTGTTGTTATGCCTTATGCCTCGTCAATAAACACACAGGCTTTGAGGCGTGGGCTTGTCGTCATTTTGTTTTTCCACTCCTGCCAGAGCTCTCTGCTTTTTAACAGATTTATGCCTATACACATATGCAAACATGCACACATGTTAACACACTGTACATATTTTCCAACTATTTTTTGCAGCCAGTGCATGTATAATTCCGCCATATGAAGGGATATAACTGCAGACAGTCTGAATCATGACCATTTATTAAATAACAGACAGACAGGGGCCCTTCAGTAAAAACACCTGATAGCCAAGTGACATTGGTGTCTTGAAGTCAGTTGGTTAGCATGAAAGATTAAATGATGACTTTTATTTTGTAATTATACTGCAGTAGCTGGTATAGCTCATTACTGCTGCATTCTGAATACAAAGCATGGACACAGTGATGCACCTGTAAGTCACTGTTGCATGCAGTGCAATCCGTAAAAAGAGGAACTCTATGATGCTATATCTTAGGGGTTATGATCGTGGATTATGCTTCCTCTTGACTTTGTTGCTTTTTGAGCAAGTCACATTGGTAAATTCTTCATTTACAGCAGTTCATTTTAGTGTATCTGGATTCAGGTTGCGCAAAATAAGGTGCTTGTCTACACTTAGTATCAGGAGTCACTGACTCTCCTTGGCTTGTTACTGTCCCTCTTCCAGCCATCCTAAGCATGTGTGGGGGCCAACGATGCATGGAAAAAAGTAGCAGATATGGAGATACAGGCGTGTGTGTGTGTGTGTGTGTGTGTGTGTGGTGGAAAGGAATAAACAGTAATGTAGATGTAAATATTTAGAGATTTTCTCACTGTCAGACAAACAGCGCAGGTTTGAATGATTACCAGCAATGCCCTCCTCCATCCTCCCCCACATACACCCCTCAACAGCACCCACTGCCCCCTTCTCCACACCCCAGAGATGGAATGGGACATTCCAGTAAATACAGAGCAAGCAGGTTGGATCACACAAACTCTTCTGGCCCAGGCTGGATCAGATAGGTTTGCAGAGTGAACGTGTATCTTGTTTTCAGATACAAAAGTCTCCCAGCCGTACTCATTTATGATTAGTACACCATCAGTTAGTTTTGTTATTGTGTTATTTTGTTGTGCTGGTACTTGAGCATTTCCATTTCATGAATCTTAATCCTTCTACGTCATTTCAGAAATAAATATTGCTTCACTCATGTATTTATGTGTTACTCTTCTGGACAGTGTTTTACTTTCAAAACCAAATTTATAACTGTGATGCATTATTATTTATATTTATTTATCTTAGACTACAGATTGTGGAATAGTTTGCTACAGCCTTTAAATACTTCTTACAACTGAGGTTGTAATAATTATGAGTCTGAGCATGGAGACAGTTCAATGGACTCAAGAAACAAATGTACTGTACTGTACTGTACTGTACTGTACTGTATGCACCTTTTGTTAACATCCAACTGCGAGCCAACCTCATATAAAATAAGATTAAAAGCCTGACATCCTGTTTACACATGGTGCGTGGCGAAAGCACATGGGCATTTGTGACTGAAAAATGCGGCTGACAGGGTCTAACAAATTGTTTATCATCTGGGGAGCGTGACCACATTTCATGGCAATCTTTATTTAAAAATTTTAGGAGGATCTATTGGCAGAAATGGAATATAATATAATATATGAGTATGTTTTCATTAGTGTATAATCACCACTACAGAAGGAGCGGGTCTCCTTCTACGGAGTCCGCCATGTTGAACTGACATGTTTCCACAGTAGCTCAGAACAGACAGACCAAAAACTGGCTCTAACCTTTCTCGTTTTTTGCGAGTTTCACGACCACCGCAGTTTCTCGTACAACCTTGGAAGACAAGCAGTATTCAGTTGGTTGCAATCTGCAACTTTTCTAGATACCACTAAATCCTACACACTGGTCTTTTCATTAGTCATTCAAGATAAAATTTGTATTAAAGGTTACAGTCCCAAAGGGGCTGAAACCCTTCAGTGTTTGTGCAGCCGCAAATGCTCAAATTGCCGTGAGCTGGAATGAGCTAGAAACACGAAACTGGAAATGATGTGCATGTGCTTCCACAGAAATATGAACCCAGTTGACAAGATGGTGGCACAGTAATTAAGGCCCAAAAATGCAGTTTTGAACAGACCACGCCCCTCACACTGTAAGTCTGAATGACTTAAAATTTCTTACACAAGTCCAGCTCAATGTCAAAACCTCTTGGATCACTAAAGTCCGCCTAACTAGATTTTCCGCCATTTAGAATTTTTTGAAAAACATCTACTAAACTGCAGGTCTGATTGCAACCAAATTTTTTGGTTGATCATCATTGGACCAAGTCTATCAAAAGTTGTAGACAGCTTATTGATATCCAATGAACCACTGAACTTCAAAAGCAGAGTGGCACAGCACATAAATAGACCAAAGTCAACAACCAGTTGGGCCAATCGTCACAAAACGTACAGACAGAATATGTCCATAGATGTACCTGAAACATAACCTGAATTCAAAATTGACTGCTAAGGGGCGCTACAAGGGCAAAAGGGCGTGTGTGGCACAACACGAAACACACTATAAATCAGAAATTGTTTGTTTTCTTCATTCTATTTGTGGAAAACATAGCTTTTCTCACATCTAGGTCACATTTGAGCAGGTCTAGATCAAAAGCTTTAAACTTCCCCCAGTCTTTGTTGGCTTGAATGCCAGAATTGCCACTTGCGGCTATATTTTTTTAGTAGGAGTTGATGTTTCTAGGGTGAAAAACGCTCAATGTTTTTGAATTGATTCACAAATTCCAAAAAATGTTTGTACATTGTTAATAAAGTTATGTTGATCGAATGATAAAATTGGAACTTAAAAGTAAGAGCACATTGCAGCAACCAGACGATGTACAGAAAGCACGTGCTAGAGTTATTTTTTTAGTTCATCTTCAAAAAAGGCATGTGTTTGTGCACATTTTGGATTTAATTATTTAATAATTAGCTAAGAGTTATTTCAATAATTAGTATTAAGCTAACTATTTTGTGGATACTTTGTACCCCACCACCCAGAGACTAGCTAACGTCAGTGGAGTGGAGCACCGAACTCCAGCACTAAGAAACAAGAAAAGCTGACCAACTCACACTGCAGCACTTAAAACTCCCAGCCAACTCTGGTCTTGTGAAGAAAATGACTTGAGACAGTGCCTGTGAAGCATTTTAGATAACAATGGCTTTACCCGGTACTAACACTGGAGCAGAGGCTGTTCTCCACTGCTTGTTAATAACAACACAGCAGAGTTGCTATTACGTCATATGTGAAAACCACTTATGTCTGTTAGGTTGACCGAGTAACTAAAGATGGACAAGTTCTTCTGCCTCTTGCTGCCATGTGTTTTTCGAGGCATTAATTCCCACAGGCACTGTAAAAAGCAACTGTGACCAAGCACTATATCTAATTCTCTATGCGCGTTTGGCCTAACAATAGATGAGTCATATTCTAAGGAACTAAGGAGACCAGAAAAGCACAGCAATGGTAGAAAATATTGTCATGACATCACCCTGGCGCTGATTAATGGGGTATCACTATGTCTGTATTTAAACAATTTATGTGAGCAGAGGAGAGCCCCGCAGCTAGGATTATTTCCATGATAATATTTAAACAGAGCTGTCCTATACTACTCATCAGGCCTGATATGCCCCCATCAGCTGCACCTTCATGTCCTGATGGCTCACGCCCAGACCTGGTCATGGCATTACGTGTATCAGTCTAAGCATGTTAACATGTGGGCTGCACTGTTTTAGATAATCTACTGTATTGCATGAGATATGAGCAACTGCAGTTTCTGTATTCAATAATAGATTGTGTTATTCTAACTTCTACCTCAGTCTAACCTCTCTGTTTATTTTTTACTTTTGTGCTTTCTCTCTCTCCCTGTCTCTCTTTCTCAGACAGTCGTGAAGCAGCATTCGTTTATGCCATCTCCTCAGCAGGAGTGGTATACGCGCTCACTCGTGCTTGCAGCCAGGGGGAGCTGAAAACGTGTAACTGCGACCCGCACAAGCGTGGACGGTCTAGTGATGAAAGAGGGGAGTTTGACTGGGGTGGCTGTAGTGATAATATCAACTACGGGATAAAGTTTGCCAAAGCCTTCATAGATGCCAAAGAGAGGACTGTTCGAGACGCACGGGCGCTCATGAACCTACACAACAACCGCTGTGGCAGAACAGTAAGTGATTAAAGCAGTGTCAATTTACCCAAATAACAAAAAAGCGATATGTGGATAATGATCACGGGCCTTTGCATTTACACTTGGTGTTACAGTTAATGTGTTCTCGTTATCTCGATTCCACCTGCATTGTGATTTAATCTCTATATGCAAATCAGGTAGGTGGAGCAGGCCAACTAGTGGATGATGCAGTTTGGTGACCTATAAACTTATTGGAGGGATTTTTTCTTAACAATGCAGCCAAACTGTACACACAGCATTGCATTCACACCTTGCTGGGATCTAATATCAATGCGAGCCAGACCACCTCCAGATGAGGTCTGGTCAATCCGTATTGCAATTCATCCAGAGAGGATTTTAGGGCTGTCACATTTTATTTAAAATTCAAAACTACCGTTCGAACGTAGGAAAATATTAAATATTTGATCTGCAATCATCTCTTCACTTGAGCCGTGTCTTTTACTCTAGCGGGGGGTGTTCCTAAAATGCACTGTTAGTCAGTTTACTAACTTTGTAAAACGCATTTGCCTTAAAAAGTTAATGTGTCACTCAAGTGAGGTGGTGGAGGCACCACAAATTTACAGAAATGTACTCATGTGCTGAGGCAACAGGCAGGCAGGACAATAAAAAAGCATGGGCAGAGTTGTAAGCACAACCTGTGGGTGCTAGAATGGTTAGCAGGCTAAACAAGAGCATTACACAAGTTGAATATTAAACTGGCTGGACATTGGAGAAATTCATGATTTTGTGTGTCAGCATTCAATCTGATTTAATTCTGCATAAAGAAAGCAAGGTGCGCTAGCAGCGAATATACCTTCCTCATAGAAATTAATAGGGAGCAAAATCCGGTGTGACCACAGCTACAATGTATTTTAGGATAAGCTAGGTGGCTTGCATTCAAATTTGATTCAACTTTTTGTTTGATTTTTTTATAAAAGTGACAGTCCTAATGTATGTACAACTTGCATTAACCTGTGTTTGTCCTTTTATGCTCACAGCATTAAAAAATACATTTAGAGAATTCAACAGCAACAGCTCTTTTCAGAAATAGTGTCCCCAAATCTCGGGATCCAGAGACTTCACTGTGACTTCACAACAGCTCTGATAGGGACTATTTCTTTCGTATAAAATAGCTGAGATACAAACTGTTCATAGAAATCTGTGGATTATGCAGACTGAATTTCTAATATAATTTTTCAATGCTTTGAACACCTCAAACAAAAATCCTTTCACCTCCATTGTATTGGAGAGGAGGCAGACATTTTAGAGGTGGATATCTATCACGAAAGCCCAGCAAATGAAACCAAAAATGAACTGCAAGACTAGATACCACTAGAGGTATATTAAGTGAAATTTGGTTAAATAAGCCCAGGATATGTTCCTGCTTTTGCCCTGCATTTTTAGAACATTTAAAACCAAATGTATTGATGTCTAAAACAACATACACACAATCCCCACTTCTCTCTCTTACATGTATATAGGCAGTGAAACGATTCATGAAGCTGGAATGTAAATGTCATGGCGTGAGCGGCTCTTGCACACTGCGGACATGTTGGATGGCCATGTCAGACTTCAGGAAGACCGGTGACTACCTGAGGAGGAAATACAATGGGGCCATCGAGGTGACAATGAATCAGGATGGGACTGGCTTCGCTGTAGCTAACAAAGCCTTCAGGAAGGCCACCAAGAACGACCTGGTCTACTTTGAGAACTCTCCGGATTACTGCCTACAAGATAAATCGGCAGGTAAGACAGCAAAGGGAGAGAAGAAGAAGGAGGACTGAAAGACACAGATAGGCAGTTTCTCATGGATGTTGATGGATTGCCCTGACTGTGTTATGTTTTAGGGGTGTTATGTATATGTTGTGTATATGTTCATGCATGACTAGTGTGTTTATCTGTGTGAATGTCAGTGTGTGTGTGTGTGTGTGTGTGTGTGTGTGTGTGTGTAATGGTAGTCAGATAACACAGCAGGCCTCCCGTGTGATGTCTGTGGAAGCTAATATCCTTGTACCCTGGGGACATCATCGTTCTGTGACCACCTGACCTCTATCAGTCTCTGTCAACACACACAAACACACACACACAACCCCACGATCAGAGAATGTGTTGATCAACATTTACACAACACACCTAATCAGGTATGGCTGTTTCTGATTGGCTGGTTGATGGATGAAAAACTTTCTGACAAACTTTTACGATGTTTGACATCAACACCTCCATTACTTGGAAGTTCTGTCCAGTTCTTCTTCGTCCTTGCTCCCCTTGTCTGTCTTTCACATCGTCCCTTGGTCCATCCTCCCCCTCTTTCTCACCTTCCCAGTGGAATCCACTGCCTAGGGACACAAGCGGCTAATTTAAAAAAAAATCACTTCTTTCTGTCTGTCACAGTCTTTCCCTCTCTATCTGTCTGAACTAAGCATAGCTGGAGGGCAGAGTGGGCCTCAGAGTGTGAGAGCCTGTCTGTCTGTCACGCTCCACTGTCCATTTAACCCTCACACACACACACACACGGACACACACACACACCCATAGAGTGGCTTCAAAGGGAGCAGTGGCTTGGGAAAGGCAGTGTAACTATAGGCCACTCTACCAACACTGCATAGTTGTGTGTGTGGGTCTGTTGTTCTATGGGCAGCTTGTTGTGATAGGTAGCAGTTCAAACAGGGAGCTTCTCACACAAAACACCAGCACTAATCTCTGTGGGGATGACATTCACATAAGACACAGACAATATGCCACTGCGTTAGGTAATAGCCAGACTGCTAAACACTCTGATATACACTCAACAACGGTGCTACTGCAGATCAATTATCGCACCAAATAGAGCTAAACTGAAACTAAAATTTTGGGGTTCTGTTCCAGGACTAAGAAAACCTAATTTGAACCAGTGAAATTTGTAATAATGCAAATTACCAAAGGTCCAACCCAAAAATACAAACTTGTTTACCGTATATCCTACAGTTCACGCCACACCATTTGTCTAGACAGAAATGGGGAATTTGGGAAAAACTGTGTAATGTTCTATTTAGTATTTCTGTTTTAGCTCCCTTTAAAGAACACCATTTTCCACAAGCCAGAGACTGTCACAGACTCACAGACTAAATCTAAACAAAATAAAATATTAACACTAATAGAATCAATTCGCCATTTTTGGGAAGGGGTAACATGGTGACAGTTGTAGCATGAGGTTGCTATGACTACTGTCACAGAGGAGAGGGTGTTTCTGGGTCCTGTCCTGATTGACGCACCAAAACAACAGTAAAAGCATTATGGGATTCGTAGTATTAGCAGTTAATGCGCTGCATAATACTGGCAGGCCAGCCAGTCATTTGGTGTTGCCTCGCGGGCCAAATACAATTACACTGTGGGCCAGAGTTTGACACCTATGCTTTAAGGTATTCAAAGTTATCACTATACACTCTTTATATAATGCCTGAACACTGCCAAATCAGAATAATGGGAGGTGTTCTTATTCTTCCCATTCTGTCAATATTGCATGAATGCAGCATAAATGTCACCAGTCGTATGGTGGGCTATGAAAATGGACACAAAGGGCAAAATGGCGTAGCTGTTTTTCATACAGCAAAGATTACAGCTAAAAAGTTAGAGAGATAAAATTAGAAGAGAGCGTGGATGGATACCAGGAGGGTTAAAGTCACAATGGCATGTAATAAGTGTACATCCACACTGGACAACTTTCATGGGAGCTGCAGTTGTTGCAACTGTTAAAATCATGAAGGGTTGTAGTAGATACTTATTTATCTTAGAATATGATAGTAACCCAGGAACAAGTTTCACTATTTTAGAAAAAACAATGAAAGTAACCCTCAATTAGAGATTGCATTGAGTCACAGAGGCTAGTGGAACAGCAGCTAGCCTCGAAGTGACGTTAAGACTAGGGGTGTGACTAAGGATTGTAAACCTGCTGATTGCTTTCTTGATTAATTGTTTGTAAAATAAAATGTCAGAAAATAGTGAATGTCCTTCACAATTTCATAAAGCCCAAGGTATCTTGAAATTACTTGTTTTGTCCAGCCAATAGTCCAAAAAAGATATTCAGTTTCAGCAAATCCCACAACTGAGAAGCTAATACTAGGGAAAGTCTGACTTTAACTTGCTTGAAAAATTACTTAACTGAATATCAAAAGAATTGGAGATTAATATTTATTTCATTGATTAATCAGTTAATCAAATAATCATTTCAGCTCTCTATAGAAATAACCAACCAGTTGTTGTCTTTTTTCAGTCGAAGAACTGGCAGAGAAGTAAAACAAGACCAGTTAAGAGAAAATAGCTTAAATAAAATGTTAGCTTTTAATAGCTAACTCTTTTGTACTCTTGTGCAGGCTCCCTGGGCACGGCTGGGCGGGTCTGCAATAAGACATCTCGCGGCACTGATGGCTGTGAGGTCATGTGCTGTGGGCGGGGCTATGACACCACGAGAGTCAAGCAAATCACCAAGTGCGAGTGCAAGTTCAAATGGTGCTGTGCCGTGGAGTGTAAGGACTGTGAGGAAGCTGTGGACATACACACGTGCAAAGCCCCCAAACGAGCTGAGTGGTTGGACCAGACCTGAGGACACGCCCCCTCTACCCCCTGTAATGCAACCCCACCCCTTTCCCCATTACAGGACATCCTGTGGAACATGGCATTCTGGAAAAGTTTGTCTGAAAGTGCTCTGCGTCTCCGCCCTCCCCTGCCCCCACCTCGGTTCATCATTGCATGGCTTTTCTACCTGTCTTTGTGAAAGCACTAGAATTCAGTACCCATCAATATGAATTAATACCCATTAGCCCCTATTTGTGAATGACCCAGTGACTGAACTGCTGGGATCAGATGATGAACGGTGAACACTTTGGGGTTCTGGTGGATTGGGCTTTAATCAAAGATTCAGTCCAGACGGCCTTTTTTCTAGTGTGTTGTTCTGGGTTAAAAATGGTTTGCTGCTTTCATGATGCTTTAAACTCACATTTTTACATTAACTGAGCCTTCAAACGTATCCAGTATTATTACAACAACATCATATACTCACATAATTTTCTTTCTTTTTGGGGGGAAATACACTTTTATCTACCAAAAACAAATACTTGGTTGGACTTTGGAAAGTAGCTTGACAAGTGAACTTTGAGAAGTGGACATCTAAGTGTAATTTTGGCTCTGTGTGGCCAAACAGAAGTCCAGGTAGAGGACTAAGAGGACAGGGAGACACCAGGTGAATAAATGGACAGATGCGTCATTGGAACTTTGAATGCAGCTGTAAAAAAAAAAAAAAAAAGAAAAAAAGAAAAGACTGTTTAAAGAGATTTATTTAAATTGTAAAGTGTTGTTTCATTTCTCATCTGCGGATGACACTGCACTACATTGGCTGATATGAGGAGAGAGAAGAGCACTCCCATTATTATGATTATACAGTGTACTCTAGTTTTCAGTGTGTAAGACGACAAACTGCTGCTGACAAGAAGAAGATGAAGAAAAAAAGAAGAAGGCCTAGATGGTCATTCTGTCACACGTAACCACAACATCAGAAAGATTTCACGTCTCTGCTCTCCAGCTTGCTTGTATAACATTATGTATATTGCCTTATCTAAACAGATGTTCATATGAAATATATGGTGCATTAGTATGACACTGGAATCTTTGTTTTTTGTTCAGACAGACAAACATAGAGGTTGAAGGCAAGAAATAGTGCCGACAGAGCAGACCTAATCAGCGTGACCGGGCAGGATAGTGAGTAAATTGAGTTGCACTGCTGTCATAACCTGCCGTGTTCCCATCACACACACTCACATATACACATACACACACCATCGCTGCTCCTCACCAGCATGAGTTGAGAAACACCGGGGCAGTAATACTACAATCTATGTCAGTAACAAAGGCTGATTCTGTGTGAGTTGGGGTGGGGTGTGTTATATCAGTCAAGGGGAGGGAAGTGTTTGATTAAAGGCCCAACCTGAACCCAAACCCCTGCTGGCCTCATCCCACCCCTCGCTATGTGGAATTCCAGGTGGGTCCCAGGCTAATGACTAGATGGCCATAATTACCCGGGGCTGTTGATAGCTGGTGATTGGACATGGTCGTGCCACAGAGGACATAGTGTGGGCTCCTGCTGGGACCACATTTAATCAAAGGCTTCTTGGCCAGCTTATCAAAGGGAATACTTTCCAGCAATCTTCTCTGCCTCAGCCCCCTCTGCTCCCCAGACTCTCACTCCAGTTCAGTCTCTGTTATATTGGAGCCCAGAGACTCCTGATAACGTGAATTCAAAAGGATATTGCACACAAGCGCAAACTTAAGACAAAAGTAGTGTAAACACACCTGCATGGATACCTTTTTTGAGAGGCCAAACGACACAGTATTAATTAATTGCCTTTCTGCTCAGCAAGCCTGTACTGTCATATAACACTATTACATTTTTCTGGAAGGTTCTAACCCTGTAAGCCGTGTTGGTCAGTGTGTCCTGGTGATAAGATCATCTCTCCTTGCCCAGACTTGGGACAGGATGCAGCCATGTTCAGGGCTGATTGGACACATCGATTCAATGACACAGGAAATGCAAGGCATCTGCCCTGGACATACCTTAATGCAGGAAGCAGACACAAACTCACACACAGCAGCTCAGATGAAATTAAAAATTGCTCTCCTTAGACTTTTCAATCAATACAATCTCTTTCATGTGATACTGCTTTACAATCAGTTTTTAATTAACTAATATTAGGATTCACCTTTAAGTCTACCAACCACATCTACCCCAAAAAGAGCCCTCCGCATCATAGAAGTGGTTTCTTAAAAGCCAGGAATCATACCATTAGATAAGATAAGCTTTATTGTCCCTCAGGGTAATATTATCAAGCAATTCTAGTCATTGAGACTATTCTAGTGCCAGCTTCCTGTGGCAGGGTCAATCTGTGTCCTGGATGCCAGGCTGAGAGCATTCCTGTTGAGGAGTGTCACAGGCAAACCATTAGTCTTCGCAGCAGGCAGCGCTGTGGGCGAGGGAGACTGTACTGACTGAGGGCACAGAAATGGCAATTGCTGAGATCTAGGAATGCCAAGCAGTCAGAAGATCATACGGGTTTTAAACAAAATTCCAGGTTAGCCAAACTAATTCAGAAGAAAAAACAAAGACCAAAAGTAATATTATCACTTTATTTTTCATTTTTGACGTGCAGTACTTGTGGTAGTTATGTTATATGTTATGGCTAGTTCACAACCTGTCTGAATGTCTTGACTACTCCCAATTAATTTCCCTGTTGTAGCAAGATTGCAATGTTTCTGGATCTCAGCAATTAACTTTGTGGGTCTAATGTCATCATAACCAATAGAAACAATAGCCAAAGCTACAAAATAAGACCCAATAATGTAATAAATCTGAATTATCCTTTAATTCCTCAACAAGGCCATGTAATCTGACTGGGACCATTGCTCAGAGAGCAGCTTTGTGCTACAATCACAGGCACAAGTCAATCAGATCAAACTGTGGTTCAGCTGAACTTCTTATTTTTTCTGTTGTCCAGTTGTACAATACTGGCTCTGTACAAACTGGTACACTCACTGACACACACATTTCTGCAGTATCTTTAGACTATTAGCCATGCAGAAAGCACACATGGCCCCAATCATTTATTTAACATCATCATAGTTATTCTTAACTATGTCACCCTTTTTTACACTTGTTCTATATTCTCTCTCTCTCTCTCTCTCTCTCTCTCTCTCCCCCCCGTGTCTCGGTACTGACAGTTATGTAGATTTATCAACCTTCTGTCCAGGCTGTAATGCGTGTCAGTCTGAGCTCTTGTTGCCAAATGACAACAACCCTGAGAATAGAGGATGAGCTTCACTCTGATTATATATACACACATAAACACATACAGCATGAAGGCCCATGGACAGGACTGGGCCCAACACCTAGACGGTTTGAGCTGACTTAAAATCAAGAGGTGTCAGACAGAGAGAAGGAAGACAGCGAGTCAAATGGATGGATGAGGGTAAGAGAGAACTGTCTAGGGTTACTTAGAGACCTAGAGGGCATGTTTATCAGCAGATCTTAATCTGAGCAGAAAGAACTGCGTTCCCCACAATTCATCATCATTACTTGCCTCACCTGCCACCTCCCTCTGACTGCCTCCTTCCACCTCCCTCCTGCTCCTTGCCTCTGATACAGGCTTCTGTCTGTGGGAATCTAGTTGGAGACCCCACCAACCATTCCCCAATAATATTCACCTTGGGGTGGTCCGGGTGTCAGCCAGGCGATCTGTTTCGCACACATTTTCACATGTGCATACCTGCAGGCTAGGATAGGACCACCTCAGTGCCCCTCTGAGCTCACCTATCACCTGTCTGGTAAAAACCCCCAGTATATGAGCAAACCTTTCTACTGTGTCACTCTATGTGCAAACATACAAGTGTGTGGTGGGATGAGTTTACCCCTCAGGGCCCGTAGAACTTGGGTCTTTTTTCTGTCTGAGGTTGGAAGGGGAGTCTGGCGAGGTCAGGAGTCATAAAGTTTAAGTGTATCAACAGAGAACCTTCAGCACCATGAACATCCATTACTGATCTGTCGCCTGTTGACACCTCCTAAACATTAATGGCTTGGCCACATAGCTAAGCTCTTCTCTGGCTGGCCAGCAAAGAGGTGAACTTCTTCAGAAGAACACCTGCTCTGCTGGATTAAAATCTGGCCTACAGTGTAGCTGCTTACAGTGTCAACTCTTCCATTCGTCTTTCATCCTTTCGCTCTGCCTCCATATGTTGGGATGGGTGTCAGCCACTAGGTATTAGGTGGTGCAGCTTTGTTGGGAACAGGTTTGTGTTGGGAGGCTGTGGGAGCAGTAGGGGGTGCATATTTATTAGGGAGCTCAGGCTAATATTTATGTGACCTGCCAGGACCCGAAGGGTGTAGAGACAGAGAGGGAGAGAAAGTATGAGTATGACTTTCAGCATCTACATTAAGGGAAAAGGCAATCACGACACAAAACACTTCTCCTGAGACCTATAGAAAAAAATGTCCACTCACCGTTGCATGTAAAACATTTGCGGTGCATCTATAAATGCTCCAATTACTGACACATACAACACATGCACGTTGACCTCAATGAATTTTCCGTGAGTAGAAGCCTGTATGATCTGACACAACACCAATTTGTCATTCCTAATTTATCTCTGATATAACTCATTCACTGCTAGGCCAGAAATCAAGCTTAGTGTCAGATAGCAGAATATTCAGCAGGTCGGGCGCACAGACAGCCACCATGAGGGTTAAAGGACAAAGAGTGTTGGTGTTAAACCTGAGTCTGACAGTTAGTTGCAGTGAATTATTCACCGTACAAGGTGTTGGCTGCCATGTGACGAGGTTTGTATATGTGTGTGGCAGTATGAGTGTGTTTATCTCCCTCCCTGTGTGGGAATTTACAGACACACCTCGCAAGGCACAAACAACAGTGACCTGGAAAAATTGTCGAAATTCCACCAACATACCAGGGAATTTGGGGGTTTGGGTTGACAATACACACTGACACACACACACACACACACACACACACACACACACACACACACACACACACACACACACACAACGAGAGAAAGAGATATAAGGGAAACAGGAGAGATACAGGGTCAGGGTCAAATTGTGTAGGCCTTACAGACATAGATACCAGTGAGTGATACCAGCTGACACACTGATGCTGACACTAACAGTGATACCATGGCTACCTGAGTGACATTGATAGATAGCACTGAGCCATCCCAGTATGCACACACAATCAAACCAAAACTCAGCTCATGCCTATGACTTTTATGCAGCACATACTTTTCCAAAGGGTTGTACTCCACAAACCTCTGCCACGAGGAAAGAAATCTATGTACCAGACGCAATTTTTAAAGAGTCTAAA
The DNA here is from genome assembly GCA_011952105.1 of Coreoperca whiteheadi. Classification (NCBI taxonomy): domain Eukaryota; kingdom Metazoa; phylum Chordata; class Actinopteri; order Centrarchiformes; family Sinipercidae; genus Coreoperca; species Coreoperca whiteheadi. The sequence goes on along the minus strand of CM022479.1, from coordinate 16,729,660 downwards.
CACTGAGGAAAAAATAACAAGTGGCAAATGGGAGAAAGGTGAAAACATCTACTGGGTGTGTCTACCTGAACGCAAACATGTTCACAACTGTGCGTTTATTGTTGCTTAGAGTGGAGTTGATGTGTTTACCACATCACTGGAGCCAACGTCCCACTCCCAGTCTCCTAGACTCTTCACTTTTAATAACACAAACCACTAAAGATACACATAAATTCACTCGTACAACGAATCCCAAACTCACTCCACACAAACAAACACTCTCCATGTGGAATGCGGGAGACTGTCTTGTTTGTGTTTTGAGGTGCGGCTTTCTCCAATTTAAATTTTCCTTCCCAAAATATACTGTATATTTTCGTTGGCACTTAGATTGGCCCAGACATAGAATTATAGAAATTTGGGATTATCTTTATCATCATATATGTCTTTTTCACAATCAATGTGCTGATCCCTGCAGCCCATTGCAGCAGTAACAAGCCTACGCACTACCCCCAACTGGGCTTCACCTTCTGCCAGAAGCCGAGACAGCTGATCAAGGCCACAGTACGGTAGCCTCAGTCACCCAGTAAACAGTGGTAAATAGAGCAAGCACTTGCCATGAAATGGAGGAATACTGCGCATACAAAACATTTACACAGAGCTGCCATGGGAACAATATCATTTCAGTTTTACAATAAAGTGCTGGTGTAACAAAAATACAGAAGGAAACTCATCCGTCCCTCTCTCCATTCAGAGTAACTTGTTTATGCTTTGCCGTCCCACTCTCTGTAAGGACATGATTCAATCAAGTATAATAGAACTTTCACTCAGGCTTAACCCAGCTTTATTGCTAATGCTACAAGACCCAGTTCTGGATTTCATGTCAATAGAGGTTTTACTGTTACTGCTAATATCTGCACTTTGTTAACACAGATTTGACTTTTAATTTTGAAATCCGAGGAACATTTCAACTGGCTACTTCAAATTAGAGAAATGCAACATATAAAATCAATGAAAAGTAAAACTTTGTTTTAGTAAAGTTACATTTTTGTCATTTTTTTGAATAGGAAATTCTACTGAATGCAGTGTAACAGGCCATAAAGACACTACAACAGGATAGGACAAAAACACAATGATGAAAATACACCCTAATATGTTCACCAAAAGGGACCATATGTAACATATGTTACATATTGTCATATTTAACACAATAATGCAGTACCAACCATCTGCCTAATTACAGACAAAGGCTCAGGAGAGAATAGAAGCAGTCACATCAAATTGGTGTCCCAGTGCCTAAAGGAATTCTGGTATTTTAATTATACCTACTGTCAGCCAGAAAGGCTGGGACACACCACACCTTGTTTTGGCAATATCATGCTGTGTCCACATTCTCCTTCAGTAACTAAAGCCAACTACTGACTGTGTTTTGATTCACCTCAGTCTGAAAAACTGCTCCTTTTGTGCAAAGCCTGTGGGGGCAGACATGGCAGCTCCAACTTCACAGGTGTATATTATAGATCATACATCCAACACATGAACATATATGAAAGGATATACACACGCAAGTACACTGTAAATGCAAACTCCCATTTACACCAGATACACAAATTCACACAGAGGTTGTTAAAGCATAAATCACTCTTATACAATGCATGGTCTCCCTTGTGCAGAGAAAAGCAAATGTTGAGTTACTGACTGACTAGCTCCACTATTCACATACATATACTGCATACAAACACTAAAACTAGCTCATCAAATTATATCTTCATGATAAATATATTGATATAAAGGTATATTATGGTGGAAAGATGTTGAAAATGACACCAGGAAAATGGTTTTCATCCTGGCTACTGTCAAAAAATGTCGAAGATGTACATGACTTAAAGGCATTTTTTGCATGTGTGCATGTGTGTGAACACATGCATAACATGGGCAGCATGATTTTGTTCTCACTACTCACAGTACTATGCTCACATCTTCATTATTGGCTTGGAGCTCCATCTCTATCAAGTGTTTGAACCGGGATAGTTTAGGGGAGAGTAAACAACAGTCTAATGTGTTTATCAAACACTAAAGCACACACCAACAGCTGTTTACCACACAGAGAACCAAGCCTCATACAACAACAACAGCACGAGAAACATGTAATCTGATGGAGTTACAGGGGAAGGGAAGATGATGTTGAAGGGGGTCTTCGACTGGTTGGGGGAGTCAATATGGCCACCCTGCATGTGAATTTCTATCTGCTGCAACACACTCTCTCACCCAATAGTTTAGAGTCAAAGAGGGAGAGTGAGTGAGAGAGGAAGCTATGTATACTTGAAAAGCCTCCTACTCCTGGTAAAAAAAATCAATAAACATGATTCCACTTCACAAAAATACACCATGCCAGACTAAAATACATGCAGGAAAACCTAGAAAAACAATCATGAGTATACACGCAAGAATACTGTACACAAAAGAAAACATACATGCAGATGTAATCACCAGGACTATCCATCACGGCCACAGCCTCCAGTATAACTGATTATCAGTTCATTAGGTGTGGTGAACCAGTGATGTAGCTCTGTCCCCTTAGGGGAAAGCGAGTTTAAGAAACGGTGAAGGATGAATTACTAAAACCAATGTAAAATACAGATGAGAAATCAATTACAGGGATGAAACTTTACATGCATTAAAAAGGTAAAAGTAATATAGAACTGCAAGCAGGTACACGTGAGGTCCTTGCCCATGGGACAAACACAAATAGATGAATAGATGAAATACTGCAACTTGCCTATTTGTCTTCACACAGAAACAGAAAGGAGCATCACCAAATCCGGTCTGACGCACTTTGCATGTTAAATTGGATGATTCTAGTATTTACTATTTAGGTTTGCACATCTACACTGTCAACGTTGTTTGTGTGCCTTGGACAAATATATATGTGCATCAAAATTTCCCTGGAATAGAAAATTAATCCCTACTTTATGCAGCCAACGTTCCTTTGTTTTCTAAGTCATGATCTGATAATAGTTTGACATTTTGTAAAATATATGCTTATCCACTTTCTTGTCGAGAGTCAGATGAAAAGGTTGATTCCACATTCATGTCTGTACAGTAAATATGAAACTACCAACAGCAGCCTGTTAGCTTAGCACAAAGACTGGAAACAGAAAGAAGTCAGCTAGCCTGGCTCTGTCCAAAGGCAACAAAATCCACCTACAAGCGCCTCTAAAGCTCTAATTAATATGTTATATCTCATTTGTTTGAATTGAACAAAAACCTAAGTGTAAAATGACACGTTGTGCTGAGCTATTTCTTGGCTGGGCGCAGTAACTTCCTGGAGTCTCGGCTAGTGGCCTGGCAACCTTATGGTGACAACAAGACTCCCCCCATGAAACCATGTAATGTTTTTACACTTCGGTTTTTGTACAGATTAAACAAACAAGATTAAATAGCATTTGAAGTGCTATTTAATCTAATTTGTTTAATCTGATGTGCTAGTTTTAGTGTTTGTATATGGTATGTATGGTTGTGGATAGTGGAGCTGGACATTTGTGTGTGTCCCATCGGCAGATCTCACACATTGCTGCTTACAGATATATTTTTTTCAATGTTGTTTTCATCCTCATATAAAATTTAAAGTATATACAGTAATTCCTTCAACTGAACTCTCTGTATTTCAGATTGGTTTTAGTCATTTATAGTTTTAGTGTTTGAATATAGTGTGTGTGTGCATAGTGGAATTTACAGAGCCACTGAAGGGTCATGACAGGATTGTTTTTTCTGAACTACTTTTGCATTTCCCCGCCATTAGTTTTGTCTTCCCTCACAATACTTTTGCATTCCCCCTGATCCGTAGGAACTGTTAGTGTGTTGGTCTAGTCCAGTTATAATGCTGTAAGTTATACTACAGACAGGATGATGTGACACTTTACATTATGCACTTTCTGGCTTTGGTGGTTGAAGCTTTGGCTGTGGATATGGTTATTGCTCAGGCTATGGCTGCAGGCATCCTTGCATCTGTTTCTCGTGTACTACATGCAAAGCACAAATGCCAAGTGATGGAAAAGAACATGCAATAAATGAGAAGAAGGGACAGCTCATAAAGTTAATACTACACTATTACAACAATAACCTGATAGTGGGACTGTACAGCATGTGCAGATGGTCTGATACACCACGCAGTCTTTCCTAAAGGTCCCTTTGACTCAAACATGTGTTTTGCTTATTGTTAATTCATTTGGATGTTTGACCTTCACTGTGCAGAATATGTATGTGCAGAGTTTGACACAAGATGTTTTTACATTTATCTGCTGTCTGTGTTTACCTTGAATCTGAGTTTAAGTCGTGCACCTACAAGCATGATTTTGTGACATCACATATAGTTTAGAAACCAATCGTCAGCCAATAGGCAACGTACACAAGTGTGATGTGGATACTCATGGTGCTCATACACGGAGAATTAGGCCTATCATACTAATTACAGTATCGACTTACGATACATACAATATTTATTTATTGCCTGTCAAGATATCAACTTATCGTATTTGGACATGACCGTGATCATTTTTGCCAAAATGATGCCAGAATAAACAGCTGAGTTTTCTCTACCATTATTATATTGCCTGTTAAGGAATGGATGGCTCTAATGCCTACCCCTGTGCCAAATGTTTCATATTTGAGTGCAATTTATGTTAACAGAGCCAGAGAGTCCATTTAATTTATTGTTTTGGTTGTGTGATTTTATTCATGTTTTTATTTAGGATGTTATAATATTTTTTTCACATACCAATTCCAATGTTTGAATATTCTTCACAATTATAAGTTAATTGAAAGGGTGTACTTGCATTATTATGCTTAACATTATATCAGTGGCGTAAAATGGTCTCAATATGACAGAAATATAATTTATCGCAATTATTTCTGGGACAATATATCGTCCAACAAAAGTAGTTTTCACGACAGGCCTGCTGAGAATAGACTTTTGAGTGAAGTGGGAGACATCCTGTGCCCAGCAGTGAAAAACTTTTGAAATAAACAAAATTTTCATGTTTATAGATTCTGGATTTTTCAATTAGATGACAAGGCATAATTCATCTTTTTTGGGGGAAAAATACATGTCTGAAGGGTTGGGAAGCCCCTTCAAAGTTCCCAGTTCGAATCCGGCTAGGGACGTTTGTGGCATCTCTCTCTCCCTTGTTTTCTTTCGTCTCTTCACAATTTCTATCTAATAAAAAGGAACAAAATGCCCCAAAATAATTGTTAAAAGACATTTCTGGAAGGGATCTTTAAATGTGTATATTATATAAACGTCGGTTGCTATAGCAGCAAGCATTCAGGATTTATGCCTCTCTTCCTGATGGTGTCTTTGCTGTCAAGTCAGAATTAGGAGTTTCTTTAGCGGTGGCATCAATATTTCTGTCAACATCATCATCATCGCCCTCAACTGTCTAGTCTTCACACACAAGATCATTACCTCAAGTATCATGCAGCAGTCTGCCAACTATTAGGAGGATGTGTGGTTGAGGGGGTCTGAGTGTGGGACTGAGCTCAGGCGAGAGAGACCTCTCTGGTGTGAGGAGGGCAGGATGAGTGTGGCACTCAGCTCTGTCTGGTGGGATGCAAGGATGGATGGTAGGAGATAAGTCCACTTCAGCAAAGTCAATGAGACAATTGGGTACAGGCGCAGCTCTCACACTGAGCACCGTCTGTCTGCCTGTCATGACAAAGAAAGAGGGACTTTGATTAATTCAAATGGGATCAAGATTCTTAATTTGATTACAACTAAGTCCCACTGAAAAACTAGTCAGAATCAGAATAAGAATCAGGTTTATCGGCAAGGTATGAGTACACATACAAAGAATTTGACTCCAGTTAGTCAGTCATTACTGTCATTTTTGGTCTGGCTAGTATTAAATACACAATAACGTGGCACTGGTGCAATATTGGCATCACAACGTAACGTCAACGAGGCCAGTTCATCAGTGTGTGTGTGTGTGTGTGTGTGTGTGTGTGTGTGTGTGTGTGTGCAGGCTGCAAGCACAGTGTCAGAGACAGATTGGGTGTCTGAGAGGGACAGATAGCCTTACAGCCAACCTCCACTCACTCATTGAGTGAGATAAAGAGGAACAGTCACACACACACACACACACACACACACACACACACACACACACACACACACACACACACACACACACACACACACACACTCCTCCACTGGCATCCAACCAATCGTGTTGAGAAATAACTCAACCCTTAACATGGACAAATAGGTGTGGATAAGGCCTGCGTTGGATCTGCTGAAAATTTCCGATTCATCACAAATCTCAAACAAACAGATTAGAAGAAGACTGTTGTGGTATTCAAATGGACTTATGGGATTTGTCCATTGTGTATACACTCCGCCGTGCCGTGTGAGACTTGGGAGGGTATGCGAGTACAAGAGTGTGTGAGGGTGCCAAAACAGTGACAGGCCATTCTTCTACAAACAGGTTTTCAACAAGCTCTTATCTCTCTTCTGCTCTCTCCTCATCCATTCCCTTGTTTCTTCCGCTCCTGAAAGAAGTGCCCTTTAATTATCATTCCCATCACAAATATTGTGCTACATGCAGCCTATTACTCATGAAGGCAGCGTTATGTTCCTTTAACCAGATATACAGTACATCACCAGAAAACTGTACACAGTTAAGGTGAGTTTGTATGTGTGTGTGTGTGTGTGTGTGTGTGTGAGGGGTTAGGGAACGGGTAAGGGGCTAGGGAATGCATTATGTCAATGACAGGTCCCAATGGAGATAGTGCCACAAACCTGCATGTGCCAGTGTGTGTGTTTGTGGGAGTGGTGGTCCTGTGTTTCCGGGTGACCTCAGTGGCCCAGGCTGCCTGTTTATTAGAGCTGGGGCTATTAGAGCATCAGAAAGTGGGAGCATCCCCTCTCGCCATGGTGATAAGATCAAGGCATTCCGATGGCCAGAGTGGTCATTACTCTGCTCTCTAGCCCATAATGTCCCTCCATTAAAACACGCTGTTGCCATGGAAATGCAGCTGTGGCCGTTTAAGTCATTTCTTGGCCCTGCTGTCTGTCTGGGTCATTGACACACACGCACACAAACACACAATGCATCGACATGCCGTCTGATAAACTGTTACACATGCACACTGCTATCAGGAGCACTCTGTCTCTGTCTCTCATAGACACACACACATACACACATGCAGAAACACAGCAGACAAGCTCTGCTGTCTGGGTGTGATTCTGGCTCATGTGGGGTCATAGCCGCCAGGACAGCAAGATGATCACGGAGTCACTGTCGGCGCAGCAGGACTGATGACAGATTGTACAGTAAAACAATTTTGACGGCCGAGTCATCATGCAGTCTGACAGGATGCAGCTTCAAACACAAACATGGATAAGCAGCCTGATAGGAGGCCGACAGAAACACATGCACAAACAGACACATGCACTAACATGCACTAACACTGATCAGGATAAACAAACACCTCTGGTTGTTCTGAAGATTTTGTGTCAAACAAACCCGACCCCCTGTTCCTCTAATACTCATTTGGCCACTTCCAAACTTTCTTCATCAGAGTCATCAGACACTTCCTACGCTCAGATACACACACACAAACTAAACTCTCCTGAACCCAGAAACTTACAGCTAGCATAAAGACTTATCAAACCCTCTAGTGTTGTTCCTGAGGGACTATTGTGCATATTGTACAACACAATCTTACTAGATTTAGTCCCTGTCTGTTGCTTTTTTTATTTACAATTTTTATTTGTATGCACCTAGTTAGATTTCTGCACACTTATTTTGAATGTACTTTATTCAATGACAATAAAGAAATCTTAAATCTTGAAAACATTTAAATATGAGCTAACCCTACAGTATATAAAGTAATAATATCCCATTGACTATCATAGTAATAATCCTTCCCCCTGGTACCATCCTCCTAGCATGTAATGTCACAACATAAAGCACATTTAACCTGATTTGACAGGTTACATGTCGTCTATGTTTTTTCTGGAACTTTTATGATGCGGCTCTGTGTTTGGTATGAATTATTTTACTACTGACTGTAGTATTAGTATATTAGTAGTATATGTAGTATATTATAGTGCTACCATAACAAATATGATACTGTCACTCTAAGCTCACTAAGCATTTCAGACACACAGAGAAGCTACTGTATGAAGAGACCAAATTGAATCAAATCAAATTAAACTTAAGTTTATATAGCACCTTTCAAGGCTGCAAACAAATTACCTCAAAAATAAATTACAAAAGAGATAGCGTTGGCTATCATAATGTTGGCCTACAGCTTGCTAAAATTGTAGACCTACTTACATTACTCAAAAATATGACCAATTGTGTCTGCTTAAACAGATTGAGCAAAAATTAGTATGCATTGTCCCCTAGTGGCCAAAGTTGAAATGTAAAACAAAACTGAGTCAAACCTAGCCCAGCTGTTTCAGTCATTTGCCATTACAGTTCTTCCTTTTCACTGTCCTTAGGACCAGTGTTCCAATGAGCTTTCTTGTGATTTCGCACCCTCTCTCACAGGAGACTAAATCAATTGTAAAAGCTGCAGTTTCCTCTCCTTGTCATTTCTGTGGCCCCTGCTGTACCTGAGCCTCTCCCCACTTTGAGTTTACAAGTTTATAGATATTTTTAGTTTCCATAAAGTGATAAGTTATATAGGCTATGCACATTAAAAAATACTCCCAGTAATCGCACCCAAATTAAATTGAATTAAAACTCATAGGCCTACACCAACCTTGGAATAGGACTTCAATCAATCACACTTTATGTATATTGCATCTTTCAGACAAATCAAATGCAATTCAAAGTGCTTTACAAGGGATTGACAAAAAAAAGGATTTAGAGACACCAAAACAATCAAAAACTAAAAGTTAACAACAATAAAAGATGTATAGTTAACATGAAATATTAATAAAATAAAATAGAGAATAATGATAAAATACATATGAAATCTGAAATTATAACAAAAAAATACTATGTAAAAGCCAGACTAAATAGATGAGTTTTTAGTTTACACTTAAAAATATCAATGTAAAATTGCTGTGTGTTAAAATATCCAGGTTCCCTTTCTTTAAAAGAAGTTTTACTAAAGCAGTTTTAAAATCAGTGAGGCAGACCCTAAAATGTAGGGAGCAAGCCTGTCTTCAGATTAAAATAGTTTTAAAAAAGGGAGGTAGGAATCGGGTCAAGGGAACACGTGGGGGGCTTATTTTCCAGAGAGCTTTAACATCAACCGGGTCAAAACACAACTTGACATCACTCTGTACACAGGTTATAAGTAAATGTGCAGTGTGCTTGTTCTGCGGGCAGATACCAGATCTAATGTTGATTATTTCCTTCCTGAAGTAGCCAGCAAACTCTTCACATGTAGAACCTGGAAGCTCCATGCTGTAGTTAATGTTAGTTACCGTTGGCAAACTCTCCCAGGCATGCGAGGAACAATTAGGCCACCCACTTTTGTTGAAGACTGTTTCCCCATCGATTTGTGTTTCTCCTCACCAAACTAATCTCAACCTTAACGTACCCTGACCTCAACCAGGCGGCTTTGCGACTCCTAACCGTAAGCTCCTTCATCCCTAACCCCAAACACGCCGGGAAACGCTACGCGGAAAACTAACGTTACGTGAAGAGGATTGAAAATTGCTGGTGGCTAGGAGACACTCAGGCTGAAAATGTGTTTATCTTCAAATCAAACCTTAAATTCACTTCGTCAAGCTAGTGTGGCATGCTGCTACCTGCTGTGCCTCTATCAAGTAAGTTACTCTAACGTTGTTTGCCAAATAGATGTCGTTTGCTGTGGTCGAGGTCAAGGTTACCTAACGTTATTGCTGTTTCAGGGTTAACGTTAGTTAGCAAAGTTAACATGCTATGTGTTTACAATATTAACGTTAACTGAGTTAATATTGCAGTGTAAGCTAGCGCTAGCTGTCTTCCTCTTCTTTCACTTAAGTTAGCGGATACCTGTAAGTTAACAGTTAGCAACAACTAGCTTGCTAGCTCAGTTAGGGTCAGTTCAGCCCAAATAATATAACTAACGTTACATGTTTTCCTCAGTGGTGTTCATCCATATAACGTCGGGTTGTTTTGGTGTGAGCTGAGAGAGTCTGCATGTTTTTAATATAATGGGACTATATGGCACTCAGCTTGTGTGCTCAAAGCGCCAAAAAATAGGTTTGAAAAAAATCACAAGTAATGTCTCTTTCCAGAAACCAAGACCCGTTTACTCAAGATAATCCACAGATTCCGTGTGGGAACTCAGTTCTTTCTCGCAGCCAAATTCACAATTTTATAGCATGTATAGATGAAAAGCAAAGTCAATAATCATGGTCAATGATGAATAAGTATGGTTGATCAGCATACTTGCCAACCTCCGGGTATCATAGCCTGAATCAGGAGACCAAATCTAACCATGGTATGTGGGGATCTTCCCCCAGAAAATTGTTAATTTCAGAGACTGTTTTCCTGCATTCTAGTAAGTTATCGAGTCATTTTGTTGCAGAAATGTGGGGTCTGGGGGGGGGGGGGGTAGAGGCATTGAAAAATGGGACTCTGGAGAATCTGGCGGGTTGAGGAACTAGCTACATCTACAAACATTGTATGAAAAGTAAATGAGGGAGAAAAACACATTGTTCAGTGACAGTGGATCCAGAAAACAAAAAAAAAAACTAGCTGAACTATTTTGTTTGAAATTGTCATATTTTTCTTATCGATTATGTCAGCGGTGCTCTCACATTTTTCCTTAGCTATCAGGGAACTCCTCCCTCTAGCCCCCTCATTCATTACTGTGCGCCTGCTGTATGGTTATATATACTTTCGTGTTGTGTCGTTACAATATGTAGACTGTCTGTCTGATAAATAAGAGCTTGGATAAATACCAATGCATTCATTATTGGTGATCCTAATTAATCTAAGTGAGGCAAAACTCTGCATACATGAAAGGTGTTTTTTGATTTTGGAGTCATGTGTGTGTGTGTGCGCGTGCGCCTTTGTCAACTAAAGCCATACAAACTGTCTGCTTTACAAAAGCCTGTTTAACATATTATATTTTTGCATGAAGGAGTGGCTATGAGGCTAGCGCTTATTTGGCACTTATTTGTTCAATATATTTGAGAAAGGTTAGAGCGTGTTGGCAACTCTGTATAATGTTAACCAGAAATGTGACATTACATTCATGATTATGCATAGGCACACTAACCGCCTCTCAACAAAGTTTCAGAGTGACGGACAGAGCGTCCCCATAACCATAGTAACTCCCTGCCTCTGTGTGCATGGCGCCAGAGGAGAGGGAGGTGGTACGCTGCTGCCAGAGTAGCCACTGACTGGAATCACTCAGCAGCATGCATGGGAGTAAATTATAAAAAAATATAATAGATTTGTGGATAATTCTTCGCTGTTGCGCTGTGCTGCTCTGTCTTGTCTGTCTTTGAACTGTCTTTTCGTGCTGTTAGCCTATAAATTATTTTTTCTCTGCGTGAGAAAATGGACGTGTGGCGTGAGTGTGTGAAAAGTGTCATTTGCAGGAGTCTCACGGCCAATGTGTGAGACTTGGCAGCTCTGTGAGTAACCAGGTCATGATTTCTGGAAAGAGACATTGCTGTTGATGTTTTGTTTTCTTTTTTCAAATGTATCTTTTTGGCGCTTTGAGCACCACAAGCTGAGTGCCATATAGTCCCATTACATTAAAAAAAGGACATCTCTACAGGTGATAACTCCAAAATTCGGCAACTCACACCAAAACAATCTACATGGATAAATAGCACTACAGGTGAGAGGAAATATATGTAGTTTAGATTTTGGGGTGAACTGTCCCTTTAAGCTACTTGACATTGGTTTTGGTAGTGAAGTAGCTTATCACTGTATTTCTGTCAGCCATGTCAATAGCCTAAATTAGTCATATTTATATTCACTATATATTATATACTATATTAGTGATACCACAACTTGCAATAAATCGGTAACTCTTCTGGCAAAAAATATACAGTGGACCATAAAATACAAATGGATGAATGTATGTATAGCTAAGGCTAATTCTTGAACCTATTTAATATAATCATGTTTAGAAATTTTATATTACCTGTCATGGGTTTAAGAGTAAGTTACTGACCGTAGGGTCAGAGAAACCTATGCAATAACTGGGCAAAATGTATATTTGGAAGGCGTGACTGCTTGTTGTGAGTTCAGGCCTTATTTTTTGGGGGGCTCTAGGTTAGAAGCTCTAGATGTGCTGATGGAAGATTTGACATCACTTTAATCACAAGTCCAAGAAAGCCAGAACCTAGGGGATCAAATGACTGATGAAATGCTAATGCAAGCACATAGGACATAGGGATTTAGCTATAATCATAACTCATAGTATGACATTGGGATTATGATCCTTTCTGGTTCCTTTTTTCAGTGCCATCAGGACCAAATGAGCTTACTCCACCAGCAGCCACAGATGTTGTCTGCAGTACGGTCTGTCCAGAATACAGGAACAGGAAAATCTGGTTACCTGTCTGGGCCACAAAATACATCAGATGTTGAAGCAGAGATGGTTCAGCAGGCCCGCCAAAAGATTGAAGCCCGTCTGAAAATGGCAGAGTTGTTTCAGCAATACAAGTAAGAAAGCCTTCAATTATAGTTCTAAAGCTTAGACAGATTAAAAGGTGAATTACTGATATTCAAATGTACCATACTATTTAATTGTCATGACTTTTTAAAAATATTTTATGACTAAAGTTATGAATAATAAATAAATTAAGTTTTTAATGAATTTAAAAATGTATGTTCTCACAGGCAGAGCATCAAAATGCTGGAACCTGATTGGTGTGACATGAACTTTTCCTGATCTTGTGCTAAACTTTTCTATTTACAAATCCTAATGATGGATAGTGTTGGTTACAAGAAAAATATCAATAATAGAAATAACATGTTTGTTAGTTCTGAATAACCAAGTAAAAATGACATAAATATCAAAGATAAAAATCATCTAGACGAGTGGCCTGTTTGCCTATTTGATCTTGGTATAGGCAGGAAGGATAGTGGCGGTACATCCCAAATCCTAAGGTGTAAGCAAAGCTTTACAACAGAAGTACTGTACTGTGTTTGGTAGCCCAGTTTATGTATGATATATTTTCAAACAAGCCTTGTTGTATTACTTGTCGTCCACCATAACAGGGCTCAACTAATCTCCAATAAATACGGTATCACCGTAACCTCGGACCCTGCGTCAACGGAAGAGAAGATTTGCCTCACTGTGTATGACAACAAGGTGAGACTATGATGACTAGTAAGCTGTGCTTTTTACTGATCAAACTGAGGAACCTAAGATTATTAATTAATAATTATAATAATGCAGTCATTTTAAACATTTGCGATAAGTCTAAAATAGTGTTTTGTCGCTCAACATTTAGGTCTTATTGCAAACACAGGAGCTTACCCACTTAATATCATTACTATTTTATGAGCCCACACACCCCTGTCGTCCTACAATATACACACCTTTTATGGTCTTAATTCTTATCTAAGTCAATTTCTCAAAGCAAGGTCTTTTAATGGCTCTAAGAAAATGCGTGTGATGGTGATTGTGGGTAGTAAGGGAACTTTCTGTGTGTGGTGTGGATATGCGTTTTGCTCATGGCTACAGTGATAATACTGACAGTTTGTATATAACATGTTTCCTACCCAACAGAAAGTTGTGCAGCTCACTGTGAAGAACTCTGGTGTAAAAACAGTTGATTTAACTTTGCGGGCTTCTGACCTCGTAAAGAACATTTTCACTGTGACAGACTGTCGTGGAAACATTATCAAGACTATCGAGCAACACACTCTTGCACCAGGTATGAAGAAGACAAAAACAGTCATATGCACCACCTGCAAGAGGGTCTATACAGTTTTCAGTGGTTGTTTGATATTGCTATGAGTGACAAATGAGCAATTTCCAGCAATAGCGAATATCATGTACACCATTCTTAATTGTGGATTCACAAGGAGAAATAACACACAACACAAACAGTGCAGGTAGTGGCTGTGCCTAGTCTTTAACTTGAGGAATTTGTAAAAACCAAAACAAAGGCTCACCCAATACAGTGCATAGTGTAGCACAGACAACTGTTACAACACAATAAGTGATTTGACAATGAAAATACTGAATCCAACGTGTTAGTCAGAAAAAAATGAGCGTTATTGTGCTTTCATGTGGTGTATAATAAGTGTATTATTTTTTATGAAATGGAGTTTTTAGAATGTCTCCAGCACATATGTACACCTTATTTCTTCGCTTTATTTTCTCCTCTGCTGTTTCTAGGAGAGGCATATACAATCAAGGTCCATTTCTACTCTGTCCATCCAGGCTTCTATGAACAGTTACTGGTCTTTAGGTTTGAAACATGCCAGCAGTCCTCAGATAAGTTTGAGATTATGCGCCTCTTGGAAGTCATTCATCAGACATCTTTTAGTGAAGAGCTCCTCCCTACAGCCACAAACTCATTGTGTGACCACCAAACTGTGACGTGGAAGCCTGCTAAAGGGTATAACGAGCTATTACCATGTAATTCATGTTAACTATTTTAGTGTATTGATTGTGCTGTATGGAATTACTCGTGAAATAATCCAATACAGTGCTTTTTGTGATTTATTACAGATTTGAGAATCTGTTGGTTAATACCTTCTCTGATGGTGCTTTTCAGACAGAAATCTAATTTACAGATATTACCATGAAAGAAGTTCCCAAATGACATTCTCCATTCACACAAAACACTGTTACCCATTGCAATTTACATTCTGCAGATTGTAACATTTATTGGTTACTAGTATTATTAGCCGTCTAAGTTATTACTGTCCTGTGTTCTCTCTCTGGTTTTCCACTCCAGTGTTAAATTGATGTGGCTTAAGACTGTGGTGCCTTTGAAGTGTTATGCAATGCCCGACAGTATAGAAGACCTCAGGAAATCCAACATGTATGTATATTCATACACACCCTAAATGAGAAGGTGAACATGATTTGTATAATTTAATTTATTATATTAAGTTAAACCAATAAATTTACCCAGCACCATGGCATATTGTAAATATTGAGATTCATTAACAACCAAATACATGTCAGGTCAATGTATTACTTTAGAATTTGTTTATTTTTCAAGTAAAAGAAAATCTCAATCTCAGTCTCAAGCAAATTTATTTATATATCACTTTAAAACAACAAAGTTGGCCAAAGTGTGTACACCGACAAAGACGACCATCACTGAATAACGACTCGGCTTTGAAATGGTCTCACTCCACCCTGAGCTGTTTACATAAGCAGTGGGTGAAACTACTACGTCTTTAGCTAAATGGTTATGCTGTCTTAACTAGCATGGCACACTACTGCTGTGATTTGGGGGGAAGTTTCCTAAATGACTCACTGAAGTGATTTACTATATGAGAATTGTTATTCTACGCAACTGTTTTTATTGTGACAGACAACTTTTTTTGCACTGAAAAGGTTGGTGTCTTGTAGATTGTATGGAAGGTTATAACCTATGGAGAAAGTTTCAGATTCACAGTGCCTAGGCTGATCTGTAGTAAGTAAAATGCAAAAGAAAATGCCCCACGGAGCCATATGCTTTCAGGGCAGGAAATACAGTGCCCTCATGTTCACATGTCTGCTATGCCTAAAGAAGTGAACCAGTTTTTCGTGTCCCTGGCATCTCTTTAGGGACCTGCAGAAGAGACCTCTGGACTGGCAGAACTATTCCTGGAGGTTCCACTTGCTACTTCATCTCGAGGAGCTCCATCTGAAGAAAGACACTGACAAATGCATTCAGAATGCTGTGCCCATGTTCAGACACAACAGCAACAAAGACCTTCTCATTCTGCAGGTGATGCGCCTCACACACACAATAAGACATAAAGACCTGGGAGAACTGCCGTTGCTTTAGCTGGAACTTTCACCTCAACAATTCAGAATTTAACAGTAAGATACACATCAATGTTTTTTTGTTTAACGCAAGATTTGGTTTCCTCAGATTTCAGGTGTCTCACTGAGGCTGTGCGGGAACCAGGTGCTGGTGACTCCTTTAGACAATTCAAGAGTTTTTAAACATAAAATTGACAGAGGCTGGGTCCATCATGTGGATGCGGAGCAGGTCTACCTGCAATTCAGCAAAAAGTAAGAACAGACAGTTGTCTGAAAACAATAAGGGGTCATGATGAATTCCCTAAGACTTGTTTGGTGTATTTGTCTATTTCAATTAAATCTATATGCACCTAACTTTGTATTGCTGCAGAATGAAATCAGCTAAATAAATGAGAGACAGATCTGTATAACAGCATGCTGCTCTCAGTTTTAACTGGCCAAATGTATTCAGAATGACATAATATTGATATATTTTCAACGCTGCCATAACAGTTTAATTTTCAACTACTTAAAATACTTATAATCTGATGATAAACCTCCGATTGTTTCAGTCCCAGGGGTTGGACCAATGTAAAATAATCAAACAGCGAGAAATCCAGCATTAAAGAGGCTATCCCTTAAACTGATTTTTAGGGGCATTTACTAAACTCTGAAATAATTGTATGTATAATTACTATGTTATATTGTCAAATAAACACAATATTTGCGGCAGAAATATTTGCAGCTTGTTAAGCCTTTTCGGCACTGATTTAGCGGCTCACAAGTTGATACATTGAGTGATGTACACACACAGTAGAGACAAAACGAGTCGGAGAAATAATTTCACATGGAGCGCTCTAAAAGGAGAAAAGTAGACAGCGGAAACAGAGCTTTTAATCCAGAATGGACAGACTCTTACGTGTTAAATCTTCTTACAGGCAGTTCAAAACCACTATGTCTCATATGGTCGACGACCGTGGTGATTATTAAAAGCAGCAATGTGAAGTGCCACTACGAGACAAAGCACAGAGCATATTTTGAGCAGGTTAACAAGGGGGGCGAATTTTTGTCATTTTGCTAACAAGGGGATGGAATCCCTCTTCATATTGCCTACTGGTCCTATTATTTCTAGAACTGTAGACAGGGCACTAAAAATGCTTCTTGGTTTCAGTGTTGTTTTAAGTTCAGTTTTTTGTTTTCTTACACTATGCTCACCAATTTAATCTGTTAAGCTGTCCATAATACCACACGTGGCTATTTGTGAATTTGAATGCAGGTTCCTGAGTCATTTCAAGGAGGGCACAAGGTTCAGTGTTAACTTCACGATCAACCGTGTTCCCCTGCGTATCCAGCATAGAGCAGCAGCGCTGGTGTACAGGCACAGACTGAAGGAGGTGCTGTTCCCTACCGGACAACTTACTTCCCACCATTCACGTCTACACAGGTCAGACTACCTGAAGGTCAAGAACCCAGGAAAAACAATCAGAACACGTGATACAGACAGGGTCATACCTCAGTACTGTCGTACAGAGTCTGTGTGCCCATCTAAGTCTTTATCCCATCTGTGCTTAAAATTCAGTTTTCCCTGTGCAAGTAAATATACCTGCATGTAAACATTGACTCCTTTAACTGTGACTGTGCGCTGATATCACCCCTGTGCACCACTGTCTCTCCCTCATTAGGCTGTTAGAGCTTGAGATCAACCCGGAGCAGAATATGGCCATTCAACACATTGTAGCTGGTACTGCAAAACCTGCTCCTTACCTGGTATTTGGTCCACCTGGCACAGGTACTGTACGTGCATGTGTGTGTGAATGCCCCCTGATGCTTAAGTATTAATTTTATTTAGATTTAGAATAATGTATTTTTACATGTATTGGTCAGGTAAAACAGTGACTTTGGTGGAAGCTATCAAGCAGATAATGAAAACGCAGGCCTCATGCAACATCCTGGCTTGCGCTCCTTCGAACAGTGCGACTGATCTTCTCTGTGAGAAGATTCTGGAAGGAAAGATGGACAAGCTTAAGGTGTATCGCTTTTACGCCCTAAGCTGCCCTGTGAACAATATTCCCCAAAATAGAAAGGTCTGGATTTATTTTTAGTTTTTTGGACTCAGTTCCTCAAAAATATACAAGCCGAGACATTAGCACAAAGACAACACTAATATTTAGGAAGAAGTTACATATACCACAATTTCAAACAATGATTTCTTATGTAGAGCAGATGAAGACATACCAGTACATAATAGATTTGTGAAGAGTTCTGCTGTTTCACCTTCATCAAATAACATCTTTCACTCGCTGATATTCTATTGTTTGAACTTCTTAAGTACATGTAAATCCTTACTATGTTATGTCCTCCGCTAACATCTGTCTCAGCAGGAAATTAGTCAAATTAGGGAAGCAAGATGTTTAATTGTGAATTTAGTATTATATAGTCTAATTTAGCACTACCAAGTATAATTATGGCCTCTGTATAGCTATATGTACTACTGTAATACTGTATGTATGTTTGTATGTATATGTATGTGTGTGCTCTTTTTTTCAATAGTTTTGCTGCAACCTGAACCACGACACAAACGCACTTATGATTCCCTCTAAAGAGGAGCTGATGAAGTATAAGATCATGGTCACCAGCCTGCTAACTGCGGGAAGGTACATTAGCTAATGCAAGGAATTAATATTTGAATTTCCGAATAAAAAATAAATGTTTACGTTTGTTATAATTTAAATAGCCAATAATGTTTCACAACAGATCTATTTTGACATGTCACAGCAGGAAAGGCACAGGTGTAATTGATATAAATTATTAATGAATTAATTAAATAATGAATGGCTGCATTTCATTTAGGTGTGCCAGTTGTGCTCATGTGCATGCTGGCTCAATACCGTGCCTTAGTGTTGAGCTATAGCCTTAATGGCAGAAAAGTTTAATTTTAGCATTGTATTGAGTGTTATTTTTATAGATGAAATGTTTTCTAAGTTACAGCTTCACATTCACTTGAAGTAGAATTATCAAGTCAATGCAACCTTCTTTGAGTCTGTGAAGTAAATGTTTACTGTGCAAGCCTGTTTCATGTGAACATGTGATTCCTTATTTTACACTGTTACAAATGTCCTAACTAAATACTCAAAATCTCCTCTAGTGCAGTTGTTATTATAGTACTTTGTTTTGGGTCTGTTATGCTAACCCTTGCATTACATCACATTACATTCATACAGTTTGTTACAATAAGTAAGTACAAAGTTCCAGCTGTCTTCAATGCAAGAAAGTTACTGAACCCTCCTGTCAAAAACACTTGTTGTCCAAATATTAAGCTCTCTCTTTCTCTTCAGACTAGTAACAGGAGGGATTCCTCCAGATCATTACACTTACATCTTTGTGGATGAGGCATGCCAGGCTGCAGAAACTGAGTGTATCATCCCTATAGCAGGTGATAACATTTTTTAACATACAGTATTTGATATTTTCTTGATACCGTGTGCCCTCAATGTTTCTGTGTTTGCTCCGAAGGTTTAATGAAACCACAGAGATGCCAGGTAGTGCTGGCTGGAGACCCTAAACAGTTAGGCCCCATCATCACATCCACAGTGGCAGAGAAACATGGCATGGGTGAGCACTTTTTTTATATCTTTAAACTTTAAGCATATAGGTAATCACTATTAGGATGTGTGAAGTTTCTAAACAATTGGTAACAGTTTCTAGTTTCAGTAATACGTCGAGTGTTTGAAGTTTCAAAAGTTTATTTAGTGTAAAATAAATTGAAGATCTGTTGAGCTACTAACTCAACAGATCTTCAACTTTCACTTAAGTTCTCTCTGAATGCCTATTATTATTTCCTGTACCTAAGTTTGAAGACATTTTACTGTGTGCAGGTGTGTCCCTGTTGGAGCGTCTAATGAGGGACATCAACCTGTACAAGTCAGATGAGACAGACGGGTTCAACAACCGCTTTGTCACCAAATTACTGAGGAACTACAGGTATGGTAGTGGCAAAGCTTACATGTGTTGCTTTATCTTTTCACAAGGTTACTTTTAAATCTAAACTTGTCCCTGGTTCACATGTTTTCAGTGGTCTTCTTTTCGTCTTTACTCTCTCTCAGGTCCCACCCTGCAATTCTAAAAATTCCCAATGAGCTCTTTTATGGGGGAGAACTTCAGCCCTTTGCTAATAAAGAGAAATGCAGTTCATACTGCAAATGGGAATGCCTGCCCAAGAAAGTAATGTAGACACACACATACACACTCACATTCAGTCTCTCTCTCTCCCCCCACCCCTATTCTCATTTCTCTTTTGATGTTTCAGGGTTTTCCTTTGATCTTCCATGGAGTGGCAGGTACTGATGAACGTGAGGCTAACAGTCCCTCTCTTTACAACATGGCAGAGGTGGAGGTGTTAAAGGAATACTTAAAATCCCTTGTTGACCATCTTCACAAAAAGGGTGTGACCAAAATTGAACCAAGAGAAATTGGCATCATTGCCCCATACAGAAAACAAGTGAGTATGATATTACAATAATCCATTCCATGGATATATTAAGATCTGGATATGGCACTGCAAGTTTGTTTTGCTACAGTTTCTTCTCAGAGGCTGAACACCATAGAACAAAAAAAAACAACCCTGTTGCCCAAAATACATTTTCCCTATAGACAGCCAAAATAAAAACACATCTGTAAGAGTGATGACAGGACATCTCTAATGGCAAACAACGTCACTTATTACTCTTTGTATTATAAAACGTTTACGTGTAATATTTAAAAAACTTTATTAGAGACTTAAAAAGCTGTTTTTATGTGCATGACATCACCTCAGTGTAAAGTCTACGGGACAAACAGGCAGGACCAGAGAAAGAGAAACTAAAGAGACGCTGGCCGAGCAACTTCTATTGATTTGATTGAATGGGTGTCATCTTGGAGCCCAGTATTCAGTTCCCATAAAAAGGGTTAGGGTAACCCTGTTTACATTGTCCTATTTTTGTGTGACGACAGGTGGAGAAAATCCAGAATGCCCTTCAGATGGACAAAGATCTCAGGAAGGAAAACTTGAAAAACGTATTGGTATGGAGATAGAAAGTCATTGTATGTTTGTTGCAAAACATGTCTGAGAGAGATTTGGGAACTTAATTAACAGACCTTGCATTTATATTTTTAATAGGTTGGTTCAGTGGAGCAGTTTCAGGGTAAAGAGTTCAATGTGATTCTGGTGTCTACAGTGCGCAGCAATCCCAAACTGACTGCGCACAAGCAACGATTCACTCTAGGCTTTGTTGATAATGAGAAGGTGATAAACGTTATACAAATACACAATAACTTAAAACAATATATATTTGTGCAACATCACCACACTAAATTAAGTGGTCCTTTTAGAATTTTGAGCACTTTGAGCAAGACATTTATTTTCAGGAAACTACTTATGTCCATTATGGTAACACTGGTAGACCAATTCACAGACAGTCATTAATGAAAGAACACTAACTGAAAACTATTTCCTCAGAGGTTCAACGTGGCAATGACCCGAGCACAAGCCTTATTGATTGTGGTTGGAGACCCGAGAGTTTTGAAAACCGACCACATCTGGAACAAGTAAGTCCTCATCAGTCTAATTCTCTTTCAGTGGAGAAGCATGTGTTGGACAAATACATATCCATCTACCAAAATGCCTCATACACTGACCTCTCTTTTTAGATTTATCCATTACTGCTCTAAAGAAGGGGGTTACCGTGGTATTACAACAGAGGAAGAGGAAGATACACTGACTAATGTAGACTCACCGACCTTCTGGTAATATGCAAATTCACACATACTCACACACACTTCATACTGTATGCCTTTCCTTTGTCTGAAAGTTGTCTTGAAGACAAAGGGATGTTTTTCCACCTTTGATTTACACCCCACAGAGGAAAGTGATTCAGCAACAGCTGGACCCCTGTTTATGGAACCAACAGACCTCGCACACTCATCTTTGGCTTCAGTATTTAACATAAAAAAAGCAAGAATAAATAACTGGATGAAAAACTGACAACTGAGTGTAAATGTTTTTATCACTCAGGACAGACAAGGTAGATCTGCCTATCTAAAAGCATATCATTTGTTATGCAATTGTATTATTTAAGTTCTATAAACATTTTGAATGGTACATCAAAAGAATAAGAGTGATACGTTTCCTATTAGATTGACTTGGAGTATGTCACATCACATCTGACAAACTTCATTTGTGTATTATGTTAAACTGGGCTGTAGAGTTAAGTCGTTAATTTTGTTCAGACTAACCTAATGGGAACAAGATTGTTTAACCAAAACCATCACCTTTTAGACCTCTGAATCACCGCCCACATCTAAGAAATTTATTTCAGAAATTCAAATTAATATTGCAATTCAGTCTGATTATCAGGTTTCCCGAGACAATTTCAAATAGAAGAACTATGTTTTTATGGTAAAAATCAGTCAAACCTTCTGACAGAGAAAAACATCAACTCACTTTATGGTTTCCTAAGAAATGTCATGGAGCAAGAAATGAGAGAGGGAAAAGGCTTCTAAATGCCCAGGTCTACAACAGTCTAATGGATAGTTTCATTTTCAGTTGCCATTTTACTCCCTGAAACAATGAGATGACTCTACAAACTTTAGTTGAGTTTTTGTATAATAAACTCATCTTTTTATCGGCTCCATGCAGGGATGTGGCATTTCCAACTTTTATCTCCCTTATACACAATTAATTGCTGGAATAATCACGAGAGGTATGAGCTTAGGTCTGCTGATGAGCCTACTACTAAATGGGGGCTGCCTGTCAGATAATAAATCTGTAAGTATTAGTCCTCTCTGGAACTCGCTTGGTGCAAAGCCAAAGAATAAATAATTTCCTTGGGAAATGGGAGGATGAGTGATAGCCAGAGCCCACCACCCTGAGAATTGCGACACTACTGGCTGTAGTGCTCAGTAGGACAGCTGTGGAAGAGAGAACTAGCAACAAACTTCCCCGACAACCAAGTGTACAACTTGAAATGAGATTTGCACCACTGCTACTGGACCCTGGTTCTCCATCAGATGACGTGGAAAACCTCTCATTCTCAGCAGGCTACAGTCAGAGAAATTCTGAAAGCAAAAGGCTACAGGGAAAGCTAATGAATGGGCCTCAAACTCTGATATCGGGTGATTTTGCTGTTACAGATGTGAAAAGCACGAGCATTCAGAACACGTGAAATTTTCCAAGGATATGGTCTGTGACATGACAGAAAGAATCCCACATACTCTGGCTGCAATCTATTTTACTTCCTGCATCACCCATCTGTTCCCTTCTGCCAAGGACAAGAGTCAAGAGGAGATCAAAACCACAACAAGACATAACACAACATGCCAGAAACCTTGAGAGAGAGCCACCTCAGCTCCAACCTGGCGAGAGTTTGAAACATTAGGGACATCAGAGCCAAGAGAGAGATTCTCTACTCAACGTTCCAACTACCACCTGTGAGGATTCACCTTCTTATGACACCACATATCTGGAACAAACTCCCAGAAACCCTGTGGTCTACTCCAACTTTCAGTTCTTATAAATCAGGGCCTAAGATTTTCCTGTATGCCACTGCCTTTTATTAAATATAATTTGGGACAATATATTCATAGCTTGCATTGCACTGTAACTACACTGTAATATTTATTCTCAGTCTCTAAATGTGAGGATTTCTTAAACTTTTTTTAGAGACAAAATACTTGACATCAGAGCTCGCACCTGTAAAAAGTCTATCCATCCCCTCTGACAACACTGCAGTTCTAGATTCCCCTAACATCACTTTACCAGAACTCAATCATATTATCTCTTCTATGAAGACCCCAACCTGTTCACTCGACATTATTCCAACAAAACTCTTCAAAGAAGTTATTGGCACCATTGACCTTAGCGTTCTTTCAATTATCAATAACTCCCTGGAAGACAGCCATGTTCCCCAATCTTTCACACATGCTGCGTGTGGGTTTTGATTCTATGAGAAGCAGATCGACATTAGCTAGGTAGCTAAAAAGAGAAAAAAAACCCCACCCAGGTCAGAAAGTGGAAGTTTTTTGAAGTGAAGTTAAAAAAACGTGTAAATAAATGTTGATACATAACCACACGGTATTAAAGTGTGACTAACACTAAAATTCTACAACATACTATGCTAACTTACATGTATCACAGAGGTTTTGTGAGTCAAGAGAAAATTTGTCATTTAGGTAATCTGACTGACTGAGTGAGCAGTCAACAAACTATCTATGTCTAATCTTTCTAACAATCTTTTTTCTTTTAACGCAGAAATAACAACACAACATTTAGAAATGCAATACTTGAACTGTTTTGGATTAAGGGACATTATTTCAACCTTAAATGTCAATGTTTCTCTTAATATCTATATATTTATTTATAATATAATGGTTGGGGAAACACTCGGGCGTCTGAATGAAAATATCAGCTCTAATATAGGTTGATTTAAATTCTTAATTTCAACATTCATATTGTTAATAATGCACCATGTTAGAGGGTTCCTTGTACCATTTACAGCATTAGTTCTCTGAGAATCTCTTTCATATCCAAGCAAAATTGGTACTGAAATATCTCTAACCGAATCGAATCGAAAAGATTTGGGAAATCTGGCGGTACCCAGCTCTGAGACCTCCTCCCCCTAGAGCCTAATAACTCCAAGAAACTAAGTGACCTCAATAACGGTCTTCGGGACATCAAAACCTGGATTGCTGCAAACTTTCTTCAGCTCAATGAAAATAAAACTGAAGGCATTTTATTAAATATTGGACATTCAAAGTCCTCTGTGAAATGTAATACACTAGATGATTGATGTTAAGAAAAAGTAAGTTTTTTTCTTAGTTTATTTTCAATAATTTAGGAATATACTAGAAATTGGGGTTTAGGTTGATAGCAGGATGGTAATGTAAAGATGCTCTTAAAAAGATGTATCTACTAAATATATCAAAAATCTAGCGCAGCCACTGCATTTAGTCAACCATTCCATGGTTTATAGCTTCCGCATGACGTCACTGTACGAATGACACCGAAAGCAGCCAATGGGTAGAGAGAAAGTTGTTCATCTATTGAGTGACTGTATTGAAGACTTGTAAAACACCTGCATGTTTTTTTTCATCTTTATAAACTGAAATTGAGTAGCACTAACCTTGATTTTCACATGGAAAACCTATTGAGGGCAAGCCCTCTTACAAATGTGTCCTTTTTACAAAAACACGGTGTACAGATACAATAGTGTTAATTGTAAGGTAATTCATTACACCAAACCTGGCTATACCCTGAGTAGCCTACTACAAGGCTTTAGAAAGTCACTGAGACAACAACTTCTATAAAACAAAAGTGTTTATTGTCCAAAAAGAGCAGGTTGTTTTGGTTTAGATTGGCAGGCGAGTTCACAGAACAAGAAAAACAAACATGGTTGCGGTTAGACTAATGAACTGATCAGCAACAGCAACACAGCATCAGTTAGATTAAGACCAGTTACAATGAAAACACACACAGAACATAAACTGTCTAAGTTTGATGAACTTTGGTTAGCACTGAATTAAGGAGACATTTTGAATGATAAATAACAAAACATACAAGCTTGCTTAAAGTGATCAGTGAAATCAGGACGCAGCAAACCAGCCCCGTCATGAGTGCTTACAGTCTAAGCTGCTATCATTCTCATCGTCCAACATCATCGTATATCAGTGTCTGTATGCTTGACACGGGGAGGGCCTGACACAGGCAGGGGTTGTCTGGGGCGATGTAACCATGCGTTGAGGAACAGTATGGTACATGTTGGTGAAACATCACAGTGGCGTGATGTCCCTTTCCCTCCAGCTGTTTGAGACATTGGATGAGAGCAGCTCCAGGCATCGATGGCAGAGCACAGAAAGGCTTGCTGCCGATGGAGGCGGTCAGTTACCTTCATGGCATCAATCCCTCACCTCATCAAAAATTCATCTTCAATGGAAGAGGACAAAATAAAACAGAGTGCAGTGTCATGTTATCCGGGGGTTTCTAAAGGTAGGTAGGTAGGATCAGCTGTGTGTGGACAGGCTTTCGGCGCTCTCTTTGCCGGCATGTGATAGTATAACACACTTTCTTCTTGCGCTTTTTCGAACGCAAAGTCAACCAGAGGTACATGCATACCTATAGCAATTGTTGTTATCAGTCGAGCTGCATTACTAGGACGATCATGGTACACCTCATCCACCCTGAGTGTGGAAAGTTCATGCAGTGGTGAAGTGACACCCTTATACAAGTTGCTCCTATGAAAAAGACAAAAGGACAAAACAAATTTAAAAATTTGCCATTAACTATGTTAAACGGAAGTTGAATTTGGGAATTCGGTCGTTCATTCGGGTATGGCTGAAAGTAAATAGTATCAAAGTACTCTGTTAGAAAAATGAGTTACCATGGTTCTTGGATTATGCCACTTCTCTTCAGTCTCTGTACAGCTGTGTGTTGGGGGAACAGAGGTGATATTCAGCTGGAAATAATGTGCAGTCTGGTACAAAATTGCTGCCAGATGGTTACACAAAGCTGCACCTGCTACACAGGTACACTGGCAGCTTTGTAGCTGCACGGGATTGGCATCCCTAAGCACAATCTGTGAAAATACACAAATCTGTTACAATACAGTAAAAGTGCAGGTTAAAAAAAAGTTTTGTTAGAAAAAAGGAGAATACATGAGTACAGTGAGAATGTTTGAAGAAAAAAAAAATATATATATATATGCATATAAGCATATCAACATATAAAGATGATATGGAAACAATAACTGCTGAACAATGTTTAGGAGCTAAAATTGTAGCCAAGTCATTATTCAATCTCACTTTACTCATTTAAATAACAAAGGACACAGAACATGTGTAAATGAAGAACAAAACTCAGTTTCTGTGAATCCAGGTACTTGGCGTACATATTTAAATATGGATAAATGTTTTATCACACTAGTGTTATTTATGGTATATGAAACGAAATATGTATTTAATAGCCTTTAGCAGCATTACACGCATAGCATGATTCAGAGAAACTTGATCTGGCGAACAGAACCTGCCTCATGAACTAGTGAACCTTGTTTAAATGAATGTGACTGTGATGGGCCTTGGCAATGGTTTGCATCATTTTCATGCTCATCGAACTATTCAGTATTTCCATTATATGTCTAGCATAAAGGAATTATATTCCTTCATTTATACTGCTGTGTGATAATTTTTTTTCTCCAGCAATGCAAGAAGACCAATTATTTGTTACTTATAAGCGTTTCTTTTTTGCTTAAACATATCAGTCAGATGCAGCACCGATCCAACTGACACTGCAGAGGGATTTTAGAGGACATGGATGCAGAAAGTGTGCTGAGTTGTGTATCATTTGTGTATCATTTATCTTTAAATATTTAACATTATCCTTTACTAGATATGTGACTGTGGTCATTCGACTTCATTACACAGCACATTTAACCACAGTACACGTTATTGTATGATAATTGATAACGTAATGTATTGTACAAATAATATGCCCAAATCTTCCCCTTTGTCTCATAAATGTCTTCAGATCGACAGACTGCAGATTGGATCCAGGCGAAGTCGGTGGAAGAGATATTAGCGGCCATGTGTGGAAATGGCGTTTCTTCTTGTAATCGTAACACGTTCTGAATGCCAGTCGCTACGACTCAGTTTTCGGTGTTTCTTAAAATCGAGCTGAAGTCTGCCATTGACATTTGACACTTGAGAGAGAAGCTCACTTGTTTGAAAATTACACTTGATACCAAAACAGCTTTTATAAGCTTGGAATTGTGATCATTTTACACTTTGAATTGGCTGCCAATAATGCTGTTGACAGTATAAATGCTGACAAATCGCACGTCAATACAGACCATGATGCACTTAGCGGCCTAAGAACTTCTCAATGCTGCCACCTTGTGACCAAAGTGCGCAATAGCATGTGAGACTGTGATTGTCCACTTAATATCTGTTTCACATTTTACAAAGACTTCACCAATTTTGGACTCAAAAGAAAACAACAAACAGCTTTGAGAACTATACCAAACCTAAGTGGAAAATTACATCTGGATAGATATACCACCCGGGTACATAAACAGCACATCTGCTGCTTGGTTCAACTGGCTGACGCACTGATTTTAATTTTAATATATTTCCCCATGATTTCGTTTCTCTGTTTTAATAGATTCCTTTAAATGTCGTCCATGGCAGCAATACTACTTTGCTTAGAGTCATGAAGGAAATGCAATGCCTTAGAGTGATCAGTTTGGATATCTTGATGGATCTGGCACAGTAGCCAATCAGGACTTAAATACAAGTTGTTGTTTTTTGTGGAGTGCAAACACTTTGATATTATATTATTTCTGTAAATGTATTTTGCTGTTGAAATGTGCCCAGGATTCCACGGCTGTGAGACTCAATAGCCAATCACTAGGCTACTTAAATAATAATAATAATAATAATAATAATAATAATAATTGTAGAGTGCAAAAACGTTGATCTTAACGTCATTTAGAAACTGTTCACTGACTGACTCATCCAAATCATTTGACTCATAAATGACTCATTTTTTTGTTCTCATGTGTTTGCTGTGTTTGTTGCGCTCCTTCGGCCCCAGTGTTCCCACTCGTTGAGTTTCGTTTCTGCGGACTGGCAGCCTGTGTGGGTGCACCTGCTTTAAGCACCCGAGCTCGACCGTCTCCTTTTGCAGCTCCGTGTCATGAGAGACACAGAGACACCGCCCAAGTGGACTGTCCGGGAATAGAAAGGGAACCGCAATCCCCGGGATTTCCTCTGTGTTGCAAATATAACCCGTCTGTTATATATCCGTATTCAGAAGAACAGCCCGGACGTTTTCTTGTTTGAATAACTTCGATCGCAGCAGTCTTTGATCATGGTTAATATGAAGTTATCTTTACGCTGCCAGATTGGACTCGAGTTCTTTGAGTTTCTGAAGGAGACTGACCGAGCATCCATCACAGATAGAATTCAACTAAGAGACATTTACAACACTGAGTTCAGGAGCAGGTGAGTTGTTCTTCATTATGGGGATATTATAGGAGGTCTGTATGTAGCTATGTAGGCGTTTTATAAATGTTTTCCGAAATTAAATATTTTTGTTTTGATTTTTTAGGAATGCATTTACCAAAGATCCAAACTTTGGTTCAGTCCTCTATGCCCTAAAACTGTCCAACAAAATAACAAGACGAAGAGACAATATTCGCTTCAACTCCACGGTATGCACTTCCACTTTATATTTTACTGAAACATGATAATTTAGAGTTGGTGTGCTTTCATCAAGTGTTTTATCGAGATCAGTGCCACCGTAGTGGTACACTGTATTTTCCCCTTGATGGTCTTTTTCCCCCACAACAACTCGTCTGGTATTTTCTGGCTCTGGTTTCCACGCAACGTGGTATAAGTTCTTTAGTGGTACAATCTTCAGATACAGAATATATGCAATATTTCAAGGGAATTTCAAATCAGCAGAAGTTAAATGAGCTGTTGTGAACTACTGGAGTTTATTTGATCAAAATTATGAGTCATAGTTTATTAAACATCTGAGCACTATAAATAAGTGAGCGGTGTGGTGAGGAGCCTGTTGGACTGCTAATCACATGCAACAGTGATTGACTCACAGTAAGTCACTTTGCACAGCTATGTAAAGCACAAACCTATCTTTTTAATCTGGGTTCCAAAACAACATTATTATGGTGGATCAGTTATTTATTTATTTAACTATTATTTAATGATATTGAAAAATGTTAAAGATTTGAAGCCGTGTTTTTCAGGGGCTTTAAACATTTTCAGAGATTTAATGTTTTAAACTGACAACCACAGTGTGTCAATTCAAAGTGACGGCACTTTCTCAGAAACAAAACTTCCGGTCTGAGCAAAAGCCCTTTTGAATGTCTTAAGATGAAACTTGCAGTTATATTTAGATGCATTCATATATTTATTAGCAAATTAGGTGTTAGGTAAGACAAAATTGACATGAGGTGATCCTCTGCACAGGTAACAGCTCTTTTTCTGGACCAGTGGCATTCACACAGAAGCCATCAGCCAGAGCCTGTCCAGAGTGGAGCGGCCAGTCCCGGGGCAGGACAGACCCTCACCTCCGGAGATGAAGCAGAGACGGGAGTTCGAGCCCGGAGGAAACTGGCCAGTCTTCTGATGAACAGACTGAAGAAAGATAGGTAACAGAGTCATTTTTTGATTATCGTGCTCCCAAAATCCTTTTCTGTGAGTGTGTTTGTTTTGATCTCTGCTTATCACTACAAGAATGCTGCTAGAGCAGATGGTCTGTACTGTTTTTGTAAACAATTTTGTACACATACAAGTTCTACTACTTCTTTCTGCACTGCAATGCTCTCAAGGTTTAATCAGCAACTGAGAAACCTGGAGTGCATTTTTGTTTTATTGTTTTTGCAGTTTCATGTGGGAACTATTTCTTTCTACCGATAGTTCCTACATGAAACTTCTCACAACAAGGTCTGTGGATTATCTTGAGTAACCGGGTCATGATTTCCGGAAATCTACTCATGTGGCAGAAGGCAGACAAGACAGGAAATTGCGTGGGTAGGCTTATTAAGCATAACCTACAGGAGCTAGAATGCTAACAACAGCGGTCCACAAAGTTGTGAATTTATAGCTTCTCATCAAAAGCTCTACTGTCATTAACTTCTGTCACTGGCCTTGCATTCACTGCAGCTCTCCTTCTCTTCTGCCCATATTATTTCTCAATCCAGCTACAAAACAAGAATATGCGAGATTTAATGATGATCTTAATAGTCACACACCATTCGGCTCCTTTTGATACAGCGTATCATAACCTTTGCTCTGTTTGCACCCATAGGGCTCAGTTCATCGCTAACAAACATGGTATCAGCATCGACGCCGACAACCATCCGTTTCAGAACGGGAAACTTTGCTTGCGTGTGGATGAGTGTGAGGTAATAATGTTATGAAACTGCAGCGTTCTCTGATGATCAACTGCTTAATCGCATAAACCCATTGTTAGTTAGTTAAATAGTTAGTTAGTTAGTTAGTTAAGTTTATTGTCGTTCCTCTCCTTACAGGTTATGCAAAAAGCAAGAACGAAATATTGTGCCCCCGGGGCCATACTGCAATACATGAAAACGGGAAACACAACTAAGCAATAAAAACAAGCATAGGACCGTTGTTGGTCGTGGTACAAATGTGAAGCTGTGTTTTCCCTTGTTCTTTTTGAAACAGAGCGTGGTAAATCTGAAAGTGGAAAACACTGGCACAGAGCCTGTGTATTTCACCTACTACACCCCACTACACTGGCTCAGGTTCTTCACTCTGATGGATGAGCACAAAGTGACCAAGAAAAACCCTCTGTGTCTACCACCAGGTAATGTAAATGTCATCATCACATTTTGCTCACCTGACGGAGAATTTATGGACCCGATGAGTACAATAAAACATGATTACCTGTTATCTATTCTCAGGTGACAGCTATGAAATCCAGGTTCACATCCGCTGCAGTTTGGTTGGTTTCTATCCAGCTACACTGGCCTTTGAATTCAAACCAGACCTGCAACCCTCCTCCACTGCGTTCCACATTGTGCGCTTCATTGAGGCTCAGTATATAACAGCGTTAGGACTAGAGCTGGCACCTATAGCGCCCTACAAACCTCGCTCCCTCCCTGCCTGGACCCCTGAAGTTAATTACACAATTGTGGATGGACAGCGACCTGAAGGGTATCCCCGTTCACTCAGTACACTGTTAAATATACAACAAATGTAAAAATGCTCTCCCAGTGACGTATCCAAACTTTTACATTTTGTCTCCTCTTACCAGGCTGTCAGTGCTGCAGCTGAAAAATGGGGTCGAGCTAAAAAAGTATCAAATACCACCATATTTGAACCCGCTCATCACGTCACTGAAGCAGTTTAGTTTCTCCACTGATACAAGGTAAAGTCAGATCTGTTTTTGAGGTCATTTCCAGCCATGACTAAGGAAAGCCTAACCTCACCGATGCATGTGATGTTAATGTGTTTTATATGTCACAGTGTAGCCACTAGAAATTATATTTATATACTAATTTGTAACAGCAAATACGTTTTTAGGCAAATGTAACTGCCGGCCGGATTACGTTTTCAATTAACATAATGAGGAAATAATGTTTAATTAACGTATCTGGCAATCACAAAAATGTTGATACTGAACGTATAAATAAAATGGTCATTTTATTTGCTGTCTGCCAAAATATCTGATCTTGAAGCATTATGAACCTTTTTGTGGTTATGTTTAGACACTTGGATAAGGTTAGGGAAAGATCGTGGTCTTGGTTTAATACAGACATGGCATGTTTATAGACATTTAACCAAAAACACACATTTATCCTTAAGCAAAGTGCTTTTGTTGCCTAAACCCAACCATAGACAGGACTCAGGATGCAAATCACCACTTGTGGTAGATACATTTAGCGCTTCATTCACAAAAAAAAGTTGTCTCTGAACATAATCCAGGCAGCGATTACTTTTGGAAGCACACCATAAATGGGAAAACTATTTAGTAATATATAAATTGAATTTCTTGGAGAAAGGGTTAGTGTGAACACAGGCCAAAAACATACATTAATGATATACAGTAAAACAACCCACCTTCTGTTCTACAATACATACACTGCCATACAATTTGTTTCTTTTCCTTTGGTCTGTTTAGAAGGGCCTTGTTGGAAAGTCCCCTGAGCTGGGAGAGCTACTCCGAGAAGTTCCAGCTGCTGCTGTATCTGGAGGAGCAACAGATGGAGGTGGATATCAAGAGATACAACATCCCCAACAGGGAAAGAGAACAGGCCGTCATGCTCAGAGACAGAGTCAACGAGAAACTTCTCATTCTGGAGGTTAATATGTGCTCTCTCTCGTTCACTCACAAGACACTCATTCTTTCACTTGTTCATTCCCTCTCACTTAGAGACTTGTTTGTGAATAATTAGCAGTAACTACCTACCTAAATAGCATCTGGAGTGCCTAGACAGGAGGAATTAATAAAACAGACAAGTGCATATCATAAATACGTATCATAAACCACAGTGCAAAGAGCAGTTATATTAGCCATATAAAGCAATCATTAGTGATGATTAGTGACCTGACTGTGTAGGTTTCATTTAAAAGACATTCTGATATCCATTACTGGCTCCGGTCTCCATTACATAGTTTCAGGCATGTGCATCAGACAAAAATCTGAAAAAAACAGAAAACTGTTACATTTTCATAGATTATTTTTAGCATACCATTACACTGGCTCAAGTGCAACATATTCCCCTGCCAGGTACCTGGTGTGTCTGAGAATCGCCCGTCTGTGCTACGAGGGGATGCGCTGCTGGCGTACCCTGCAGGAGAAACAGGGGTGAAGTACCGCGGCTACGTCCACAGTGTGCAGCTGGACAGCGTCAAACTCGGCTTCGGCTCAGAGTAAGACCAAGACATTACAGTAACATGCACTAATTAAGAATTAAAATATTGATTTCTTTGACTCATATTTAGCCCGTTTGCTTGTGTCCGAGACTCACACAGTTTGTCTGTGAATTTGTTGGCAGATTGCTGGATCGCTTTGTAGATAACATGAAGTTCAATGTTGAGTTCACTGTCAACCGCCTGACTGTGCGTGTTCAGCACAGAGCAGCAGAGCTGGCAGCCACTTACAGACTGGGAGAGGTGTTGTTCCCTGCTGCACCCGCCTTCCCCCCTCAGAAAACTGAGCTACCCAAACTCAGGTTAGGCATACTAGTATATAAACTGTATATATCTTTGTATATAGTCCAATGTGTTGGCTGGATATTTTACAGCACAGGTGTAGTGTCCCTCCGTCTAGGTATGAATGATTTATATAAACGACTGAGCTGCACATATGATCACACTAGTCAACTAAGGCTGGAATTATGGCTCTCCGAATATACACGTAAACGTCTATGCAGAGAAAGGATTGGTTGATCCAACTCGTGTCGGGAGGCGGATTTGAAATGGGAAAGAAAAAACACATAAACGTCCCTGACAATCTCAATATTGATAGCAGAAAATACTGCTCGCTTTCTAGTTATCTGGTTTATGTTCAATCAAAACTAAAGGATGCCATTAAATATCGTATTAATCATGATCGTTTTATTAATAATTTAATAAAACCAGTACTTGTGTTACCTGATGAGAGTACGTAACTCTCTCTATCTGTTACTCAGCTCGGACATCATACCTCTGTTCCTCTGTTGTTAGGCTGTTGGACTCAAAGCTGGAGAAAAACTCAGAGCAGTATCAGGCTGTACAACACATTGTGGCTGGCTCGTCCAAACCTGCCCCTTACCTGGTGTTTGGCCCACCTGGAACAGGTACAGCAAGTACTAGCATATTACTTTGTCTTCGCTCACAAAGCCTGTAATTCAACGGACTTGACGTCATTCTGGTAATTTTTTTGTTTGTTCAGGCAAAACTGTGACTCTGGTGGAGGCTATCAAGCAGATAGAGAAGACCCAGGCCTCCTGCCATATCCTGGCCTGCGCTCCATCCAACAGCGCTGCTGATCTGCTCTGCAGGAAGATCCTGGACCACGTGGACGAGCATAAAGTGTACCGCATGTACGCCAGCAGCCGGGACCCAACATGTGTCCCTGAACAACTGAAGGTCAGTGCCGGTGCTGTTGATGCAACTTGTTTGTTTTAGATGTGAAGCTCTTTTTTTTTGTTTTTTAATGCAGAAAGTAACTGCCAGTCATTCACACACTCATTCAGTTGGTCACAGATAGATCGTCTACCCCCTAGTGGACTTTATGATGCATAGCAATGTCTGTAGATGAGACAATAAATAAGGACCATTCACTTGCTTTCTTGCTGCAACACTGCTGCACTTCCTGGTGCTTTACGAGTTTTGATACTTTTGTATTCTTCAGTGTTTTTCAAGCCTCACTGAGCTTCGTGTACATGGACATTGTGGTACCTTCACAGGCATGCTCTAACCTGGTAGGGGAGTGTTACGTTTTTCCGGCTAAAGAGAAGCTGATGGAGTATAGGATCATGGTCACCACCCTGTTAACTGCTGGAAGGTAGTGAATGACTCTTGATGGTGCAGTTTGCTCACCCGCATGACACTATAAAAAAAAAAGGTTGCATTTCACTGTCACATACCGCATCATTCACATCCTATTTATATTCTCTGCCATCCGAAATACTAACCGTCAACTCTACAGATGAACTCCTTCTTTGCTACCATGTGTGTACTCTGTGATCTCTGCAGGCTGGTCACAGGAAACATCCCTGCAGGTCATTTCACTCACTTGTTTGTGGACGAGGCAGGACACG
The DNA here is from genome assembly GCA_011952105.1 of Coreoperca whiteheadi. NCBI lineage: Eukaryota > Metazoa > Chordata > Actinopteri > Centrarchiformes > Sinipercidae > Coreoperca > Coreoperca whiteheadi. The sequence goes on along the minus strand of CM022479.1, from coordinate 16,694,477 downwards.
CCGTGGAGACCGAATGTTTAGTCCCGCTGGCAGGTAAACGAAAACAAACAGCAGTGTGTTGTCTGTAATTCTATTGAACTTGTTTTATGTGTTGGCTGAATTTTTCTTTTTTCCGTGGAACAAAGGGCTGCTCCAGGCAGAGTCTGGTCAGGTTGTTCTGGCTGGAGACCCCAAGCAGCTCGGACCCATTCTCAGATCCCCTTTTGCGCTGAAATACGGCATGGGTAAGTACAGACACACTGTCCGGTTTATAACACTGTAGTTTGGATAAATGAGGATACATAGTTCTGCAATACACACAGACTTTAACTTGTGTGTGTATTTCTGGAGAGTGTGACGTTAAAAGGCTCTGCTCTCTGCAGGAGTGTCCCTCTTGGAGCGCATGATGAATGATTTCTCTCTGTACCAGAAGAACGAGGGCGTGTTCGACAATCGCTTTGTCACCAAACTGCTGCACAACTACAGGTGGGGTAGATGGTTATAGGTCACTCCTTGACACAAATTATTTCATTTTCCACATCTTATCGATTTTCATTTCTGTTTGTCCCTTTTCAGGTCCCATCCTGCCATTCTGAAGATTCCCAATGAGCTCTTCTATGACGGAGAGCTGCAGGTTAGCGCGGATGAAATGTTACGCAACTCCTACTGCAGATGGGAATACCTCCCGAAGAAGGTAATGGTTCTTCTTTTAGCACACACATACTCTACAGTGCATAGTCAAACTGATCATTTAGAAATCAAAGCATGAAATGTGACCAATACGCCTGCACCTCAATATATAATGTAGTCATTTCATTCTCATTCTAGAGCTGAAACAATAAATAGTCTATTAGTTGATCGACAGAAAACTAATTGCCAGCCCATTTTGATAATTGATTAATTGTTTCAGTCATATTTTATGCAAAAATGCCAAACATTTGCTGGTTCCATCATCTCCAAAGGGAGTTTTATGTCATTGTAAATTGAATAGTCAGAAGAAAACAAGCAATTTGAAGACGACATCTTTTGTTCTGAGAAATTATGATGGGAATTTTTTCTACTATTTTTTTTCATGTCATAGACAAGGCAATTAATTGAGAAAATAATTGGCAGACTAATTGATATTGAAAATATTTCTTCTAAATAATACTAATAAAACTCTTTCAGGTGTAGTTTTCTTCTTTTCGATAGAGGATTTTCATTGAAGGATAATACATTTAACATCTTCATTAATTTAATTGATTTTATTAATAAAATAAATACAACCATTGTGTTCATTGTGAATGACACAGAAAAGTCTGATTTCCATTTCATCATCGAGGATGGCAAGCCAGTTTTGCAAAACACACAAACAAACCTCATTATTAAAGCAGAAGAAAACAGCCCTATAGCTGAATGTATACACGCTAATCAAGAGCCATACAGCACTTTCGGTTTAACGTTGTGAACTGTGGTACTGGTTTTTTAAAATTCCAGCTCGAAGTTAATTCCACCTCACAGCAGCACAGTGCTCAAAAGAAGCTCTCCCAAAACATTTTATTTAAAATTGATATTATAAGATATAAAATGTATCTCTCAGGACTTCCCAGTGATCTTCCATGGCGTGACCGGTGTTGACGCGCGCGAGGCCAGCAGCCCTTCATTCTTCAACGTAACCGAGGTGGAGGTGCTGATGGATTACGTGAAGAAACTGCTGCAGACACATGGCAAGAAGGGCCTGGCCACCATCTCACCCAGAGACATAGGCATCATTGCCCCCTACAGGAAACAGGTCCTAATTAATTCAATTCAACACACACAGAACAAAACGATGTAGCTTATTGTTGTTGCAGATTACTTTGGTCCAAATACAATTGAATATGTTATGCTGCGTTTTCTGGGTGTCACATAGGTTCAGAAAATCCGCAAGGCCCTGGATAAAGTTGGAAAAGACCTTAAATTTAAGGACTTGAATGCTCTCAAGGTAACTAAATATTTCACACTTAAGTAATGTGAAACACACAGCAGAGGCAATGTCTGAAGTGTATATTTACATGTGTGTCAGGTTGGTTCAGTGGAGGAGTTCCAAGGTCAGGAGAGGAGAGTGATCATGGTGTCTACAGTTCGGAGCAGCCCCGATTACGTAGAGATAGACAAAAAGTTCAACCTCGGCTTTGTCAAGAATGAGAAGGTATACAACACATGCTCATGCACACACACACTGTGTATGTACACTCAAAACATCACTCTGACACACTCTTCTCTTGTCCAGAGGTTCAACGTGGCTGTGACTCGAGCTAAAGCCCTGCTGATTGTGGTGGGAAACCCCAGAGTGCTGAACACAGATCCTACCTGGGCCCGGTACGTGTCACATGGCTACTGTCTCTGCTGTCAGCATACTTACGCTAAGATTTAAATAGCAGCGATCAGTCCCTGTCAACTTTGTTGTTATTCTCTCCCTCCATGCTTGCCTGAAGGTTCATCCAGTACTGTCGAGATGAAGGAGGCTACATTGGCTTTGTCCAAGCAGAGGAAGACGAGGATGTGGTGGTGAGACTCGCTGCCCTCTACATTGACATTGAGGCTCAAGGTGACAGACGTATATTTATTTTCATTAATATCCCCCTCAAAATGAACATTTGGAAATTGATGTTAAAACTTTCCACCTTGCTGTCTTTCTGTGAATCTTGTCTTGCCAGTGGAGACTGCAGAGAGTGTTGTTCAACAGCAACTGGACCCCGAGTGGAGGAACGACATGTGAGAGGAAAGGAGAGCCCAAACATCCACCCTGAGCACTTGAAAGGATTCATTAAATTAATTTCAGAGACCGTTAAATTTCTTCACCAGAGAACAAGGTTTCTCTATTTGTATTCAAATTCTCCAACAAAGGGCTTATTGGCACCTTTTCACATTAAAGGTGCGCCACCCAACTGGTATTCAGGAGACAAAAACAACATTCCAAAATATCTCTGTAATGTCCAGCTGTCTTTTTAATGTCAGCTATATGAACTTGACCAAAGACCACGAAGGACAGGGAGCTGATTCATGTTTAGAGTAGACGGTTTGTCTTCGGCTACCTGTACAACACCACAACTGTTTCATTTGAAACAGCTGCAAACACTCATTTTACTCAGTTAAATTAAAAGCAAACATTTTGGAGACTTGAATCTTCAATTTAAAATTAATTTATTTTTTATTAATTTTACCAACCAAAAATGTGACTCTCAGGTTTGTTATTTAATTGACAATTTTTGGTTTTGCTCAATCATCACTGTTTTTTTTAGAATAATGTAGTTTTAGGATGACTTGTTGATGAATTGAACCAACTGTACGGCAGGGATCTGCCCATGTGTGAAGTGTCCAATTTGTTTTTAAATCACAATTACAGCAGTTATTTATATTAACCAAATTAAAGATGTCTATTTTGAAGTATTTTCTGAATTTAAAAAATCTGAAATAAAAAATGAAAGTGCACTTAATGTCCAAACGTAAATTATGTCTTCCAAACCAAAGCTGGAAATAGTCTGGCAATTGGTCTGGCTTGATTTCAGGGGGCTTGGGGTTTTGCTGTTAAATGTAATACTGGAAAAATATAAATCCAAGATGCCATGTTATACTTTTAAAATGGCACTGATGGCATGTGATTAGTATAATTAAGTCATTTTGCTAATGGGAAAGTTACACAAACCATGGCAGAATATGAATGTAAATGCATTTCTAAAAAAAAATTGAAGGCATTTGCAAAAAATTTTTTAATGCAAGCAAAACCAAACCATCAAGTATTACGTAGTATTTCAAAAATACTTTATTAACATGTTTGTCTCATCCAGACATTCAACACATCCCACTCCTGTTTGCAAAGCATCATCACAATCAACATTTTCTTTTGAACTATGGTGTTTGACATTACAGAGGCACTGTCCAGGAATTAGCCCAAGCCCGCAACATTCTGACGTCCATGGATCGGAATGTACCGGATAAAAGAACGATCACCACAGTTGTAGCTTACGTTGGTGGTTAGATCAATGCAGGGACCATTAAATACACTGGTGTTCAGGGCTATTTCACGGCAGCACCTGCTCTGTAATATTTACTGCAGTGGTTTTCTTCAGCCATGATACAGAAGCACGCACTAACTGGATCAGAGGGCTGCATGCAAAAGGATGGAAGGTGGTTTGAAGATTCTGTCAGTGTTTGTGAATACGCGTCGAGAGAAAATGACTTAAGTCTGAATTGTGGTTGCGGCCACTGACAAAGTTGCTCTCTGGCTTTTTATCTAAATTCTGTTGCAATTTGTTAAAATCTCCTATGAACAAGCACCTTTATGACACATTGGTGTACAAAAAAAATAAAAAAGGGATCAGTCCATTTTATCATTTAAGCTTTGAGCACAACCACACCACAGTTGTTCACAGCCATGCACACCCTGTTTATCAGTTGGCCCCATTTCAATGATCTTTAAGGGAATTTTGACCGTATACTGGCTACCACACTTAAATATCCTTATTTCTCCTATCATATTTCAAGGAATGTCCCTTGTGTGTCAAAAAGGTCCATTACACACCAACAAAGCCTCAATTTCAAATAGTCAAGAGAGCTACTGATGGTGAGTCAAACTGAGGAGATGGCACATTTGTAATAACGTCTGAGCTGTCAATCAAGTTGTCAGTTAGAAATTTTATTAAAACTTTTATACACAGAATGGGCCTATAATCTGTCTGAATATCAATACAGCTGTATACAGTGTCCATCCATTATCAAACCTGTAGATTGCAGTGTGCACTTTTCCTCAGAAAATCCAGTACACAGTGATGCATAATGACTGTATACTGGATCTGAATCAACAGTACAGAGTTCAGACAGGAGGCTTGTTTGGGGAAGGCGTTGGTGATGTCTTGGTAGAGGCACGTCTGTCAGAGCCAGTGTGAGCCTGACTGAGAGTATTGTGTCCATGACAATAGACCACTGTCTCCAGTGCCGGTTTAAGCTATCGCCATGGGAGAGAGACCGAGCAAGGTGCAGTCCAAAACCTCTCAAGCTTCAGTTTATGTAGGTTTCTGTGGATTAATGCCGAGTGGACATGCTCTAAATTTAGTCCTTTATGTCAAAAGATAAATCTGGGGGAAAAAAGCTCTGCTGACTCAGCACTTGGTGAAACAGGACTTTAAGGTTGTAAAATGAATAGTGGTATGACAAATAGGGTGATTGTGACTGAAGCTGATGTGGTACATGCAGGTTCAAAAGAAGCAGGGGTTCCATACTAATTAAAGCAAATCTAAAACTGTCTGCAACTTGTAGCCGTGAGCTGAGAACAAGACAGTCGGTGGGCATGTGAGCTACAAGACCCTTCTCTGTAAACAATCATAACACAGAGGCAGATGCATGATATATTTGTAAAGTATATGCACATATAAATACAAACATACATTCATATGTAGGAGGAAGGGACAGGTCCTTCAGACAAACAGGCTGGTATTCTGGTGGAGGAAAACAAAACGGCAAACAAACAGAAAAACACAAAACCGACAGTGTGTGAGTAGCAGAGGAAATAGAGATTTAAAAAAAAAAAGCTGATTTGTTTTGATTTTAAACAGGTGTGTCAGTCTTTCATATTCTCCTGTGGCATAACTGCATCTGTGAAGTAAGTATAATCCACGGAAGCCATTGATTTAAGGTTTCTCTAAGTTTGCTCTGCGTGTAAGAGGGGAGTCCTCCCTCAGGTGCTGATTGGCCAACAAACTCCGTCCTTTCACAGTAGCTGGCAGCCGCCCCTCTTCTTGCGCTTGCGGACCTGCAACGCTGCTCTGGTGGCCATCTCAAACACCTCCCGCACACCATCCTTGGTCTTGGCGGAGCACTCCAGGTAGCCAAAGGCACTGATGCGGTTGGCCATGTCTCTGCCCTCCTCAGGCTTAACTGGCTCCTGGAGGTATAATGTACAGTGGGTTAAAATTAAGCTGCAGGTTTAGACATTAAACAGGGAGATAAGTTTTGGGATCATTTGTTTCTAGTAACACAAATTCATAAACACACACCTGTTTCATCTTGGCCAGCTCCCTGCGTGTGTGTTCATCATTCCTAAGGTCCTTCTTGTTACCCACAAGAATGATCGGAACGTTGGGACAAAAGTGTTTCACTTCAGGCGTCCATTTCTCGGGAATGTTCTCTACAAGAATGGAAAAAAAAAATGTTTATAAAAAACAACTCAAGTCACTGCACAGTAAGTTCCAGACTTTTCTCCCTACAAGGACAGTTGGGAGAGGCCTTGTCATTTCCCTTGGGACTGTACAGACATAAACATCGAGAGGTCACTGACTCCTCCCTGATACATGGTCGAGTCTGTAAGCCAAAATTTGTGCTGTCTAGAAGGAGATGCCATGCAGTGATAGAGTGGGCATACCATCTGTGGCACTGCCCATATCAACACACTGTGAGAGAAGGCCCCAGGGCTGAAGTCTTACTAAACAAGACATTCGGTTTCATTTGGTTGGAGGGCCAACAACACTCAGATCCTAGCCTGAAATATGTGTGACATATTCTGTGTGTACTTCCAGAGAATCGCGGCACATTCCCGAACTCCAGTATTAAAACCCATGAGTCTTTATTAAGGATACACTGATCAGAGTCAATCAAGAGTAGGTCAATCTTGCAAACTCTATTGACTACACTGTTCAACCAACTGGAACTTGATTAAAAAATTTTATTTACGGTATTTAAGTTGTAATTTCCCAAATATTTATTCAAATTGCTGTATGAAACAGTCATGTATGGAATTACTTAATTTACTGACTTGAGTAACTAATCGAGAACAGGGAAGCAGACTAATGGCTGCCTGTAATAGTTTAATCATACTCATGTCTAGCTTCTTAACTGCAGAGGGGATTTTGTTTATTTTGAATCAGGTTTTCACTCTTCTTTCTGTGTCAAGTCTATTGAACCCAGGATCACTGAAACCCTGCTGTGATGTCAAGAGATTTGCTTTTTAATTCCAGAAAAATGACTTTACTGGGACAACAATTTTCTAAAATGTTACTTACAGTTTTGCTAAGTATCCAGCCTTACCTAAACTGTCGGGGCTGTCTATGGAGAAGCACATGAGGATAACGTCTGTGTCGGGGTAGGAGAGAGGCCTCAGTCTGTCATAGTCTTCTTGGCCTGCTGTATCCCACAACGCTAACTCCACCTGAGAAAGAAAGAACAAGAGAAGTGACGCGAGTGGCCGCAAGCACAGAGCGCAATTTCATTTACATTATTAAAATAACGGTAGCACATTCCCACTTCATTGACAGCAGGATGAAGAGGGGGAAGGTGAACACAGACGAGAATATAGGCAACAAGAATAACTGAAAGGAAAAAGAGGATTTAAGAGGCTTTTCTTAGGTTATTTAATCAATCTGTTAGCCCAGAGTGCCTAACCTGCTCTAGATAAAACAAATGCCCAGCAAATAATAATTTGTTTGAGCTCAAAAAGAGCTGTAGCACATGCTACACTGCAACCCCAAAGCACTATATAGGAACGTCTTATACACAGCAGCCTAGAAGTGTCATACCGTCATGTAGCTTTTGACTGTAAATGTCTCCTAAATGACTGGGGTCTCTTAGCTTCAACTGCAATCTTGACCTAGCTTATCCTGCTGATTGAAATTCTACAGCAACCTCACCCACATCACAATCACAGCTTGAAAACCTTGCCGGATACAGTTGAGAATTGGGTCAGTCGTAATTGTCCCCAGGGAGCAACTACAGTTAGTTCATCTTTTCTCACATCTTCCTACCTTGCCTTGGCAAGACTTATAGTCCAGCATAGACGTGGCATTTCCCATAGTATATGAAACAATGGGCTGAGCTGTACCACATCTTCTGTCTAGGAAAGTGAGCAACAACAAACCATGACAAAGCTCAGTCCATTCCTGCTGCCACTAGGGGTCTCTCAGGAGCCTCATCTGTAGTGTATTTTACCACCAAGCTGCCTGCCTGAACTTTTCTTAGTTGTAACCACAACTAAATATAATCAGAGAATGATAAGTAGGGGACAGCTGTAAGTTGACAGCTGACTTGTTAAGTAATATTTCCTCTACAAAAAAATCTGTGTACCACACTTGAGGGGCTTGGACTACCGTCAACTTTTTATTATACAGAAATGGGACACAAGGCATGGGGGGGGGGGCAGACAGGAAGGTGGCACTTTGGTTGGAGGTCTGCTGCTTTATAACAATGAAAAGAACCAAGGACTTGCTTACAATACGTACTTATCCCCATCGGCCTTGATGGCACGTGGTTTTCAACCACCAGGGCCAACAGGGTCACATTTTTAACACTAGAGCAGCGGTTTAGTGTGTCACATACACCTGCCTGATCCGAGGAATGTTTCAAAATATTGTACTGAAATATTGTGTGATATATTAGATAATATGGCATTTTTTGGCTTCATACAGTTATTTAAATGAAACCGTTAGAGAAGTTTAGAGGGGAAATGTCTCTGGTGGAACTTTTACCAACTCAGACATCTAAAAATGTGACAAGTAGCCCGCAACCAGACTTTTTTTATTTTGGTAAGGGAACCACTGGTTTAATTTTACCAATGTGTTCTATTTTATAAGCTAACTAGTTAACTAGTAACTATAGCTATTCGATAAATGTAGTAGAGTAGACGTATAAAGTTGCATTAGATGGATATACCTATGTATACTCAAAATTATACATAAGTTCTGTACTTGAGTAGGAGTGTCATGATTCTCCAAATCCATGATTCGATATAAAAAAAATGTTCCCCCAGCACTGACGGCTATGCCACTGTTGGATTATTGAGTCTTGATTTAGAAAGATCATCTTCACAAAGAGAGGCTACATGGTATTGTGTGATATAACTACCAAATGTTTTGGTTGGAATGTAACACACTAAGGCCATATGGTTAAATTTAAATAATTGATGTAAATGTAATAACTTATTTCACCTCTCAATTGAGAACAAACTGATAAACACAAAAACAAACAAAGAGTCACTAGATGGCAGAAGGGTACTTTACAACAGTTGAGTTTCTTCACCTGCAAAAAACCACCAGGATTAAAATTTATAATCCTGTCTTTTCCCAGTCACATCTATTTGTTTATGATTCCTGAGAAGGTGTCCTGCCATACTTGTCATGTTACCTGAGGCGGTGTATGGTACCTGCGTGTAGCATAGCCTATAAACTGTAATTTTTCTGTCAACAGGAGGATTTTCCAGATCTGTTTCTCCATCATCTCTGACTCCGGAAGTGGCCATGGTGTCTGGAAAATGGGTCTTTGAAGTGCTGTTTTCTTTTTCTTCGGACATGGGCCGGACACTCAAGTAGGTGGAAAAAAAACAAAAACAAAAACAAAAAAAAACTGGGCGAATCGTTGATCCTGCTTTTGATTTCTAAGGCTCATTTCGATTTAGAATCAAAATCATGACACCCCTATACTTATACACTGCTAATGATTCATAATCATCTAACCAAAAGGAATAAAAAAAAATATATAGTACCTGTTTGCCATCAACTTCAATGTCAGCGATGTAGTTCTCAAACACAGTGGGGACGTAGACCTCTGGGAACTGGTCCTTACTGAAGACGATGAGCAGACAGGTCTTCCCACATGCACCATCTCCAACTATCACCAACTTCTTCCTGATAGCAGCCATCTACAAACAGAATGCACTTGGGCTAGTCTATATATTAAGGACTGAGATGCATAAGAATGGCCAAACAATCAGAAAACTAGTGAGTACCAAGTCTCTTCAAACAGAGGAGGGAGGTGAAACAATGAAATAGTAAGAGTGAGGGCGTGGGGGGGGGGGGGGGATAGAGGTTGATAAAGTCTGTTTTAGAGCCGCACCCTCTTCCCTTTCCTGGGCTTCTTCCTGTAAGTGAGGTGAAAAACAGAGTTGGGCTGAGGGTGCAGCACTGGTCTGAAAAATCAGTAGGAGGGGAGGGAACAGGAGGAGAGGCGCAGTGTTGGGAATGCTGCAGCCCCAGTACTACACGCATTGCTGCACATGGCCTCTGACACAATCACATTAAAAATTATCCTTAATGTGTCACTTCTACATCCCTGTGCCCACGTGATCTACAGCTCTTACTGGTTTTAAGTGACACTTCTGTATTGCGCACAAATTCCCCATTCTCTTTGCCTGTTTCCCTGAAAAGGTGTGTATATAAGTGAGCTGCCAGAGAAAGATTATGGCCGCACACACACAAACACACGGATCAATGGCCATCTCCCACAAGCTGACAATAATGGACAGAAGGCAGTAGGTGATGAGACAACGTACTGGCTGCCTGCCAGCAGCATCAGCTTTCATCAATCTACGACTACCCCGACCAAAACTAAGATCTACACCTCTGCCATCACACACACACAGCGTCCAAATCACAGCTGATGAATGGTGGAGAAATACACCCTAATTATTCAAAGCAGCTTTAATCAATAGTTTTATATTAACAGTGGCTCATGTGATTAGTTGTATGTGAAAAGGTGCCGCTTGCAGTGATGAACCCACAGAAAATCATCAACTGACTCTGTAGTTCTCAGCTCTGCAGAGCTTTAGGTTTTTTCAGCTCATTATCTTGGTTTCACAACTCCAAATTTTGCTCTCATAGTGTGATTTTTGGTCACAGCAGGCAGCTGTTTTCAAGTTAAAAACCTATAAAAACCCACTGTACGCTACCTGCTCAGCACCAAACCTGTTTGCAGGTTTAATGAGCCATTAACTAAAATAGCTCTTCATGTAGTGTAAAACACAAGATGTGAACTAAGACAGGAAAAAAATCTAAGCACTTGGAAAAGTACTTCTTTCAATACAGATCAACAAACTAACAGATATACTAGTAACTGTAATGTCCCCAACAGAAATGTTGTGCTATGGGACGGTAAACACAGTTGTGCTGCTCTTATAAACAGTTTGTTCCTCTCAAATGTTCTGTGTGTGGGCTGGGAAGGTCCTGTTAATACTAAATATCCATAGAAACTAAAGCCAAATAAATTTGTGTAGGCAGCAAGGTGGCTCCTCTATGCGGAGTGTCCAAAACAATTTATTGTGTCATTTAAGATAAACCCTGCAAAATACATCATGTTTTATTTAGGTTTGGTAAAAAAGACAATGAGCTTTAAAGACAACCAAGAAGACCCAGGTGCTTGTGTATGTTCAAGACTGACATGTACATCTCCACATCCTTCATTTGATCCCTTCAGCTTGTATTGGCCTCAGTCATTTGTACCTTGACCAACTGTAACAGCAGCAACCATTTTCACCACAAGAGACATTAAATCAGGCCAGTGTGTTGTCAGTTTCTCTGGAGAGAGCCACCTGTTCTCTGTGATAGCAGGCTGCTGCTACTCCATACATCATACTGTCAATGCCAGAGGGAAGACGCAAACTCTCACTCTCTCTCACACACACACACACACACACACACACACACACACACGTGACTGGCAGCTATAGTGAGCAGCCCCAGAACGATTCAGAAAATGGGTCTACTCCTGCAGATCTTGTGTTGAAATAATGCATCTTATTGACAACAATAGCCCTCACAGCATGCTGCCTACTGTGACAATGGCATCACATGGTGCTTAGTGGGGGATAATAGCCCCCTTCCCTTTGCATTAATGTGTGTGCACACTGTGCCAGTACAAGGACAGGAACAGGGACTGCAAGGACCTCTTCCCGAAATAAGATCTGATTATAAAAAGGTGTGTTCTGCAGTGCTACCCTTCAAATGCGACATGAATATACTCACTCAACATTTATACGATAGTCCTACAATATGTGGTTAAATTACAATTTCAAACAAATTATAACTAATACCATCAGCATTTTAATGAATTCACTGTGCAATATCAAAATCAAACCACTGCAGTAGAAACATTAAACAAAAGTAAGATTTTGTTACAGTGACCGTGCTTTGTTTACGTCTTGACCAGCAGTGCACCTCAAATCTTTGAGAAGCCAGCCAGATCGGATAAGTAGTCGAAAATGTTTATGGAAGAACGACAAAAAGACCTGAAACATTAAGTCAATTAATCTATAAATTATACGCAAAAATACCAACAACATTATCTAGTTTCAGCTTCTCAATGTGAGGATTTGCTGACTGACTTTGTCCTATGTGATTGTAAATTATATCTCTTTAGGTTTTGGACTGTTGGTCGGACAAAACAAGACATTTGAAGATATCGCTTTAGGAAGTTGGGCTCAACATTTTTCATTATTGTCTGACATTTTAAAAATGAAACGGGTGATCAGTTAATTGAGAGGGACACAGAAGGATGTTTTTTAATTATTAAGAGCTTAAATATGAGATTATGAAAGCCACACTAACTAGCTAAACTAATCAGTATATTTAGTACTGAATTCAAACCCAAACAGAAGAATAATCCTACTCCAACGCAAGCAAGTACCTTGAAGAAGTAAGGTGGTGATGTAAGAGTTTCACAATATACATCAAATTTAAAATAAATCAAAGTGTAGAAAAAACCTTAACCCATTAGATCTATTAGCCATGTCAGACTTTAACCCACATTTAGGTGTAAGAAAAAATGTGCCAGACAGTGTAGATGTGAGTAGCCAGCTGTTAAGCAGTGGAATAATTTTCTTTAAGTGTTACGGTTTTAATGCATTTATTAACTCATGAACTACCAATTTGATTGTTCTTAGCGCACAGTTAACCTTCCAGTGGGTGGCTCGAAGTAAAAGCTTTTTACGAAGAGAAGGGCACAAGACTTTTCTTATATATGGTTGCAGGAAGTCCTCAGTTCACCCCAGGGTCACGTAAAATAATTTGTTGGGTGAAGAGCTTCAGTGTTTTGTGGATTTTCCCATGCCACTTCTGTCCACATTTGCCTTCCTATAAGTGACTTCCTGGTAAGAAAAACAGCGAGGGAGGAGAAAAAATTAGCAAAAGGAAAGACAACTGGAATTCACCCATTTTGTCATTTTCTCTCATTCTCCTTCCTTGAGTTTCTCCCCTCAAGTTACTTCAAATAAGCTTTATTAGCACAAGGAGTCCAACACAACAAGTCCCTGCTTGTTCTCCCCCCCCCCCAAGTCAGACAGCTTGGGACTCAGTGTGGGATTTCCATGTTAATTTTGAACAAGAGTGTGCTGAAGGCCAGCAACAGTGTGTGTGAGGATTCATGGAGAGCAGACACCCACATAACAGAGTGGAAGTTGTGCAATTTTATGTGACAATCGAACAATACTACCTAGGACACCTTTAACCCCTGGCCTACAAGTGAGTTTAACTGCATCTTAAAATTATGCTTAAAAGGTTATTAATTATATTACAAAAGCTACATTAACCTCATTAAAAGCAAATTAAATGCACCTAAGAATATCATCTTACAGTGGCTGCAGCAATTCTTTGTTTTGCATTATGACACTCTACTTTGTGTTATATTCAACAATCGATAATTAAGTGTGCCCTGGATATTTTATGTTGTGGTAAGTAGGCCTCTGTCAGTGTTAGGGGGAAAATCATTTTAAAGAGAAAAAAACAGTTCAAATACACTCATAAATAATTGAAATAAAGATCTGTGTGGTATTGAAATCACTCATCGAAGCAGCAATAAATTGGATAGACAGATCAAGCCAGTCACATGATAATACAACTGCATAAATTTCAGTGTTACAAAGAACAATGGGAACCAAAAAAATGCACTGAAACCATACTCTGAGTCATAGTATACAGAGATATACAGTATCTGCACGCACACGCCAACCTTCAACAGACAGGTCATATAACTGTGCAGGAGACTGTGTTCACACATGTATTAGCATGAATGATCCCGTCTTGCATAATGTTTGTCCCTGTGTGGGGTAGCAAAGGACAAAGTTCTCATTCCTAGCACATGCAGCACAGACACTTATTTCTCCCTGGCATGTTTTGACTCACCCCTGCACTAGTAACACATTAGCCAGTCTCGTTCGTTAGAAGTGGTAGGGTATAAGAATAGCAAAAAACCACTTAGTGAGCTCCAGAAGAGGCAGTAAGATAGAAACTCTCTTTGTGAGTATGAACCAGTTTCTAATCACATGGAACAGCAAACTCAATATTTACACCAGCCCTGCACTGATTAAGAGTAAATATAGGCCTTAAAACTCCTATTATTAAATGTCATGTAGGCCAGTCCAAATCAAGCAGCATCTTTAAAGTACATTGTTGCGTGTTTTTACCTTCAGTAACTAGGCAACATTTCCCAGATGATAAAATGCCTCTATAATAAGATCCAAGGATATTAGACGTATCTAAATGCTGAAGGCAAGCGTTCAAAAGATCAAAACCAACAGGCACCCACACAGTTACTATACTGTACTAATGTTTTACTCATTACACTGTACAGGATAAGCGTTGATCCAGGTATTTATTGATGGATCCATGCCAACTGTTCAATAACAGGCTCAATGCATTTCCATATTTTCTTGGTTTGGTCAGCGCTCCATTAAGACAGTGGAACCGCACAGTGATGTGAGTGAATGAACTATGTGTGGAGAACAGCTGTTTCAATTAATGATATGTGCAGCAGCAAGACATGCAAGCAGAGCTGTTTGGGTGGCATTTTGCAGGTGAACAACTCCTTTAAAATGCTGCTGATTGTTGAATGCTGTATTTGAACTTCAGTATTTTGTTCTTGCGTAGGAAGCTGTCCAACCTTCCTGCCACCAGCAATGAGAGACACTTCTCTCTTCACAAACAGTCCTATTATACAGAACACTAAACAAAATATTATACTTGACATAATCGTTACATCTGATCATAACTACATAAGTTAAACCGTGGTTAAACTTCTTCTGCAACGGAATGTGACGTCATCCGGCAAGGCTCTGCTGTGTGACCAATTAAATACATGCAAGCGCACATTCCTGGTAGATTACTTTGTAACATGAACATCATATTTCTACTGTTTACCTCATGATCTTTGTGACAAAAGGCCATATAGTTGCCGCTGTGGTAACTTTCTCAGAGTACTATAAACCGCTGTGCAGTGTTTTGTCTGAGAATCCTTCAAACTCATGGATCTGTTAACTGGACTTCCTAGATCGTATTTCAGGTCTCTCCAGTACCTGAAACGGAGGGCGGTTTTCCATCTGAAGGCATTGGCATGATATGCAGATGACTCTTAGCCACATGAACTGATGGAGGTCAGGAGGGGGTGATGAACAGAGTCAAATACAGGCAGGTCCATCAAGACAACCTGCTCAATGATACACTCTACCTCGACTGAGGTGAGGACCTCTCAGTACCTGACAAGCACAGACTGGCCGACACTGGAGTGCCTTCAGAAGAGTTGGTAACTGTCCTTGAGAGGCCAAGTCAAGCCTTGACTTTTACTTAAATGCAAAACTACAGAGGGACCTGAAGGTATCACTTCACCTTCCCATCTAGTTTGATAGAGCTGCAAGGAAAATGGGGAGAAACTGCTCAAATCTTGGCGTGCAAAGAGTAAAAATCACTGCAAGTGGTGCTTCTGTACTATACTGAATAAAGAGTCTAGATACATACATGGGTAAAAGAGGTTTTAGTTGCCTTAAATTCACCAACGTAACTCCTTTTCCCCTATTCGGCCAAATGCTAAGAGCAGTAGTTACAACACTGACGTTGCTAGAAGTTACTGAGTAAGGACAGAAAAATGTGAATATAAACTAAAAGGATTTCAACTGCTCAGCAGACTGCATCTGACTACAAATTAATAAATGCATCCTCCCTGTTTTTCTTTTCCTTGGAAATTCACATGCAGCTAGAGTTGTTCCGATTCAGAAACTAGTATCGGAAATATCACTGACACCACAATAAATTTCTGGCATCGTATCGGCGACTACTCGAACCCATGTACCGATCCGATACCATACCATGACCTATTTATTATGACAGCTAGCTTTGCCTAATGCTGCCAATCGTAAATCGGTTCTTCTTCGCTGCTCGGAAGGCAAACAGGAACTTGAGCTGTGTTGAACAAGTAACCACTGTTTAGAGTAGCAAAAAAGAAATGAAAATGCCCTAGCAGCACGTCCACTGTTTGGCACTATTTTAGACTGGACCAAGTCTGACTGTATTACTCGGCGACATGTCTCATATGCCAAGCTGGAATTTCGAGAGGTGGCACAAGTATTAGAAACTTTGACACGAGTAACTTAATAAAGCATTTGAAGACGCGTCACCCCGAAGAACACAATGGCTGCACTACAAAGGCTAGGGCAGAGAAGGATGAGTCGTGCCACAGCCAACAATTCTTTAAGAAAAACTGTTAAATGTATGTCAGATAATAAAAATGCTGTAATAAATACAGTAGTTCACTGTATGTATTTGTTCATGTTTTATTAAAAGGGATAAGTCTGAAGCACACCATAAAATAATTCTATAAATTCATACAGGGCTAGTAGTATATACAGATACACACCCAGGTATCGGATCAGTACTCGGTATCGGCAGATACCCTGAGCCCAGGTACATGCAACTCTGCCAGGATCACCCCGTAATCTAGCTGCACACTTGCAGGTGACATATGACCAAAACATTTCAGTTCCTACAAACAAATTTTAAAAAGGTGGGGTATGCGATTCTAATCCTATACAAGTCTTTATGTCAAATTCAGCAAACCTCTTCTCATGCTGTTCATTCAGTGTGTGCACTAAAAAAATTAATCCGGTGTTTGTACACAGCCCAGGCTCTGTAAATGCTTAACAAACAAAGTGGCTCAGATCGAGCCAGACATTATTCCAGCCAGTCTTTGTGTGTCAGGTAACGTTAAACGAGTTGTCCACGGACATTCAGCTTACTTCCTAGTTTGCCAAAATATGCTGTTGTGATGTTAGCTATAGTAGCAGGAGAGTTGTGTGTAGGGCTGGGATTCATCAACATAATCAACGTCATCGAATACGGATATACATCTATGCGTCGCAATGAAGTATGGCTGCACCTGGTCAAACCATACATACACCAACCCTCCCGTCGTACAAGCTCTGCAGAGAAACACACACAGACAGAGACTCCTGTTTATGTAGGCCTACTTTATTCCATTGCTTTGTGAAAGCTTGTAAGTGCACCTGTCGGTGCCGATGTTATTCGCTACCACATTGGTTTGATAATTTTCGATATGGGACGTCATTAAAAACAAGCCTCACATGCGGATCACCTGCTGCTGTGAGAATCGAATCACGGGTGGAAAAAACACCAAAAACGGGAGTTGTGTTTTTTGGGCGACTTTATAAAACATAGTGCTGACAAAGAAAGTCAACAGTGCGGAGAGAGAAACAAAAAAAGGCAGGCTGGGCGTGTGTGTGTGTGTGTGTGCGTGCGCGCGCAAAACTAGAGGTGCAGGTGTGTGCGTGAGTGTGGCAAAAGAGAACTGAAGGGAAAAGCAAGGTGAGCAGATAAAAGTAGTTTGTAAGTAAACGCTAAAATGAGGTGGCGAATTAATACAAATTATAATGGTAAAATAAGAAATAACCGTACTAGAAATATGGTAATTAATTTATTTATTTTTTCAAATATTAGAATATTTTCCATAGACAAATATTTGTTTTGTTGCAGAATGATGGCCTGCAGTTCATACTTTGTTTCCTGTTATATTTGTCTTATAGAGAAAATTATTGAATAAAATATTGAATTATTAATGAGACAAGTTCGATATTTATTTGGGGTAAATTAATTGTTAAATTAATCAAGTCATAATAAAAAATATTTAGGCTAATTGATAGATTTGCCGTTAGATTAATCAACTAACCGAAAAAATAATGATTAGATTAAATGGATTTAAAAAGTCATCGTTAGGTGCAGCCCTAGTTGTGAGGGCAGCAGCAGCAACTTTAGGTTGCTAACCCACAACATAGCTAGCATTAGTTATATTACTTACTGTGTCGTTCGCGCCATATCATCGTATTAGATTTCTCCAGAATCGCATACCCCACCTTAAACTGAGGGTTAGCAGTTCAGGTATTGACACACTGATTGGTCAGTGCAGCAAAATGCTTTCCACATGATGATTAATAACAGGCCACTGAATGCTCACACACACACACACAACCCTGTGTAAAAATGTGGGAGGACGTAAGCTGTGAGGAATGTCTCATCCACTTTCAACACCCCTCACCCTTTTCTTCTAAAACACACCATTTCCCTCCCCCCACCAGTATCTTGCTCGCTTTCTCCTGTTTGAAATGTTGCAGACAGGTTTATACATGAAGCCCACTCTATCATGAAGATGCAGTACATGTGTGGTCATATTTATGTTTAAGCTTATATACACATTTAGCTAGCTTCCTGTTCCCAAATGCCCAAAAGTTGTGGCTGTTCTGTTGATGTGTAACAGACATGAGGCAAAACTGCAGCCAATTGCCGTTGGTTGAAAACTGCATTTCTGCTTCAGTGTTTTGGTCACGCATAAAGGTGAGGCTGAATAAATCCTGTCCAAACCTTCCTGCCAACAACTGACACACTGACACTCCTCTCCAGACTTTATACAAAATACTAAAGGAAATATATTCAAAACATTAGAACTATTTTAATAATCAATTAATCACCAACAGTAATTTTTTAAGAACATTTAATATTCCAAACGATTAATTAATTAATTAATCTAGAAATAATCAGCAGATTAATAAATAATGAAAATAGTAGTTAGTTGCAAACCTAAAAACATTAAGAGTACTCCACGGATGTAACATTGTTCTTCCATAAAGCCTCAATCATACATCATTACAGATGCAGACTTGCACAAGGATGCGGTAGCACGCGCTTCTATACATGCTACATTCAGGGGTCTGGTTACGCTGACTGGTTCAACACATGCACACTAGAAAACATGATGGGGGCTCCTAACAGCAAGAAGAGAAGCTCCTTTATTTGTTGTATTTGGCATGAAAATGTCAAAAAAAGAAAATGTGTGTGACCGCTTACTGAGAATAGGACAAAGGAGGGGCAGTACATACACAAGGAAACCATGAATTGGCCTAAACACTGTGGGAGTCACGATGGGCAGTTTAAAAAAAACAAAAAAGGTATCAACATTGATGCATCAGAAATCATTGTTTTTATTGCGTGATTCATCTTCCTTGACAAACGGCCCACAATGCAACTGCAGACAGTCGGTCGGAGATTCACTTCCTTCTAACAAGTGACCTCACTTGAGGCAATTTATCAGACTGGAGCCACAAAAGGCTTTATACAACCCCCCCCCCCCCCACATTTGCAGCAGTACTCCCCAAGACCAGTAAACAGACTGATGTATAAAAATCAGTGGAGATCCACTTTAAATAAAAACATTTAGGGAGACGCAGGCTCTACTTTCTTAATGCATAGCTATTTAGTTGACAAATGTACTCAGACTGCTTTATTCATTTTAAAGTAGATCTACTTAGGGCTAAGTGTGCACTGTGGAGCTGCATAATGTAGGGAGAAACTAATTAAATATATTATAATATATACACATACTGGATCAAACTGATTGGAAATGGGGAAGCAAAACAAACTTGATTAGGTTGTAGCTAGAAAGTACTGCTGCGTTCAATCAGATTTTTTCCTTCTCTCCTTACAAAACATAACAACCTTTTGCCTGAGGCTGGATTAGAGAAATACATTCTTGTCAAGAAGTTGAAGCCAAGCTCTAATTTTCAAGGTTGAATCAAACTTGAGACCAGTGGCTGCTCAGGATCCAGGCCAGGGAAGCAGTTAAAGTCAGAGAACCTAGCTGGAGCCCAAAATAGGACAGAGCCATTGAGACTCCCCCAGCCCAATTTATCACAGTGCACACGGCTCAGCTCAGAGCAGAGGACGAAAGAGGGAAATATCACACAGAATTATCCTTTCATCCGCCCCTGAGCCTCCGCTTGCAGTACAGATGGACCGAAAAGTCTGAGAGTTGGGAAGGATAGAGGGAAGGAAGGAAGGAAAGAGGCGTGGTGGTCAACACTAGATCATGAGCGTGCTGTAGCACAAGTAACAGATATAGAGAAACTTGAAACATACCAATGTATATTAGGTAAGACTTTGATTAATATTCTATGAGTATGAAATAAATAAATGGATGAATTAGTCATGGAGAGGATTGGGAACAGAGCTAATCAGGATTTGGTTCGAAATCATGAATTATTTCTACTTTCCAAGACTTTTGCACAGGCTGCTGTTACAAGCTTATAAAGTGTGCATATTTGCAGACACACGTCGCCTTAGCAGGAGTCGACTGTACCCGTTTTCTTACTCATTGTTTGTTCCTTTCACTGCCTCTCTTCTACCCATCCTCCTTCAGTCTCTTGTTCTCACTCTGTCCTCTCACCCCTTCCTTTCTCTCTCTCTCTCTCTCTCCCCGTGTTGCAGTGTGATGTCACCATCATGGAGCTAATGTTGCGTATCCTTAGGGTGCCGCATTTCTCCTTTCCGACTCACACGCTGCACAAATGAAAACCAAAGCTAACATACCACCCCCAACACCTCGACAGTATCTCTCATCTGTCCAGTCCATCTGTGCCTTCCTGCTATGTTAAAACATCAGGGCGCTTAAGGATGGGGCTAAAACATTTTATCAAATCAAAATCCGAACAGTCGCCACTCTGTTGATCCCTGCTGAACTACAAAAACACAGAGTCCACTCCGTCGTACCATGGCGTTAACAGAGAGAAGAGTCCTTTCACAAACAATCTTTGGCTGAATACAGACGGCAGAGCCCATTAAACCAGAAAACAGCCAAACTTTTCATTGTAGCAGCTACAGAATTAAGGTTAATTAGCTGGTGGTGCTTTAACTAGCAACAGTCTTCTAAAAATGAGAAGCCTGCTACCTATATTTTTTCCATTGCTCTTTGAGTGATCTGAGTGATGAGAGATAAACAGTTTGATGAGAGCTTTGTTAGCATCTGAGCTTAACAAATCTGGGTATTTTGCCAACCGGGAACTGGATCCAAAATAGAAATTAGAACCCATCCCTAAGGACTCTGCTGCTAATGTAACTCACAAGAAATGTTTAGCTTTCTAAAATGTCCTTTTAGGGACTTCCTGAAACTGCAAGCACCAAGATCCAAACAGGAAATGTCGTCGCCCCCCCGCAATAGGATTTTATTGTCTGCGTGCTGCCTATGCATGATACATCCCCACAGCCACAATTTTCCATGCCGGTCATTGTCAGACGACTAGGAAACAGAAACAGTTATGCGCCTAAACTCAGCGTTTTCCAGTGTTCTCTGTGTAAAAGAAACTGAAGCCATATTAGGTTTCACTGGCATCTTTGGAAATCACCGTTGATGGAAAGTTGACTAATCTAAGACAGGATACTGTGGAGCATTGTGTTGAACAACTCGGCTCACCTGGCAGCTATAGATTAAAATGCACATACCAGCAGCTCTCCACAGTGTACATGTGTGAGCTGGAAGGATGGAAAACCTGCAATCTGAGCAATCCCCTTCTGTCCACGCGCTACTTCCTAACTCTTTGCTTGGGAGAACTACTTTAAGCGTACTTCTGACCAGGGCTGGGCGGTATATCGATATATTTTCAAAACGGGATACAAGAGGAGACAATACCATTTATATCAATATAGTTTAATGTGGCGTTAAAATAGCCTTCTTAACCCATTTCTTCTGTGAATCCGTGCCAGTGTTTGCATCTCTGCTATCTCACAAACCCGCCCCACTCTGCCTCTGCACACAAGATATGGGCCCGGTTGCAACAGTGGAACAAGAAGGCTTGAAAAAGCTGCTAAAAACCATTGGCCAAAATTCCAGTTGCCCAGTCACAAATATTTTGCAAGAGAAGCATTGGGGTTAGGCAGAACCTTACCGACTGGCTAGCATAAGTGACACATTTCGTCACATTCAGGTTTTCCGCTGGTCGCTTCTGAGGGGTACTTACATTATTTTAGTCAGTCATAAAGGTTGTAGATAAGCTCAGGTTGCAGTATATTAGTTAGTGAAAGGCTGTGTGTTATGTTTGCTGCCACAAGAAAGAAATAACGTCTGTTAATGTAACATTACGACGTCTTCTACTCTTCACAGCAGAGTTGGTTCCGACTGAACAGCTAGCAAACAGCTATTGACAATAGCCTGATTTGAAGCTACTAACTAGCTAGCTGTTCACAGTCTGGAGCAACTCCGCTGTGAAGAGTACAAAAAGACGACGTTACATAAAGAGGGACTTTTTATTTATTTTCTGTGGCAGCAAACCCAACACACAGCCGCCCAGTAACTGTTATACTGCAACCTGAGCTCATCTACACACTTTATGGCTTTAAGGCTGTCGTACTGACCTACTGAGCTGTCCAGCTGTTTTCTCTGATGACCTCAGTATGGCAAGAAGAAAAGAATAAGAGCTAATTTGTAGAGAGATGGAAGATCACTTGAAGATCCCTCACTATCATGTCAGTTCAGTAACATGTCTTCTTATTTTAATTAGAAATGTAGGATATTTAGGTTATTTGCAGGGATGTTCCGATCAAACTTCTAAACTTGTCCCACCTTATTTTTCACGAGTTACTCGATCCAAGTACTGAGGATGCTGATTAAACTCTAAAGTTGATAAGCTTAAATTATTGATATGCTATAGGATGAACTTCTCCCCTAAAACGTAAATGCTAGGTTTAATAAAGGTTTACTAATTTGGTGGCCCACCTCCAGTATAATCACTGCAGGAAACCATGATGTTATAATATTTAACTACTTAGATTAGTGAAATGACCTATGGTTTGGTGCTGAAATGATTAGTTGACTAATTGATCAATCAATAAACTGAAAACCAAATCGTGAGGATTTGCTGCTTCTGTCGGTTTCATGTCATTGTAAACTGAATAGATTTGGCTTTTGGACTACCGGTCGGACAAATAAGACACGCTGGGCTCTGGGGAACTGTCATGGGCATTTTTCAATATTTACTGACATTATATAGACCAAACTATTAATTCCAGAAAATAACTGACAGATTAATCAACAATGAAAATACCACTCATTAGTTGCAGCTCTACTATGGTTGTTTTGACTGGTCATCATATTTACATTACAGCCTTGTTTTCTGTAGATTTTGTTGTGTGTAGCAACAATATTGTTCCATTACTGAAAAATACATTCAATTTGGGCTTTCTTGTTTATTCACTACATGCTCTGAAAACCTTGCAAAACATTTAATTAGTCAATGTTTTGATCAGAGATATTCAGCTTCATAATTTCTCTCATTACATTTTTGCAAGGATTCCTCTGTGTGTGGTCTTTTTCTTTTCTGCATAGGAATACATCTTACCCACCATCTACACAATAATACCACCATTACTCTTCCAACCCCAATACAGCCCACAGTGGCTCTGGATTACATCACTTAGTAGAGTGACTGTTAAAACCACGCTGTGATGACAACAGCAGACATCATGACTTCTGCTTTAATGTTAATGTAGTCTAGACTTGGGATTTCCACATTTCCTTCCACTGCATTGGCACTGATTTGTGGTGTGCGTACCCCTGGGGAACACTTCTGACCGCTACCTGCAAACAGCTTGGTCAGCACTCAGCTGTTCAGCTACAATGACATCATACTTTCTCCTGTAGTAGCCACACAAAACGCCACACTTAACATGCAAGAATTCACACATACAGGCTAGGAGGAAATAGGTTTTGCATTCTTCTCCTGTGTATGTCTGCCCCTTAACATCCCGTGTGTGTGTGTGTGTGTGTGTGTGTGCGCGACGGTGTAGAAACACAAATGGGGGTGGTCCAGTTGATGCATGACGGAGTTTTGCAGGGTTCGCGTCGGTTCTCGCCGGACACCGGTAGTGCATCTTTGCTATGTGAATCAAGCCAAGACAAGGGAACAAGCCCGTGTGAGACATGAGGGTCTGCGCTACAGGAGCTGAGCAGCACAACAAGGGTGTGGTGACTCGGAGAGAGGAATTTCCTCGGGACGGACGAATGTTTTCAGTTATTCAGGAGGACAGACTTTTTGAGCACATAACCAAAAGAGCGCACTCGGTTAGCCTTGAAGTGTTTTGATAGGTTTTGCTTTCGAAGAATTCCTCCCCAGAGGAAAAACATCCGATGCCACCAGTTCCCGTTTACTGACCGAACAGGTTTCCAAAGAGAAAGAGGCGATAAACTTTTTTTTGTTTGTTTTTTACGGCGAGTAAAGATCGGCTCTGCCTGCCTCCACAGCTAAAGTCCATATAATTAACGTTAAATTACGTAACGAAGTATATTATGGGCAGAGACAGGGCTGGATTTGTGTGGTAAGAATGCTGATATGACCCATATCTCCGGCAGGATGTGGCTACAGACCACAAAACGGGAGTGTCCCCCGTTTATGATACTTTTCTTTCACGTTTCTATCAGCCAGACGTCGAAACACTCGCTGGAAAACTTCTAAACAAGTAACGTTAACAGGTTTCAAGACGTCGAGCTGCGGTTGGTTTCTCGGCTCGTTGACGGGTCTTCTGAGAGCGGCGGTCAATAAACTACTTTTCCTTCTAACCTCAAACTCGCTTCACTAACTCGAGGTGCTCTTCGGCGCTTGTAAAATCAAATGAAAGTAACAAGAGGACAGTTTGTTCTCTTACCTTTCCCACAATGTGCTTTTAAATGCCAAATACCTCCGTGTTCCCCTCCTGCCGTCGCCCTTCCCTTGAAGCAGCAGTAATCAGGGTGAGCGGCCAAACTGATACTCACAAGACCCTCCCATGATGTTGCATTCACCGTCCCCCTCGGAAACTTACCATTTCCCGAATCATTTTGCTCGGTTGCTCAGTAGCAATGGGCCTGCAACTAACGATTATTGTAACTGTCGATTAATCTGCCGACAATCTTCTCGGTTGATTGATTACTTGTTTTTTACATATAATCTCGGAAAAAGTGAAAAATGCCCATTTAAATTTCCCACATCCCACCATAGCCTATTCACATACCTTGTTTTAGCTGACCAGCAGCCCCAAACCTAAATATATTCAATTTGCTATCATTTATGACAAAGAAGAGTATCTAATCCTCACATTTGAGAACATTAAACCAGAAAATGGTTGATGTTTTTGCTTGGAAAATGACTGAAACGATTAATTGATTGTCGAAATAGTTTGTGAATAATTTTCTGTCGGTTGATTAATCAGTCTACTCGTTTCAGCTCCTGTAGTAACTTTCTTTAAGAAATAATGCAACATCTTTTCATTTTGCTGCCTTGGCATTATTTTAAGGAAAAAAAGCACATTTTAAGAATTTACAAGCCAAACAGTTTTGTGCAGTATCTTATTTAGACATGGTTTGCATGCTCTCTGCCAGTTTTCCCCTGAAACACATCATACTGAATATCACACCAGATCTCTATTGGCAAACCAGTAATATTTATATACAGTAAGTTACTGCGTCGTTTTTCTATGTTTTGCTCTTATCTTCTTTAAAATGTATGATAGGATTACTATATTTTCCAAAAGGGATCCGTATCACTTTGTGTCCCAATTCCATACTAAATGTCTGCTTTGTAATACCAGTGCACTACTTGGCAGTTAAGAAATTACTGTACTGCTATATACCACTCAAACTGTAGCAGTCAGTCAAACTGCTACTCTGGCCCTGCCAATTTAAAATGTGAAAACATTAAAAACAGTACAACATTTTGAGCCAAAACTGGCTCAGGTGATACGTCTGTACCTGACAAAGAGCCAATCTGTGTGTGTATGTATGTATATATGTATGTATATAAATGTATATATGTGTATGTATATATGTGTGTGTATTTGTATATATTTATATTTCTTTTTTATAATTATTATATGTAATCTATGTGTATGGATATGTATATATGGGAGAAAAGCTATTATATTTTTCTCTGTATATCGCATTGTATCTATGTGTGTGTATGTATATGTGTATACATAGATATAAAGATTTATTGATTTATTATTATTGTTTATTTATTTTTTATTTTATCATTTTTTTTGTTTGAAATAAACGTCAATCAATCAATCAAAAAATAATAATCTGGGTTCAAAATGTTGTACCTTTTCTAATGTAGGCTTGTTTAATCGAAATGTCCTTGACAGGCATAACTCATTACAGAGACAAACAAGATGTGTGTGTGTGTTTAGTCTTTCTAAGAATCAATTAAGTTATTTATTATTTTTGTGAGCTGTTTTGACCAAGCACACCACAGTCAACAATTCATGCACTTTTGTTTTTTTCTGTGAATGGCTCCTGCATTCGTTGTGTGTAGCACCCTGGGACAAAAAATATTCCATCAATACCACGCTCATAAATTGAAGGACTTTCTATTTGTCATTTTACAAGTGCAATACGTATTGAAAAACACAGAATTGGTAAAGAGTATACATTTGGGATAGAACAGCTGATGCGTTCCACGTTCTTCCTTTAGAGCACTAAACCTGTGAATGAGAAATTTCCCGACTGCACGTGAATGCAGCACGGTGTCTTCGCCGTTTGAGATTCCAGCGCCTGCACGCTATTGGCTGAGAGGATTTAACCGTTACGAAGTCCCCTCCCCTTTACGGTTAGAGAATAATGACATCATTTATATAAGGAAGTGGTGTGTCATTTAAATTGCCAGCATTACTTGGTCTTACAAGCAATGTTGCTCAGTTTTTTTATCACCTCTGAGATGAATACCTTCTTCTTCTTATTATTGTTATCATTATTTTTTATTATTATTCCTTGTTGTGTAAGAAAAAGGACTTTGACCCAAGTGCTTTTCTCCCACGGTGCAACAGGAAATCACACAACAGGGATTTGAAGTTTTTAACATGCTGTTCTCAAAATGAGGTCGTAAGTTCATCTGGCCTAAAGTGCAGTACACTGTAAAAAAACAGCAGCTCCCGGGTCAGTAGGCATATTATTAATCCACAGTAGCCTATTATAAGTACTCGCAACACTTATTAAAACACAGTTCTTTTAAAGTCAAATTAGGAAGTTTTATTGTACCCAAAGAAAAACACCTAGCGGCATATTTCTAGTGAATTGGCTTTGCCTCTCATGGGAAGAAAATAGTCAAAACAAAGACGTAGTTGTTGAGAGGCTGGAACCACAAGCTCCCACAACAAACTGAATGTATTTTACTTCTCTGTATCATGGCTCTTTGACAGTAATTTGTACAGTTCTCTGCAGTTTCCATGGTAATACCCACATACTGTAGTTTCAGATGAAACGGTGCACAGTGGCACCTCCCAGTCCCATAGAATACTGATGCTATTTCTGTAAGCTCTCTGGGAGGGGAGCTGCTGGCTGATGTGTGTTGACTGGAGAGAGATGAGTGTTTGAAGTGCAGCCACAGTTCAGAGAGAACACAACCCTGAATAAGGATTCACCGCACCCCTATTCGCTCCATCATTCGCCCTCTGTTTCCTCTATAAACTATTTCGATACTATGCGGCATAGCGCATCAGCTGAGTCTGTAAATTTAGATGGTTGGATTGTTTGCAGGCATTTACAGAGTTGGAAACTTCAAATATTTACTTGAATCTGTGCAAACAAAGTCAGTTTTTAGTCTAAATGAATCAAAATTGTTGAGTTTCTCAGGTTTTTGAGTCTAGAGCCTGGTCACACCTGCATTTATGACATTGAAATATCAGGCTGAAAACAATTCATTTCATTGGATTTAGCAGCAGATTTGCATGTGGAGGGGAAATATATGTGTGCTTTCAGATAGGCTTAAACTTTTATATGTAAATTCCTGTTGTTGACATAGGGTAATTCCTCTTTACAGTGCGGAGAAACCTCCTCCAATGTAGAGAGAAAGCTATCATATTAGCTGTGTCGTACAATCCAATTTAAAATATCCTGTCCTGCCGGACTGCGAACTGCTCCAAAAAAGGGATGTGACATGGTTTGTGAGACAGGAGTGAATGGTCCAAATACATTCGCTTGAATTACCTGTTAGAAACAGAGAGCCAAAGTAGACACTAGCCTACATCACCAAGCTTCCGGCACCACTTATTTCACGAGGAGGCATGACTGAATTTCAATGTGCTACATTCAGAATCTAGAAAACACTTTTGTGTTGTTTATCATTGTAGTAGCAGAAATAAAAAGATTGGGATAATTAAAGTACTATTTTCTCCCATGTACATAAAAAACAAGGCTATAAAAACCTGCTTCACCAAACTCTGCTGGCTGTATCTGCAGGCTGTCATGAGACAAGTATTGCGTATGGGTTGCAGTACCTGAACTCATCGCTGGACAGCAGCATGGAACAAGATGAGTGGTATTTCCAGTATTTAGCACAACTGTCGAGCCCGACTGAATTTCAGTACTGAAGTCAAGTGCCAATACTGAATGCCTTTGGCACTGTACAGGAGCTCCAAATGTTTGAGAAGTCAAAGCACAAGTGCTGAATACACAACACAGAGAAGCTGTTACTCAATTAGGCATTTTTTAAAAATCGTCTCTTTTTGATATTATTTATCTGATTATTATTTATCTTATTTATTTGATATATTTATTATTCTGACCCTCCTGGATGGTGATGCATCTATGAGGTTCTGTCAAACAGCACAGTGTTAATTGTTATTGTTACAGGCTGAATGATAATGCAGATGACTGCCTTTACACCCTTGATGACCAACTATAACTAGACCATGAACAATCCCCATATTTACCATCATACAGTGTTCTTCTGGGTTTAAAGGCTGGAGTTTTATTATAGATGGTAGTAAAAGGATGGAGTACAGGACACCGTTTCTTGGACCACTGATGTGTTTTTGTTATCAAAAAATAAATATACAGTATCAGTATCACAGACTTTGCCAACATTGCATCACTGTGGCATATAAAACTTTAGAAAGGATACGCTGTCCATCAATAAGTCTTTCACAAAGCTTTGGAATTATCTGCTTTTCTTGTTCCATTTGTTTGCAGTTTCTATACCTGTAAGTTTTACAGCGCCTTTGCATGTGAGATGCGAGACTTCCTAACAGAAATAAAAAAAGTTTACGTTCTCCAATTTGCTTTGATACTTCAGCTTTATCATTTCTGTTTTAACCCAGTATCACTTTGAGAGGAATGCTTGTGCATCAAACGTTGCACATACAATGACCTAAGCCTTTTATTGATTTATCAAAGCTTATGTAATTCAGTATTTTATTTTTATAGACTACCTTCACCCTCAGGACACAGCATCAAAATATCAATAATATCTCTGTGAAACCCAGGCTTGGCATTTCTCATCTTGTTCCTTCACTGGTCATTATGGATCAGTGAACATATATAGAAAACAAGGAAACGAGCTCTAGGCTGCCGTGAACTACTGCGTCACCCATGTCCCTGGGGAAGTTTACTCATGAGAGTTGAGGTAGACTAGATGTCCTCACTTCACCCTTACGTCACTGACGCAGCTCAAATGTAAGGACACAGTGACACTTAGTGGTGTTACACACATAGTACAACGTGCATGCTTATCACTGTACAAGGTAATCTTGTAGGAATAGGGAGCAAAACTGATGACAAGGAACAGAAGAAAGCTTTTTGATCATCCTGCCCTCATTCTTTTGTTTGGGTGTTAGTGAAATGATTCATTAGACAACCATCTGACATGGTCTGGTTTTGGCCATGGACTTTCATCCTGCATCAAATTCACAATGTGAACCAAAACATCTTTATACTAAAGCCACAGGCTGTGAAAACAAACACCTAACACCTGAATGAACACACCAGCTTCAAACAGCCTTAAAATGAGGCAAACAATATTATGTTATTATATTCCCCGAGGGGAATATTATTATACTAAAAAATTAGATGGGCAATGCAAAATAAGCGCTTCTCAACAATAGAGCACAATGATTAATTGATTAGTCAATCAACAGACAATTAATTGGCAAATATTTTGATCATCGATGTATGTATTGTTATATTTAAAAACAAAAATGGCAAAGACTCCCTGGTTTCCAGCTTCTCAAATGTGAATATTTTCTGTTTTTCTTAGTCTTTTATGATAATAAACTGAATATTGTTGGGTTTTGGACTGTTGATCAGACAAAACAAGATATCTGAAAAAAACACTCTGGGAACTTGGGATGGGCATTTTTCACAATTTGCTGATTTTCCAGACCAAACAATTAATCAGTTAATCGAAATATGAAATATGAACGTAAAGGATCATTAGTCGCAGCCCTAATCAACAAGAAAGTTTCAAATAAGGTGAAGGGGGAGGCAGATAAGTCTATGTCTCATATCCAAACCAGGGAAATCATACATCTGCTAATGAAAACAAGGACAATAGACTCAATGGCTATTAAGGACATATGAAGTAATATTGCACAAAATATCAGTCAATATTTCAAATAGTCATATTTTACTCAACATGTGGCCAATATTTTAATGTACTAATGAAGAAGAGATATGTACAAAAGAGTGGAAACAATTGTTTCTGGAAATATTAAAGCAACTACAAAGAGTTTTTAACTGGTAATAAAACAGTCTGAATTTAATACTGAAGCCTCTATATGTCCTACATAAGCAAACAAGACCATCAGCGAGAAGAATGGCTATTTCTATATAGGTATTCTGAATGTCTGTCACCGGGCCTGATTCCCCGCGAAATAAGATGACACGATTTATGGCACGCACCACGCAGACCAGAAGGGCCTATGTTTACATTTTCCCAGGCAAAGTTTTGCAGTCAGTATGACTGATGTTAGGGTAGGATCAGCAAAGAGAAAAAGGAAAGAATTGACCGAAGAACCAAAAAAGCTAAAAGGGACATTGACAGGGCACGGCGCAAAGTCAAGTCAACCATTATCGGCCATTCAACAGATGGAGAGAACTGTGGGATTTTAAATATGAATATTTTATCTGGCTGTGTACAGTCCATGGAGGTGTAGCTCACGGTGGACATTACTGTAATATAACTGGCTTATAATGTAACATTTTATGTTGGCCTTGCTACCGCGCTTATATCTCGTTGTTGGCTTAATATTATGCAGACATAACATTACTGTCCAATGTTGATAACTTCAGCTTTTTCAAAAAAATTTCTATTACTGAGCAACTAAATCTGTTAGTTGTAGCCGTAGATGTCGTATTCCAGTTATTAATTTTACATAGCCACAAATAGATACATTTCCTCATGGCTATGTATCCTGCAAACAGCTTATAAAAGAAAAAAAGTATTAAAAATGAGTTAATATACATGTCTTGAAACACTACTGCTTTTGTCCAAAATCAACACAAAAGGAAAAGTTCTTGCAGTTGCTTTAAATAAAGAGACTAACAAAACAATCTATGAAGCCAAGATTTTATCACTAAGTACCAAACAACAAAAAGTCAATTAGTGATGTGTTGATTGTCTCAGGTGAATTGTGATTGCGAATGTGATGCCTGACGAAGCACAATGACCGAAACATGATTATTTTTTCCTTTGTCTACCAGGTGTGCTTTAGATAACGCTTATCATAACAAATACTTTAAAATGACCATACTATTCACCTGTGAGAATTTAAATCACCCAACTTTTTAGAAGAGAAACTTCTCCATTACTCTGCCATCAACATACAACCCTTGGTAAAAGTCAAAGTGCATGGAGACCTGACCGCTAGAGGACCCTAAAATCACACACATTTAACACCACTCCTCTGTCTGCTTTTCTTTCTTCATGATTGCATAATAATTTATTTTCTTTATATAAGGTGTTTTAAAAGACTAAATTTACCAGAACTGACATCCCATGAACCGCCCCTGCCTACTGTTCATGCTCATTCACCCCTTCAGAAGATAAGTTTAGGATTTTCAAACTAGGCCAAAACCAAATAAAAAGAATCATACTTCTCCACAAGATGACATTTATAACCACCGACCTCGTCTGCCTCCTCCTACTCATGCTTGGAGCAGATTTTTCTTCAAAATAGTGCTATTAGTAGCAGGGAATGTGGGCTCACTGGTTTTCTCCTCTCCAAAGTGTCTTTTATCTTGGCTCCCTCTGGTGTCTTTTTTCTCAGTAAGCTGGAGTCAGTTGAGTAAAAGACACTACTGGGAACAGAGAAAGAGTGAGTGAAAATTCCCCCTGCTGCCTCTCATATAAAATGCTCCCAAATTGCAGCCAATGGCCAGCATGGATTATCATTAATCACGTGTAGGTGTTGTCATCAGGGCAAAATGAGGAGGTCGGAAGAAAGAAGTGAGGGGAAAGGGGGAAGCAGGTGGGAAAGGGAGGGCGAGGGAGGGGTGAGACAAATGAATGAAACTAGTGTAGTCCAACCGGCAGCGTATACTAATGGACTGAATTGCTTTCAGTGGCCGTGCTTTGCACTGTGATGCCTCTATGGGGTTATACACACACACATCTGTATGGATGGGATGTTGTCTGACTATCAGGCAATTTAAACCTGTATGAATGTGTATCCAGGCTGGACAGACATTTGTTTAGCAGACCATGTTCACAAGGAAAACAATTACCTCCTTCTTGTAAGGCTTTACAGGGATGAGCAGCCCACGCAAACATAAAATCCAGGAATTGAGGAGACAGTAAAAGTTTAATCTCATTTCACTTGGGTCAAATATCCAGCTGTGATGCTCAAATATGTAAAGCTAAAGGCGTGCATCTGTGCATGTGTTTGTGTCAGCCCCTCTAATCCATCTTATGTACACTGGGCCACAGTGTAGCAGGGTGTTGGATGCAGGGATGGGTTAAGGGCACAATATCTGCAAATACTTTTCAAACAGGAAGAACAGTCTCTAAACCCAAAGAAACTATTATGCTCTCTGCCTCTCTCTCATGGTGAGTCCCCGCTCTTTCTCACCCAACTGTACTATAGTACAGTATAAATCTGACAAATACATTTGCAGAAAACTTTTCTCTTCAGCTTCCAAATAGAGTTTTTTTCCCCTGTCTGATCCAATCCTGATAAGAACTAAAGCTGTTTACGAGCTTTAGAGAAGGAAAGAGAGAGAGAGAAAGGCTGTAAGAGGGAAAGACAGAAAAACAGAGAGTGAGAGAGGATTAAAAAAAGAAAGACAGAAGGAGCGACAGATATTCCTGTCCCTGAACCTTTAGAGTGGAACAACATAATCCCGGATTTTTATGGGCGTTGTTTTTCCTGAAAAGCTTTTGGATTATGAGTGGCTGTTGCATTATAACGCCTGTATCTCATTGTGCTCAGGAGATTATAAACATGACCCCATGACCCCGCTTCTGAGATGAGTGGAGCTGAGAGGTCAAGACGCAGGGCAAGGAGAGAAATTAAGCTTTTATTTGCACTATCCAAGCCAGAATGCGTTGTGAAC
The DNA here is from genome assembly GCA_011952105.1 of Coreoperca whiteheadi. NCBI lineage: Eukaryota > Metazoa > Chordata > Actinopteri > Centrarchiformes > Sinipercidae > Coreoperca > Coreoperca whiteheadi. The sequence goes on along the minus strand of CM022479.1, from coordinate 16,661,324 downwards.
CTGTGCCATCATCTTCACCACTGAATATTTTAAAAAGCCATGGAAACACATCTCATGCACCCTCTCTCGTTGCACTGAGAGAGCTTTCCAGCTGGTGTGCATATCATCCTCCATGTATGGGATAACTGACTCCCATCACACATGGATATCTGTTAAGTTAGAGGATCATCACCCCTCTTGTTCCAGAGCGGCCCAGGTGGGACCTAATAGGTGTCACTGCATTCCTAAACAACACTTTTGAGCGTTTTCTATTCTACTTAACTCTGTGGTTAATGTATGGTTAGGTTTGGTCAAATGAGATTGCCATGATGGTAAAAGGAAAGCAGTTTATAATTGAAAATAAGATTTGTGGACTTGTTGCCACTTAGCCCTTTGACATCGCTAGTGTGGAAAATAGGGGAAGATAAGGATAGTAGTCATGTCATCATATGAACTGCATTGTAAAGTATTGGACCTTTATTGGACTTACTCCAGGACAACAGCAGAGACATACAGCAGTGATCCAAGGTGTGTTTAAAGCCGCAATCATCAATATTTTTATTGTAACAATGGATCAAATTGACTATATGTGAGAGGGGTCGCTCGTAGTGACAAACCCACAGAGAATTATCACCAGACTCTGCAGAGCTGAGGGGAACTGCAGAGTCTTTCAGCTCATTGTTTTGCTTTTACAGCCTGCAACTTTACTGTTTTGGTTCACATTCACCACTGTCATTAACCTTGTTCCTGGCCACAGCAGGCAGACATTTTTAGTGAAAAAAGCTCTAAAAAACTGAACCACTGTACCCTACCTGCCCAGCACCAAATGACAGACACAGTTGGAGACTACTAGACTAGCTGGTGAACATTGTGGAGCATTTAGCTGCTAAAGAGCCGGAGGCCAAAACACGAGCTAAAAGGAGAGTAAATATTGGAGACAAGAAACACGACTCCAAGGCTCCTGAATGCTAATGTTGGTCTGTGTCTGCTGGATGTGTAAACACAAGTGTTTGCTTACCTGTTTGCCATAACAGCTTTATATAGTCAACATATGACAACGTTATGTTTACAGCTTGTTCTGCCACTCCCCAAGTGGCAAAGAAAAATCAATTAATGCTGCTAGAAAGTTATTTTACTAAAACTACTAAATGTAACTTCCCCTGCATTCATTCATCCTCCTATTTTTAGCAGCTCCTCCAGGTTAAGGCTGCAGTGTCAACAGGACAAGCGCAGCATCACAGATGGTTTTTTTCTGAAGCAGCGTCCTCCAGCGCTCCCTGGAGGATCTTCAGGTGCTGCCATACCAGCTGGGAAATGTTGTCAGTCACTCTGTCATGTTGCTCTTGAGTCTGAGGTTCAACAACTGCCTACGGTCACATGCTAGTATCTAGTGGCTTTCCCAGGGGAATGACTCAGTCTGAAAAAGAAGCATGTTCTTGTGGTTTGACCAGTCACAAAGAAAGGTGGGGCAGATGCAAATGCCTGCATTTACAAAGTGTGGAAGAGAGCTAAAGGAGATATTAAAGTCTGAATATGTCTTAGTTATTTCACATCATTTTTTTGTTTTTAACACTACTTTATGATCAGAGCAGATTTCTATGAATAACAGTATAACAGGGGTATCCTTCCTCTTCTAGCTCATTTACACGTAATGTAAGTGACATTTAAAATGAAGGAATTAGACTGAAAGGAGATCAGTATAAGGTGTGTCTAGAATGTCTGTTATGTAATTTTAATGGCGCTAACTGTAGTGTAGGTACCGCTAATGAGAGTCTCAAGCAAGGCTCATATAGCTTTCATGCTGCTACGCAAGGCCATCAATTAGCAATGAGGGTGGAGACTAGTCTTTCATGCTCATCGTAGCTTTGAAGGAATTAGTCCGTTTGAACATTTACATCATTGAGTGAGAGAAAGAGAGAAACAGACAAGAGGAGAGAGAGTTGAGTCGGTAGGTTGCACCCTGCTGCTATCTGAGATAAAGTATTCTTTGCTGAAGGCAGCGCTCTCTTTCAACTCAACTTACAGCCCATGATAAGTGATCTACTGTAGCTTTTTTTTTTTACACTGTAACTCGTCTTATTCCGAGTTCTAAAAAGCACAACTTGAGTAGAAAAAAATGACTTCTTCAGCTGTTTCAAATTTATAAATGAATATGCAGATATTTCTAGATTAGGGGAACTTTTAGGAAATAACCTTTAGGATTTCCCAAAAGTTAGCATATGTTTGAGTTTTGACTAAGAAAACACAAAATTACACAAAATTTGCATGTTTACACCATTTTTGTCAGAGTTGTCTGTAATGAGTGTCCACTCTTCATACATACATTACATGTAATGTCCCTTACATCCCCTGAGGGATGTGATTAGTCATTCATGGAGCCCCATGGGGGGAAAAAAGGAGCATGACTGACAGACAGATGGAGACACAGAAAGACAGGAGGGAGCGCAACAACGAATGTTAGTAGGCGTGGGTTAGCAAGAACAGAGGAGCTGCCTTCCAAATGGATAACACAACAAGCAACAGCAGCAGTGACAGCTACACCTTCCAGCTGCTGTCTTTCATATGCTAATGCTGGTATTAGTGCCTGCCAACGCAACACAGAGGACAACGTGTGTGTGTTTTTGTGCGTGCATCTGTGTTTGCGTGTGTTTATTACAAATGAAGCGATGCACTCAGCACTCTGTGCCACATGGTATTGGTAATAAGAATCATCTGGCAAGGCTTTGAAACACATGCGCATGTGCACACATAATAGTTTGTAAAGAGCTTTCATCTTTACTTTGATGTTTTTACATGAAAAAATGAAATGTTAAACAGCATTGTACTGGGCAAGTTTTGTGATGCCAGTTAGAACGTAACAGGTGGCGGCAAAGGGAATTGGCATTTTTCTTAAAAGATAAGTCTCATGATATTCTATATTTTTCTCCCTGACAACAAATCCAAAATGTGGAGGCAAAGCCTGATATACTTTAGCTTATTTCTTTGTATCTTGGACCTTCATTGTTGTCCAAAAACTATTTAAAAGGTTAAATGAGCCACAACATTGCACTGGGTGACATGTTCCTTCATCGCAATTAACATGGACACATGGTAGTTTATTTTTAGTCATTCCCACAGACACTGGCCTGCTACTGTAAATACCACCAAAATCAAAGCTGAAAATGGTCCCCCACAAATGCACTATTTACTCCTGTTTGAGTGACGTTTCCTTAATTTTACAGGGCCCAGCTGTTTTAGAAAATTGGTAGAAAGAGAAGAGTTGCTACATGATACTGCTCACAACAAATCTGTGGATTATCTTGAGTAACTGGGTCATGATTTCTGGAAAGAGACATTGCTGTTGAGTTTTTCAAATGGATTTCTATTGGTGCTTTGAGCACCACAAGCTGAGTTCCATATAGTCCCATTATATTCAAAAAATGCAAACTTAACAGCCGATATCTCCAAAACTCGTCAACTCACACCAAAACAATCTACATGGATAAATAGCACTACAGGAATTTAATGTTTTTTTTATTTTTTGGGATGAACTGTTCCTTTAATATGGTGAACTTGTTAGAAAACAACACATCCAGCAGTTATGGAGCAAAATTATCATTCCTTTAGAGTCATGTTTCTGGCCACCTGGCCAGTGGCGTGTCTAGACATTTTTGACTCGGGTGGCCCAAGTGGGGCACTCACTTATACATGGGTGGCATGAAGTGCGTCAGCATATGCCCGGGAAGATAGCTAATCATAGTTTAGGATAATGGGGTAGCACCTGGGGTGGCCAATCAGATTTGGATTGGCCACTCCCTGGACACGTCCCGGCACCTGGTAAATGTAAATCCAGTATACACTCTCTTTTAGCTCTGTTTTTGGTCTCTACCAACTCCTGAGGGAAATATCTGTTGCTAAAGACTCCAGCGTGTTCACCAGCTAGTCGCTAACTGTGTCTGCTGTTTGGTGGTAGTGGTAGCAGGTAATGTACAGGTGTTTTGTAGAGCATTTTCACTAAACAAACGCATTGCTGGTTTTGGTCTTTCCATGGGATTTGTGGATGAATATATATAAATACTGGCAGTCTCATCCTTTCTAAAAAGGTTTTTCTCTATGAGGTTTTGCATGTGACAGCTGACCCATGGTTCACTGTCAACTACTCTGATTATTATGAGTATATAAGGGGCCATGTGGCAAACTCCTCATGTTTGTAAGGATTATCTTAGTCCAGAAGCATTTGTCTCCATTTCAGCTGTTTTGTTGAGCTGATTTACCATTCACTTCAGTGATTAAAGGAAATGTGTGACAAATAGATGCGATTAGACTATTTTGAGTTGTTCTATTAATATGTCCACGTGGCCGTGTTTGTGTGTGTGCTAGCATGTGCTACTGCATGTACACACAACGTGCCTCGCCAAGGCTGTCATGTGGTCTGTAAAGCTTCTCTCTATGGGAATTGACTATCTATTCTGTGACAGAAATGCACCAAGGTCTCTGATTGGCACATGTTAAATCCCCCTCTGTGTCATTGGGAGGCCACCAACTGGAGTGTGTGTGTATGTGTGTGTGGGTGAGGATGTATGTGTGCAAATGCCACAGTTCCCAAAGGAATTAGGTTGATTTTTGAGGGCTTTCAAGCAGCCCTGGGATCTTGCACTAACTGTGTGTCTCTATTTGTTATCTTGCACTCCACATGCTGAGTTTAACTGTGCTGCCAGAGAGCAGTGCAGGAGACAAATCCCATGGCTAGGTTATCCATGATTCACCCGTGTTACTTGAGAGAGAGAGAGCAATGGAGAGACAGAAAGAGGGAGAAGGAGAGTGCTTTGGTATATTAAGAAGATACTATGGAGAGATCGAAAAAATGAGAAATGAAAACACAGAAGATGGCAGAAGGTGAAAAAAAGAGAAGAAAAATGTAAAAGGAGAGAAGCATGTTGAAGGCTCGAGAAGGAGGACAGAAAGTAGAGGAGAGATCAGTAATCTGAACTCTCTGTCAGAGTAACAGATTAGCTCACTAGGTGAAATGATATATGACTGGCACTGGGCCTCCTCAGAGGTGCACGCGCACAATCACACCCCCACCATGGATCAATTACCCTGTCATCCATGTGTGCAACCATACATCATCACCTTGATTACATCTCACACACACACACACAAACTGTGGCACTTGCAGGCTGACTCTTATATATACTATACACACCGCTAGAACTTCAGATGTACTTTGTTTCATTGAGTAGGCTGTGTGTGTCTAGTGTTTTATAACCAAGTTTCTCTACTGCCAGACTTCTGTGGCCTTAATACCTATTACTGTATCTGTTTCTCTTGCAGCCAGAGGGGAAACTGCACATACACATGGATGAACACACACACACACACACACACAGACACACACACACACACACACAGACACACACACACACACACATGCACAGTCACACACAGTTACACCCCAGAGCCTGTGGGGCTGCTTCCTCAAATGAACTGCACTGGTCAGAGTGACTGAGCCTGGACAAAGTCATTTGTTGTGAGTAAACTTCTTTGGGCAGCTCAGGTCATTTCAGGCAGTGGAAGAGACTGAGAACACACACACACACACACACACACACACACACAAACAGGTACGATTGGTCGGGAATGGTGTCAACCACCCCTCCACTCTTGTTGGTATAGTCTACTGGGAAATGCCTATAGCTCATCTGAAGTGAGTTCAATTTAATTTGAACTTCACACAGCTGAGAAAGAGAGAGAGAGAGAGAGAGAGAGAGGTGAGGAGGGAGGGAGGGAGGGAGTGTGAGGACCAATATTGTTTTGTCCTTCTTGAAGTGACACAAACATTTCAGCCTTTCCCTGTGTCCAGCATCCAGCCCCCAGAGAGGCATTGCTGACGCATCTGGAGTTGCATGACTGCGCTCCCGTGTGTCTGTGTGCCTATTTTAGTTCGTGTCTCTTTATGTTGGTCTGCCAGTCCATGCTGACAAGAGACGACTAACATCATATGTCCAACAGGTCTTGGTGCAGCCCATATGGCCTTCTTCACATTACTGTACAGTATCTGTATTTGCGTTCATTGCGGGCAACTCTCAGCTGTTCCCTCCTCAGGCCGCTAGGGAGCGCTGCTCCACTTCACAGCTGACAGTCTGGCAGCGCTCTCCATCTACCAGGCGGACAGTGAGGAGCGCAACGACAGTCTGCCTGACTCCCCCGACCGCGACGCACCTCTGTCCCGCCACCCTGGGCTACTTTCTCATCGCTTCCTTTAAAGAGGATAAAGAGGGGATTCTTGGTGCAACACAAAAGCCTGAAAGGGGAGGTTTCTATTGGATGTGTCCTCCATGTTGGTATGGCTTAATAACTAAGTTTCCTGTCTCACCCGCTGCGCTCAAGAAGAGGAGAGGAGCGGAACTTTCAGGGGACCTTTTCTTGCACGGGAGTAGCCGTGGGGGCAGCGCGCTGTTTTTTAACCCAGGAGGTCACACCTGCCACCGGCTCCTTTTCTCTCCAGGCCGGCTGCGGAGGTGGATGGTATGGTATAACTTTTCCACTCCACTCGAACCTGAGCAGCCGGTGAGAGAGAGGAGCCGTTTTATGGTAGTGGAGAGGGGATGCGAGCCTCTCCTCCGTCTCGGATAGCGGAGCGGCTATGAGGAGAGAGGTTCACCTGCTGGGCTAACAGAACAAGACCACACTGCACCAACAGGTATGGCGCACTGGATAGCCTTCACACCTGCACAGAACAGCCTGCCGCATCCCGTGGTTTTAATGCGCTTTTTGTCAACTGTATGAAAAGTGTGCGTGATAAAAAGTATATTAGTAGCACACCTGCCACGCATGAATGTGATTTTATAACAGTCTACTGATTATCTCGTCTTTGAAAACCTTTTACGCACAGAATGGATTACACTTCATCTGTTCCACTTAGGGAATATGCAAGGATTTGATTTTATGACGGCATGGGAGTTAATATTGCTCACGGTAATATCCCATCAGCTTGTTCTGGTATGGTATCAGTTTTATTCTCACGGCTGTGATTTTATAGCGAAGACAAATGACTGCGTTTGTTTCAGGTGTTGCACAGCATATATAGCCATTCCTCTTTCTCTCTCACCCCTCTCTCTCAGACACACACCTACGCACGTTTGTTTCACTATCCCCGTGGGGGACAGTCATTGACATAATACCTTCCCTAGCCCCTTACCCTAACCTTAACCCTATCACTAACCCTATACCTTAACCCAATTGTACCCTAAAACCAAGTTTTAACCCTCAAAAAGCAGTCTCTACCTGTGGGGACCTCAAGTTTTGTCCCCAGGGTGACACAAGTCCCCATGGGTACAAAGACACTCAAATCAAATTGTATTTGTATAGTGCCAATTCAGAACAGAAGTTATCTCATTGCACTTTTCTTGTAGAGCAGGTCGAGACCGTACTCTTCATAATATTATATACAGAGTCCCAACAAATCCCACCATGAGCAAGCACTTGGCGACAGTGGCGAGAAAAAACTTCCTTTATGAGGCTGAAACCTTGGGCAGAACCAGACTCAGTGGTGGGCGGCCATCCGCTGCTGCCGTGTTGGGTTGAGAGAGAGAGAGGGGGGTGCACAATGCAAATTCCACATAGAATTCTAAAATAATAATAATATATTATTTTAATGGGCACCCTACGCTATGCATACGCTATACGGAAATATGGCACCGGGTTAAGTGCGCTATTTTAGCCAGAGCTGGTGCTTAGTGGTAGCAAACAGCGGTCTTACTTGTTGTTGATTGATTTCTATGAGCTGTGGTATCTCCAGAGGTGCAGAATGATGAGTATGCTCTGGCCTTATTTCACGGAGAAAGAGTAGAAAGGAACCTTAACGTTTCTCTTTGTACTACTATTTGTCTTCCATTTCCATTGTCGCACTCAACAGTGGTTAGCATGGTTTTTACATGACAGGAACATAATGTGCACTGCTTTTACACGTTAAAAATGTGAAGATGTGTGTGGAGCATGCAGTGAAACTCATCACCCTAAAGCCAGTGGTGGGCGACTTTTGCCTGGCCCCATGGATCACCTGATGTACTGTAGATGGTGATTCATGAGAAGACCTTTATTGGTGACAGTGGCAACTTAGTACATCTGTTTGGTAGCAAAGTAGAGGCTGCGAGCTTTTGATGGTGTTTTAGTAGCTACTTTGGACTTCCCTGGATAATGTTAACATACACTGTTAGAAGGTAACAGTTGTGTCTCCTAATCATGTTATTTTATGGCTGTTTCTGGCCTTTTCATGTTATTTATAAATCCTTGTGTGCAAAAACAAACTGGTTTGATTTAAACTAAGATGGTCATCCCAGCTGTGAATATATTTCTGACATGCTCCTGCTCCATCTGTCTCTGTCTACCTCTGTTTTCATGAGCCTCTGTGAAGAACAGGAGACCAGGCAGAGAAGTGGAGTGAGGGAGTTACAAAAAAAAGGAGGGAGTGAACTGACAGTGAGACATGATTGACAGAAGAGAAAGATGCAGGGAGATGAGCATAATATATTTTTAATATCATGAAATGTTCAAATAACAATACCGGCTTATTCAATAAACACTTGTTTTTCTGCTCACATCACTAATTACAGGTACATAGATGTGACAAAGAGAGGGGATGGAAGGTAGAAATGGAGAGAATGAAAGGAAAGAGAGACAAATGAGGACCGGGAAAGGAAGAATAGGAAAACTAAAGTTAAAGTGAGAAGGAGATAACAGAGGGTAGATTTTCCTTTTTTAATAAAGTTTTAAAAAGTTGTATGTTGTATGTATATCTATGTAAGTATATCTTAAGAAATCTACTTTTGTATGGCACAGGGTAGGGGACAAAATTAAGACTACTGAGAAGTCGGAGGAGGCTATATCCTTGCTGAAGCTAGCTACTGATCTGGCCAATGATAAGCCGGTGCAGGTTACTGAGAAACTGACTATTCATTCGATCAAGCTGGTGACTCATGCATCTAACCGAGCAACCCACTGGATCGGCTACAGGCTCGGCTGGTCATTAGCTTCCCTGGCTGGTGACTAGCATGCCGAGGCTACTTAGATTAGCTACTCAAGGCTGGTCACTTTCTTTTGGGTTTTATTGGCAGATTGGAGCCAAATGCTGAGCATACTGCCCCCAACTGTAGACATATAGGAATGAACTAGATTTCACTTAGTATTCTTTCTCCTACGTTTCCTTTGCTCACAATTTCATGGAAAGAGGGTCTTCACAAGTATAAAGTACACAGGTGTATGTGTACTTGAATAATCATGTTGTGGGGACTCAACTCCCATCAGGTGACAAAAATCCATTATTATTATTAATTTATTTTAGGTGTGTGTATGTATGTATGTGACGATAACGGTGGATATTTGCTTTTAAAACTATTTTCTTTTGGTGTTTTATACCTTTTATGGTTGGCATCTTAATCTCTATGCCACAGGGTCGTCCCAGTGTATGTTTGCTTTTGGAAAAATGATGGCTATATATGAAGAGCAATGCAGGGCATAATACACTGCTTTGCAAACCAGCAGAGTACTCAAATAACTCTTTAACAATTGTTCTCCAATTGTTATTACTTACATTTCAACATGTGACTGTTGTGACACACACAGGTTTGTGGCACTATCTTCGTGGGGAACCGTCATTGACATAATGCTATCCCTAGCCCCTTACCCTAAACCTAACCATCACAACTAACTGCCTAAACCTAACCCTTACCCTAACCCTAACCTTAACCTATTTCTAACATTTACCCTAAAACCAAGTCTTAGCCCTCAAAAAGCCCTTTAAACTTGTGGGGTCCAGCATTTTAGCCCCACAAAAGAGGTCAGGCCCCACAAGTATAGTGTGCTCCAGGTTTTTAGACCCCACAAATATAGTAAAACAAGAGCAGATATAAGACCATGAAACACACACACACACACACAGAGTTTACCCTAGCCATGCTCATGTCTCTGGGATACTGGAGGTGACTGCAGGCCACAGGACTTGTTCAAATTGGACCCCTTTACCCTGCCTCCTTATAGCTACATGACCAAAAGCCCACACACATACACACACACATGCACACACCGTACACAGACTCATACTCAATACAGCAAGCTTTCATGTGTCCATATCCCACAACTTCTTTAAGTCTCCCTGTGCACCTTTAACACACACACTCCCTTTTCCTCACTTTATCATTCTCTTCTACCAATATGGCAAAAATGTCAATGCTCCTGCCCAGAGAGATGGAAAAAGAGAGACAGAGAGAGAGGGGGACATAGACAAAGAGAGCAACCAGGAAGAAATAAAAAGTACAGCATGTGTCCTATAAAAGGTTATCTCTTTTCCATTTGCCATCTCCTGTAGCTGTGCACGATGAGAAGAGGAGGGAAGGTAAAAAGAAAGAACAAGAATGAGAAGCAGCAACGAGAGAGACAGAGACCTAGACATAGAGAGAGAGAGAAAGAGAGAGGAAAGAAAGAAAGAAAGCTACAGGGGATAAATAAAAATAAATAAAAAGCATGTGTCCTATAAAAGGTGTTCTGTATTTCATTGGCCATCTCCAGTAGCTGTGTGTGGTGTGCCGAGGCCCAGGGGGGACGAGTAGCCACTCTAAATGTGTGTAACCCACATAAAGAAATTGTTTCTGGGAGATCGGGCCCCGTAAATTCATTCCTAGCCGCCAGCCCTGTTCTTATCCCACCTCCCAAAGGTGAGCTATAACATCCAAACACATATATTTTTTAGATTCTTTCTCTCCACAGACAGACACACACACACACACGCACACGCACACACACACACGCACGCACGCACACACACGCACACACACACGCACACACACAGACTTTTCCACCAAACATGCACACATCCTGACACCTTTCCTCCCCCACAGACACACATCTTTCAGTAGAACCTCACTTAATCCTTATGCAATTTTTGCTCAGGATGCACACAGGCATACACACACATTTTTTTTTATTTTTGCAGAAAATACACATTCACACAAACACATGCACACATTGCTTTGCTTCCCAAATGGCTTGTGTGGGACAGTAACGGTGCCAGCTACAACAACATCAGTACCTGCTGTGGAACAGAACAGCGTCAGAGAGAAACCGCAGCAGATGCTGCGCTCACAGCTCCAGGATTACCTTAGCCTGAACAAACTCCATTACTGCCTCTATTACCCAGGTATACACAGCCAGGGAAAAAGCACTTTGCAGAACCACTGTTTACCCAGCACCTCTGTGCCCCACACACTGTGTCCCTTGACTACAGAGCAAGGAAGGGGTGATGACCGGGGGAGGCATGAAGCTTATCTTTCACAGACTGTCTTTGTCACAGCCAGGGCAGCGTGTAGTGCTGAAACACTTAGGTAGTAATCAATAGAGAAAAAAATATTATTTCTCAATTAGTCAAGTCGATTGTCAGAAGGTGAATGCCAACAATTTTGATAACAGAGTGATCATTGAGACTCAAGAAACAAGTGAAATTTATTTTCAACCCATACATATACAAATACACAGTAGGGTTGAAATTTTGTTTCTCTGGGGCCAATGGTGTGTGCGTTTAATATTTAAGCAGTGCAAACAAAGCAGTCAGTATAATATTCCAAGATAAAACAATACAAGTGCAAAACAGTGGAAAAACAAGACAAAAACACTGTCAAGAATGTAAAATTTATAGGTCATTTCTGAAGCAAAATCTTCATACTTGCTTCTCAAGTATGAAGATCTTGCTTCTCAAGTATGAAGATTTGCTGCTTTTCTATATTTAATACCACCACAAATTGAAAATGTTTGTCTTTTGGACAATTTTCCAGGCACAAAAGCAATTTTAAGACATTTTGTAGACTAAATGATTAATCAATAATAATAAATACATTTCAAGTAGAAAAAACAAACTTCTGCCGGGTTACTGCCAATTTTAAGACATCATGTTGAACTTTTAGTCATTTCAACAATTTTGATAACTGATTGATCAGTTAGGTCATCTATCAAGCAAAAATGCAAAAACAAATGTGGTAACAGCTTCTCAAATAAGAGGATTTGCTGCTTTTTTTTGTTTTATATTGTTAAAAAAAATATATAAATTGAGTATTGTTGAGTTTTGGACCATCTCTAGGACAAAACAAGACGTTTTGTCCACTAAATGATTAACCCATTTATCTAAACATAAGAAGGGAGGCTGCAAGTACTAAAATAATCAAAAGATTAATAAACAAAAACAAAAACCCCGGCCCTACCTAATTGCAGCCCTACATGAATTATTATTTATCAAGTAGAAATACCAAACTTTTGCCAGTTACGGCCATATTTTATTCATTTGAACATCTTTGAGATTTTTTTGACTGTTAGTCAGACAGAAATAAACAATTTTAGGCATCATGTTACAGTTTTTCTTGATTGCTTTGATGCAGCCGTCAACTCAAACTCCACATTTTCAAAAAATTTAACACACAGGCCTAAACAGTGGCACTCATGGTCAAAATGACACATTGTGTTTGCAAAAGGCTCTAACCATTTAAAATATGCAAAAAAAGCTAATTTTGCCTTCAAACAACACAACTTGTAAAGAAGAATATGAGCTCTTTCAGTCAATCATTACACATTGGACAAAAAAATACAAAATACAGAAGTCAGTGTGAATCAGTGCACCATTGCTTGTCATTGTAGCCTATTGCCAGTGCCAAATTTGCATTTTTGCAAAGAACTGGATCAAGAATAAGAAATGCTTTGATGCATTTTTTATTGATTCCATGACATTCATGTTTTTTCAAACCGTGTCTGAAAACTGAAATGCTGTAAATATTACAGAGAATACATGTAAACCAAAATACAGTAAAATCTATTGGCGTATAAGACATAGCCACTACTGAGACGCACTCTCTTCTGCCTTAGACCTCCTCCATCCATGCTGGCAAAGAACAACACAGACGTGGCACCTTTTCTTATAAGGCCTGCAGACTGATTGCTAATTGAAGATTTGTGTAAAGGAGGGTCAAACAGGTGCTTCAGTGAGTTCATACTGATCTAGATAGTTTCTAATAGTTAGGAATAAATGGTTGATGTATGGTTACCATAGCTAAAACAATGGAGTTTGGACTGCTTGCATGACATCCATGTTAACTGTTTTGCAAAAGGGTGGGGAAAATGTGTCAATCCAGTGAGAAATGGTTAACACATTTGCAAGACGTGTCTTCTGCTCTGCTGAGATAGTGATGATGAAAACTGAGTGGATCCTAGTTTCTTTAACCAGGTCAAAGCAATCAAGAAAAACTGTAAACCGTGTTATTCTGTGATTGCTATTTGTCTTAATTTTTTACATTTTGTATGCTAAAAGATTAATCAATTTACTGAAAATAATAAGCGATAGGTAATAGATAATGGTTATCTTTTGTGGCAAACAGACAGACAGAGAAGATGGGGACTACTGTGTGGCAGTTCTCCTTTGACTAATGTAGGTATGTGATAGGGCAATAGTGAGTGATGCTCTGTGTGTCTCTGTGTATACATGAGTGTTTTCCAAGGTAATGTGATTGCAGTGCCAGCAATACAATGCTGTATAGCATGTGCAAAACAGCTTAAGTGGATGTGTACAAGGTTAATAAGGAAGAGAATAAGAGAGAGCATTAATGAGTGTGTGATTCTGGGTGTGAAAATGCACCGTAAGTGTGTGTGTGTGTGTGTGTATGTGTGTGTATGTGTATGTTTATGTCTGAGGTGAGTGATGAACTGCCATGTATTTGAGTTGAAAGCCATTCATCACCCTCATCAGTGACTCTGTGGTCCTGTCAGTACATGTTTCCCTTCATTTACACCATTAATGGCCATCTCTCTTGACCAAACTCTCTGCTGTGCCGTCTCATTATCGTTCTGTCACTCTCAAATTCAAACTTTCATTTTAAAATAAAGGTGGACATTACAAATACATTTGCTGATTTGATTTGTAGAGTTCAGTTCAAAGATTTGTAGTCACTGACTTTGTAGTTCACTCAATTTTTCCCCAAGCTAAGCAATTAAATGCACTTCAATATGTGGATTACCGTTTATATATATATATATATAGTTTATTCACTGAATGTAATGTAATGGTGATAACCATAAACTGTACTGAATCTCTCTCTCTCTGGGTCTCTCTTTCACATGCACAGACACACATGTGCATGTGTGCCTGTTATGGCAATACACACAACATACACTCACTACAAACCGATGCGGGCTGGATGTTAATGTGTAAGCTTTTACCTCTTTCCCTGCCCAGACTCTCGTGCTTTTCTACCTTGATGAAGCTCAGAATAATTGAAATCCCCTCCTAAATATCAATTCATTGCATAACGTTAAAGCTGTGTTTTACTTTGATTGCAAAGCAAAACATTTGCCTTGTAAGGAGTTGTTTGATTCACTTCAGTTTTTTGTTGCAGAACAGTAAACCTGCAGGATCATTTAGGTATAAGTAAAAATATTTCAGAAACATTAGAATGTGGTGGATGCTGCAGTAGCATGGTAGCCAAATTTATGTTGTGCAGGTTAACTACAACTATGTTTGCTATTGTAGCAGCCAACTTGCGTTGACACGTTGCAACTTATTAAGAAAGCGGTTTGATTTGTTTATCTTGGCGTGGCTATAACTTCTGCTAATGAGTCTGCAGTGACAGGATTGTCCACCAGTGTGTGGGCTGGGATGTGGTATCACTTACAGCAGTGGTTATAAACGGACCAGTGCAGACATTGTAGCTTTGGCGGTGTCAGGGCTGACTCATTATGGCTGACGGCAAAGAAGAGTTGTTAGCCAGAAGTCAGAGCTACACCACACATACAACCCTCCGGCTCCGGCAGATTTCTTCATCAACAACCACTAGACAGCAATCACTGTGGTCATTAGGCCAGCATAATTAGGCTCAGCCTTGTGTGTGTGTGTGTGTGTGTGTGTGTGTGTGTGTGTGTTTGTGTGTGTGTGTGTGTGTGTCGTCTCTACTCTCCTGAGGCATGTTTGTGTGAGTCTTGCCTTGGTCATAGGCAGCAAATGACATCCCAAAGGCTGTGACATGGGAACCACAGAGACACTCACAGTCACTGATGAACTGAGCCACTGTCAAGAGAGTATAATGAGAGTAGTAAACTCACTCACTCACTCACTCTTGTCTTTTCTTTCCTCTGTATATACTTCCTAATAATTTCTACTCTTTTTTGCATGTGTGTAGCTCTGGGCCTATCCTACTGGCTGCCTGTGTTTATCTGTGTATGCCCTTTTATCTTGTAGTCTTTGATTATGTTCTTATAAGTGGAACCACTAGCTACTTTATGGCTGCCTCATTAGGTTGTCAGGCAAGCCCACAGCACATGCAATTATATCTAATTATGCAATTATGCATTGAGTATGAAGATTTATATACTGTAGACTGGTATGGAGCACATACACAGCAGTAATTAGTGCAGTTGAACACACTCCGTCTAACAGCTCAGCTTGGCTACTTAATCTAGTCTCTTTACTCACCAAGCAGAATCATCCTCTAGAAAACAAAAAAGACCTTGGACTTGGGGGGAAAAAAAGTTTATTTTAATTTAAACATTTAAATTCAGCATTAATGCTGAAAGTACTTTCCCGTTTTTATAACCATAATAAAATATTGTCTTGACTTGTTTCTCATAGTCTGCTTAATGCTTAAAGGCCTATTGCTTCTGTTACAGATATTTCAATATGCAATAGTGCAGATAAAAAGTGCCTTCAGTTTAGCCTACCATGCTACCATGTCATTTTGACAGCTTCTTTTGTGTTGCGTTGCCGCCATCTGACTGGAACAGGAGAGCTGGAAATTGCTAATGTTGTGGTAATAGTTAAATGCAGGTGGGTCTTATGGAAGCTGCTGTACTACCGCTAGATGTAAACAGGAAGAAGTTGAAGAAACTTGTAGTTCAAGGTGTATCGCAATGTGTCCCCCTGATAACAAAAATATTAGACCTAATTGAATATGTTATTTCTTGAAAGAGTGGAAGAGAGTAAGCTACAACTACTGCATTACTGAGAAATGCAAACAGGGAAAGACTTCTTGATTGGCTACCCACTCCATGACGTGCTGGTCAAGCAAAGGAGTACCTTCAGCGGAAGACTCATCCTCCCAAAATGCAGCACAGAGCGCCACAGGAAGTCATTCCTGCCTGTGGCCATCAAACTCTATAACTCCTCCCTCTAAGTGTTAGTCGATATGACCATAAGTCACTAAACTGGACACCGATCATGAACATCTCTGCAATACTGGACATAATTTGGAATATTCGGTACTTAAACTACTGTGCAATACACCCTGTTTTAAATTTAATTTGTGATACTTATTTATACTTCTAGTACGGCTGTGCAATATCCTCCATCCCATTATATATTGTTAATAAGCTACACGTAACTTGACAGTTCGTGCACTATTACTTTATACTGTAATATTAACCACAACTGGTTAACCCTCTTTGTACATTACACTTATTTAATTTTAGATTTATACTTATACCCACTTTGTAGTTACCTGTATTATAGTGTATTATATTATTGCTTTTTGTCTTGCTTAGTGCTTTCATTCTTGTGTGCACTGACGTGATAGTGAGCTGCTGTTACAAAGAGTTTCCCTTCGGGGATTAATAAAGTATTTCTGATTCTGATTCTGATTCTGATTACCCAAATCATTCATGAATACCATTACCTTTTTCTGGTTTTAGGTTGCTGTCCTCTGTGTCCTTTTTACAGCCATTTAATTGTATTAGATGGATCAGGAGGAAGCTAGTGTTGAATTAGTGTGCATAACTGGGATAGCGCCAATTAAAAGCTGAATAAGTAGGATTTGTCGGTTGCTGTTTGTAAACCCAAGATTCAAAGTTGGCCCCTCCGCCCCACCCCAGAGTGAGAGAGACAGCGAGAGAATGAATGCAGAGAGGGAGCAGCGTAGAACAAAGCAGTGAATCTGAGAAATAAAACATTATTTTCTGATAGTTTCATGGCAGTTACATTCTAAAGTGCAAATAAAATCGTCCACACCTCGGCACAATTCTGCCAGCATCATCCTGTTCGCTGCTCCCTGCTCCGCATGTGTGTGCAGCTCTGACCTGACCTATCTTCACACTTTGTTTTAGCGCTGTGCTTGCGCTGGAGATACATCTATGACACAGACAGAGAGCAGAGGAGAGAGACGGCGACAGTGATGTCACCTGCTCGCTACGTCCTGACCTCACAGCATGTGCGCTGTGATTGGCTGGGGGTTACACACCACTGCCCAGTGGTTGATGCCCAGAAACGTCCCCAACACAGCAAACTAACTCAGATGGCAGCGTCTCTACAGATACAGACACCACCACACACTTCTAGTGGGTCATAAGTAATGATTGTGAGGGATTATTTTTGTAAGAACCTATACATTGTTTTGTTCTTTTAACGAAAATCTTAATTATTCTGCTGTTAAGAAAGAGAATACAAAATAGACTAATCTTTGTATACTGTATAATGTCAAGTAATGTCAAAATGCTTACACTGATCTAAACTTTGTGGCTGGCATGTGCACCCTCCATTGGCCCGGTCACCAACATACTGTAACATAAGTCATGCATTTTCTTCACCGAGAAGTTTGTCACTTTGGCTTCAACCATAAACGACAGTCTGCCCAGTAAGAGGGAACACCTTGTTAAGAAGCTCAAGAGCGTAGGACTGGTTTTCCTAATCCGTACACTTCAACCTTCCAATACAGCCGGAGCATTTCTGTTTTTCTACAAGACACGTTTCACACTAGCACTTCAATAGAAGAGATTAAAAAAAACACAGTGGAAGAGGGGAATGAGCTACAGTAGGTGGTGTGCTTCAGTGTGTCATGTTTCTCTACAGATCCTATTGAGGAAAGCAGGCGAGGCTGCTAGGCTCCCTGTGTGTGTGCGAGACAGGGCTGACAGTAATACAAGCAGTATCTGGCACCCCCTCCCAGGGATCACATCCTCAAGACGGTTTCTCTTACTAATCCCCTCCTAATATGACTAATATTATGACACTGCCATTAGCCACAGCACTAGGAGGGTACACACAGGGAGAAAACTATAGCCATGCATATCTGCATGCCCACAAACAGAGTAACACTGGTGTTTGGGTAGGTTTTAAGTATTAATCTGCAACGTTGTTATACAAATACTGCAAACAGCTGTTTTAATGCTCTGTTTACAGCTGAACACAACATCTATCTAGCTTTTACATTTGTCATCTTAAGCATCCTGTGCTGGTGTGGTCATTTCTGGAGAAAACCATTTGGTAGACAGATAACGATGCCCTTTATATTTCTGCCAGCAGCCACAGTTGTTCATTACATGAATGTGTTGCTTAGCTGGACTTAGTGATAGCACCCCAAAGCCGAGGAGACAAAGAAATGTGTCAGTCCCTACAGAAAACAAGACTTAATCAACAAATGGCTTGAGGAATAAGCAACAGTGACTGCAAAAAGATGATATCTACTGTAGAAAATCTAAACAACAGCAGTGTCTATTTAGCAAGAAAGATTATGTTACAATAACAAAAGAGGATTTCACTCATAAGCACTTCAAGGTCATTTAGAATCGTAGTATTATTAAGTGTTTATGCTTTTGTACGGTTAAAGTAAAATAAAATGCCTCACATGTCTGTCTTGTCAGTAGATAACACAACATTCTTTTAGTTTGAGCCAGGATAAGACTCAGCCTGTGTGGGAGAGACAGAGAGAGGCTCTGAATGCAGAACAAGAATTCTAATTTTAAAGCCATGAATTACCAAAAGACTGCTTTCAATTTGATTGAATTCAACTTTATTAGCATTCCGCCTGCCTTTATGTGATGAGGCTGAGCCGGGCTTGTGTCCTCTCCCTGGCTGCAGCTGTGGCAGAGAAGGGCACAAAGAGGAGCTTAATTTGTGATGCCGATGGCTTAAGGGCTTTTGGTCACAAGGAATTACACTGTCAATTATTTTTGGTCAATATATTTTCTACATGTTTTTTGCTCTTCTCTCACATAGAGATTCTTTGGCTTTGACCTATTAAGCATGTCTTTACTATTATGTGGAAATAAGACAGCAGCAAAGTTCAATTTTTAGCCATGCTAGATGTAGATTGCAAAATTGGTCTGTTGGTCAGTCTGCTGGTCCACCACTTCGGACCAGACTGGAATATCTCAACAACTATTAGATAGACTGCCATGAATTGTTGTACAGACATCCATGGTCCCCAGAGAATGAATCCCACTGACTTTGGTGATCCCCTGACTTTCCTCTAGCACCCCCAAGAGGTTGATATTTTTCGTTTTGAGTGAAATGTCTCAACAAATATTAGACAGATTGCGATGACATTTGGCACATACATTAATGTCCCTCTCAGGATGAATTGTAATAACTTGATCCCCACTTTTCATCTAGTGCCATCATCAGGGAAAAGGTTAATTTGTCCAATACTTTTATACAATACAATGTTAGTTTATCACCTATAAACTAATGACATTTCCATCGGTCTCAGTTGCACTTTGTTTGGCACCAATTAGCAAATGTTAACCTGATAAAATTCTAAACGAATATGGTAAACAATTAACCTGATAAACATCAGCATTTTAGCATTTTCATTGTTAGCATGATGGATTTTACGTTTAGCTTAAAGCACCAAAGCTAGCATGGCTGTCAAGTTTTTTCAAGAGCCATCATCAACAATCACCCTTTTCATTTGATTTGATTCTGAATGTGTTTTTGAACATGCTATGGTAAATAGTAAATGGACTGTACTTGTATAGCGCCTTTCTTGTTGTCGGACTACTCAAAGCACTTTACACACAGATGGCAGGAGCTAACTTCCCATCAGTACAAATTAACTAACTAACCTTTCACACACACTCACACACAGAAGGCACAGCCTCGTGAGCAATTTGGGGTTCAGAATCTTGCTCAAAGACACTTCGACATGTGGGGGAAGCCGACCTTCCGATTGGCGGACTATTCGCTCTGCCACCAAGCCGCCCCAACAACTATACAGCTATAAAAAGTATAGTCATCATGGAATGACTATACTTGTTATGTACTTTAATCCTGTTAGATAGACTTTCATTAATCTTTCTTGAATTTTAGAAAGGTAGGAATGAGGAGGTGGTAGTTTCTTTAAAAGGTGTAAGATTTCACCATCCCTGTCGTACGCTGTAAGAATTAGTCTCAGACTGAACTGTGAGTATTCTTTATAGATACTGCTTGGAGGTGGAGATACAGTAGGCATACCACTGACTACATTACGGACCCCTTTTTGAGAATTGTTGTTCTGTGTTACCCAGAGTGCACCTTAAGCGCTAGGGAGCTGTCCGTGGTGCTGGAGGAATGATTTGCAGCTGGGAACAAACACCAGGAAACAAAGATGTTTACAGTTGTCTTTGTATACATGAAATGAATTCATCAGATCACAATCATATTTTACTGTGAATGTGTCCCTCCCCGAAATTCTGGCCACCCACATGACGCTGACAGTGGTGCTATCTGGTTGCCTGTCCGAGGAGAGGTGGTGGGAGATGTGGGGGGAGACAGATTTGTTCACAGTTGAGACTTCCCAGCATGGAGAGATGGTGATCTTAAGAATCTCCTTGACATAGTCTGGTCCTTCTCACCCCCAAAGGTGTTTGGAAAAGAGAAGATAATACAATGAGGCATGGTGTAGAGAAAATCCGTCTGACGTGGAGTTCACGGGGAGAAAGAGGAGAGGGGAGGGCAATGGGTCACTGCAAAAGAAGAACAGCTGCTGAAAAAACAAAAAAGAATGCTTGAAAGTGAGCACATGGAGGATAAATATGGGGATTTGTGAAGGAAGCATTGTGTGGTTTCCCTTTGAGTTTCATGCAGTATAATTACCTGCAGAATGCATGAGATTTGAACATTTTTTTAGGGGAACTCAGCATCTCCTTGTGCCACTCTAATTCAATTTCAACTTTAAAGCATCCTGTTTAAATATTAAATGACCCCTCTCCAACTCTCTCTCTCTCTCTTTCTCTCTCTGTGAATGTGTGTGTGCTTGCTACTGCAAGTGAGTGCAAAGGTGCATATACATGCATGCATGTGTGAACTTGCACCTCATTAATAGATGATAACCCCGGATGGACAGAGCTGTGCTAATGCACTTGTTGTCCACCGCTCTTTTTCTTGTCTCTGCATGTCCATCCCTCTCACATGAAGCACAACTGCTATGGACTTTGGAGAACTGTGAAGACTGAAATGGGAGTTGGGGATAGGGTTGATATGAGGATCCTGTGTGTGTGCTTGTGTGTGCGTGCAGGGTAAGCCTAGGGGTAAGCTTTTAGAGGTCTGAGCAGAAGGGTGTGAGTGAGAAGGAGAGGACAGATTTGAGCAGTTATCTCTCCCAGCAGACCTCCTGTCTTGCCTGCCCACATATCCACAAACACACACACATAGACACACACACACACACACACACACACACACCATTCCCATCTGTAATCATGTTTAGCATGGCTCTCTCACGCACATACACAGTCCAGTCTGAATGGACTATCACATCCAGCTCAAACAGAATGCCTATGCGGACTGAGTCTGGCTGCTCTGTATTTGTTCTGCAGCAACAGCAAAATCTCTCCACTGTACCTCCTATTGCTCACCAGAAACAAGCCCTGAGCTGCAAGCAGACAGAACATTGCCCGGGATTGTGGGGTTGATGCTATTTTTACAACCAGTGTGATGAGGGATGTGCTGAAAGAAAGCTCGGCTCTCTTCCCCTCCCAGATACGTTAATTAGAATGCTTGAAGTTCTTGCTGTCTCACCTGTCTCTTTGTTAACGCAAATTAATACATGTTAGGGCGATACAGGTAAACGGATAAACGGATAGATAAATTGACCGAGAATACAATTTGCACTTGCTTTGTTTCTTGCAAAGGCAGATTTGTAAAGAAAAGGCATTTCCAGAGACCCGTATGTGTACTCTATGTGTGTGTGTGTGTGTGTGTGTGTTTGTGTGTGTGTGTGTGTGTGTGTGTGTATGTGTGTGTGTGTGTGTGTTTGTGTGTGTGCACGCGCACATGCATGGCACAGAGCGTTGCAGTCAGAGTGGAAATCAATGCAGAGAATATAGTGGCAATTACTACAGCAGCCTGCAAGTGAACCTAGTGGAACAAACTAACTAATACATGAATAAATAAGCACAGTGAAATGGAGATGTGCATATGTGTGTGTGCAGACCGGTCTGTAGATCTTGGACAGTCCTTTGCAGTGCCAGCCAATTAACGAAGTGTGTAAACCGAGCTCATTAAAGAAACACACCATTGGCCACACACTAACAAACACTTTCATGCATGCACACACACACACACACACACACACACACACACACACACACACACAGTCTCAGTATCAAGCCAGACTCTCTCTTATTTCAAGCATATCATGCATAGGTGAAAACCTTTTTTTTTCCCAACACAGGTCTACTACAAAGTGTCTGGTATTGTCTGCTTGTTTGTGGTTGATGTCCTTTCTTAGGTCCACGTGTATTTGTCTGTGTGAGTCTGTTTGGACAAGCTGTAAAAGATTGATTCAGAGCTTGCTGCTTTGAACCAACTGCCAAGTGCTGCCTCACCGTGTTCAGAGAACAAAAGCTCTTCAAGGTCCCCACCTACTAACCATTTCTCTCTCTTTCTCTGTTTGTCTTCCTCTTTCCATGACTCCGTGCCTCTTGGCTTCTTTTCTTGTCTTACACTCGATTTCAATCTGGGTTCTCCATTTCTCTGACTCTGCCCTTCTGTTTTCAAGTGGTGGATGAGTGCAGCACAAATATAAGCTCTTCATTTGCTCAACTGTGTTATAATGTTGAGTCATGCTTGGTGTCTGTGTCTCTTAACTTTCGCTGCTCAATGAGACTGTTAAAAATAAGCAGCCAGGAGACTTAGGTGAAACTATTTTCTCTTATTGCATTTAATAACCATGATTTATGGAACTGTGTGGACTATTATTAGTCACCCAAACGAGGGAAACAAATTAAAGTGGGCAAACAGAAGTGTGACTGGATCAGACAGTTTGTGGTAGTCCTTCAGGGTCTAGGTGCTGAAAAGACCTGTCTCGCCTGTTTCTTCACCACACGTGTCTCAATTTAAATATATTATTTTAGCATTGAACCATATACATTTTTGATCATCTTTTGAGTCAGTTGCAAAGTAAAAATAAAAGATATTTGCCGGGTTATGGCTTCTGAAAATTCTGAATATTTGCAAGCTTCTCTCTGCTTCATTGTAAATTGATTACCTTTGAGGTATCGCTTGTGGGTTAGAACTAAGATTTTTTTAAGAGATCGGTTTCGGCTCTAGTAACTTGTAATACTTGCATTTCTCTATGTTTTTTTAAGAGTGTTTTACTGTGAAAAATATATATGATTAATCAAAAACAGATGAATCAATAATGCAAATTAGTTTCTGCCCTAATTAAACTGCTTTTACCCTTTTGTGCACGTGTGTGTGTCAGCGTGTTGACCTGAGTTTAATTTGATTTCTCTTTGTTCTCGCAGCAACCCAAACAGATGTAGACTATTTAATACATTCATGTTATCTGTTTGCTTGACTGCATGCAGAGTTACAGTGTTCTGATTGATTAGCAGAAATGTAAAGGGTTTATACAGAAGACAGATGCATCCTTTACTTAAACCTCTTGCAAAGCGATGTATGTGGGTGTGTATGTGTGTGGGTGTGTGGGTGTTGGGGAATGGTGGCATAGTGTGGGTCTGTGTGCATATCTTAGTGTTTTTGTGTGTGTACAAAGGCTGATAATGTGCTGAGCGAAGGATTTGGAGGATAGGGAAATGAAGCTGCTGGGTCCAAATGTTGTCACAGATTTTGGTTGGTTATGCAATCCAGTGCAGACAGTTATACCTTTGATACAAAATGATTGTCTTTATTATTCTACAAAACTAAGAAAAGCATTTCTTTTCATCAGCCTCCTTTTGGAGCTAAGCCATACATGGTTGACATCATTCTACATTCAGAGACATAAAACAATTCTGCAGCACAAATTTACAACAAAGAAGTGGACAGCCAAGCCAAAATGCTAAGTCCTCATCCAACAGATGGGAGATTTAACTACAGGACACAAGCTATATTGCTGAAGGGGAATCAAAGAATTGTGTCATTTTGTAAAGCCTGACGGCAAACTGGTAATCAAAGACCCAAGAGCAAATCCTCCCCTGAGGCAAACATTAATGTATTCACATACACTTACACAGCAGTATAGCCTGCGGGCCACCCTTGGCTCCAACTGTATACCGCACACAGCAGGGCTGATCAGGGGAATACAGTAGATGCGTTCAATCTGTTTTCTTTAATAGATGGAGGCTCAAAAATAGGCTGCATGGCCTACCTGCACTGATGTGCTCCATCCATCCATCCATCCATTTCCAGTTGAGTTCCCGATGACAGTAGGAGTTGCCAGATTGGAGGGCTACGGGGCTTGGTGCCATGCCAGTAGAGAGCCAGGTGGTGGGAATCTGTTGGAGATTAAACTGCTTGGTGACCAGCTACCCGGCTCGCGCTGGCCCTAACAGACGTGACACCCCTGGCTGATTGACCCGTGTGACAGGTGTCGTGGGTACGGGTGGCAAGTCAAAGCCTGCCCTTTTCTTCTCCTGGCTGGGGAGAGCTGTGGATGTGGGAGGTCGTTTGGTGGTGCTGCCCGATGATTAACGCTTGCCATAATGCCATGACACATCAGAGCAACTTTCCCAGTCACTCAGTCTTATTGCAGTCCTATTTCTAGACAGGAAGATATTGGACAATTCGCCATAATCCTGGATTACATTCAGTCACAAGTTTTTGACACTCAATGCCAACATTTAAAACATTTTCATTTCTACAATATCCATGCAACCTCTGTCCGTCTGTAGTTAACTAAATCTGCCTCCAGCACCTCTAAAGCTCACTAATTCACATCATATCTCGCTTCTTTAATCTGTACAAAAACAGAAAAATGACAAGTTCAGTCAGGAAAACTTATGTCAAAGAACTTTTGCCCGATCTGCAGTAATTATATATGGGAGTGTGGATCTGTTCTGTGACCTTCCCGCCCTTCCACGTGCCTACATGGAAAGGCTAAAAGCAGGAAGAGAGGGCATGGGGGTACAGAACAGAGCAGGCATCAATGACAGCAGGAATGACATTGATTAGTAGACATGGCATGAAAAGGAGGACCTGGGGTCGAGGTGTTTTGCAAAGCGGCTTGCAGAGGAATCAGCAAGTGTAGTAGGCAGGCTTAAGCATCTTAAATAGCAA
This sequence comes from Coreoperca whiteheadi, assembly GCA_011952105.1. Lineage (NCBI taxonomy): Eukaryota > Metazoa > Chordata > Actinopteri > Centrarchiformes > Sinipercidae > Coreoperca > Coreoperca whiteheadi. The sequence continues at coordinate 16,636,093 of CM022479.1, read as the reverse complement.
AGGGGAGAATCAGCTGATGTGGGCTGGCTTGAAATGGCTGCTGAGCTGATCCATTTTCATGTAACTCTTGGCTAGAAAGCAAATAAACGCATTTCCCAAAATGTTGAACTATTCCTGATAATGTGGCATTGGACATAATAACATCACAAAATAATGAGAACATTTGTTCATTGCTATATATTACTTAATAAAAGATGCTTCAATGTAGTAGGACACTTTTTCTGAGTAGCTTGTAGTGTAGCGTTCAACCAAAGTGTAGTGTTTCTGTAGCTACTCTTCTTATGCTTCACTAGCTACAGTTTCAATGTACTGGAGCTTTGCCAACACTGGACATAAATCGCACGCGCTGCACTGCAAAGTTTTCCATTTTGAGTATAGTTCATACGGATATTGGGCTGCTTATTTTTTACAATGGTGCAATCACATAATGTGTTGTGAAAGTCTTTTAAATGGGGCCTTGAGTAAGGCAACTTATTCAGCCCATTGAGGATCCTATTCTGTGTTAACGAACATAAATTAAAACCACAGATACACAGAATAGTCCAGTGAATATTCTGATACTCGGAGAGTGTCATGCCATTTCAAGCTTTTGTTAATATCGTCTCATGGGCAGAAAGCTCTATTGAGAAAAACAAGAATCTGAATGATTTATCTTGAAAAGAAAGAGGAAGGAACCTACTTTTCTTTGTAGCTAATAGGTTTTTATTCAAGTACGCTCCATTTCTCCCAGTGCTCTCTCTCTTTCCTCTCTCTCTCTTGCTTTTGCTCTTGTGTGCAGTATCAAATCTATGCAAGTCGCTGGGGAGCTGTAGACCTTTACCTGCTCTGGTCTGGCTGTGTTAAAGGTCAAATATGAGAGGACCCCATACACTGGTCTCAGATGTCAACACGGCCCGCCTCCCACAGCTTGGATTAAGAGGCAACAAGACCATGGCTGCCAGGAATTCACTTGTCCTCCAGCCTGTCAGTAACAGTCTGTATCTCTGTCAGGGGTGGAGTGTGTGTGTGTGTGTGTGTGTGTGAGAGAGAGAGAGAGAAGGTGTATGCATGTGTCTTTGTAATATAAATACCCCACTGATCCTCTTCTCCCTGCTGTGTACGTTTCTGCACATCTCTGATTGCCAGATGTGTATATAGTGTGTGCGTGTGTATATGTACTGATTTATGTGTGTGTAGGTGTGTGTCTGAGTCTCTCGATCGCAGTGAGAGATCTCTGTGTTGACATGGCTGATGCTGTTTATTTTGGCAATATGCTGTCAGGGGTGATGGGACGCTGTGTGTGTGTGTGTGTGTGTGTGTGTGCACGCGCGCGTGTGTGTGTGTGTGTGTGCGTGTGTGTGTGTGTGTGTGTGTGTGTGTGTGCGAGTGCAGAAGGGGTTGTTGCCGGTGGGATGGTGTGTGTGCTGAGCAATGCTGTCACACCCAGAAGACAGCAGTCTGTAATCAGACATAATCAGGTGGTGTGAATGTGCATGTGTTATTCTGGAAAACCCCAACAGGAATCAGGTTTAATTATGAACCCACGCACATACACACACCCACACACTAATACAAGACCACACACTCTCTCCAAACTGTATCCAAACATTTTTTGTTAGCTGAAAACAGACTGCTCTTGTAATTCTTATATCTCTGTGATCACTTAATTGTTTGTCCGCTGGTGTTTTTGATATAGCCTTGACTGTGAGATAGCACCCTACAGCTAACTACAGCTGCTAGATAGTAAAACCAGTGAGGGGGCAAATGCAACACTATCATTTATTGGCACCACAGGGAATTCCTTTAGGTGTCTAACATGGGTTCTTCGGCACAAACACAACACATATGGTGTTATAAAAAACAAACAAGATTTCTCTCTTTAAGCCTTACCCTCTTTAAGCGTTACCCTCCTTTTGGGGAAGGGTCTGTCTAAATTAAAACAAATGAGCTCTTTTTAAATAGTAAGATCCTTGCAGTACTACTAGACAAAAGTGAACTGACAAATATTTACCACTGATGAGCTCTGTATGTACCGGGTCTGCACCGGGTCTGCACCTACTGTACTTCCTTCTCACTGAATATGCCATGATGTGGCTCTGGCTTTCCCAACTTACTGTGTTCAGTAAGTGGAAGAAAGCCAGAGCCACACAGAAAATGTGAATGAGCTGTGAATGTGTGTACCTCACGTCCAATCACTGATTGGACGTGAGGTACACACATTCCTGCGTTTGTCCGGCGGTTGACTATTTAAGTTTTATTTATTTCTCAAAATACAAAAGTGCTTACAAAAGTGAGTTTATTCCAGTGTCTGGATCCTCTCTATTCACACTACAGTTCCACAGTCTACACGACAGCCTTCATAAAAAGCTTTTGAAATTAGAGGTAGAATTAGATGCATATTGATGAAAGGATAGCAGCTCGGAAAATATTAATAATAGCTAATGATAAAGCTAGTTAGAGTCAGTTAAGTGTAGTTTGACTTTTTCTTACTTTTGTATTTTTTATGTAATCTAGTGACATCTTTCAGCTTTTCAAGCAATCTTTCCATTGAAATTAGTTGGCAACACTCTCCAGGAAATAGCCACAGTCCCTGACTCCAACATTGACAAAAGCGCTCACCTTCTTTTGCCTACTGGGCTTTTATATATTACCATGCAAACTGCCAGTGATTAAAATGGAAGTATTACAACCTTCAACAGCGTTAAAAACTCACCCGAGTACCGAGTGTTGGTAGATTTTTATTTACTGGAAAAATAATACACAAATACAATCAAGACAATTTCCACAGTAAGTAAAGTAAAACACTCCATGATTTCTTAAACAAATGATCATATTCATGTAGCCAACAACTTGGAAGAACAATGAAGCATAAATTGCTTTACTTCACTCATTGCCTGCACATCCTGTTAGCATGCCCTGCACTCTTGTAGTCTAAAAGGTGCACAACTGTTAACACTTGAAAACCAAGAAAAATCTTTAAAGTTTGATTAATTTAGAGGTATGAACCCTTTAAATACAGAGGCAACATCACAATGAACTTCCTGACAGTACTTTGCATGATTTTGGACATAAAGCATTCAAGGATTTATAACATTTTTGGACTGCTTGACTGCTTTGAATGTTGGGAGACACCATATGTTTAAGGTTCCAGTTGACAATGACCACAATGACCTAAAAGATCAGAGTCTAATATATCGATACACATATGACTGTGCTAGTTGTCAGTCATGTTAGGGATTCACTGAACTTAAGGTGAGGATTTAAACAGCCACGTTGGCACCACATTTTACTTTGTGTTTTGTGTTAACCGTGAGTGATGATAATCCATTCTCTCTTCCCATTTCCCTTTCTCTCTAATTCTGTAACACACATCTGCACGCACCAGATAATTTTCAAAGGTTTTCAACCTGACTTGAACAACGCCTCAGAGTAAAACAGCTTATATGATTGACTAAAAATGAACAGTTTGAAGTCTGCCTCAAATTGTAGGGCTGTTTGACACTGAGGTTCACAGCTGTAAAGTCTCTGATGAAACATTACTGTGACCTGCAACAAAAGTGGAGATATAACTAGTTGCTTCAATTACCACACATATCACACAATACAATGTTAAAATAGTGTAATGTTAACTGTATCTTTCAGTATTCAAATGGATTGCCAAGCTAGCTATAGGTAAGAGACTCAATGCTTTCAACATTCTGAAAATCAGTCCATGCAAATTTGATTAAAAGGATGTGAAAACAAATATTTGAATTAGAGGGGTTGTGTATCTCAAGCGTGAAGATGAATAACATGAATACATTACGGATCGGGGGATTAACGCATTTCAAATAGCCTGTGATGTTTGAGAATTATAGATTCATTTGTTCATCCAATTTGCAGATGCAGAGGTGACAGTGCAGTCACTTACATGAGGTGTCATACTGTCTTATGCTAATATATTCACTGACTGAAGACTACCTCAGATCACAGGTGTGTGTGTGTGTGTGTGTGTGTGTGTGTGAGTAAGAGTGCAAAGTGTGTTTCATTACATTTGAGTTGGCTTGTTTTGAGGAAAGTTGCTATGTCATTTTGCGTATTATTTGCATACAAGTCTTGTGTTTGGATTCACAACTTGCCAGCCTGAGTATGTATGAGTGACACACGTCAAACGTCTAAGCTCTGGAGAGGAGAAGCTGTCACAGAAATGCAGAAGGAAGGGGAGGAGTGATAGAGTGATGTAGTGAAGGTAGAGAGAAAGAAACATATAGGGAGACAAATCCCAAGAGAGAAAGCCGCCTGTTCATTAGCGGCATAGGAATGTGTGTGCATGTTTGAGTGTGCATGCTGTTGTGCATGTGTATGTACACTGAGCAGCAATATACTAACTAGGACACATTTCCCTGAATGAAGCAAAGCCAGATTTTGAACAAGATTATTCTTATCTCAGTATTTTTCTTGTCACTTTTTGTTTTTACCTCTGCATGAACTGCTCTGTGTGATGCAGCATCCTCAGCATATCAGCATGCAGATCTACCTCACTGCTACTGAAGTGCTGCATTGCTTTAATGTGAGTACACAGCTTATGTACTTTGAGTTACTATACTACAACACTGGCTTGTCAATTAGACCATTTTTTTGAGTGTTTCAATCTCAGGAAATAAACTGCAGTGGGATTGAGGCTAACTCAAGTACAACCTGGCAGCCATTTGCTTTTTTTCACCCCCCTTCCCCTCCCCCCCCCCCCCCCCCATACCCCAAATTTCCACCCCTTTTCTTTTCCCCATAAAAATTACATCTCTTCTTTTCCCCTGTCCCCTTCTCTTTTATCACTCTCGATGTTTTTTAGAGACAA
>CM022479.1:16425907-16631255 GCA_011952105.1 Coreoperca whiteheadi | reverse complement strand
CCCCCTCCCCAATCCTCAAAATGTCGACCTCTTTACTTTTCCCAATGAATATTACATGTCTTCTTCTCCCTGGTACTTTGTATTTGCTGAAGCATTTTTTTTTCTTTGTTTTCAATTTTTCTAAGCCAGCAATTGTTTTATCCGTCCCCAGGCTGAATGCCTCTGCTGGTTCTGAGCAGGACTTCCAAAGGAAAAACTCTTATATATTCATAAGACAGACACACTCACCTCAGATTGTTCCAAATTGCATTCATGTTCTTGGCTGCGTGTGTTTCGGCAGCGGGTTATAAGTTGAAGATTGAATTAGAGTCAAGAAAGGGAATCAGGAACAGAGAAACATAGGGATGACTGTGTGTCTGTGAGTGTGTGTGCGCATCCCTGATAGTGTGAGGGAGGGATGTGTTCCATTTGAGGAGACCAGTTTCCTGTGATCACAACTCTGATAAGAATTGTGGGAAACCACACTCACAACAAGCCACCCTGGAATACCAACTAGACACACAAACACTCTCTCTGTCTTTGTCTGTCTTTCTTTCTGACACACACACATACAGATGCATACACACCCAGAAACACACTCAAAGGCACACAGACACACACAGACACACACACACACACACACACACACACACGTGACAGGAATGTGTATCCATGTTTGCTCTTCCTCTAGATGTAGCTCTGAATTTGATTAGGTGCCTTGCCTTGGCAATGTAAATGTTTTCTTGTTTTGCATATAACACATCCATGGAAAAAGGGGCATGCATGCAGATGTGTGTGTGTGTGTGTGTGTGTGTGTCTTGCAGGCACATGGGTGCATGGGGCCAAGCAGTGCAAATGATTTATTCAATTTACAGTGACAGTTCAGGAAAATGTCTGCCCAGATTAACAGGATGTAGAAAACCAAATCACTGTCAAACTCTCAAAAAGTCTAACTCTCTCAAACCCGTCTTATTTCTGCTTATAATGGACAGAAATTGGCAGAGAGCAGAGTTTAAAGCAGCTATAATTTATATTTTTATGATAACAATGTATCAATGACAGTGTGAAACCAATGTGAAATAGGTTGCTTGTAGTGATGAACCTGAGCTTTATATTGAGTTTTTCATTGTTTAGCTGTGCAGTCCACGACTTCACTGTTTTGGTTCACTCTCACTGCTCTCATAGAGTCGTTTTCAGCTGCAGCAGGCAGCTGTTCAGTGAAAATCTCTAAAAAGCCACAGTACACTACCTGCTCAGCACCAAACAGCCAGACACAGTTAGCGACTAGCTGGTGAACATAGTGGAGCATTTAGCAGCTAAAGAGTCAGATATTTCCCTCAGGAGTTGGCGAGACCAAAAACAGCTAAAATATGAGTGGATATTGGACTCACATTCACCAGGTGTCCACAAACAAGACTCCAACTGAATGATAATGTAGCTCCATAACAGCTGGTTGTATAAATAGGCAACTGTTTGTTAACAAGTTCACCATATGAACTTAAAAGGTGACGATATGTCAACGTTGTAGCTCCCCAAAGTGGCCCAAAACAAAATCAGTAATTGTAGGTTTAAGAAAGGCCCTCGACAGGTGGATAAAAGCCTTACATTAGGCTGAGACTTAAACTTTGACTTATGTAAATAAATTCTAATTTGACAATGCTTGAGAGTAAATTGGACCAGTTTCAAGAGCTTCTAGTTTGACTGTTCTTTCTTTTTCCTCTCCATGAGTGAGACAGAAACAAAAAGAGACATAATTTCACCCACCAGGAAAACTAAACTCGACCGTCTGTCTGCCTCTGATTCTTGCCAGCCCAGCTGCTGATCTGCCTGCCCCAGTGGCTTCAGGCTCTCCATTATCATTTCTGGTGGAGGGATGTGTGTAGAAGTCAATAGCTCACCCTGATCTGTTGGCAATAACCTATGATTGGAGGTTTGGGGTGTTTGTGTGTGTGTGTATGATTGTGTGTGTGTGTGCCAAACCCCCACATCTGCCAGACTAACTGGCAGTGTAAAGAGTGTCCTGCTGAGTTGAATTTGCTGTGACAGGGTGTATTGCGGTTAAATGTTTAGATACTAACCTGCCTGTTCCCATATGTGCCTGTACAGAAATTATATAATTGGGATGAAGACAACAGCGCCATGCTCGGCATCAGGGGCACAGTAGTGGAGGGAAAACTGGGACTGACAACCCAGGGCCCCAATGAGGGGAAGACCTTCGAAAAACCTGGAATGAAAAGTTTGTTTTTTGTTTGCGATTTTTTATTTCTAAGTAATTAGTGTCATAACTAAATTTAAATTTGCTTAATAAATTAATAAATAAATCGGTTGACAGACTGAACTTGTGTTCTGGTCACTTTCCGACGCAACCTGCGTACGCTCGCTCCATTCCGCTTCTCCTCTGCTGTCTCCTCGGCGCTCACTCCTTCTGAGGAGCTCTCTCTCTTGAATACCAACAGCGCCACTGACACTCTGTGTTCCACACTCACATCCTGCTTGGACAACTTCTGCCCTCTCACATCTAGACCAGCCCATATATCCTCATCTGCCCCCTGGTTATCTGATGTTCTACGTGAACATCGCGCCAGCCTGCGGTCAGCTGAGAGAAAATGGCGTAAGTCAAAAGATCCTGCTGACCTCTGTCTCTACCAGGCTCTCCTCTCTAATTTCTCAGCTGATGTCACCTCTGCAAAAACGGACTACTACCGCTCAAAGATCAACAACTCACCTTACTCCCTTTAAAACCTTATCTGCTCTTCTTTCTCCGCTTGCTCTCCCACCTTCATCAGATTTAACAGCTGACGATTTTGCGTCTTTCTTTGTAACAACCGCCACCAGCAGTCAGTTCTCTGCGCCGTCACCTGTCGACCTCATACTCATCCCAGATACGTGTCTGCTCCCCTCTTTCTCTCGTCTATCAGAAGCTGACGTTTCCAAGGTCATTCATTCTAACCACCTTACCACCTTGCCCGCTGGATCCCATCCCCAGCCATCTCCTTCAGGCCATCTCTCCGTCTGTTGTCCGTGCCCTGACCCACATCATCAACTCATCTCTCAGCACTGGGTCGTTCCCCACAGCTTTTAAGGAAGCCCACATCACACCGCTACTGAAGAAAGCCACTCTCAATTCGACACGATTAGAAAACTACCGGTTTCCCTCCTTCCCTTCATTGCCAAAGCTCTGGAGCGAGTTGTGTTCAACCAGCTCTCTTCCTTTCTCACACAGAACAACCTCCTGGACCGCAACCAGTCTGGTTTCAAGAGCGGCTATTCCACGTGGACCGCGCTGCTCTCAGTTGTTGAAGCCCTGAGGCTGGCAAAGGTGACATCCAAGTCATCTGTACTCATCTTACTGGATCTGTCTGCTGCCTTTGACACAATTAATAACCACATCCCCCTGTCCTCTCTCAGTGCTATCGGTGTCTCTGGAATCGCGTTGCAATGGTTCAAATCGTACCTCTCGGGTAGGTCGTTCAGAGTATCCTGGAGAGACAAGGTCTCTGAGTCCCAACATCTCAATACGGGGGTGCCGCAGGGCTCAGTGCTTGGTCCCCTACTCTTCTCCATCTCCATGACATCCCTCAGCTTGGTCATTCAGAAGCATGGCTTATTCTATCACTGCTATGCAGATGACACGGAGCTCCACTTGTCATTTCAACCTGACGATTCAACTGTCTCTGCTCACATCTCGGCATGCCTGAGTGACATCTCTCTTTGGAAGAAGGACCATCACCTGCAGCTGAATCTTGACAAAACGGAACTGTTTGTGATCCCGGTCAACCCAAAGATTCACCATCACCTGCAAACTGAACCTGATCCCAGCCAACTGAAAGATTCACCACCACCACTCCATTCAACTAGGCTCATCGACCGTTACACCGTCCAGCACGGCCAGAAATCTGGAGGTGGTAATTGATGATCAACTAAACTTCAAAAGCCATGTCGCCAGCACCACCCGGGCCTGCAGATTCATCCTCTACAACATCAGGAAAATCAGACTTTTCCTATCTGAGCAGTCTACACAAGTCCTAGTCTAGGATCTTGTCCAAACTGGACTATTGCAACACGCTGCTGGCTGGACTCCCTGCTTGTACAACCAAACCTGTGCAGATGATCCAGAACGCGGCGGCAAGAGTGGTCTTCAATGAACCGAAGAGAGCGCACGTAACTCCTCTCTTCATTAGGTTACACTGGCTCCCTGTTGTCGCCCGCATCAAGTTCAAAGCGATGCTCTTGGCCTACAAGACCACCACTGGTTCTGCACCATCATATCGTCAATCATTAATACAGACCTATGTTCCTTTCTATCTAAAAATAAAAAACAAATTCCTATCCTTAGCTTTGTATACTGTGCTGGACTTTAACAGACTAGTTTCTGGTGCACTTATGCACCTTGTGTTGTTATTATTGCTGCCATTGTATTCCTCCTATGTAAGTCGCTTTGGATAAAAGTCCATGCTAAATGACTAAATGAAAATGTAATGTGAACTTTGTATCCAAATGAAAGATAGTGCAGGCTCTCTGAGGCCTCTCTCACCCCTTACAAAAAGGTTTAGTCCGCCCCTGTGCTAGGATTCCTCTCTAAACACAGCTAATCAGCCGACTGGCTGCTGATGCCGGAGCACCAACATGCACTGAAAGTTATGTCTTTCCCCAAGAAATGGAAATCAGTGTACCAAAAAAGAAAAGAAAGAAAGGAAAGAGAAAGAAAGCAAACAGATGGAAAACAGGCTTTTGACTCCTTTCTTTCAAAAGAAAGGTGAGTACAACTAACACACTTTAAGAATGGTGTAAGCTAATATCGCCAGTTGTTTAGATTAAAGCAGTCTGCCAGGAATGTAGCTTGGAGGATATTTGCATCATATAACATAAATTAATCAGTATCATAAATCAATCAGCATCACAGCTACAATGTTATATGACATATCCATGAACATTACCTAGCAAAGCTAAACATCATGAAACACATGGCCCTCAGTTTCAGAAACAGCCACAGAAAGTGGAGCAGCGGCAGGTGAGACAGGTACTGAGGATGTGAGACAAGGTGAGCTCATGAAGTGTCTTTTAAAAGTGATTATAAGCAATCATTTGACACTGAGGTGTTGCGGACATCACAGTAGACAGTTTAACTTTGGAGCAAAATCTAGCTCCTTTCCCAGTAAGATAGCATGACATGTTTGGTATCCACAGATCCATTGCAATCTCAAGATTCATATGATACCATGAAGGCTAGCTTAGAAACTGCCTTCAAAAGAGTAAACCAAAAACTCTCAAGAGGAGAATAATTCCAATTTTAAGAGCATGGTGATTAATGAGGCAGTATCTAATTAAAATATAAATCTTTTTTTAAATGAAGAAAATAATGTGATACTCCATGCAAACCTTATTTAACCATAGTAAAAGTATCACACAGTAGTTTTAGGCTAAAATATGTTTCAGAAAAGAGGGTTGAAATGTGAGGAAATTTCAAAATGTGCAGACTTAAGCTCATATCACAGATTGTTATTACTTGTTTAGTGTGATGAACAGTTCATTAGTGACTACGCTAATAATCACTACAGTTTAATGTATACAGGTGTTGGCTCAATTATCTGTAAAAATGTTTCTAAAGATACATGAAAGACATGGATCAAGAGAGGAAGTGGGCCCACAGAGACTGCTTATGTATAGGGCCCAGAATTTGCTGCTCACCATTCACATACACAAACACACATACAATTATAAATTTTCTAATTGGACGGGCTACTTTTATTTACCTATTTTTACTTCAGACTATGATAAATTATATGTAAGACAGTGGTTTTGCATGCCTGTGTGTGGCTATGCATGTGTGTGTATGTAACTGGAGCCCATCTGTTGTTGTGTAGGCTGATATGGCAACTGCATCTGTGGGGAGCTGACTAGCACATTAGGAAAGAACACACACACACACACGCACGCACGCACGCACGCACGAGCACACACATACACACACACACACACACAGACACACACACACACACACTGAACCTGCACATACTGGACAGCTAACAGTTCATTTGACACTGTAATTACAGCCAGTGATCATGGATCTATTCATCAGGCCTCTTCCTCAGGGCGTCGATTGACCTCCAACAATATCACCATGAGAAGGAGGGAGGGAGGAGAAGAGGAGGGATGAAGGGTGAAGGGAAGAGAGGAGCAGAGGTGGAGGGAAGAGAAAGGGCTTCAAAAATAATGGGCTTCAAGCAAATATTGGAGAAAGTGGATAGGGAATGATAAAAAGATTGTCAGGGTACATGTTTATGTACCTGGAGGTGTGTTTGTTCGGGATGTGTCAGGCAGTTCACCTTCCACCACAGTCCCGTGTGTTGACCTTACCTGCTGCTTCACTGTTGCATCATTAGAATGAGTTATACACCATTACTGCTCTGCTTCTATCTACGGCTGCTGGTTGCAAAAAAAACAAACGCCCCCCCCCCACTCACACACACACACACACACACACACACAAAATGAACACACACGCAGGCACACACCAAATCATGGCAACCTGTATGAAAACAGCATGCATAAGTTATGTGCACCAGGCCGTGAGGTGAAATGGGAAAGCAACGAGAAGTGATCTGGGGAGGAGAGACAAAGAAAAGGAAAGGGGTGAAGTTTGTGTAATGCATGAGACTCTCTGCTTTATTCAATTTGTCGCATTTTGTTATCAAGCACTGCAGTGAACATCCCTGTAAGACTTAATTATAATCCATCAGTAGGCCTAAATAGATGGATTTGTGCATACATGCATCCATGCAAAAAAAACAGCCACACTAACAAGCATCTAACTCCCTGAATTACTGATATCATCGCTTAGTTATGAAGCTACATAGTGACAACTGTTCTATTGTTATTTTTGAATTTTAACACACAGTATGAAATTGAATAGTTTAAGACACTGCATAGTGTTAACAGACCTGCTTTAACTGCTTTTCTTCTGCCCCATAGCAGTTTTGCATTGATATGTTTTCAATGTAATTTTCTGTTGTTATTAAATTAAATTTCTGCTACACCAAGAGGTATGTTACTATAGAAACACTGACTTCATGCTAACAGGGATTTTGTACAGATAAGTATTGAAAACTACTTTTCTCTGCATTATTTCCAGCTTATTATTTGTCTGAAAGCTTCCAGTGTGTTGTTTATCTGTACGTCTCCAGTACCAGACTTGCACAGAACAAATGTGCTCTTGATAAAGACATATCCTAATTTAGGAAAACCTAAACACAGACTTTGTTTCGGTTCACACAGCAACCTTGTTAGAGTCATGATTCATCGTCTCCGCAGTAATAAGCATCTGTTATCACATTTTATCGAAAATTCTTTAAAAATATCCCACTGCTTCTTAATATTTCTTCAGTAACATTTAACAAAGCTGTGCACACTGAAACATTACATTTTAAAAACATAGCTGTAATTTCCCGCGAAGATACTTCCTAAGTTCTACATATTTTTGAGGAATTGTTAGCAAAACTATTTTTAAATGATTGTGGGTGTGTGGCTTCGTGTGTGTGTGTGTCAGCCTCAGCATGGGCCTACTGGGACCACCCAAGCAGATGCTTCATTTACAAAATTATGCATTTAGGGCAGAGAAATAGGTCTGAACTGAGGGAGTTTATAGGAGAGTTACAGAATGAGACCAGAGAGGACTGAAGCCATCGGTGAGACGCCCTGTTGTGATCTCTACATTGTTCTTTAGAAACTCCTGCCCTGTGTGTTAATCTGTCAGAGATACAAAGACAGGAAGAAAGAACGGCAGGGAGAGAAGATGCAGCGTCTCTAAGGCTCGTTTTCTCCTCCTGAAGTATTCATTAAACTGAGGCAGAAGTTTCTAAAGGCGGCTTGGACACTAATCATTACCTCCTGCCTCTCATCTACTCACATCACTGATCATCATCTCTTTCTCTCTCCCTCCTGCCCACACTTTCTGGAAAGTGGATTGTTGACTCCCCATATACTTTTACTCTGCTCCATCGCTTTCTCTCTCTCAACCACATTTCTTTTTACATAAACTAGAATCAGCAGCATTGGCAGTCCTCCACTGACACACATGGATGAATCCAGTTCAGGATGAAGTTTTTCACGCTCAGATTGAACATTCTTGAGGCTCCCAACTGGCAGCAGCTTGTTTTTTAACCCAACATGACTGTGGGTTCATGACTGAGTGCTCACTATGTGCTTTTAAGTGGGTGTGTGTTTTCCTCAGTGGCAGGTGTTGGTTTCAGAGTGTCTGAGAGTGTTGTCCTGTAGGGACGACCTCTTGGTGTGTGTCTTGTGTGCTCCTTATAGGCCACTTCAATTCGTAATCTCCAGTGAGTAACATGAGAGGTTTCCTCTAAGCATGTGCTTTCGTGTGTGTTTAACCTTTGGAAGCATTGAAGCATTTACGTCAAAAATCACATTGTTTCTGTCAGAGTTACAAAATAGAAATGGAAATAGGAATAACTTGCTGACTCCATGGCAACATCATACTTCGTGTGTACATGCATGATCAAAACATAGTCATCACTAATGGAAATAACAAACAGAAAAAAATAAAGGCAAAGAACCCAGATATTTCAGATTTTTCCCAGGACATGATGGCGTTTCTGAGTAATCTAACTTATTTTTCCAAAATAACAATATATGACATTCCTTGCTAAGACATGTAGTGAAAAAGCCATTAGGGAATTCTAATCGTCATGTAAATTGAGCAAAAACAACCCAGGGTTCAGAGGGTTAAATTCATGAAACTGTATGTCTTGTGACACAAACGGCATGTTAGGGCCATAACTAATGATTATCTTAATTATTGATTAATCTGCAGATCATTTTCTCGATTAATCGTTTTGTCTATGAAACATCATAAAATTGTGAAAAATACCCATCACAGAGGTGGATATCACGATTCGCTCTGTTGATTCGAATCATTTCGTTCAGTTCACTTCAAAGATTTTTTTTTAATCACTGACTATACAAGATACAAGATAGATTTATTTATCATTTTGAAACACAGGGTTGTATAATGAGATTTGGTTTTTTAGTTTCCTTTGCTACTCAAAAAAATAATATACAATAGATCAGTGAATAAATACGTCCTAGAAACAGAAGTAGAAATATAAATAGAAATGAAAAACTATTTTACATGGTGGGGTGCTGAGGATGAATTTAGCGGTCTCACAGCCTGAGGGAAGAAGCTGCTTTGTAGTCTGGTGGTACGACAGCGGATGCTTCTGTATCTCTTTCCAGACGGCAGCAGGGTGAACAGGCTGTGGCTGGGTGGGTGCTGTCCTTCAGTATCCTTTGGGCTCTGCGTAGACACCTCACCTCACCAATATCGCTGATGCTTGGTAGGTTGGTACCTATGACCTTGTGAGCGGTTTTAATCACCTGCTGCAGAGCCCTCCGGTCCTGAGCCGTGCACATCCCATGCCAGTTTGTGATGTTTCCAGTGAAGATGCTTTCTATTTCTCCTCTGTAAAAGTTAAAAAGAACTTGGCACGGGATTTTTGCCTTCTTAAGTTTTCTTAAGAAATACAGCCATTTCTGACAGCTTTCTTGACCAGGGTGACGTGCGAGGACCATGTCAGGTTCTCTGTGATGCTGATTCCCAGGAACCTAAAACTGTTCACCTGCTCCACCTCAGCTCCACTGATGGAGACAGTGATATGTGTCATTGCCTCGTTTTTTAAACCATGTAGTTAGCTCACTTTTTTCATAAGCTAAGATGTCACATTACTTTTCAAATGCACTTCAGTACGTACGATAGTAAGTGAACGCATCACTTTCCATACTGCATTGACGTTCAGTCTGTTGCGGGTGCAAGCTGTCACATTCAGTTCAGTATAAAACTAGACTATACAAGCTCTGTATACAAGGTTAATAGGTAAGCAGCCTATTTTTTTTTGACTAAATGATCACATTATGGTTGTTTCTGTGGCTTTTGCGTTTTTTTAATGAGCTTTTAACGAGAAAATAACATATTGTGTATCACTCGGCACTCTTAAACACCAGTGAGGGTAGCTCCACTGCTAAAAGCTACTGATTCGTTCAGCAACAATGATGATTCTGTGTAGTCAGTTCAGTTTAAAGGTGTGTTCATACATGTACTAAACACCTATAATCACAATTTCCCAGAGCTCAAGGTAAAGTCCAACCATGAGCTCAAAATCCATTAATCAATTAAATTCAAAATGATGTAAAAGAGAGAAAAACAGCAAATCCTTACATATGAGGAGTCGTAACCAGAGTATGCTTGGTGTTTTCGCTTGAAACATGACTTATGAATATGAATTCTAAAAATTGTTCTAATACTCTAATATAACTAAAATATATCTAATACAACTCTAATATAAAGATACATGTTGGGGAAGTGACTGGCAAAGCATTCATGTCAATGATGAAGAAATGGGAATGTAAGGGGAGGAAAGAAGCAATCTAAATATACCAGCTGAGGGCAGTGGAGAGGAGAAAAAGTGCCGATCCTCTGAAAACCACAGTGTGATGAAAAATTAAATTGGGAGGCACAGGAGAGAGGAGAGCATAGAGAGAAAGAGAGAGGAGTGGGAAGGAGAGAAAGTGCTTTTACTGCCGGTCACTTTCACCTGTCTGTCTGGGAGATGGACGGATGAAATCAGACTCCTATTAAAGTGAGCTGGAAAAGACGAACCTGCATTCTTCCTCTGACAGGGAGTCAAGAAACAAGGGGATAGCTGCACCTTCTTTCAGCCTCCAGTACCTTCACAGTCCAGGTAGTTATCCTAAAGCACCTGAGGCTCAGTAGTTCCGTATTGTTTTATACTCTTTGATGAGACTCTTACTGAACTCATGTTGCTTGTTCAGCAACATTGTCATTTCTTTTGAACAAAACTCTGTTTTACTTTTAACTGTTGTTCTTACTCTGCAGAACAACCACTACATTTGTCAACAAAGGCTTATAGTATTGGATAGATTTCCACTTTGCTCGTCTAGCACTTAAATAATCCCAGCCAAGAGGCTACAAAAGCAAAAAAAAAAAAGGATTGAAATTGAATTAAAGAAGCCACTTCTTCCCCGTGGATTATTTTTTACGTGCCTGCTCTCCCAAGTCTGACGCTATCCTCTCTCCTCGCATCAGGGACCACACAGTAGAGGCCATTTGCATTTTGCTTTAATATATTTCCTAAATTTCAAAAGCTTCAAGAGATCCCTACTTTGCATTTGTTTATTTAGTTCAAAGTGTTTTTTTCTATTATTGCCCAAGAACCTTGCAGAAAATTGAAGTGATAGTCAAAATGTGATAGATAAATATGAAAGTGGTGCGCTGTGTATTCTATGGATAGACGGACTTTGATGTTATTTTTGCAGTGTTAAGCCAGTTTATAGCTATGGTGTAGCTTGCGCCTGTAGGTGAGGGTTGGCAATTCCCTTTTTTTATCGTCTGATGCTGTTGGACTTGTAGGTGATAGAAAGGCTCAGACAACATAACTGCGTTTACAACCTGGATCTGCACTGTCAGCAGACACACTCTGCGGCAGGGTGCTGTTTCTGTGTGTGTGTGAGCGCGCGTGTCTTTGTTTTTGTTTGACCTGGGGATTTTTTAGGGGTGGCTGTGTCGTGTGTGGACGATGGATTTGTAGTGACATCAGGATCGTACCTCACGGTGCAACGAGTTCTCCAGGTTAGCACAGCGAGCGGGAGACAGAGACAGAGCAAAAGAGAGAGAGCGGCGGGAGATGGATGGAGTGTGACACCCTTGGGTCGAATCAAGCTTTAGGGATGTGGTGGGTACACACATGTAGCAGCAGCAGGCAAAAGCTGATTTGAAAGATGGGAATGTCAAGTCTGTGATGTGCACTCTACCGCGGTCATAGAAAACAGTTAACTAATGAAAGAGTGATAAGAGGCTGAGGAATGGATGAGGAAAGGGCCAAAAAGTTCCCACTCCTCCCTTTTTTCTTTCCATCTTCCTCTCTATTTCCCCCGACATACACACACCCACACACACACTCTTGAGTTTCCACAATTCTTGTTAAATTGGAGGCTTAATTTGGAGCCGCTGGCTTTCTCTACAGGTCACATAGAGTGAATTTATCCACAAAGGCCGAACTTTGGATTTTATTAATGAAACATCCAAGAAACACACACTCATCTACACACACATGCTCCTGGCAGGATCAGGGAGGCCTAATCAAGCTGAAATCTCCTGAGGTTGCAATTAGGTTTGGAGAGCCACAGTCCTAACCCTTCCTACAAAGAAAACCCTTCCATTAAGTCACGAGAATACACAGATTTCCTCTGACAAATCATCATACTATTGTGTTCCATCCCCTCACATTCATCTTCTGCTGTGTGCTAACTTAGCCACTACACATTTATTGTACCACTGCAGAAATTAAGTACAGGTGACAGACACACACACACCTGATACTTTTCATGGCTTATTTTCTTCTAGTATAGCTATAGTGTCTTCTTATTCAAGTTACCCGATGTTTTGACCTTAACAACCTGGCCAAACCTCGGCACAACTAGTTTGTGTGTACTACGTGTGTCTGGCCCAGTGTGAGCTGGTATAAGCTCCAGTCACCTGCGGCCTTGCAAAGGATAAGTGGGTATGAAAGGACAAATTTAACTTTGCTTTAAAAACATTTACAAGTTTAGATACATCCACATTTTGCCAAGAGTAAGAGTCTAGAGCCATGCTAGCAGCTCTGTGAAGCTGTACTTAAGTTGCCAGTATGCTTCTCCAGTGCTCGTCGGATGGTCGAATAGCTTCGGAAGCCCCGAAGCTGGTTCAGACTAGCCGGCTGGTAGGGTTTTCTCCAGCTCTAGTACATTCACACAACATAATCTATTGATGATGAGGAAAAAGTAACACACGTTTAGGACAGTAACCAATTTTACATACATTGAAAAAGTAATGCTTTGTGTTAATTCAAAAACTCATTTTACTGTTAAAATATTTAATGCAATTACCAACCAATGTGACAGACAAATAATTCCTGGATCCATGATACCAACTGACTTTTCGTCCAAATAATCCCTTCATGGCCTTATTGGGAACCTTTGTTTCCTTCCCTTTCCTTCATATTTGGACCATTCTCTTTTGTTCTTCACTTCCCTTCTATGCACTCGTCTTCTTGACCTTTCATCTTTCCTTTCTAGCATCTCTGTGTACTTTCTGTTCCTCACTGCTGCCTCTTCCATTTTCTTTTGATACTGTGACTTTGAATAACACAGCGAGCTACTGTGAGTATCCTCATGACCATGGTACCACTCCACATGAGACGGAGATGGTCATCTCTCTGGTAAATTCTCAGGATGACTAAGATCCATATTTATTGTTCCAAATCATAGGCATACAAATGCCACTTAACTTTGTGTGAGGGAGGGGACACACACGCCTCATCCACAAAGACAGAGAAACAGAGACAAACAAGGTAACAGCTTGTAGGGATCACTGATTTCACCACTAATTGGTGTAGAAGTCTTTTTTAACATTTAATGGTTTGGTACATTTGGTCTGGTCTAAGAGAAAAATAATATATTGTTGTCAAGTCAAGTCAATTTGTAAGGCCCAATATCACAAATTTGCCTCAAGGAGCTTTACAATCTGTACAGCATACAACACAACTTAGACCCTTGATTCGTATAAGGAAAAACTTCCCCAAAAACACCCCTTTAATGGGGGGAATGGAAGAAATCTCAGGAAGAGCAACAGAGAAAAGCCCTCTCCCTGGATGGAAAGACATGCAATAGAAGTTGTGTGTGTATAGAACAGACCAACATAGTAAAATTACAGTATTGACAATCAGGATGATAAAATTATAGATTTTGTTTTTTGTGTTTTTGTTCTGGTCCAGTTAATGTTCACACTGGCTTTTTACAAATGAAGCAAGAGCTGTAAACATGAAGTTATACAGACTGACAGGTAACTCATTTATTGGAGAGTTTTGGCGACTGCCATCCTGCATCATCAAGACACCCGTTGGAAAATCTGGTGACTGAGAGCAAGTCACAATGCACTTTAATGCTTCTAATGTGTATATTAATGTTCTCTGGTTTCACAAAGAGTTCACAAAGAAATAACTGATTATGAGCATTATTAACATTATTAGACTGTAGGGGTGCATAATTAATCGAAATATTATCGCAATATGGCCGAGAGCAATAGCCAAATCGCCGAAGCTGCAATTTTTTGATAAAGGTAAAATGTGTCACAAAACGGCATTCTAATTATAATGAAGTACTGTAGTGCTGCAGAGATGCCCCTGCCTACAAATCTTGTTCCCCAGATGTAAGAAAACAGAAAAACGTTTGTTTCGTACAGACCCCAACAAATGTCACATCATCATGTTCTTAATATTTATTTCAGAGAAATTGAAAATTGTGATGCAAAAGTGATCATTCACACTAATCATGAAGCATGTCACAATTGCAATATCTGTCAAAATAATTGCAATATGATTTTTTTACCATATCATGCAGCCCTATTAGACTGCAAATCGGCTGCATGTTAAATGACAAACAGGTAGAGACAGGATGAAAAAGAGGCGTCTTGTACAGCAGTGTGGGGGCACTATGCTGTTTGATGTCTGTCTTTACCTGTAATGTCTTTTGCTGTTGTTGTATTTGTCTGACAATTGCCACAGACACAAAAGAAATTTTCCGAAAGGAAGACTAATTGACAGCTTTCACACCAGTCCAAGCGAACTGTACTAAATGGGCAAATGCACTAGAGTTTGTTTTAAATGAACCAAACCAAGGTAAGGTGTGAAAGCACCTTAAAAGTGCTTTATACTGCAGCTGCACAACCTGCTGCCTCAAAACAATTTACTTTCATTCACAAAATACCTCACTGACACAGATTAAAACCATTTCTCAATATCGAAAAACCACCAGTTCCGTTTTTCTGGACAAGAAATAATGTAGTGACACTACATATATTATGATAGCAAAATCACTTCATGATAATTGCCGCAGTAACTGATGCAGAGAGTACAGGCATTCCATTTTCCAAATGGTAGATATCTCAGGGAATGGAAACTCCTTGAATATTAATGTATTTCCACTACATTTTTCTCTTTCGACCGTTGGGAGCTCAACCCGAGCTCATATATGCCCGTGAGATGTCTGTCCAGCTTTAGCTAAGATGCATGCAAACACACACGCCCACGCGCACACACACACACAAATACAGACTGGAGATATAGAGGGGAAGCTGATCAGCCGCATGTAGCGGGGAGGGCATTCCAATGGGACTAATTAAAGGGATGGAACAGACTGCAGAACTCATCGGAGACCACCACTCTTTCTCCTCTCGCTCTTCCTTTCTCTTTTGCTTCTCTGTGTTCGGTTAATGAAAGCTAAATCATCCAGGGTTAGATGATCCAATGCAGCTTTCATACCACTATTTATACCGGCAACATGATCAGAGGAGTTTAGGAATTTCTATCTGATGTCTACAGTACCTGAAGAGGCTGCTGAAAACATTTTCTCAACACACATACATGGGAACAATATGCAAACCAATGTAAACAAGTGTAAACCCAATTGTTGAAAAGCAGTTAGCATACAATCAGTTTAAAAAATTCACAAACTCCTTAACTCTCACACCAGTGCAGTTTTTTGGTTTATTAATGCATAAAAGTGGCTGTTGTTTGTAAGTTTTGTGTGTGTGTGTGTGTGTGTGTGCGCGCGCACACATGAGTCACCATCGGCTGATGAGTTTGATACTGATGGAGAGTCAAGCTGTTTAGATGCTATTGATCAGAACCCTGTGTTCCTGAGCAGCCAGCCAGACAGACACGCACACATGCATGCGCACGCACGCACACACACACAAAGCTTCCTCCCCGTCCTCCTTTCTCTCATTCTCTCTCTCTTTTCCTGCTCCTGTCTGAATCCATTTCTATAACGCACACCCACTCCTTCTGCGGCAGACAGACCAAACAACCAGCCTAAATGAAGTGGCACTGCATCATCACAAACACTGCTGTGTGTCTAAATGAGCTGGAGAGGAAGCAGGCAGCGTCTCTGCTTTGTTTCCTAATTATTTACTACTAGCACAGCATAGGTGTGGACAGGAGGAAGGGGGTAAGAGGAGGAGGGACGGAGGACAAGCTATATGAAGACTAAAAGATACCAGTAGAGATGAATGGGACAAAAGACGAAAAGCGACAATAAAGTGTATATGTGCATGATTCTGTCTCTCTCTGTGTGTGTGATGCCCTCTAACCAGAGAAAGCCTTGGCTCAGCCTGTGTGGCTTTGCAGCTTCTCCCAGCTCTAGAAATGCCTGGCTGCATAGCCAGATGACTCACACACCCAGCTCAGAACTCAAGCCAGGGCTTAACACACACACACACACACACACACACACACACACACACACACACAGCCACACACAGACACACACTTCCTCATGCCAAAGTGCTCACACACATGCACACAGATATATGCCCAAATAAACACATCAGCACATACTCAGACTCAACCAGGTGTGTGTATAATCTCATCTGCACTGAGCTAATCTGCACAGACTCTCACACAAACCTGGAAAGTTTGGTTTGTTTTACTTAGATCATCACATATCTGCTCAAAAGTATTTCACCAGAATCCTTTTATTTTTTTCTTCACTACACATTTGCTGGCTTACTAGAAAACGAAGTCAACCACCATGAAAAGTATTTAAAGAGTGACTTAACACTAAATTCACTTTTTGAGTTATATTATAAGCACACTTTATTTTACAACCAGTTGATTATTGTGTTCATTGCAACGACAGTTCTTTGTCTTTTCCAGAAAAAGGTAAGTATGAGTAATGCTGCACTTTAGAACACAAAAATACGCTCCGCAGTACAAGGCGACATCATGTTCAATCCAATTTGGGCAAAAGCTCGCCAAACAAGAAATATAAAGACAAAAATCAACTCTTGGAGGTGTGGAGAGTTTGGAGGTGCAAAGAGATCAAGAGTGTGCAAACGAGAGTAGAAGTAGTAGTAGTTTAAGGAGTTGAAGTGTTCAGGGGAAATCTACGCAACCACGCAGATACATTCACTTCTATTTATTTTTTATCCTAACATGGCGTGTTCAAGCTTAAAATAGGTTAAGTTTCTGTTCATGTCATATCTTAGTGTCATACTTTTGCTTTTACTTTCCTAGCCTCCTGCAGCTATTTCGTCACACACTGACACACATGTATACAAGCATACTTCCAAAACACAGTTTCCCTGGTGGAGAAAGAGAGTTTGTTTGTCTGCTGTTTACGTTTCCGTCCTACTCAGTGCAGAGAGAGGGGCACACAAAAAGAGATTTGGTGTGCTTTTGAGTGTTTGAGTGTATTTATCATAGTTTGCATCATACCCAGAGTAATATGAAACAATGTAATCGATCATTAAAACTATATTGCTGACTACTAAACAAATTATAATTCTTGGTTGTTTTTTTCTATTAGACTGTTTTTACTCGATTTTTCTTTTATTAGAACGCGTTCAGCATTGTTTTTGTTAGAAGATTCATTGCCTTGTTTTTAAATTTTTGTGTGCATGCTGTCAACAGACATTTGTCAACCCTGAGTAGGCTGTAAAAGCTTTGGACTGCTTTGGTTTGGATTACAGTACTCTTCACTCAACAGATGCCATCTATTTGCAACCATTCAAATTTACAAACACATACACAGCAGCTAATCACTGTACAACAACGATGTAGACTGTATTAACAGAGCTCGGCTCATCTCCGTTTTTGACGTTGTTTTCCTATTATCTGCCAAAATAGAGAATGAAACAGAGAGTTTCCACATCTACAAATAGCGGTAGTTTACACACTTCTACCCTTCATTCTTTTTTCTCCCTCTCTCGCTCTGTGTCACTCACCATCTCCCCCTCTGTTTGAACGTATTTGCAGTAAACAATAATTTTCCTTGTGTAAATATTGCTTGCAAGGCAAAGAGGTACTGTATGGTGTGTGTGAATTTCAGTTGTGTCTAAATGTATTTAAAGTTACCATCTTGGACAGTTGTCTAAGGCTTATGCATGTGTGCTTTAAAAAAAACTAAGAGTCTACAGCCATGCTAGCAGCTCTGTGAGGCTAAATGCTAACATGCTGACGTTAGGTAGGAATAATGTTTACTATTGTCACAAACTGGCTCAGGGAATGGGACAAGTAGGGAGTCATGTGTCAGCCAATTGTCTGCTGAGGATGCCAGGAGAGCCTCCAAGACAATGGGAGGGGCGTCATACAAAGTACAGCTGAGGCTGATGGGAATGTCATTAGTTTATCAGGTATTTAGTCACAAACCAAAGTATTGGAAACATTAAAATTTTGACCTGATGATAGCGCTAGATGAAAAGTCAGAATAGTTGTCGAGATATTTCACCCAAAGCCACAAATGTCAAACTTATAGTGTAAAAAGGCAGTGCGTGGGTATATATCTGCATTTACGTACCACCATTAGTTGAAAAAAGTCATGCAATGTACAGTATATTCTAATAATTTGGTTTATGTGTATTCCCTCAAGGAGAATGTATGTTTTTGTTTCTTTCTGACAGAATGCGGGAACGGGGTCCTTGCATTTGCGGAGTAGGTGTGTGGAGTCTACTGCTGTCCCTCTGTCTGGCTTCCCTCACACATGCACACAGGAGCCACACAGGTAGGTAGATGTGTGTTAAAGTCCATTCATGTGCGCGTGTGTGTGTGTGTGAGTACAGTACATATTCCTGTCACTTGGTCAGTGTATGTGTACAGCGTTTGTGGTATTGGATCTATCGTGGATTACCACTGCAGGCAGCCTCTGCAGCCAATTTCTTTTCACATGTTGTAAAGTTGGAGTGAATAGGCCATGTGCTACCCAAGGGAATGGAGAGGTCGGATTCACAATGAAATACGAGTCCACAGAGGCTGGTTGCCAGGAAGAACACACAAAAAGTCCTTTAATAAAAGGAAGGGGAATACAAGTAATCCAACAAGAAAGGACTTCTCGATTCAGGAGCTTTCACATCTTTGCAGTCCCATCAGAGTGGGGTGACTCTCCAAAATGCCTGTAGGTTACAGCACAGACAGTGAGCAGTGAGCCTTATGGATTAGAAATCTCTGGTTGTGTGATACCCCTCCCATGTGGGCCAAGTGGCTGAGTCACTAGCATGATTGAGCCCAGAGGCCTCTCAATACTTTCCAGTTCATTTCTCATGTGAAGGTTGGGTAGCTTTACCTCTCTGGTTCACAATGATCACCCATGTGTGACACTGAAAATTACCTACTTCTGGAGAAAAAAAGCTTTCATAGAGTGCACCTGTATATGAATAGGTGCCTGAGGTGAAAAGATGATGATGATTTCATTCATCCATGGAATGAATGAAATGAATGAAATCATGGATCATTCCATGATTTCATCCATAGTCATGATTTAATTGGCTGTAGCTTGTAATTAATTTTATTATAATGTGAGATGTTGTGAATCACTTTGTCCCTGAATATGTATATAAATATATACACACTAAGTTTATTAGGTACACCATCCAATGATTTGCTTTGCATTCGTCTTGTAGGTATTTGGACATTAATTAAAGCATTAGATAAATTAAACGTTTGACCTGATGATAGTGTTAGAGGGAGAGTTAAGGGATCACCAAAGTGATAACAATTCATCCTCTGGGGACCATGAATGTCTGTACAAAGTTTCATGGGAATGCATCCCAAAGTAGTGGTAAGATACTTTAACTTGGACCAAAGTGGTGGACTGACCGACCAACATTGCCATCCATATAGCCAAGCTGCTAGCATTGCTAAAAAACTAGAAAACTTAAATACAATACAAGCACAGGATAGAGCAGGACATAAAATCAAACTGTCACAAAAAAGTGAGTTTTAAGAGATTTCTCGAACATTGAAGCTGTTTTGGGTGTCTTTCCAGAGGGAGGAGGTGGCCGTGGAGAATGCCCTGTCACCCTAGGTCCGGTGCATGGTCCTAGATGGTGAGAACAGGTGGTTCGCGTTTTGCGGAAAGGAGTGTGGTGGATGAGAATGTCGATGAGGTGGAACGGGGCTTGGTTATGGAGAGCTTTGTAAAATTAAGAGAAGGAGTTTGAATTGAATCTGTTGTGGGACAGGAAGCCAGAGATGTGACTACATTATGCTAAAATCCATATCATGTCAATGGAGGTAGATAAAATGAATCTGTCTACTGATTAATAAAAACAAAAAAAAGTGTTCACCTGAGCCCATGTGGTCCTCCGCCAAGTCTGCACTTTGGTGAGGTCAGCAGAGATGCAGATCTTTGGCGCCGCAGTGGTTGTAAGATGTCAATCTGCAAGTTTGAAATGTTGATGTCTATGTTAACGACATGATCGTTTGCTGGCATGATCAGGCCAGCAAATTGTATTTCAAGACTTGCTCTTCCAGACTTGTGGAGCAAAGAGAAGGATGTGACTAAAATGTAAAAAAAAAAACACATCTGACCAAAATAAGTAATTGACAATGACAAAATCACCCACGGATAAAACCAAGAAGTGATGACAGTGGATTTTGTCTTCGGTTTGACTACATGCGATAGGCAGTGATGGCTTGAAAATATTAAGCTCTGCCTTTGGCTTTCATGTCATGATGAAGTGGCGTGCACCAGTTCCCCTTCATCTGAATTGGTTGTCTTTGTTTGTCATTGTTGTTACTGTGTGTCTAACGTCACTGATGCTAAAGATATTTATACTGCAGTCAGTGTGTTGTATGTCTCATCAACTGCCTTATAGGGATATTACCTTAGCAGATGACTGAAAGGGAGAATTTCTTTATTTCTTCAAAAATAATGCAGCATCTTAGACAGATGTAATAGTCCTTTGGCCTTGTGTGTATAAATTGAAAATGTCTCATAATGTAATCACTTCTTGGAGACTACAAGGTTCCTTGTTTGAATTTATGTGTGTTCCCTTGCTGGAATGTGAGTACCTATGGCTTTGGGTGTGCTGTTTTTGTTTGTGTGTAAAATTGACTCTGCTCTTCTCTGGCTGCCAGCCATTCATGACAAGGCAAGGGCAAACATTTTCATAAATGGAAGAATGGTGAAAAGACATGTAAAGAGGACAGAGATGGTTTTCAGTAAAGTGCCGAGGTCAGCACAGATCGACAAAAAAACTCTAAACACTGGGTGAGAGAGATGAATAGCAACGTCACAAGATAAAAACAAGTTTAGTAGTTGTGGCTTTATGTCGTTAAAGATTCTGTCATGGTTATTTTATCATACTATCGTCTGAAATAGTGGCAGTAATGGTGGTGTTTTAGCTTGACACAGGCGTATATGTGTGTGTGTAGGCATATGTACCGGCTGTGTGCTCCAGTTAATGGGTGATACATTGTAGAGTAAGTTGTAATCAGGGAATCACCGTGTTATCGAGCTGCAGGTTGTCTGAGTGGGGAAAAACAGACTAGTAATCAGATAATTACTGAATACAATCCCTTAGGTCACTTCAAGGTTGATGCTCTCACACACACACTGTCTCCTTCTCTTACACGCACACTTTCACAGGCACACACGCATACTGTATATGCTGGCATGTAAAAATATTTGATTTTAATATTATTGGGCTGAGGTAGTGACTGAAGTCATTCAATTTAGCTCTCATGAAAATGGTACCCCACTGCATGATAGTTGTTTACATCCTCCTCACCTCTTTTCCATCATACAACTTAAATTGATTTGTAGCCAAGGTTATACCAAAGATGGGCGATATATTAATTAATTCAATTAATTCTAATTTTAGTTTTTGCATGATGTGTAAAACGTCTCCATCTTCAAAATCGAGTTATTACAACATCCACAAAAGCATTACATTTAGCCAAATGATAGCTGGCTACATTAGCTTTCTTGAGTCATGACAGTCCCGTCAACGGTGATGTGAATAGTTACACTACATGCGCACCTGCTGCAGTTCATGGCGCTCACTGTCATGACTCCAGGTGTCTAGTTGTCTCTGGCGATCTTGTAGTGAATTTAATTGTCGAATGGTAATGTTAGGAGTAGACTGAAAACATACACTGATCTGAGCTCGGCTTGTGTTTGTTGACCAGGTGTTATCTTTTGTTACAAGAGGTAAAGCCATGTGAGTCAACAGAAAAGTGTGCAGATTTGACTTTAGCTAATGCTAGCCAGCCAGCTGTCTGCAGATATCAGCTTGGTGTCTTGTCATGCAACACAAACAGCAGGAGAAAATTAATTAGTGTGCGGACTTTTATGTGCAGAAACTAATAATTCAAGTGAATGTCAATGCCCATCGTTGAAGCATCTGTTACTGACAGTCCATAGCTGTATGGCATAACCTGTATTTTTTAATATGCTAAACGGTCTTACAGGTGGCGCAGGTCTTTTATTATTCTTTCGCGATTTTCTTGCACATGAAGTCCTAAAAAAAATATTTTAGGAGTTTCAATTGTAGTTTAGTTTCCCGCATTTTTGCAGAGGGAAAAAAAGATTAAAATTGCGAAACGCCCCAAAGCTTGAAGAAAGAAATGTTTTTGGCACATCGCCCAGCCTTAAATTGTGTATGTGTGTGAGTATGTGTGTATGCATGTTCTTTCCACCAGCTCAAGAGGATTGTGCTGACAAGACAGCTGTAGCGACCTCCGGAGGAAAGTCGAGGGGGCTAAGAAGTGTCAAAAGAAGTCTCAGCGTGTGTGTGTGTGTGTGTGTGTGTGTGTGTGTATCTGCCTTGCTCCTTTTGCAGCTTTTATTCTCCAGATTTTTATCTCTCAGGCCAGAACAGAAGAAGATGCCTCTCCTTTGCCATAGGTGCCTCTCCATAAACCATTCATCCTCCTCTTCTTTTATCTTATTCACATACTTTATTATACACATCACTACAGAACTGTGTGAAAATTACAGTCTTTAATAGACCGCAGTGCTCCAATACTCTTAGTGGACTACAGATCTCCTGCATTTCTTATTTGTATACATGTCTAGGCCTTGTTTAAATGTCTCAGTGGCTTTGCCAATAGTCTTGGAGAAACAGTTTGGCTTGGATTTTGAAGTAAAGAGGAACAGCGATTATGCTGATCACTTCACCACACACTGTCGAGTCATTGATTCTAAGTCTACAGGCTGCAATTGCCGTACATCGTCACTGATTAGAGCCTAGTAAGAATTTAACTTGCTCTGAAAGGCATTCTGTCTGCCAAGAAGGGGAAATAGAGACATATGGACAAAGATGTATAGGGATGCTAAGATGCATGTGCTAAACCACCCTCACACAAGCTCAGAGGGACATGTGCATTCAGTCAGGCACGCAGACAGGCCTGCTGTAAATGCACATGGAAAGACACACACAAACACATGCACACACACCTACATGCATGCACACTCAAAGAGGCTCTCTAATGTGATGTGCGGAGACAGGCTGTCTGCCCTCCTTAGAGGCCGCTCCTGCACTCTATGCTTGGTCTACAACACGGCTCCATATGGCTTGTGAAAAATTCAAGCTGAAAATTACAAATGTCAAATTTTTCACGCTGACAAATGTCCCAGCATTCCCTACCACTTTTGATACACTTGTCAAGAGAGGGAAAATGTGTTTATGTTCATATATGTGTGAGAGTGAAAGGGAGGCTAAATGAATGAAATCAACTAATTATTAGGAGTGTGACAGATAATCAAGATCGCAATTTATTCTCATTGCAATACTCATTTAATCTCTTGCAATACTATGGATAAACCAGCCCAGTATCCCTAGGAATTATGTTCATAATGCACCTCATGATTTACTTTGACTGCAATGTTCAGTGTTAAGCCTCTGAACCCCAAACAGTTTCTGGGTGTTTTTTCCTCCAATCACATTTTTACTGATTGTGGGTTCATTTTTACTAGCATATATAAGTCCTGCACCTATATGGAAACAGCACAATCATGGCTAGAAGCAGGGAGAACAAAAATTGTTTTTGTGCAGTATAACAGAGTTACAAATCCATAAATTATAAACAATACAACAAATGCTAGTTGCTAATTTAGTTTCTTTGCTAATGTATTTGACAAAAATCTAAAAACAATAGAATCTATATATACAATACTTTTCTAATTTGTTGTTTTTTTACAGGTCTGGTTAGTGCAAACGGTCCATTTTTGGTGATTTTTTTAATGAGACGTGAAATAAAGTGATTTTGATGATATATATTATATATAATATTATAATTCAGGAAGTAGCATGTCCTTTATGGAGTACAGCAGAAAGTATAGTAGAGATCTGGGTGGTTGAAGAAAGATACAATTGACACAACTTTGGCAGTGGATATAAATCGAGGGTTTGCAGAACATCGATGTTCTTGTCTGGTGATAGGGATGTGATAAAGTGCCACCATAATCGTGATATCATGTGTTGTGGCACTGAGGAAGAGGTGTTTCCTTCTTTTACTACAGATATTTTGTTCAGTTTTTGGCCAGTTCATTGCTGTGACATGACACACATCTCCATGTTGTTGTGTGTGTGTTGTGAAAAAGGCTCAGACTAATAAGGCATTGAATACACATTAATTCCTGTATTCATTTTATTTTAAATGAGCTTTATAAAATGTAATATTTGTTGTCTTTTAACAATAAAAAGATCAGTGGTAGCTTTACATACAATAAAGCAGTTTATATAAATAAGAAATTGCCTTCATTGAGTGTCATAAAACTCCATACAATATGAAGAGCATGACGGGAGATAAGAACTACAGCTAGGGTGTTAAAGTCCCAGTAAAATGGCAGTTAGAGCATTAGTCATGTGACATATTTCTTAATAAACTGGAATATGTGAGTGGGGTACAGTTTAGAGAGGGATTTGCCACAGGGCAGGGCTCCAGGGTGCGACCAAAGCTCTGTCAAGTGTGACTAAACATTTCACCCTAGTGCGCTTGAAATTTAGCATGAAAAAAATACAATGCCATCAATTAACGAGTGGACGATCTCCCCTCGTTCTACCCCCTCGTGTGCGGTCTACTGACAATCGCACATGCTCTGCAGAGAAACAGAGAGAGAGAGAGAGTGTCCTTGATGCCGATGTCTGCCAAAGTAATTCAAACATCAATACATTTACATTACATTTAGTTATTTAGCAGATGCTTTTATCCAAAGCGACTTACACATTTACAGACCGAAAGCACAGCTTCAGGAGCAATTTTTGGGGTTCAGTATCTTGTTCAGGGATACTTCGACACATGGCTGGGGAAGCCTGGGATCTAACTGCCAACCTTCCAATTGGTGGACGACCGCTCTGCCACCAAGCCACAGCCACAAATAAAGATCAAATCTTGTTATACGCACCAGTGCCACCAATGTAAAAAGTCTGGAGCCCTGTAGGGACTTGATTTGAGCACTCAAAAGTGGGTGTGACTTTGACGTTCCATAATAATAACCCAGTTAAATAAACAAACCATGGCACCCCGTCCATTGTGCAGTAACCAACTAAGTACATTTACTCAATCTCAATCTTTTTCTTTTAGTTTTTTGGGGCGTTTCTCACCTTTATTAACAGTGACAGCCCGAAGAGAGACAGGAAATGCGGGACATAGAGGGGTTGGCAGCTAACCGCGCCCCAATCTTAATATTTTTATTATTATTAGGCATGTGTGGAATGTTAAATAAACCATTTTAGGAGATGCATAGCAAATTTTGTTGTGCTACTTTAAACTTCTACTACACTATATTTCAAAGGGAAATATCATGCTTTTCCTACTTTCCTACACCATTAGTCATCACACCACCCCTCAGATTTATTTTGTGACCCACTGGAGGGGCCTTTTGTACTTTTACTTTTTTTCTTTTCTTTTACTTTTTACAATTTGCAATGCAGGACTAAATTGTATTTGCAGTATTTTTACATAGTTGTATTGGTACTTTTACTTAAGTAAAGGATCTGAATACTTCTTTCACCACTGCTGCCATACAATGATCCCACTGTTTTGATAGCATAAAAAGCAAACGTTTTTTAGCTCAGATTTTATGCATATGTTGGTCTGCCCTTTATACTATGACATTTTTACAAAAATGTTATTTTTAAAAAATCGCAATATATCCCCTTGCTTACAGTACTGAAATGTATCACAATATATGGAATCGTAATCCCTGTATTGTCATACGTACCGCCAGATTCTCTACAATACACAGCCCAGATACATTTTCACAGTAATTCACAACAATACAAAAAGCTACACCAAGGTATGGGTGGGTAGAAAATAGACACAATGAAGATTGAAGGTAGTTTCCATTAGTTTTTTAGTCCAAGCATGTTTGAAAATTACCATTTTGCTCAAAGCAAAATTTTGCTCCTCATCAAATTACAACTACATTACATAAAAATACTACATGTATTTATTGATCTTTGTCCCATTGCTTTATGGCAACCACGTTACCTGTTAATTCTGATCTGCCCATTTTTCCTCATTATGGGTGTTATATAGGCCCTGGCTCTCTCTCTCTTCCTTCTCCTCGCTCCACTTCAATTGGTGTTGACAAATTCCAAGGAACTAAATTTGCATAAACTGACCTTCACCAATCAGTGTGTCCTTGGTAACGCACGTTTTGTTTTAACCATGATGTATTCAGTTATTTAGGTGCCAGGAGTGTATTTGATAACTGGCTACACGCACTCTGGTCACAGGATAATTTTGTATGTTTATTCCTACTCAGACATGATTCCATCGAATATTCAAAGGATGTGGAGATGAGAAATACATTTTCTAATGTCTGTCAAGCAGACTGCCTGTTTGCTGAAATATTGAACAGGGGGATCACAAAGCAGCCAAAATGGCTTTTCTACCAAGAGGGGTGTGTGTTTATAGCTGTTATTTTGCAGAATTATAGGTTATAAGTGCAGAAAATGAATATCTATGAAAGTAGAAAGGTGATGCCAGACAGTGAGATTCACTCTGCTAGGTAGCAGTATGATTCATAGCCTATGCCTGAAGAACCAGGTCAACAGATAAACAAAAGCGGAATGTGAGGGTATGATTGGGTTACAATGGACTAGCCATGTGTTGTAAATATATCTAAGTTTGTATGTGTGTCCTCTGCATTTGTTTTTCATTGTTTTAGGGCAGCAATTCTAGATAATACATGAGATCAAAAGGTAGAAGTGTATTGTTGATATCTATATGTCTAAGTCCAAGAATCTAAAAATGTAATTTAATGTAATTGAATTTTAAATTATTCTTTAGGAATCCATTATCTCAGAACAGATTTTTTCATTGATTCCATGAAAAATCACTATCACAAGTTTTGCAGGTATAATGTTTGTCCTATTCTCTATGTTAGTTTAGTGTTTGTATGCTAACATTGCTAATTAGAACTAAATACAAAGTACAGCTGAGGCTAAAAGGTCAGTCATTAGTTTTGGTTTTAGTTTTGCAGATTTTTGCCCAAACTATTGGGCAAATCTGTAGCTGATGATGGCGCTAGAAGAAAAGTCAGGGAATCACCAAAATTTGTAGGATTCATCATCTGGCAACCATATTATTCATGTGATTCATCATCTGGCAACCAAACTTATGGTGGCACCAGAGGAAAAGTTAGGGGATATAGATTCAAATATTCCAGATTGAATCACACTGGTGGACTGACTGTCAGATCGACAAACCAACATAGCCATCCCTAGAGTCACATCACTAGCGTGGCTAAAAATGAGCTGTCAAATAGAATGCTCCTGTGGAAAACTGTAAAACATGCTGTGATCTACGGTAATCTAAAGATATTCTACTACACTGTTGTATGAAAGTCCTGAGGGATAGGTATTTCTGTAAAGCTACCATTAGGTCAAACAATACAGAAAGAATCCCACTACAACATTTTATTGACAAACACAACAACAGAGAATCTGAGACAGATCCTGAGGTAGATGCAGTGGAAGAGATTCACACTATGCACCCACACAAAAAGTTGAACCCTCAGAGTTAACAATAAAAGCATTTACAGTACAGTATGTGTCCAGGTAGTGGTCACTGTCTGACTATGTCTTTACACTAATTGGTGTAAATGGAGAGTTTCCTTTGGCTGCACAGTGAGATTACCTCATTGGGGCCCTCTCATTGCATTCATTAGTGCTAATCGTTACCTGTTAGCTCACCAGCCAACCTCGCATAGACCCCGACTGGTACATCTGTATGGTTTCTTGAGCAAAACTAAAGCCTCTATTGACTCTCTGCCTTTGGTTAAGCCACTGTGTGGAACAAGGATCGTAACAACAGTAGTGTGGATTAAGATTTTGGCAAGAGAACTACAGGGAGACACATTTAAAACAGTAATAACTAATTAGCCTTGATTGTAGTTTTTACAAATCATAAAATAAATAATTTTCCATTAAATTCATGTATGCTTTGGTCTTTGAGTTTCCAAGTCTCCCTCTCTCTCCTTCCTTGTTCCACTACCACGCCATTCCTCTCTTTTGCCCTCTGTTTCATATTCTCCCTTTCCTCCTCTTCCCAACTTTTTCTTTATTTCACAGCTATTAAACCAGGAAATTTCAATCAGGTAGCACAGCGTGAATTTCTGCAGGGGCAGGAGAGAAAGAGTGAACTTTTATTTAATGCAGCCGTTCTTTCTTTTCTCCTCTCCACCTCCATCTCGCCTCTTTTCTTCCGCAGCTGAACTCAACCTTGGCTCTTTATAGTTTATGATTCAATTTCCAATTTGTCCTCCAGAGGTATTTGCCTGGTGGGTGGCGCAGCGGTTTTGTTCCTATGTGTTTGTACAATACTTGCCTTTGGTATTCATAGGAACACGGTCTTACGGATACATGCATTTGAATTTCCAATTCTGCGTCTGCAATTCTTTTGGCTTTATTTTACATGAAAGTCACATTGAGATGGGAATCACCCTTTCAAGTAAGCCTTTGGCAAACAAGGAGAGATTCTCTGAAATATGCATAACCAATACATACAATTTCCTATTATTAGAGTCAAGGATGACCAGAGGAGCTTACTTTGGGACTTGAAGGTTGTTGGTTCATCGCCCTCACTGAGATAGAAAAATATACATTACAGCAATAGCTGCAGGGTCCAAATTACAGTGGGTTACACCCCCCCAGAAGAAAATACAAATGAAAGGGCTCACACTAAAATCTTTTAAAAGTCATTCTAATAGTAAAGTTTGTTTCATATTTCACCAAGACTGTGAGTTATATCATCTCTTAACTATTGACATTATTTATCAGTGTTAAATGCTTTTGCCAGTTTTGTGAATTGAATACTTGATACTTGTTAAGTTAGTAGTTATCTAAACTATGCCAGCTCACTGTGGTCACTTGCCTTTTAACTAGCACTGCATACATTCATCCCTGTGAGTTTCTTTTACATCACTAGTATAAAAATAGGGAGATGTCTTTTGTTTCGTAGTCACAATCTCAGACAGCTGGATATGAAAGTGATCAGCATTATCTAAGTAAACTAAAAATAGTTTCACATCAAGAGTATATGTATTATCTATTTATCTGCCATAGGTTGGATTGTGATTATTAGCTCTTTCTTGAGTTTTGAATAGGTTTTGCCTGCCTTCTTACTATATATTCTTATATATATATTCCCTATAGCCTGACCAATACTGGATTTGTGAGGCCAATAAATTGATATGAAAGATCTGAACACATAAAATTAACAAACTATCTTGATATGGATCCCTGATGGACAAACTTATGAAAAACGTATTTCATCATATCTGCCTTAATCCCTGAATTAAACTGATACACTGTCTGTTGTTAACTGCTGATGCCATTAAGATGTCTTATGTTAAGGCTGATTCATTGTCTAACCTGCTTATCCTGTAAAGGATTGTGGGGGACTGGAGCATGAAGTCAAGTCAAGTGAACCTATTTATATACTCCAATATGACAAATTACAAATTTGCCTCAAGGGGCTTCGGTACAGGGCAAGTAGCAGGGTACACCCTGGAGAGGCCAGTCTATTACACAACTAACACGTACGACCCACCTTTATGCTCACGTTAACACCTACAGGTAACTTTATATTCAAATTCACTTAATCTCCATGAATTTGGACTGTGAGAAGAAACCAGAGCACCAGAGAGCAAAGAGAATTTGTAGAGGTTTATATTTAAATGAGTGAGTTATTGTTTATTATTTTTAAAGTGAAGAATCACCATTGAAAAACATGAATCCCTGAATGTTATTGTATAATTTGCAGTCTGGCTCTAAGCACATCGAAGTGTTTTGCTCTACCTCCTTGGGGTCCATTTGCCCCCGTTTCCCTCCCCCTTCATTCCCCATGTACACAGTTTCTGATTTACAGTCTCAGGAGATTCTGCAAATGACCAGATGTTTGGCAAAAAAAACAAACGGCTGGATGTTACCTTTTGAACCATTTAGATATTTGAGACAGGCTTTCAGGAGAGGCAGGAAACTATCCAGAGCTTTTGTTTTCTCTGCCATGTGTCAATATGTACCCAAGAACCATTTGGACGGATAAGTGCTATTACATTGTGTGTCATAACCCAGCAACAACATTCTTTACCAATATTTTTTTTACATTTTTAGCCATTTAGCAGACGCTTTTATCCAAAGCGACTTACACATTAGAACCTTCGCAAACCGAAGGCGCAAGGAGTTAAGTATCTTGCTCAAGGATACTTTGACACATGGCTGGGGGATCGAACCAGCAACCTTCCGATTGGCAGGCGACCGCTCTGCCACCAAGCCACGGCCACCCAATACCTTCTTTTTATACATGTTTATGGTTCCCAAGTGTTGCTTGTCTTCTGCTGGCATCCTTGAAGCGGTGTGAATAATAAATGAAACATACTTATCCTATAAAGGAGCTTCACATATGTTGGCAGGAAAAATTTAGCCATATAAGCTCATACTTTCCTTTTCCAAAACAATCATTCATTAGAAGCAGACCTTCAGAAGTGTTTCCTTTAGGTTCATACACAGATAATGGACCACCGCTGTTAGCGACTAGCCAACAATGCGGGGGAAGATTAATCCAGGACAAACCAGTAGTTGTTTGAATGTGTGCTGTAAACACAAAGTAACCTACTGAGAACAGTAGTAAAACCAAAAGTTGGACCAAAAGAGGGTCGAACACACAGATCAATGTTAAATTGACACAAGTCGGGATTTTCTATTTGGTTTAGCATTGTGAACAATCCCAGTGTGTAGTCTCAAATGGAGTAGAATTTTATTGGATTTGCAGTGCCTCTATTTTGGTCAGTTTAATGCTAATATTGATATAGTAAACAGTATGCATATGATTGTGCTTTTGTGTGCGTGCACTGTGGAGAGCAGCTTTAGCATTCTTTATAGCAGCTCCAGAGACATGCACTGATGGATGGGGTGCTCTTTACTTTACTGATGTACTGTGATCAATGCTGATGCAAGGAAAGAGAGTGTAAGAGAGAGAGAGAGAGGGGGGGGGGGGGGGTAATGTGCTGCCTCTGCAAATCTCTCTCTTTCTCTCTCTCTCATTCGCTCTCTTTCACCATCTCCCTCTCTCTCACAGTCTTTTCACATTAATCCTCTCCTCTCTCTGTGAGTTTCCCACTCTGTTGATCCTGCCAGTATCTGCATATGCTGCACTCTCACCAACATCATCGCCTTAACAGATATGACACAGTGTTTCCTTGCGTAGCATATGCTGCATAGGGCAACTTTCAGCAGATTACTAGATTATAGATTAAGTACAGAAAGTTAAGTGTGTGGGAATATGTGTGTGTGTGTATGTTTATGCACATCCCTTTCCAGCACAGGTCTTTAAAGAGGACACAAACATGTTTGTCTGAGTGTTCGGCCTGGCCTCTCATGTTACCTAAATTTGGTTAAGAGGCTTTTATTTTTAGTCGTTTGCTGTTGTGAGTTAAATAAAACAGCAGTAATGCAGCTTCACTAATCCTCTCACACAACTAATCCTAGCAGAACACCACTGTAAATACTCTGTGGGCTGCATTAAAGCACAAATCACTCAATCCCTCACTGAGTGTTTTATGCTTATTTTGGTTCAGATTAATATAAATTCTTCTATTTTTCATCTACGAGAGAGATGTCCCGGAAATAAATGGGCTTCCTTTGGACTTTTAATATTGTCCGGTGTGGTTTCTTGTGTGTGTGCTTTCGTGTTGCGTGTGTTTGTGTATGTATCTACTGAATTGTACTTTAGCCATCACATACAGTACTCACTGTGAGAATCAATGCAAGATTCTGCATGCTTGAGGCAGACGGACAGTCATAGAAATGGATCTGAGATAAACTGTAAAGTTACCTCTTTACACCGAGGTCATGATACTGTAGTTACCATTCGTTTGAGGACTGTGTGGGCTGCTTTACACTGCAAGGGAGGAATTATACCACTATGCCCCTTCTAAAATTAACTACCCACACGACCAGTTTGGCATGCCATTTTGAACTCGCTGTTGTGCCCTTTAAAGAAAGTTTTGAATTTCCTCATTCAAAACTACATGCGAGGGAGCATGAATGTTCACATTTTAAAAAAACAATCAGTATTTTGTGGAAAAGTGAATAATTCAGTGTAGACTTTAAATAAACTCAGTAATGTTTCAATACACAGTCCAAATTGTTGATTGTATACTGTTTTGTCTTCATACAAAGTAATTATTACTTTTTTTAAAGGCACCATTGGTTTTGGCCTTGGTGCTCTACATTTTTGCTGCAATGGCCCGATACATTGTATTCATCAAGGACAAAGTGGCTTTGCCCTAGAAATGACTTGATTCCAGGCCTGACACTTTGTGATATATCATCAAGGAAAACGATCAGGAGTCACGTTTACACCTCTCCCAAAGCAGTCATGGCATTTGGGTTCCATTTGCTCTTCTGATCCATTCACTCATTTTATTTAACTCAGTTTGTGTTTTGTTTTGTGTTGCATTGTGATGAACCTTAACTTCTTTATCCTTTTATTTATTTCCACATGTTTCAGATGTACAGTGGCCTCTTTCTCTACCAACAAGTGTTTTCCATCGTTATCCTAGTAGCCAAACAAATACTGCCCTGGAATGCCAAAGAAGATTGAAATTTTCCTTGACTCAGCTCAGCAACTTTTGGGCTCAAGTTGGGTTGTGTGCCAACTGTATACAAAAATGTAATTACAAGGACATGTGCAAGGTAACCTAATTAATCAGAAAATGCCTCCTTGATAATTAACAAAAATGTTGCTTCTTCAATATTTTAATCAACTAATTACTCTTGTGGAATTTGAATTACAAGTGATTAATTAAAGCTGCAAGTAGCGTTGAATGGGCCCTGCACGGAGGAGATGAATGCCACTTTCTGTGTGCTATGTGGTGCAAGACATAACCCACTAATTATACGTTATGTTCCAGTATATGAAATGTGGAATGTGGTAAATAAAATGCTGATTGTCACACAAGGCTTACTTCCTGTTGCCAGTAGGTGGCCCAATGACTATGACTCCTAATTAGCATGTAGATGTATTCAGGCCGGGACTCTTATCAAACATGTGAAATTTCGGGAAGAATGGACAATGTACACTCAAGTTACAAGAACTTCCTCTTTCACGGCGAATAATGTGTCGCCATGACTATGGTGTTTGATGGAAACTCACAATGTTCACAATAATTCATCATGAAGGTCTTAAGAATTTGCAGAACAAATTTGAGCTGGATCTGGTTAACCTGGGAGGAGTAATTTGTAAGAGTACAGGGCCTGTAACTTGCCACTGGCAATAGGAACACATGTATGTGTTCAGGGCGGGACTGTTATCAAACACCAAACAAGTTTGGGGCAGTTTGGACCATGTACACTGAAGTTACAACAACTTCCTCTGTAATGGCGAAACATCGACATTTGACGCCACGCCATGGTCATGGTCATGGTCAACGAAAAATCACAAGCTTTTCAAAATAGCATGATCCATGTCTTAAGGATTTTCCTGCAAAATTTGGGGTGGATGTGGTCAACCTGCTAGGAAGAGTATGTCAAATTATAAAATGTGTCAATTCCTGTTGCCAGTAGGTGGTGCTATGACTATGACTAAATCTTGGCATGTAGATGTCTTCAGGGTGGGATTCTTATCAAACGTAAAGTTTGAAACAGATTTGACCATGAACATTGAAGTTACAGCAACTACCTGCGTCATGGCGAAACATTGACACTGTACGCCACGCCACTGACACACTCTTAAACGACAACTCAAAGTTAGCACAACTTTTCAGATTGCACTGCGAAAATTTGAAGTCGATGCGATAAATTCTCTAGGAGTTCGTTAAAGTACGGACGGAGCCTGTAAATGGCGAAAAATGGCCTAAAAGTGCACATTCAATTCAAAATGGTTGACTTCCTGTTGGGTTTAGGATATGGTTCCAAGAGGCTTTTTTGTATGTCTTGGGGTGATACATGTACCTCCCAAATTTCGTACATGTAGGTTAAACATTGGCCGGGGGCCGCTTACTTTCAAATTTGTAGGGAGCGCTATGGAGCCATTTTGTCACGCCAATGTGCAAGACCCACAAACTAAGTATATTTTCATCACTCCTGACAAGTGTGCAAAGTTTAGTGAGTTTTTGAGCACCTTTAGGCTGTAAAAATTGCGATTCATTTCTA
The DNA here is from genome assembly GCA_011952105.1 of Coreoperca whiteheadi. Lineage (NCBI taxonomy): Eukaryota > Metazoa > Chordata > Actinopteri > Centrarchiformes > Sinipercidae > Coreoperca > Coreoperca whiteheadi. Next base: position 16,596,760 of record CM022479.1, on the reverse strand, counting down.
AAAAGAATAATAATTTCTTTAGTTTCAATAGGGTCCTCGCTGCTCAGGGCCTGAAAATTGCTTACTTTTGCAAAACCTGCCATGGTTTGGTGTTTTTGCTTTTCCAGTATTGCTCCCAAATAACCAAAATCTCGAGATCCCACAACATAATTATAAGGATAAACATATAGTTGCTTGCTTACGCATAGATGAATGTTGCCCACAGCTGTCCTTGGATATCCTGCACCAATGTTTCTAAATTGAACCTTACTAAAAAATAACACAAATGCTGTTGTTTCAAAAACTAAAGACAGTGTGAAATGTGTATCAAATAAAAAAGAGTTTATGTATTTTTTTCCCTCAAAATTAAACTGCCACTGAGTTCTTTAATATCTCCCCTGGTGTGTCTGAAGTGAATTATACAAGCTGCCTGAAGCAAATACAGAATATTTGCTGTGCTGCAACATCTTTGGTGTGATTTCCTTTAACAAAAAACAAAATGGCGCCATCCTCCAATGTTGTAAGGACAACAAAAAACTGCACCAAAGATCCTAAACTGCAGGAGCTAGCATGCTAGCAATTTTGTGTGTAAAACTTCATTTCGATTGAGCAATTCATGACGGGAAGCGAATCTATGTCATTTCAATGAATGTTGAGCAAAAATCCAGCAGGGCCACACCTCGAGAAGACATTATATAAACAAAATAAGATAAAATACAACATAACTACTTAAGATAATGTCAACAATTTAAACATGTGTACACTGAGAAAAGTATGGCAATTTTTACTACTGTAAATCACAATGACCCCCTAAAAATATGTTGTCAAATGTCAAAAAATGGGTTTCAGAGAAATAAAGATTTTTCAATCAAAAGGTGAACATGCAATATGCAGAACACAGATGCCCAAAGGAACTGTAGAAAATGGCACCGAGCATACAGTGGGTGCGTCTCTAGACTCGTTATTTTCAGTGTGATTTAGAAAGTTGCAGCAGACAGACTTAGAGTTTAAATTCCATCCTGCTGCGTACTAATAGCCCATCTATGGTGGTTCTTCAGTTTCCTTCCCAAAGAGTCCCAACAGAGACTAATCATACCTCCAACACAAACTCTCCTCCTCTCGCACCATTTACAGTCAGAGCGGGCTGTGCTTTTTCTCTTCTCTCCCTTTTTTCTCATTCCTTCTCTTTGCCTTCATCTCCCCTCCCTCTCTCTTCTCATCTTTCCACCTCTGGCTCTGCTGCCAGCCAGCCTCAGACACACCAGGTTTTCCCTTTCATTTGGTCGTGAGGGATGGGATGAGAGACAGAGAGAGGCAAGAGAGGAGTACAAGGATGCAATGATCTATCCTGATGAATGCAGTTAGAGAGAAAGCGCTGACGCAATGGAAGAGTGGGTTTAAGAAGAGATGGGCTTAATGCACCAATCACAGAGCTCATCAGATCACCTGTCAGTGTTCAATGGCCAATGAAGGAGTTTGAAATAATTATGAACTAAGCATATTTATTAGAGAAATTCAATGAGTAATTATGTTCCAACATAATTAAGGATGAGCATTCAGTTGTTTGTCATGTTCTTTTGTTGCCACTGTCAGATACAAACATAAAAGGTTTAAGAACTTATCTTTTGAGGAGGATAATACTAGTATGCCTGTGTATCTGCAAAGAGAGAGCTTAAATTAGTTTTATCAATGCTGGTGTCATCAAATGCGCTCAAACGTGGCTGGGTCTTTCAGCATGACAATGATCCCAAACACACCGCCCGGGCAACGAAGGAGTGGCCTCATAAGAAGCATTTCAAGGTCCTGGAGCGGCCTAGCCAGTCTCCAGATCTCAACCCCATAGAAAATCTTTGGAGGGAGTTGAAAATCCGTGTTGCCCAGCGACAGCCCCAAAACATCACTGCTCCAGAGGAGATCTGCATGAAGGAATGGGCCAAACTACCAGCAACAGTGTGTAAAAACCTTGTGGAGACTTACAGAAAACGTTTGACCTCTGTCATTGCCAACAAAGGGTATACTAAGTGTACCTATGATGAAAATTACAGGCCTCTCTCATCTTTTTAAGTGGGAGAACTTGCACAATTGGTGGCTGACTAAATACTTTTTTGCCCCACTGTACACTGTATTAGCTATGTTTTTAAGGAGCAATCAATGACGACTTTATCACTGTCAAATACACAATTTCAAGTATATTAATTGATGTCAAAGAGATGATGGCAAAGTTAGCACAAAAAGGGGCGCCGCCACGGGGGTTGAGACGACGACCATGAACCACAACATCCCCTTTTCGAATCCGGCTGGGTGAAAAAATTTAGCAACAGTTGTAGCAGCTTCCTCTGAATAGGACTTTTCCAGTTAGCTCTATTCCCTCAAAGGTCAGGATTATGAAGATTTGCAATTGGTCAATGGTGCAAATTTGAAAGTCAAAGTTGAACACAGATTGAACTCTACACCAAAGCAGCACGCAAACTGATTTGACCTCAGCAAGCAAATCCATTGATCGCAGTGATTCAATTGAAATTAGTTTATGTTGGTCACGCATAAAAATGTCACACACGCAGCTGGCGACATGGAGGCCTTACAGAGATCAGACTGTGCAGCCCATTTTATTATTCATCATTTATTATGATTCATCCGTAGGCCTACAAGCGTACGTGCCTGCATGTTGGTGTATTACTACAAAATGTGACTTTGCAATTTCAGTTTTCACTTTCATCTTCAACCTTTTAAAATCCTCACCAGTGTATCATCATCCATTCATTCCTGCGTGCCCATGCTTTTAAACAAAGGAATTTAATCACACTTTCTGCATTGTTTCACTCATTAACCACAGTATAAAACATTCCCTAATTTTGAAAAAAAGCTGTGAGAATCACTAACATTAGACCTACAAGATTTGCAAATGACAGCGGCATTGCGTGCTCTGAGTTGACTGGTGGTGTGCGGTGTAACATATTGGACTGTCCAGTCTTTCACAGAGAGTAAACAGGGTGATAGCAAGCCATTTATCTAGATCTGTGAAACGACACCTCTACAACAGAGTGACATAAACAACAACCATAACTCACACACACACACACAAACACGCTGCGACCTCTTAAAGTGAAATACGCAGAGCTTGATGTTTACGAGTGTCTGTCCTTATTCCTGTGACAGAAAGAGAATTCAGATAGAATGAAATCATCATCATCAACCTGGCTGCTGTGCTATAGATCCCTCCTCTCTTCTCTGTTTGCTGACTGACAAAGAGAAAACTGGAGGAGGGGGGTGTTTGGACTGAACACAATCATTGTGTTTCTGTCTCTATACTGGTTTGCCAGACTGACACAGAGAAAGAGAAAGAGAGACTGAGAGGCAGAGAAAGAAAGAGAGAGACACCAGCTTCACTCAGAGAAATAAAAAGAGGCTGGCATGGCTCTGAGCTCCCCCACAACAATGCACATTAGAAACCACTGTAGGAGGGGAAAACGATGCAAATACTCCTGTGCACTGAATAGGTTACTAACTTCAGGGAGAGAGTGGGAGGGGAAGGAGGGAGCGGAAAGAGGGAAAGACAGAAATACAGATGAGTAAAGAGACCTGGACATTCCCCAAGAGCTTATGAAAAGTCGCCTCCAGTCAGTAGTTAACAATTAACACAGGATTTAAAACATGAGGGCCTCATGCACACACACACACACACACACACACACACATGCTGCCACAGGTTAATGGCTGAGTGGTAATGCTGTGTTAATACATCTGAGCATATTAACAATTTATACCCAATTCACCGCCCTAATATCTTGCCTGAAGCACAAATTAGTACAAATCGTCTGCTGTGGGCTGGTAGCGATAGTGGTGGCAGGGTTACTAATATGTCAGGACACGCCTTGTGTCACCAGGCCTGCCCTGTCGCATGAGCTAACATCTTGTATGATGTAGCAGGAGGACAGTGGTGGTGGTGGTGAGGGGAGATAATACCCTTGTCTGTGCTGTATTAAAACTGCATGGAGATCAGTGATGGAGAACCAGAGGCGTGTTTTGGGGTAGTAGGAGACAATCTGGCACAAGCTGTTCTCATAGCGGGTGATTAGTTCAGGGGTGGGTAGGTGGCGGTGGCGGTGGGGGAGTTACAGATGGAGTGGTTCAGAAGGCGGCTCATCACATCCTTAACGACACAAATGTCACTTTGTTAAGGCGAAAGAGAGCTAGTTGCATGACAGAGCGGAAGGGAGGAGCAATTGCAATCAGAAAGAGATGTATTGAGTAGTTGATAATGTTGAGGCGGTTTTGGTTTTCTGTGCAGGATGAAGAGTGCATCTAAATGGGTTGGGTGATTTTTTGCAAGGCATATTTTCTGACAAGGATGATCTTTTCTGTGTGGACGTCCATGGTATTTTGATTTTCCTTTCAAATCCAAATTCCGATGAGACAGAGCCCATTGTTTCTTCCTCTCACTTTCACGCTTTATTTTTGTCACATCGTGAGGAGGAACTGCCGCTGTGAGCAAACACTTCCAAATTGTGATCACTCACTCATTCACTCACCCAGGGACGCTGAGCTGTGCCGGTGTGATAGGACAGTGTGTGAGAATGCTGTGTGCAGCAGCCTTGGCCTGCAGTCTGCACTTCACTTGCTATTTTTGTAAGGAGAGGCAAGTTTTTTGGCAGATGTTTTAAAGGGAAAGTTCACCCCAAAATCAAAAATACATTTGTTACTGTACCTGTAGTGCTATTTATCCGTCTAGATTCTTTTAGTGTGAGTTGCTGAGTTTGGGAGATATTTCATGAATATAATGGAACAAGATGGCACTCGGCTTGGGATTTTCAAAGCACCAAAAAAAAATACATTTGAAAAATTCAACAGCAATGTCTCTTTTCAGAAATCATGACCCGGTTACTCAAGATAATCCACAGACCTTGATGTGAGCAGTTTCATGTTGGAACTATCAGTAGAAAGAAAATAGTTCCCACATGAAACTGCTCACAACAAATCTGTGGATTATCTTGTGTAACCGGGTCATGATTTCTGTCTGTTTTGGTTTTTCAAATGGATTCTTTGGGTGCTTTGAACCCCACAAGCCGAGTGTCATTTAGTTCCATTATATTCCAAAAAGGCTCGGCAACTCGCATCACAACAATCTAGATGGAGAAATAGCATAAATAGCAGGTAAGAGGGAAAAATACATATTTTTGATTTTGGGGTGAACTGTCCCTTTAATTTTGATTGACTTCCATTGACTATAGCTAGATATCACATTATTCAGTTAATATAGCTTTCATTCACACATCTACTGTATGCAAAACCTCTTCCTGCTTTATTTATGAATCATTTTGTTGTAGTTCATTTATTTACTTTATATAGAGACTGCTTTCCAAAGAAGAAACACATCCCCAGTTGTTTTAGCAAATGGCCAATAACATGTTGAAGTAGCAAAGCCCAGCCATACAAATTATGAATTCTATCTTTCAGGAGTAAAAACAGGAAGTAATGCATAATAATGAGTCCACAAAGCGAGAAAGTTGGAGTGAATGGATGGGTAAACAAAACGTTGTACTTTAACGCTGGTTTCCTAACGACAGTCATTGTTGTTGGGTGTTTTTAAGCATGACCACCTAACCTCGACCAAGTAGCTATTTAATAATTTTTTATAATAACAATGTATCAAACGACAACATGAATTACCACCTGAATCTGCAGCCCCCCTCAGCTTTACGGCGCTTTATATTGAGTTTCAGCTCAGTTTTTATCAGTCTGGCCCACAACTATTACCCACTACTGTTTTGGTTCACCCTCACCGCTCTCATAGCGTAATTTTTGGGTCGCAGCAGGCAGCTGTTTTCAGTGAAAAAGCTCAAAAAACCCACTGTACGCTACCTGCTCAGCATTAAACTTCAGAAAGACTCAGTTAACGACTGAGGCTGGTGAACATAGTGGATAATTTAGCAGCTAAAGAGCCAGATATTTCCCTCAGGAGTTGGTAGAGATCAAAAGACAGTGAATGTTGGACTTATACTGTATGTGTCGTTCTGTAGGGGAATTACAAAGAATATATTTTGTCGTTTTATTTAGAGGACTTGTTATTTATTTGTGAATGGAAGCCAGTACAGTAGTGCTGACCACCAAGACATTTAGTTCAAGTATGATCAGTTCTGGCATTACAACAAATTAAAGACCTATTGAATTAAGTTCACAGTTTTTAAATTTCAACTAGCACATGTTGTGTCTTCATGTTTATTTAATTGAACAAAATATGGAAAATCAGCCATGTGATGCAACTTGCTGTGACTCTGCTGGTTGTGTCTTTGTGTATGTTTGAATGAGAGATTGGGGCGGGGGGGGCTAGCTGTGTTCAGTTTTTTGTTCTGTTGTCTGACACGCCAGTCGTGGTAGTTGTGCTTTGGGAACGAGAGAATATTAGGAAAAAGTGAAAAATAGACCTAAGTTTGTTTATCAAAAAATTGGCAGTTTAATTCTGTTTTGACGTAAAAAAAAATGTTATTATAAAATTCTGGTTATTCAAAATTGTTCCAATTAGAATATCCTTTTATAAGGCCAAGATTAAAAATGCATTATGAGATGTATGTCACCTTAAGCTTAAAAAGGTATTATTTTTTAGTCTGTCCAATCTATGCACACGAGTGCCATGGCCCTGGACAAGTTTCATGCTTGCTCTTCCTCTTCCTTCTCCTTCTCATGACTTTTTTCCCCTGCTGGTCTCAAGGGTTATGAAAACAGGGAGGGACATTAGTGTGTGAGAGGAGGCAAGCTCCTCAGGGGGTTGCCATTGATCAGTCGAGTACTGCACACATCAACACACACAATATGGGCATAGAGACACAGCACAGGAAGTACAATGCTGATCCAAAAGGGATTCATGGAGGAAAGAAAAAATCTGAAGTTCTTCTGCTTCCAGCTTGGATACCTTTACCTATTTCTCAAAAAAGAGAGAGAGAGAAATATTTGTGTCCTGGACTTATGTAACCTTTTTCAACCTTCTAGTAATAACCATTAAGTAGAAATGGCACGGCAGTAGATGCGAAGAGAGGTTGGATGGTGTTGTAGACATGCAGAAAGCATTCAGACATGGGAGAGAATAAAAAAACAGAGTTCAGGAAAGAGACGACAGTAGTGGTCGAGTGCGTGCCTCCCTTTCTCTCAATGCTAATTTTCTTGGCAGGCTCCTAAACGGAATTTTAATTTGCTCTGTGTTTACAATTCATAACGAATGGTGCCATCTCAGAGGCCAATGTAATCTAATTATTAACACAAATGCATGGACGTACATGCACTGATGGGCACACACACATGCACTGAGAAACGTACATTGTAATCTAATTAACTTGGCAAGCATTTGGAACTAATTTTTCATTTCAAAATATGCTCTTTTTGAATAGAACTCGATGAGCCTCAGGGAAATACTTAAATATTTATACATACTAAATATGTGATTTATATAGTGCATCTATATGCACCATGGATACATTTAGTAATTTGAAGCATACAATTTCACTGTGTCAGTTATTTGGGGCTGGGCTGTCAGAGCATTGTGTAACCAGCACATACTAAAACAAACAAAAACCAGAGGGCGCGTTTATCTCACTGGTAAGCCTCTCCATTCATATATCATGCCAGTACTTTAATCAGACCTGATGAGGGACTGTAAGCTCCTGTAGCTGCTTTGCCAACATGCTCTCTCGGCGTTGAATGTGCGTCTACAGAGATTGTTTGTGTTTTTAAAAAAGAGCTGAACTGAACTGTGCTGCTTGGAAACTGTCATAGCATTGTGCAATCAGTACAGAATTTATACTTTTTCTACAATTCAATGACACTGTAATGTAAATGGAAATGGACTGTACTTGTATAGCGCCTTTCTAGTCGTCCAACTACTCAAAGCACTGTCCCGCTACATATCACATTTACCCAGACGAACACATTCATACACTGATGGCAGGAGCTAACTGCCCATCAGTACAAATTTAACTAACCATTCAAACACACAAAAGGCGCAGCTTCGGGAGCAATTTGGGGTTCAGTATCTTGCTCAAGGATGCTTCGACACATGGTTGGGGGAAGCCGGGATCGAACCGCCGACCTTTCGATTGGTAGATGACCCACTCTGCCACCAAGCCACAACCGCCCCACTGTCACTTCAACAAAAGCTGCTTTTGTTCCCATAGCAGTCATTTTAGGTACTGTCTTAGTTATATGCTCAACATAACAGGAATCTATCAAATGATGAAGAATCCAAACATGGCAGCTCATTCATTCAATGAAAGTTGCTCACACAGCACATATGATGGAAAAAGTTTCTCCACTAGGGGTGTGTCATATCATATCGTTCATGATAATACTGGAATCATTTTTAATATGATTTTAAAAAAGTCATATCGTGATAATGGCAACATTCCAGCTTATTGACGTAATGACGTTATGCACAGCTGAAGGGGAAAGTAACATTGCTACCGGCTCCACGGTGGAGGAGTTGGTTCCGAACAGGGGAGCTACTTCATTAGTGTAAGTGGTTTTGTTACAAAAGATCAAGCAGTGTTTCCCACACATAGACATTACTTGGTTGGCCCCCCCGGTATATTAATGGCGCCATCTGGGATCGATGGCTAGTGGACAATCTCCCCTCCCCTTCTGTGTGGCCTACTGACAATCCGAAATGCTCTGCAGAGAAATACAGAGAGGGAATCTCCTACTTATGTGTAATTGGTGGTGCTGATGTCATTCGATGCCATGTTGGTTTTGATCGTTTCAAGAGGCGACGTCATTAACAACAAGCCTCCTCCACACACGGCTCACCTGCTGCCGTGAAAACGGAATCGCGGGTCAAAAAGTCCAAAACGCGAATAGTGTGATATTATTTTAGGGCCATATCACCTACCACTATTCTCCACCTACCTACAGTGTGTGGCCATAACACATTCACATGATCATCTGTCTCTGGCTCCACCTGGCTAACTGCCCATAGACATGAATCTCACAAAAGCATATCTTAATATAACTCTTTATGGCTTTTAAATACTGGATCAAATAGATCAATGGACTGAGATAATTAAAAGAGTAATTTGTAAATGTGTGTGATGCTCAGGAAATTTTCTTCTTAGTTTTACAACTTTTTCTTCTATATTGGATCTCCTTCTGGGTACCATGGTGTCACAAGAGCTGAAATCTTGGCTGTGAACACTATGCCAAAATCACCCAGTGCTGTTCCTGGGGACTTAGAGAAAACTGTCAGTTTTTGGATTTCTTACTATCTCTCAGATAATGTCCCATCCAACTGGTGGTGGAAAACACGATGGGGAGGGGAGTGGACTGCTGGCAGTGCTGAGAGCCACAGATAGGCGTAGAACCTGGCCAGACCAGAAAGTGGTATAGCGAAATAAATACATATGCACATCCTCACAAACTAGGAGGCAGTGGAAGCTTGGTGACATAGTTACTACTTGCAGGTTGTCCAATGACTATTGTTTGTGGCTACTAAAGCTCTATTGGCGATGCTTCTCATTTGGCAGAGGAGGGTTATATACTATAAAAGTGGATACCACAGGAAAACTAATATTCTTTTCTATTTTGGACTCACCAGTTCCTACCGCTTCCTCAAAGGTCAGCACTGTAAAGATGGTTTGAAATGGGTCAACTCCACAATTTTTTGTTACAAAATCTAACTCTGCATGAACTTGCTTCACCTCAGCGAGTTGTCGGGGTGTGATTTTGGTAATTCAATGTAAAATAAATGATTTTAGCAGATTGGGACATTTGATAGATGTGAATCAACTGAGCCTGAAAAATTTACACTGATCACTGAAAGAAGATTCTGTCCAATTCTTGTTGCAATATTACTTTAGTATTTCTGCAGGTTCCCAATAATGTGTGGGTGGGGTTGTGTGTGTGAGTGAGTAAGTGAGAGAGAGAGAGAAAGCGAGGCCTCCAGTGGTAGGAATGACATTTGAAATAAGTACCTCGCTGGGACCAAGAACGCTATCTCAGTGCTTCGTGTGCGTCAGCGAAACCACGCACACACACACACACACACACACACAGCTCCTGGTTGTTCAGAGTCAGGGCAATCTGTCCATCTGTTTGTCTGTCAGTAGCACGTCAGCTTTAGTAAATGGGGTTAACAGCCACTGCTGTGTTAAGAGAGGCAGGGATAACAAGTTCTCATGCCATGGAGAGAGATGGGAGGTGGCTTAGAGAGGGAGGGAGACATTGACAGGGAGAGAAAAAGACAGGGTGAGAGAGGGAGAACACATTATAGAAAGTGTAAAAATTCTCAGATTTAGGGCCTGTGATTGAGGATAATGGTTTGCTAACCTGCTGAGTTTGCTGTGCAGGGCTAAGAGCAAGAGATACCAGAGGAAAAATAGGGTGCTGGAGTGGCTAAGAGAGATTGAGAAAAGGAGGGTCATTTATGAAATAGCAGCAGGATGAGGTGAGATAGATGATGAAGATGATGAGGTGGAGGAGAAAGAGAAGGAGAAGGGAGGAGAGCGGAAATGGACAGATGCGATGTGAAGAGAGATCGAGGGTTGCAATCTCGCCTAGTAAGAGTGAACTGGATGCTTTTTTAGTGTTATTAGTCTTCACACACACTCACACACACACTGGGAGGCAGTCCATGGCGAGTTGATATATCTCTGGAGACTGTAACATCACTGAGTGTTTACATCTGCTTTTTACTTTAGCAATGTGTATACAAATGCAAACACAGACATAAAGTAACTTCTTTGTGAATGTGTGTATTCTACGTGTTTATTTGTGTGCGTGTCCTTCTGTGTATGTCATGTGGTGAGTAATGCCTAATTTAGCTGAGTATTTATAGTTTATTGGAGTATGTGGCCCACTGCCTGACTCATTATCTGGCAGATTGGTAATTATTAACATCTCAGCACAACACTATGGAAAGTCATTTGTGCAAGTAACGTCTTATAGATTTCTTGTTTAGACTATATTAAATGTGTGTTAACACATAGAGTTTTGTAGTATTAACACGAGATATTTGTGTACATTAACACAACAAAAATTGACACCTTTACATGGCTTTTCTGGTTGCGGCCAATGAGGGACCCAGGTTCCTTTAACGAGTGCATAGACGTCCATATCAGTAATTTATGCACAGTGTGCTCCCTTGCACTGTTGCTTGATATCATTAATGCTACCTTCCGCATTAATATGTACAAGTGCCTTCATTCAGGGTCCCTCTAAACTCTACTCATTTACACGCATTTTAATGTAATCTAAACTAAGTAATCTCTAAGATGTTACTTGCACAATGGGCATTCCATACAACACAGCCTCAAACTGTTGACACCTTCAGCTGTATGATAGACCAAGAGAGCACACTAAACTCTGTACACCTATGTCTTTGCAGTGCTATTTCCCTGTGAGTAGCCTACTTTATGTATTTTACCTCCAAATCCCTTATTGCTCCATGTAAGAGTGCATTTTTTATATGACGAATCTTATATATAAAAAAAAAAGATATATAAAAATGCAATGTGGCCAACACCTGCAGGTCCACCAAGCTAACCAGCAACAGCAGCAGCAACATGTGTAATAGGTGTATATATGAGTGTTAGTTTACAACAACACTGCCAACATCACCAGCAACCCTCTGCACAAGAAGCTCAGACACAACCTGACTATGGCATGATGCCGGTAAAACCATGCCTTTCCTCTTTCTCCACTTTCTCTGACGTGAGTGATCGTCAACAAAAGAGTGGTCAATGTTTTCTGTCTTTGTCCTGCCTACTTTTTGATAGAGCCCAACCGGTATGGGATTTTTAAGACCGATACTGTTACCGATTTTCGAGGGGAAACATTCACTGATTACCGATCGTATCGTTACAGCTGTGTTTCGATTCTGAACCATTATTTCAATGGATTGAACTCCAATCAGAAACACCTTTATCTTGCTAATCAAAACATGTCATCTGTAGCAATATTTCACTGTTAACGTAACAGTCGCAAACATTAACTCATGATTCGCTGCTTCTGAATCAAGAGTTTTACAGCGCCTCTGCTCTACATGTTTAGGGGAAAAGTTTAACGTATTCGGTGAAAAAACAGGCTCCTAATGTTATTTATTTACTTCCCAGCCTTGCATCTCACCAACTAGGTAACGATGTAGCGTCAACACTCAACAGACTCAAACCACCACTGCCCTGTCGTCTGCTGAGCTGCAGAATGATGAAGAGATGCTCTGACGCTAACCTTTCAATATGCTACTGACTGTAAAACTATAGCTGACTAGCTAACTCGCTAACACAACAAACTGTTGCGATAAGCATGAGTGACATGACGGTTGTCAGGGACAGGGTTATATTAGAATTATACTAAAGGGGAAAATAATTGGTTTATTGTTTATTAACTGTCCAGCAATGTATTTCACAAACTTGTTAGCAGATGACTGTGAACGCACCAATTTGAGTCCACTACGTCTGCTCAGCTGTGCACATGCTGCTCTACTACTGTAGAGCGGTGCTGAGAGTGTTGTAGCCATAGCGACAGCCCACATTTTGCAGCATGCACTACAGTGCAGAAAGCAGTTTATTAAGTTAGCTGTCTTATGTTGCAAAATGCAAATGTTACTTTTTTTTTAGTGTTTGTAATGTGTCCGTTCAGAACACGGTGGTACATTTTGGTAGTTGTCATTTTTGTCTGGTTTATAATTTTAACAATTAGTAAGGTGGCTGTTATATTTTAAGACATCAGCTGTATTTTCCTATTATGTCATGAGCTCTTGAGAGCAGCATTATCTTCTCCCGTGTTACACTGCAATGACTGCACACTCTGTTAGATAAACTTTGCAGTGACACCAATATATTAACACAAGTGTTTTTTTCTGCCTAATATTCTGGAAAGATTGGATCCTATATTGGATAACATATAAGTCAATACCAATGCATCTGCAATAGGCCAATATCAGCCGATAATATGCATTATGTTATTACAAACCAGAGAGGTTTGAAAAAATACCAAAAATGATCCTTAAAAAAACACATTCAGCATAAATCCACTAGAAACAACATTGAGATTAATGTTGAGGCAGAGTAAACCAACATGAAGCTCTCACAGTATGAGCCTAACGAGACTGAATACTGCCAGTTTCCATTTCATCAAATGTGAAATCAGTACTGTTAATAGAGCCTTTTTGACACATTGAGTACAGCATCATTTAAAAAAACAGATCAATAAACTAGTTGTCCCCAGATTGTGTTTTAACAATTTTTTAAAGGTTGATTTGGATGATTAAAACCACAACGAGACCAGAGGCAGGATGAATACCACTGTCTATTTTGTAAAAACCCTGAATAGCAGCAATCAAAACAATTATAATAATCAAACAATTTTGGTCAGTGGGGCTTCAGCGCTTAGTTTCCCATGTCTTCATATTTGTTTTCTTAGCAACTAAAGTACGTAGTCAGTGATTTTAAAACTATTACTGCCTCCTGGCAGCAGTAATGGTTTAAAAGTTGTCAAATGAGCTTACAGAGTAATACCTTGAACAGGCAACGATTCAACAGCAAATTAGAGAATGGGTAAAATAAAGCAAGACAGTCTGTAGCAGACATCTATGTATCAAGCTGTGCCAAAATAATCAACCATTCTGTCATACGGCTCCAGTTCATACTTATTTTACCATGTGGTCCATATTGATGACATTTACTGCCATTTATTAACATGAATATGTGTAATCAGGCCTCAGTGAACTTTTACATTCCTCCAGTAAAACCCCCCTGCCCCTCTCTCTATGCTTGGCTTAGTGCACCGCCACTCTTACTAATGCTGAGTCAATTACTACTGCAGGTGCTGAGCCTAAAAATGGGCCAGGGTGTGTGTGTGTGCCTGAAGGGGGAATGGGTTATGGTGTTTACTCTGTGTGTGTTGATTTTCCTGAGATGTGGTTGACAGGGTTGTTAGGCCTATAAGAAGGAAAAAAAAGCAAGCCAATTAAGGTGGTGCATAAAGACAGAGCGCAAGAGGCAAAATGAGCAATATTAGTATCAATAAAAACTAAATCACTAAAGCCCACTAGCAATCTCTAGAGGATGCAATGTTCATTTAAGCCCAAGGTATGGAAGTGGTGGGTGGAACAAATTATATAGTGTTGATTCGTATATTCTTCCAAGTTCCGGCCTTGCCACAAAAGGTGATAAAAATGTCAAAGTGACATATTCTAGACATTTCGGTTTAAGAGTGGCAAAAAGGAAGCAACAGTATCAGCAAAGTCAATATAATTCATACTCTAGGGGTAATAACCAAAATGGACAGTGACCTTGTGGGGATCAGAGAAGTGTGTGGGAATAGAGAAAAGATGGAGGGGTCACCAAGGTAAGAAAGCATCGTCTTCTGGAGAGCATTAATGGCAACGAATAATTTCACAGAATTCCAGCCAGAAAATGAAGTACTATACCTGAGCCTGGTCAGGGGATAACCAAAATCAATGGGAATCATTCTCTGGAGGCCATAAATATATTGGCAGCAAATTTTGTGGCAAACTGTCCTGTAGTTGATGAGATATCGTTCTGTGGACAAAAGTGGTGGACTGATGAACAGACAGATGGACAGAGCAATCAACCAACATCAACTATCCTTTGGCCCCACAGCTAGTGGATCAAAAAGGGAAATCTGAGGACATGAAAGAATAATGAGAGACGTACACACAGTGGGTGTGGTATTAGAATGTGCTTTTCACTGAGATATTAATTGGACTGGGCTTTGCAGGATTTCTGCTTTGTCTTTTTCTCATTAACGGAGAAAATTTAGAACTTTTCAAGTCTCTTTAACATATTCATACTGGGTCTTTCAGTTCAGCTTGCCTCACTTTTAAATACTCTTTAGACAGAGCAGAGTCATTGTTTGCTGCTTTAGTTTTCAATGCCGCACAGGGTGCACCCTTTGTTTTATTGTGGGCGGACTCTTTTGTAATGGAAATAGGAGTACCTTTCAACAACTGTGAAAAGCCAAAACGCACAGACTTTGACTTTCACAAGCACAAGACTATACGTATATGCACATGTGCGCTCACAAACACGCACGACATGCACATTCAAGCATACCTGACGACATGAACAGTATACACTGTAGGTACAACTTGTACATAGTCACAAACAGGCATGTACCGCCTCACACACAACTGTATTCTTGCACACAGTGCTCTTGACAAGGCTTATTGTTTGTCCTTGACATTTTCATGTTTTTTATGAAAGGCTGGTATAAAAGCACCATGTGTTGACATCACAAATCTTCAAATGTAGAGTGATTTCTTTGTTCCCTCTCACTTAGCTGACTCAAGGGACTTCTGTGCTCGGGGTGGCTTGTTGTTAATTAACCACATGGCTGTCTGATTGAAGTGTGTGTATATAAATGTGTACACAAAGCGGTAGCTATGGAAGAAGGGAAGGCGCTTCATACATTCAGTACACATCTACCCTTCATTAGTATTGTAGCAAATACTCACTTGCTATACCATACAATCAAAGCAGTATATTCTAATACAAACACTGGTTGTTTTTCTCTCTTTAAATTACTGAGTAATCATTTTATTTCCTGTGTATTGCAGAAGGGCTACAAAACACTTAACATGCATTTTAAACTGCTCTTTTATAGCTCATGGCTATCTGATAATAGTCTCATAATCACACTGAATTGCCCTTCATGCCCTTGGACTCAATTATTCAGTGTGACTTTGTGTTCATGTTGCCACGTTTTGTTTGGAGAAGGGATGGTTATTTTGTCCTAGCGTTTTGGCAGTGACTGACACATCTGTCATTTAAGTATTATTATCATTATTATTAGTGTTAGTATTTCTGCAGGTTCAATTACAGCAACCTGTATAGCTGCATTGTTCTGATCTACGCTTGGCGCTATATTTCTGGCAATTTTTCTGTTGCTGTTTTCTGGATCAGGCAGTTATTGTTTCAACAGTATCAACAGCCGTCAGTGAGCACAACACCAGACCTATTTGAAACGCTGAAAAAAATCTTGGGCAACGATTCATTGGTCTTGAACCTCGCTAATGTGATAACAAAATGTCTTTCTCTCTGTCTGGTATACTGAACACTGTGCGTGTCTCTCTCGCTCTTTCACAGTGCATGTGAAGGCAGGGACGTGTGAGGTGATAGCTGCCCATCGCTGCTGCAACAAGAACAAGATCGAGGAGAGATCTCAGACTGTCAAATGTTCCTGCTTCCCTGGACAGGTTGCTGGCACCACCCGGGCCATGCCCTCCTGTGTTGATGGTATGTACCACTTTTTGTGTGTTTATGCACATTTTTAATGTATCTGCAAGCTCCCACTTCCAGAACCACAGCTGGTTTTAGAAGTGTCTTAAAATGCCATTCATACTTTATCTGTGTATGATAATATAGTATAAAGTTACTTCAGGGAGAGCACTAAAGTTTCATTAGACGACTGGTGTCAACTAAGGGTCTAAAGATGAACCATTACGTATTGTAAAACCAATACAAGAGTCAGAGATTTGGTTACATTGATACAGAACCACAGATCCGACCTAAATTCTGCATGAAATTCTGAAAATAATCGCATCAAAAATGACCTTTCACCTCAGCATTAATGTATGTAGGCCACGTGTGCGCTGGTAGCAAAGCTACCGAGAGGAGCAGACGGCACTAGGACGAGACGAGTAGGGGGATGCGCGATATCGTTTAAATATGGGAATAATGCCATGTTTTCATACACTGTGTCCTGGGAGACTTTAATAGTGTTGAACTCAGTTGTTCACATATGAAGTGAAAGAAATAGTTACATCAAGAATGAAAATAACAGAGATAGCGAGAGAAGTTCAAACCCTGGTTCCTTTCTCACTTCCAAATAGCTGGCCAATCATGGCACATTGTGTAGGTGAATGTCGGATTGTCCCAAAGAGAAATCGCAGAAATCCTCAAAAATGTGGCACTGAAAAACTTAACTAAGTGTTATTTGACCCCAAGTTCCTGTATGAAATCATTACATTATACTGCATAAATCTGCCCATTTTAAAACTTTGCTCTGATTTGCTCTCTTTTCTGTAAAATTGATTTAAACAATTGATGTATTAATGAACTAAACTTTGATTTGACAGTAAAGACATAGATGTCAATAGTCCCATGGCAGTATTTTTGTGTACTGGTAGCCAAAATATTGTAGGAATTCTTGTAGCCACTGAATCAAAGTGTGTGTAACAGAATCAGACAAAGGGAAGCCTTACTCCCACCGTCCCTGCTTTATGGTCGAACGTCGTTTCCTGCCAGTAACTTCAGGAGCAATTGGAAATTGGAAACACAGCCTCTGTCAATTAAATTTTTGCGATGAATTCAGAGGAATTACAAAGATGATGGACGTTATGTTAAATTGCACAAGCAATTCAAAAATAATGAAATGCCTTCTATTACCCAAATAAACCGTACGGGTGAAAAAAACAGAAATCTGAACTATTCTGAACAGTAAAAGTAATCTGTGCTTCACAACCAAGCAAATACTTTCAATGATCAACATAAAAAATTAATAAAGCCAATTCTAATATAACATAATGTCTTCTTCACTGAGAGGAAGAACAGGGAAAAGATGAAGAAAAATTCAGGTGTTCCTGCTATTATATTGAGCACTTCAGTCAATGTTATGTGAATACTTATAGCAAATATCATCTGCAGAAAGTGTTATCTTACTGGAGCTGCTTTGTTGACAATGAATGAAAGGTTGATTTTGTAGACCCAAATGTTTATCTGGGCTTTTACACATAAATGAGCTTTGTTTCACAGTAGTGCTGACAATTCTAGGCTAGAAACTGTACCCATATACCCAGAAAATCCCCCTGGCTACTGTTTCTGTGTCGACAAAATCAGCATCCAGCATCCCCTGCAGCTATGAAGAGTGGCACTTGATGAAATCACAGACCGCAGTCTCCGCGGCTCTCTTGTTTCTTGCTTTTGGAGTACAGGTTAAAACCCGAAATCCAAGGTGAACAAATATGGAAGTACAAGTTTAACTACATAGATTACATTTGCAACATTGGACTGTTGGAGTAATGGTGAAGTTGGAGTGACAATTACTTTAATACTTACATGTATTACTTGCGTGTATTTATACCCAGTCTTAAGAGTGACAGATAAAGAAAGGGTATTCATAAAAACATTTTTTCATATATTGGCACATTCAGTCAGTAAGCTTTTATTGTGGTGCTTTTGATACTTTTGATACTTTTTTCTTGATAAGTCTGGTCTTTCTCAGCCTTTTTCTCTTTTGTGTTTGCTAAAGGCACTTCATCAATTCATTTTTATCTGATTTGATGTGTTGTGTACAGATCTCTTCTAAACCCTAAACGATCACAACATACTCATGCATATCTTCCCTCCGGTTTTGTTCTTTTTTTTCCTGGTTGAATAAAAAATATGAATGATCGCTTATGTGCTGATTAAATTTACATGACTCTAGCGCCCACAAAACCCATGCATACAGTAATAATATTCCCCTGAAGGTTAATAGGGGTAAGACATATGGATAATATGTCAATAATTATCTTGATATTGATGTGTAACAATATTTAGTGAACTATATAAAATGATATGGTAAAGTGTCATATATTAAAACTCATGTTTACCCACTATGTAAAATGTTTTTTAGTCATACGGCTGCATTCTGGATTTCTAAATTGGGGAATTAGTAAGAAATTAGTAAGAAGCCATTTTTGTAATGACTACTGGATTATATCTGTTCTCAAAGAACAAGAATCTTTGAAGAAATAATGGGAAATGTAATTAAATAAAAGATGTATTAACGCTAACCACAGATTTGCTTTGAAATTAGCAATTCAGGGTTAGGGTTATTCATAAATATGAATTGATGGAAGAGATTTGAGAAAACAATGTTTTTGAAAAATGTGTGTGAAAAATGAGGTTGAAGGAGTACAGAAACCTTTTTACCCATTAAGGGGCGAGAAAATACAAAAGATTGTATTTTCTAAAGAATATTGTTGTAATATTGTATGTTTAGTATTCATGATGATTTATACAACTCCTATAAATGTCTTTGTTTTTTATATTTAAGTCATGACTGATCAATGGACTGCATATAAGAAAACCGGAAACAAACTCAGACACTACTGATTAAGGCAATATAGTGGAAAATGTTTGGTGAATAAAGTACATAGTGTACTAGAGCAGGGTTGTGCGATGTGTTTTCATTTTTATGGACTTGAATTGAAGCTCACACTGCTCTAAACCTTGCTATGTGTTTTAGAAATCATTTATGGTTTGTGCCAGAATCTTTGAAGTCATCAAAATCATGCTGTTGGTCAAATTTACATTTATATCTCAATGCGTCCAACTTCCGATCTTTGCATAACGGTAGTGGATGGAAACACATTGATTGACATTTTCTTTAGCTGATTTTTCTGGAAATTCATTTCATTTTGGATTGAAATTTGGCTAGGGAAAGCTTGGTGTCAAAATTCACAAACACACGGTCTGGAAACACATGAAAGCACTGAATGAAAACACACCCACAAACATCAAGTCATGTCTTTACCAAACTAAATATCTGCCAAACGCTTCTCTCTTCCTCCAGCCTCCATTGTAGCCCAGAAGTGGTGGTGTCAGATGCAGCCATGTATGGATGGTGAGGAGTGTAAGGTTCTCCCAGACCTCACAGGATGGAGCTGCAGCACGGGCAACAAAGTGAAGA
Source organism: Coreoperca whiteheadi (assembly GCA_011952105.1). NCBI lineage: Eukaryota > Metazoa > Chordata > Actinopteri > Centrarchiformes > Sinipercidae > Coreoperca > Coreoperca whiteheadi. The sequence continues at coordinate 16,577,107 of CM022479.1, read as the reverse complement.
CCACAAAGGTTGGTGTGCACACAGTCTTTCTCTCTTTAATGACTCTATTTCCTTCTTTCTCACACATACATGCATGCACTCACATGGTCTGACCCACCACCAAGTGACCCCCTTCACCCTCCATCGTGCTATATCTCTGTCCCCTCTCTTTCTCCTCTCTGTCTTATTTGTCTCTATCCCCTACTTCTTTCTCTTTTTTCCTCCGTATTATTCTTTTTCTCACCCAATTTCTCTCTCTTTACTTTCTCCTCCCACCCCTCTTGGATCTAACATCAAACAGTCTCTGAAGAAAAACAAGGCCAACAGGAACAAGGCAAATAACACACACACACACACACACACACACACAGGGAGAGAGAACATCACAATTCCCTTCACTCCCACTTGCCCTGCTTCCCTGCGTCTGACTGGCATGCCATCTGACTTGATGCAAAAACAACTCACCACATCGGATACACTAGAGTGGTAATTGTCCTCGGATAGTTTTTATGCTCCGATTCGCCCATAATACCGTATAGTGTGGGTTCATTTCATTGTATTTCCTCAATTTTCATGTACTGCCCATTTGTCTGTGTCTTTATGTGTGTGTGTGTGTGTGTAGGTGTGGATGCACATTATATATCTTTCTGCACCTGTTAGCTTCTCTTCAGTGGCTTGACCTGAGCAGGCTCTAAGCTGTCTGTCATAGGCGGGAATTTGTGCGAGACTCACCTCTTGTCACTGTATGCTTCTGTTTCTAACCTCCATCCTTCTCTCTGCCTTCTCACCTTCCATTATTCATGGCTGGGTGCAGACCTTTGTTTTCTGCCTAAATAATTGATTGAAGGCGTGGTCAGAGGAGGGAGAGTGCATCTCCTTGGGTAAAAGAGAGGGATAAGAAAAGCTCAAGACCCACGTCTCTCTCTCTTTCCCACTCTCCCTTTCTCTAAAACACTTGCAGACTGCCTCCTATACGCTGGGCTGATTGAGAATTCCTTCCCTTCTTTTTCCTCTGCTCACCCCTCACACCTGGCAAAGTGGATCTCGCTCCCTCAAGTTACACTCTTTCATTCTTTCCTTCTTAACAGCCCCTCCTCTTATCCTCACGCATGAAATACTTTTCTGCTGTTCATAAGTGAACTTACCAAATTCCCCACTCACATCACAGAGAGATAGAGAGACAAATAGAAAATGACAGAGTGGTCGTGAAGTGTGTAACGGGCATAATTGAAGAGAGAGACACATGAGGGTTGATCAGATATGAAGATGATGCAATTTCTGAATGTGTGAGTGCCATTCGGAAGTTGCTTCATATATCTGATCTCATGCATTTAGTTTTATCAACCTCAAAGTGTGCATTTGTAATTTCCTGAACAAGATCAAAACAAATCAGTTTCAGCTCTGCTTTATCATTGACTTTGTCGCAGTTTGAAAGAGCACAAATATTTGCTGTCTCTTACATTCAGGTCTTTGATCAATGATCTGTGCGAGTTTTCGGATGTGTGCGTGACTGTTGTGTGTGTGTTAGTTGATGTGTTTGTTGATGATGAAAAGAATGATTTTTTTCTCCTCTGGTGTGGTACGCTGAGGTCAAGATGCGCAGGCATCCAGATCAATAGCATCGAACGTTCTCTTATAGTCCCATTAAGACCCACTTGTAAATTGAAATTGACGATGGAGTGCGAGAGAAAGAGGATGAGAGAGAGAGAGACATCGAGAGCAGCAAACAGGAAGAAAGAGATGGGGGGAGATGGATGAGAAAGGAAAAATAATAAGTGGAAATGGAGAGGAAAGGCTGAAGGCAGAGGTGATAGGTAGATAAAAGAATAAAGAAAACACTTGAAAACAAGAATATTGGTACTGGTTGGCTGACAAGGAGCTTATGCTTGTGCCTGGGTACACAGAGCAGACAAGAAAACAAAAGAAGGTTTGGCACTCTCCATCCTTTCCTCCATCCATCCCTGGCTGGGAACAGAGGAAAGGAGGAGAGGAGGAGGACAGAGGGAGGAGAGAGGGAGGGGATAGGAGACAGCGCGATCAATGCCAAATAATATCATATGGATGAGCAGACAGACATGGCCGGGCTGCCAAGCCACTGAGCTGTCGTAGACTGCAAGCCAAGCGTGTGTGCATTTGGGTAGATGCACACGCAGTCATATGCACACATTAACAAACAAATGACAAGTACAACTAACTGGCTTACATCAGCACTAAACAGCTGTAGCAATATGCAAGCACCATCAACCTCTTTAGGCATGATATTCTGATAAGCACCTTCCTCTATGAGAGAAACAGTACAAACAGTGACTCAAGACCGATGTAATGTAATTTGATGCAGCTTTTAGATTATTAAAGAATGAGAAAAAACTAATCAAGATCAAACAATTAAATAATAGCTTTCCATAATTTACTCTTGTGTGACTAAGTGAGTCATAGAGAGTGTGCATAATTCAGGAGTGAAGGGGACATCTGCCTTGTGGCCATCTGAGCAGCCACTAGTGTAGACAGTTCATGCTTGTGGAATAAGCAATAGAAAATGTGGCACTCATGGACCTAAAAAGGCCCATAGAGATGACACTTGAGCACTGCTTGTGTTCTTTGTGAATTGAGATCTAACTATTTAAATCCGCTTTCTAGTTGGGCACAAAAATGTCCACCTACTGGCATATTTAAACAGGCAAGGGGATGAACACCTAAAGGGACTTTGAAGCACCTTAAAGCATAGCAGGGACAGAGATGCAGCGTATATAGTGAACTGGCGTGACAACAAACGCCTGCAGACTCTTTGATCAGGCACAGGAGTAGATGCCTGAAGGCAATGGGAACGGGCCTAGGAACGGTGGCCTGAAGCCATCGAGCATATACTGTAGAGCAGTTTCAGCTGGCAGCTTGGAGGAAACGCTCCTCTGAGCTCTCTTGGTGATGGCTGGCCTTCACACTTTGTTAGCTGGCACCTGGGTCTGACAAAAGACAGACTCCCTCAAGAGGAAATACAGGAGGGACAGCATGTGTTGGGGCTGAGAGGGGACACCACTGGGAAACACAATGACAGAAAGACATGCAGGAAAACAGAAGAATAGTCTTGGAGAGTCTGGTCTGTTACATGCCCAAGCACTGGCAGTTATACAGCAATTTGTGTCTGTTTGGTCGTTGGCTCATCGAAAATGTCTCCTAATAGCTTGAAATAAACCACACACAAAAAGAGAGTGCATGAGCAAAGAAAATGGAAAGATGGATAGACGAGATAAAGAGACCATGTGATTAGAGCAGCCGTCTCGACAAACAGGAGAAATGACATGGCAGTAGGCCAGGCACTGAGAGTGAGGCATTGTGGGCTGACTGCCATGATTCAAGCTGTGTCTTGATTAGTCTCTTGCCAGAAGAGACAGAGGCCGTGCTTGCCACATTGTCGGTGCTCCACCAACAAGACTCACTTCCCATTATTTCCAAATAGCGGACTGTGTTGCACGGCACTGCATCATTTAAAACCTTCAATTGACATGTTCTGCCACCATTGGCTTCCCACTCTGCTCTGTGACCTTTATTGTTTCAGGCACCATTTTCGGTGACCCACTTTTTTTCTCCCTGTTGCAGGTGACCCGATAGTCCTGCCCGTCTCAAGAAGAGCAGAAGAAAATGGCGGTGGAGTTACTTACACAGCACAATGGACCTATCAGTGGTGAGGAAACGCACTCAGATGGACTTCTACGAGGAACTAGTAATTGGTCATTTTCTCTGAGGATATGGTGGATGAAGAGACAGGACTTTGACACTGTTTTCCATCACTTTAATCACAACTGAGTGTCCTTGATCAATTACTGCAGAGGACTGCATCACCCACAATCCTTTACTGCTACAACATAAAACTACTAAAAGTGAACTATGACCTAAACAGCACTGGATTAGATGACAAAAAACAACTTTCTTTCCAACAACTGTATTCTTCATCTCTCTTCTATTGCTTAGTTGTGTTCCATACGCATACTGGGAATAAAGGGGATCTGGATTTTAGACAGCTATCCTGCATTACAAATGTCACTACAAAAAAAAAAAGGGAGTGGATTCAGAATGGCTGTCTCATGTAGTCTGGATGACACATTTCAATTTAACTGTGCCACATATGAGACACATATGATGCTGTCAAAATATTTGTCAGATCTGAAACCGAACCTTTTCTTTTTTTCAGATTTCACCTCAATAAGAATATTTTACCTTAAATAGTTTGTGGCTTACCACATGCCATTTTTTAAAATGGGGAGACAGTTTGCCAGTCTTCTTTTTTCTTTGTTTTTTGACAGAGGACAAGATCCTTTCAGGGGTGAGGTTAGACTAATACCAAGTAGATGTTATGGTATATTGAAACATGTAAACGTGTATAAAATGGTCCTTGGAATCAATGGGGCTTAAAATAAATTGATGCTCTAATGGTTTTAATATCTGTGTTTTTAAACGCCTGTTAACCGCTATGAGTACATGTGTCAGTATTATATGAAATGAATAAAAACCTTTCAAAAGAAAAGATAAATATCTGCATTTTGTTTCAGCCCTACATATTAATCCTTGTAAGATTCAACCGAGATTAAGGGTTGTTAAGACATTTAAGAGAGCCAGGACTCAGAAAACAAACTGGGCTGGTAAACAAGATTTAGTCAAGGATGTTGTGGCTCTATTTTTGGCATTTGTAAACCTTGATCAACAGGTGAGTTTTTTAACATTGACTGAGAATTGGCAGTGATACTATGTTTATCACCAACACACATTTTACTGTTAAAGCTAAAGCTTTGGGCTGATGTATTAATGTTAAACAGCTGTTGGCATTGCTAAGATAACATGTCCCTCTTCCGGCTTCTGCCTCAAATACACACAGTGAAATGCAGATCTTGGTTTATCATTTATGGCATTGTTGTGTTGAAAAGATTTGGCACAGGATACACATAAGCTGGACTAATATCTGAGGTGTACTGATACTCTGTCAGCATAAACAAACTTTCCATTTAGACACGTGATAATTTGACATGGCAAGCCTGTTCTGGGTTGTTAAAAGCTCATCTGCTTCAAAAACTGTTTATGACTGGGATTCCTTTGTTACCTACAACATGGACATCATGGTGTATATATTGCCGCAGCAACCTTGTGCCAACTGTATTTGTTGTCCTGTTTTTCTTCCAGAAAAGTCTAAATAATGGTGTTTTTTAAACAATTATCTTGTGTTTTTTTGTAAGTTTAGAGGCTTTCCACAGTACATCACTTGTCGCCTCAAGCCTGACTGGTACATCGGCATGGCCGATATTATCAGCTGATTCCAGCCTATCACAGATGTATCACGTTGATACATCAGGCAGATACAATATTTCAAAGGTAATTTATAAGTGTTGGCATCAAACATCAGTTTCTCCCATGAAACAAATTGAGCTGAGGTGGTAAGCCTAATATTGTATTTCATAAAAATGTATGATAAAAAATAGAAAAATGAATAGTTTCTTCTGACTTTGGCACTTATTCAATGAGCGAGCAATTTATTTCAGGCAAGCAGGGTGCTTCCACTATAAAACGCTGTGGGACACACTGCATAGTTTATCCACAAGAGAGCACTGACAAGTTTATTTGTCAACCTTAAAATGTCCCTGTCATTGAATATCTTGGTCACAATCCCTTGAATTTTAGTGATCCTTTTCAAAAGTGTTTGTTGGCTTTATTTTTGAATCTTTTAATTTTGGAATTCGTGTAGCTGTACAATGGGGAATAAGACACCCACATGAGTTCTTCAACTTGAAGTACACTATTAACTGTACTGTATATCTGCTCTCCAAGCAGGTTATGTGTATGGTTTCATCCTGCCCATTCTTTTCAATGTCCCATTCCTATCTGTCAAGTTTGACAATTAGATGAGAAATTCTACTCAGTCACAACCCATGAGAGCCAAGTACTGTCATATTAAGTATTACAGTAAGATGAGGTTGATGTAGGTTTAAATATAGACAGTACAGTCTGCTGTGGAAAAATGCAATCAAAACAGCAGGATGTACTGTAAGCATGTGACTGTCAGCGATAGATGTTGATGCCGAGTGGCAGGATGCATCTGTTGTAAACCTGACGATGAAGGAGATGAAACAAAAGGGCTCAGACTAAGAAAGTTGCAAACAAAATGTTGGGTTTGAAGCTGTGAACATCTATCTCTTCTCTCCATACACACACACACGCACACACACACACACCATCTGTGTTGTGTTGCATTAAAGCTGCCTTTCTCTAAAACGCTTTTCTGATTTGGCTAATCTCCCAGTGGATCCTCTCAGGGGCTGCGGCCTTCCGCTGAGCCTCAGTCATTCTGTGTCTGTGTGTGTGTGTGTGTGTGTTTCATGGCCTGGGCTCTTTCTGGGCTTCAACGCATCGTTAGTGCATGTCATTAAAAGATTATAGAGAATAAACCCACATACAGATTCTCACACATAAACACACAAGAGGCGAGAAAGAGGAACTGAGCATGAAACAGACTGCTATAATTAGAGAGAGGAAAATGTGTAAAAGGGTTTTGACATCAGAATATTAATGTTTTTGAGGATTCTTGTTAACTGATCGCGAGGTGTCTCTCAAGCTGTGCGTGAATCCAATCATGAGTCAACCATGTGAGGCTTGTTGAAATTTTTCCACAGCACCCCTAGTGCCAACCCACTCTCACTCTTGTGTATTTACACAAAACATTTAACACCGGTGCTGACGCAAGGTATCAGGTGTAGCTCTAACAGCCTCTTCCTATCTGTCTGACAGTTCTAATCAACACTGCTGCATTAATCTTGTCATTTGTGACTATACTCTGAATATTCAGACGATGCTCCGATTAGACAGTATGCTCTCTGGTTAGTGGTGGCAATGAAGTGGTCGCTGCTATCAACAGATGCCAGAGCAGATGCTAAAGCCAGTCGAATGATGAAATAGGCTACCCTAGATACTGATATGTCACTACTAGGACCGTGATTAGAGGAAGGTGACACATAGAGCGTTGAATGGCATGCACAAACATGCGTAACCATGCCTGTATGTTTCATAAAGAGCTGACGTAACACCAGAACTTCTACTTTCTGTTCCAGAAGTAAGAAAACCTCATTCAAAATCCCATCAATCCCATTAGTGAAAATGCTAATAACTTTGAATCCAGCCTTGTAACTTCTCAACAATATGTCAAGTGGATCACTTCATATGTCTAGAAAAGGATGGTCCATTTTGGAAAAACTATCTAATATAATTTTTTATTTCATGTTTCTGTTTTTAGTGGTCTTTAAAAAACACAATTTCCCATAAGCCCCTAAACATTTGGGGGCTAAACGTCATGGCCCGACAAAAGAGGCGAGTCCATGAGCGAGTCGAGGGGTAGCGGTTAGTTCAGACATGTCTGTAATAACAGCAGGTCAGAGAAGAGCGAACGCTGTAAAAGTCTTAGCCAGCAGAGATTACAGCTAAACATTTCGAGGAAAAATTACTTTAGAAGAGAGCGCTGGTAAATATTGTGGATATGGATGAAACCAAGTTACGATGACCTAAGTAACTGCACTGCCAGGCTTTCATTTTCATGGGAGCTGTAGTTTTTTCTGTGCTCATAATTAATAATTGTTTTATTAATAATAAAAGTAATTGTTTAATTTTGTTCATCACAAAGGTTTCAAACTCTAACTGTAAGTACTGTAATGGATGCCAATTTGTGCTAGAATATGGAAAGAACACTCCAGGAACCTACCAGAATTTACCAGTTAATGTAAAAAAGGACTTAACAATAAACATTGCTTTTTTTTCTTGCGCTTGTAAACCAAAAGTTTTTATTTCTAATGTTACAAATGTGGATATTATCATAGTTGTTAGTTACTTGCTGGGCATCCAGCATTTAGGGTCTTCTTACCATTAGAAGATTCTCTATTATGCCTATTATTTGCACTTGTCTTCTTTTAGTCCTGAGATAAGGTGGACCCCACCAACCCTATCGTATTCATGTAATTGTGATGAAACCCGAAGCCCTAACGGGTCCTCCAATTCAAACAAGTTGGGTTCTCTGTGCTTTCAGATATCTAAGCTGCTCTCCTCTTCTGGTCTGATTGGAAGAACAATTTTCACAGATGGCTCTTTTTTGCACCTCAGTGCTATTAGAAGAGTTTGAGGAGTTTGCAAAGAGTTTTGGGGAATTTTTATTTGTCTTCCTAGAGGCTGGTTTAGGAACTGTTGCTGGTGTGGACCTGTTAAGCTAACCGACACAAATAAGCTTTACTTGTCAAAATATGTTAGAATTAGCAATAATTATATTATTGTGTAATATTTAATTATTATAGTTATACTAATTATAATTACTATAATTACTTTGTATCATATGGAGACAATTAAAAGGACAGGCATGTCATTTGGTAAATAAAAATGTTGACAACTTGACATGGTTGACAAGCATGACTATTAAGCTCAGTGATTTATTTCAAGCATGATGCACAGTACAGCACAGTGCCAGTTGACTCAGATGAGTGAATGAACAGCTGTATGTCTTAATTGTTCTCTTTTGCAAAATGAATCAAGCAGTCTTTCTCAAACTGTAAGGATGCTCCTCTCTGCTTTTCCGTTATGTGTAAGAAACTTTGAAAGAAATTAAGCTCGTAAGTATTGGAGTTGATATTGAACGATTGTTTGCTTAGCTCAGTGCTAGCTCGCATAGCTGGTCTTGGCAATGCAGTCTTGGCAAGGAGAACTAGAAATGGTATAAAAAGAATAGTTACTCTGAAAATAAGATCGGCATTGTCAGTGACAGTGGTTAGGTTTACATGAACATAGATCTCTGGATTTGACCCAGTCACTCAAGTAATCCAGAGTTTTTTGGAAACCAAACAGCATAACTGGGACACAATTACCTGGGTAAGTTGATACCTCAGTTAGAAGAGACATAGTTAAAATGCCTACTGCAAATGCAATTTCATAAACAGCTTTGTTAAATGTTGGTTATCACTTCTAAATTGGCCACAGAGTGCATCTGTTATTTTTAAGTAAGAGCATGAGCAGTCAATATTTGATTTTGTTAATTTCCAATTTAAAAAAACAGGTGAAAATCTGTGCTTATAGAATATATTATTTCATGGTGATGATGAATACATGGCTAACCAAAGTTTAAAAATGAAATGCTGTCTAATAATAAATTTAATTTAATTTTTCAGAGAGCACAAGTGATTTTGATTGAGGGCTAGAGGCTGATACCATATTTGTTTATGTTATATTATTATGGCCACAGTGTAGCAAGAGCTGTCAGTGTAAATGGCACTGCATTTATATGGCGCTTTTATCCAAAGTAGGCTACTTAACAATTTACCTCTCATTCACCCATTGAGCTACCACGCAAGGCGCTGGTCTGACCATCGGGATCTATTTGGGGTTCGGTGTCTTGCCCAAGGAGATTTCGACATGTGAACGGGAGAGCTGGAGCTCAAACCCTCAAGTCAGCGATCCTCCTGAGCCACAGTCCCACAGCCCTATGCATCTGCTAAGGGGGTAAACCAAACCTATTACCTTTAAATCATAAAGTTGCTAAGAAAATAATAATAGATAGCTACTGAGAACTCACTGAGAAACCAAAGATAAGCGTGGCAGGATAACCAGTCTCTAACAAGTCTCAAAGACAGAAAAGGTGACTAGTAGCTGTACATTTATTTTCCTTTACATACACATCTCTGTTTGGGGGTGGGACACCACAGATCAATTGGACACATCTTATATCTGTTTTTTTTTAGAGCAACAGCCATTTTAAATCATTTATATATAGCCTATGTGCACATCTGAACCCCATTAAGGCCCAAATCTTGACAATAGCTGAACCAGGCGGTGAAGAGGTGTCCCACAAGCCTAAATGCCTTGTATCCTTAAAACAAATATGTCATTCCTGAATCATCTTTCATACTCACTATAATACAATGCACCATCCAGTTTGTGTGGTGTGCAGGCATACAGCCATAACCCTTCTCTTGTCTGATTCTGACACATAGATAAAGTCATGAGAGGATGGCAAGAGATGAGAGAGGGAAGTGGAAAGACAGAAATAATGGAAAGGGAGTCCTGTGATGCTAGTGCAAAGTGATGCCCTAAAAGTAATATGGCTTCTGTCGTGAGACTTGGAGAACAGAGCGGATCTGAGCAGGTTACAAATGAACTCAACAGATCAGTGTGACATATAATTCAGCTGAGTGTGTGAATGTGTGTCTTTGTGTGTGCAAGCTGGATAGCATGCGAGAAAGTGTGTGTGGGACTGATAAGCGTCACAGGCCCAAAGGGTTCTTTACATGGCGGTCTCAACCTGTCACTTTCCTCAAAAACACTTCCTGATATATACACACACACACACAAAGGCAGATAACCACAACCCTGACTGTGTCATTCATGTCAAGGGAAGCATGAAAGGAGTTGTATGCTTCCCTTTCTATTCTCTATGAGTCGCTCACTGAATGAGCGTTAAATATGAGTCAAAGTGATTAAGGTTTGCTCTAATGGCTCACACAGATAAGATGACCTCTCATCTATATTTGCTGCATACAGTGTGTGTGTGTGTGTGTGTGTGTGTGTGTGTGTGTGTGTGCTAATCTGTATGTGTGGTCTTGTATTAATTTCCAGGACATCTAGTCTCCCTAGCAGGCTGTTGACACATTCTGTCCACAGAGACACTAACACAGCCTCGCAAAGCCAACCCCTGCATTTTGTTTATTGGGGTCAGGCTAGGCACAAGAAGCATTTCTGAGGGATCGGGAACTGTCACCAGTGCGGTACAATAGAGACATCAATATGCACCCTACCTACACCTGCAGAATGGATCTCTGACTGGGATGTCATTTGTCAGCCTGGTGAATGTTTCTAAAATTTCTGCCAAATTATCCACCAAAATTGTTTTTGAATTATTTTGAGATGAAAAGTAGGCCATGCAGCTGGTGAATCAGCTGCTCACCCAGTTAAATACACTAGTTGCTCAAAAGATTCACTGCGTGACATTCAGATTGATTTGCTTCCAGCTGCGGAGTTCAAGCGATTCTCACTCAACACATTCACTGATACATATCTTGTATCAAAGCCTAAACTCATGAGATTCAGACATCTATTCTTTAAGGTAGGTGCGTCTAAACCTTTCTTACCTTGGGACCATATGTGAATCCAGTCCTGGGTCCTCCTTAATGAGCGAGCAATGTATGCTTGATACCAATAAGGTATTATGAATTTCCGTCATCAGTTAATTAAGCAAAGGGGAATAGTGGTCTCGGTGTAAGTGCAGATTTGAAACACAAGTGTTGAGCACACCATCTAACAGAAAAATCTTTACCTTCTACTCTCTCCTCTCCAGTGTAGGACTGTTAGTTTCATAATGTCTTCTGACTTTATATTCTGTCTTTACAGCGATTGACTTTTGGCAAATTTAACAAACGTTGCAAATTTTGTAATTTCTTGCTGCTGCCATGTCTTTTATTTGGGAATGACAAAGCATCTTTGGTAAAGAAACAAAAAAAGCAGTGATGTTGATAGGTTTTCAATGTAGTGAGTTCCAGGACCCACAGGTGGTCATTTGAGTGGGTCCCAGGGAAATTGAGGAAATAAAATCTGTAAATACACTGCAGACACACAGCAGCGGACAGAAAGAGGGCATATTATACAGAGTAGAATTAGCTTATTCTGGGTGAATAAATGTTAAAAAGGGAAGCTAAAGAGAATGCTGAGCTTTCAAGTTTCATCAGGAGTCATAACACCACCAAGCACATCATGTTTGATTAGTAAAGTAGTTTAAAAAATGCACTCAAAGGGCAACATTTACTGCATACTGCCTTTTGAAACTGAGTACAATTAGTTGATAATTAGCCTGAAAAGCCACCATCAGTAATGACAAACACATGTTATTAGACTGTAAACCATTAACCAAACCAATAACTAATTGCAGTCAACATCAGACAACCTTACCATACTTTAGCAATTACCTAGTGTTTCTGAAGTGGTGACAAAACGTCAAAAATAACAGGCTACATACAGTATTGGCAGTTTGAATTAAACTGAAGCTCCCTGCACGCTCCGAGGACAATATTACGCCAAACTCCCTTTAAGAAATGTGATGTATTAACAATTCCTTATGTATCTGCAAAAACACATAACTCTAGAAATACAAGATAATAGGCATAATATGTCGACAGTCTTCTTGTGAAATTGGCATCAATATAATCCATAAAGATAAACTGTTTTTCCGTACTTACTCGTACTTCACATTTTGGATTTTAAGCCTCAACTCGCTACCAGCCTCCACTCTTTAGCTGCGCTATTTTAATGGGGGAAGACCGTGGGAATAAGAGGCGAACGTTTCAAAAATGAGGATTTCTTACTAAAATACGTTCTGGTTGGCGGATCAGATACAAAACACCGACTCACTGTTAATTCACCGTCTATCGTGGGAGTGTGTGAGACAGTATTTGAAGAGTTTTTCGGTCGTTTAACTACCCGGTTTGCTGCTTCCCGTTTAGTGCTGGGGAGACACAGTACACACGCAGACGGTAAGAAACAGGTTTTTTGACAGCAAGGTTTCTTTTGTTTATTTCTATGATTTCAACATGAATTTGCTGTTCAAAATTTACGTTGCCAAATAAAATATGGTGCGTCCCCTGGACGTATCAACAGTGAGTTTACTGCGTTGGAGACGCATAATCTTGCAACATAACTGCTTTAGGGATAGTGACACCAACCATTCAAACTTGTAAATATATTTATAAAGAAGTTTAGAAAGATGGCCTGCTAGTCATACCTTGGTCATCCCTATTTCTGTTGCCTTCTCAGGTTGAGTCCGGCAGACAGGCCCATTTACTGTTTGCCTCAGGATAGCTCGCCATTGCAGCACCGAATTCCCTGCTGGGCGTCGGTTTGCTGTGTCAGCTTATGTGATAAACCCGAGAAGGTTACTGGTCATGTTGTGAATCATAGGTGGGAAAAGAGCATTGTGTTCTTTTTTCTTTATTAATATTAATATCTGTGCTATTATTTATCTCACTATTATCCAACCACTACCTTTCTCTCATTCCCTTAGCAAATTTGCAATTCAGAGCTCTGCTTTTTGCATGTGTTTTGTGTTTAAATGTAGAATGTAGCACAGTAGTTTGACAAATTTTGAGACAAACATTGAGACCAAGGAATTATAATATACTGTTACAGATATACTAATATGCTGTATGCCTTGAAATTAGGTAAACAAGGAGAAAAAGCTCTGAGCTCTTTGAATCACTAGGAGGGTGGAGAAGCAGAATATTGCAGGAAATTACTTTTCTAATATTGATAATTGGTAATATTCAAATCTGCTGCTAATCAGTCTTTGGAGGGAGAGAGACAAAAAAAAAATCCTGTCTGGGATGAGATTTAGAGAGACAGAGGGGAGGGGTGTCAGTGTTGTGATGAATATTCAGTTGTTGACATTTAGCGTGGAGCACTGAGGATGTGAGGGTGGGATGATGCCAAGTTAAATAAGAGCATTACAGAACATGGAAGAGATAGGGGGATGAGGAGACGTAGAGGAGATTAGGGGGAGACAGGGACAACGATTGAGAGAGATATCTCACACACACACACACACAACAGACCCAGGGGAGTTCGTTTGGGTCAATTTTGAGAATGGAGACGATGAGTGTTGCCACTATAATTAATGGGAAATTGTTGTTGATGATTGTTACTGTCAGTTTGGTTTTTGTAGGCAGCTTAGTGACAGAAACTGGATCTGGGTCATACTGCCATAGTCTACTCATTAAACCCATTCAGCTCCCTTGCTGCGCCATCAGCTGTTTATTCAGCTATTGAGATAGTGCGGATGTTTTCTTCTCTCGACTTCAGACGCTTCTCTCAAATTCAGACGCTCATCACCAAGACTGAAAGACCCCTGTGTTAAATTTGGAGAGGGATAAAGGGAGAGAAGTAATGGAGAGAGAGACAGAGAGAGTGACATGAGATAAAGAGAGAGAGAATGGGAGGAAGCAAGGAAACTGTGTCTTTGTGCTGTTGTTTACAGACACTGTTTATTAAGTTAATGACCTCTTTTGCATAATTACAGTCACATACAGTTTGTGCTGAATCCAAAACTCAGGAGAGTTTCTGTTCTAAACATAGGCTCAACCAAAGGACATGTCTGTGTTTTTCACTGAGATAACTCACAAGTTTTGTGGAGTGAACTAAGTAAGGATGCAGACAGATAGGTGCCTTATGTTGCAGGTCACGCCATGACAAGAGACCGCAACACTCAGCTTCCCCTGCATGTTTCCAATGCTGGTGTAGAAAGTTGTCGTAGTCAAACAGAGCAATATCATGGGCCAGAGGTGTGTGTTTGATCCTGTTAAAACTTTGTTTAAATTTCCGAAGAATATGGCTGAGGTCTAGCTCATTAAGTTATTCCACCTATTCCTGATCTAACAACATGGGTAAGGGGGGTGTGGGTGGAAGGCTAGTCTTCTACAGCTCAATATCTCTCAACATCTCTCGCATTTGCTGAGCCAAACCCACTTCGGAACGATCCAATCAAATCTGAAGAATTTGATTCGGAATTCTATCCCACCCACATAATTAATTTCACCCCTCATTTTCAATTTCATGTCACATTAGGGAACCTAAAAACGCTCTACCGTTTATTTTACTGTGACTTTAAGAGTTACCTCTGAACAAGAAAGTGTACATTGCACAGACAGGGGCACACACACAAAAACACATCCACACACACCTCGTTGAATACAATGTACACTATAAAACTATAAAAAAAACGGGAGCATGCAAAATTGTACACACTTGAGTACCGCTCAATGAACACTCTCACAGCTCCACAGACAGACTAATGAATACATTCCACAACACTTTAGAGTCACTGCAGATAATGAAGTCTATTTGCATAATTAAAGGGGATGAATCAAAAGGTAATTTACAGTACCCTCTTGTCCCCTGTTAAAACGTAGGCTGAAAAGGAGGGCGGGAGGTTTTGCATACACTTACATCCTCACCCTGGGGAGGATGTTTGAAGTTGTGTGCAAGGTGGGGTTTTTTAAACAGGCATTAGAATAAAATGAACCTTTGTACCTCAGCATGCCACTCATAACATCAATGGCATCACCCTAGGAGTACTCACACACACACAAACGTTTGTTTCACAACCTTAACCCTAACCTTAACCTAATTGTAACCTGTACCCTAAAACTTAGACTTACAAACTTAACCCTCAAAAAGCAGTCTGTACCCATGGGGACACACCCACACACACACACAGAGGCACACAAAACCCCGTGGAAGCAGGACGAGCAATTCTTTAAACGCATGAACACAAAAACAGTCCACCGTTTTTCCTTCAATCAATTTTTCCCACCTTTCCACCTACTTCTTCTTTAATTTCTCTCTCCATCCATCCATTTCTCCATCCATCCCCCTCCAAAGCCTCCAGTCAGCAGTCAGCTATAGAATTCCATTACAGTCTAGTGATGCAGCACTTCAAAGGAGGGAGAGCTGCATGTGTGTGTAACTGTGGGAGTGTGTACACGTGCAATACAGTGTAAGTGAGAGATTATTTTGCTATGTGCAGGGAATCTCATCATCAGGCGCACAACAGTGATGTCCCCAGCTAATATTTATCCTGCAGTGTGTGCAAACTGTTTTCCTTTTTTTCATCTGGAATGTGCTGTAAGCAACTTGGGTTTTGCTCAGAACTGTGATGTCTTGCGAAGGACGTTTGCTTGTATGTGTTTGTTAGCAGCAGCAGGTATATCACCATCCATGTATTTTACCAAATGCTAATTATAAAGGAGCTGTATGTTTTGTAACGTTTGCTGTCACTAAATGTCACACTAGAGGACCAACATCTTAGAACAAAAACAAATGGCCGCTACAGCCTACCAGACTCCATTCGGAAAAACAGTAATTTTACCTGGCATATTATTGTAAAACACACTGCATTCAAACTGGGCAGAATAAAAAATAAAACTCACCAAATCCGTCTTTGTTAGTTTTGACTTTATTTGTTAGTTTTCCCACTGTTCCCACAATCACCAACTCTGGTTTGGTCGAAATAAATCTTTTATTCGCCGCGTTAGATGAGAAAAGAAACAGCCGTAATATCGCTGTCCTCTAAGCCAACGGTTTCACAGGGAGGGACTCACATGCACATGCACAAGGCTGAACCGGCTACCAAAACAGAACAGAGAGGCTCGGGTGACATACGGAGGGAGTGTGATGTCATTCTCTGCTCAGGATGCCATTACTCCACTACGTCTTTACATAGCAACTAGTTGTTTGCTGCTGTATTAATGTTCAAAATCTCATATACAGACCTTTTAAGTAAATTACCCATCAAATTACCAAACATAACCAATCACCTGTACCTCTGCTGCTTCCTACCTAATGTCGCTTTCATGTCGGTTTTTCATCTATTTGCTTAAAATGTGTGTTTTTTTTCTGTGTTGTTATTATTTGGGCACTGAGATGGGGGATAAATGGGATTTGGCAGCAGTGGGGTGAAGCAGCATCCATGCTGGAAATAACATAAAAAGCACAAGGTGACCAGCTATGTCAGTGTTTATTCAAATACTTTGTTTCGATTAGCCTTTTGTGCATCTTATTTCTACAGCGGTGTATACCTTTCTGCGATATTTAGGCCCATTTTCTCACATTTCTGTCATTTCCATTCAGGTTCTCTCATGGCTAAAAAAAACTTACCTGTTGTTGTAAAGATACGAATTGAAGAAGTCAATGAATAATTACCAAAATATTAGATTCAAACATTTCTGTCAGAGCATAAACCGTAACCTTCCTTCAAGAAAAGTCTATTTTGGCCATCTTTCATAATAACAAGGACATGGTTTGTTTGAACTCTTTTTGGTAGCTCTCTCTCTCTCCAACTTCAAATAACAAGACTTAGAAGTCATCTACTGAGGTGTGGAAACTGAAATCAATACATATCCCACTTTATCCTTTAATGTACACCAGTGTTAATTGGCCAGATGTTAACTGTGCGTTAAACAACATTGGCCTCGTACTGCTTCAGACTACTATGTGATTCAAACAGCCTATGAAGCAGACACATACTTACTGAAACTACAAATTTAAGGATAGCATTCCGATATGTTACTCACAGAGGAGAAGCCATTACCGTTGTGGTAATTGCGGACAGCTGCAGACAGCGAGCTATGAGAATACAAAATGGCACAGACAACGGCAACAGAATCTGACCGCATCAACTGAAAAGCATTTATCTTGTAAGAGGGAAAAAAGCAGAGTTTCATCTCCAATGGAGTTCCCTTCTCTTCAATTAGATTGTTCCTGCATTTCCACTGGTAAATAATTCACAGGCAGAACCATCAGCAGACAGGCATGGCGGTATAAATGTTTTAGTGTGTGCATGGGGAGGGCAGTGAGTGACGTTGGAGATGGTGGTGTGGGGTCTAATGATGGAAATACTTTTTAGTGGTGTTTCCTGTGCTTTCAAACATTTCCTGTTCTGTCTCTCATCCTGTCTGTCTCCTTCTCTCCCCCTGATGGACTAGATGAGGGTAGATGAGGTTAACTTTCCATGTTTTCCTGAATGTAAATGGAAGCAGTCAGCTCCGCTGCATGTCAACTAAAAAGAGCAGAAAACAGGCGGTTGAAAATAGCTTCAACGTGGGTTGGACATCTGTAAGACAAGAAAGGAACTGCAAGACACCCAGCATTCCCTGTGCTGTTTTCTTTACATTTTCACTCACCTTATGTCAGGATTTGTTGTATGTGTGTGTGTATGTCTGTAAACAACTGTTGGTGAGAGACAAGTTGACCTAATTTAATGACTTGCTGGTCAACAACAGAATCACTGAGGCAGGGAGCTCATACCTTGGGTCAGTTAGGTTTATCAGTTAAAATCCCTGTGATGGGGATGTTTCTCTGAGAGCTGCTACTCATCTCTGAGGATGCAGATAGTGATGCTGTAGGTGATGAACTTTTTTTATTTCCCGTCTTGGTTGGTACACGTTTTCAGCCTTGTTAACTGGGACTGTCTCATCCACTTTGTGGCCAAACGGGGCATTTAGTAGTCATGGAATCGGCACCCCACCAATGTCTTGTTACCTTGTCTATCCAGCCCTTTATATTTCAGGTCGCTGATCTGTTGCTTTCTTTACTGACACAAAAACATTTTACCCAATCCCCATGGGTGAAACAGACTCAAGTCTCTCCAATTTAGTTTTGATTACTTTTGTGCTATCAGGTTAGTTGTGTGAATGTCAGTGAAACACTTGATCAAACTAGTGGTGGTGAAAACTTTAATTGTCAGTCAGTCAGTCATTTTCTACCGCTTGTTCCCGTTGGGGGTCACGGGTGACTGGAGCCTATCCCAGTGACTTTGGGCCTTAGGCGGGGTACACCCTGGACAGTGGCCAACTCGTCGCAGGCCTGACACGTAGACAGACAACCATTCATGCGCACATTCATCCACTAGGGGCAATTTTGGACACATCAATTAACCTGAACATGCATGTCTTTGGATGGTGGGAGGAAGCAGGAGAACCCGGAGAGAACCCACGGTAACACGGGGAGGACATGCAGACTCCACCCAGAGAGATCGTGTGACGTTGGTCTGGTCCGGGATTCGAACCCACGATCTCCTAGCCGCTCTGACACGGTGCACCCAAAACTTTAATTGATTAACCAAAAATGTACAGAAGATTAATGCACAACAATTTAATTGTTTAAGTGATTTATCAAGAAAAAATGCTAAACATGTGCTGGTTCCAACTTTTAATACTGTATATGGGATATATTTTTTCTACCTCAGCCACACAAAACAATGAACCTGAAGCTTAAACTTTGGGATCTGATATTCAGTGAGTGAAAACAGTGAATTTTTTTTTTTATCTGGGATGAATGTTCCTTAATCCAGATAATTAAAAGTTATAAGAATAACTAAATTATAAACAAAACAATTAATTGATCAATTATTATAATCAAGTAGAGAAAAGTCTTCCATCATCAATGCTGTACGCGTCAGTCAAGCAGCAGAAAACACAGAGGACTACGAGATAGTGAGAAACTGAAACTGTGAGCAATGATGGCTGACCGAATGCTGCTCTACTTGTGAGGCCAGAAGGCAGAGAAAGCCAGCCCGGGGTTTGGCAGTACGGGGTCTGATTCACGCATTGACAGGAACAACATTAGCCAACACCATTCTTGTTGGCCGTAGCCATAGGAACCTCACAAGGGGACGTTTTCTGAAGTTTACGAGGAAACGCAGATATAGGTTTGGCTGGATCTTACCAAACAACATGATGGATATCTACACTGACACCACACTACAGATTTATGAAAAGCTACACTGATTAAAGTATTCTTAAGCTTCATCTATACTTCTGCCATTTATACCCCAACTCTATCACAGTGAAAGCATGTTACGGTTCTTATCATGTACGATACATCCATGCTTTAACTGTGTTGCAGTGGCACTATCAATGTGTGGGATTCCAGTTGAACAACCACAAATCTGACTTTACATTAATTCACAAAATTTGTCCCACCATCCACTCAATATGCAGTTTAAGTTGGTCGAGTTGGTGGCGAGAAAACTTTGCCTTTTGAATCTAAATAGAATGTGGCAACATTAAATGTATAGACAGCAACAAATTATGAATTTACTGAATTGGGATGAGATGAAATATGTTGTTAATAGAGCGTGGATACTTCCACTCAAAATTACTGCAACACGTCATTGCAGAACCCAAAGCAACTGTCATACTGGATAGATCAACTAACGGATAGAAAAATATACCACAATGTACTGCATGAACACTACATGTGTGTATATTGCTGGTAAAAAGAGTATGTTATTTTAGTTTGTATTGACTTTGTACCCAACCATGATCAATTTCTGCACCCTGACTGACACCTGCCCAATGCTCTGGTTGTTTGAGACACAGCTATTTGTTTCAGCTGACAGGAGTCCAGGGCAGCAGAGACAGAGAGAAAAAAAAACAAGGAGAAAGGAAATAGAACAGAAAGCGGACAGAGAGGGGAGTGAGAAAAGGACAGGGAGATTTCACTCACATCAGGCACAAAATTCACACATTAACCCATAATTCATGCAAAGGGAGGTTGGCCGAAAAATTTTAAATGGTGTCAGCCTGCTCCGAGAGAGTGTACCAGTAGTACATTTTCAATTCCACCTTCCTCATCGCAGAGCCCAACCAGACAGGCAGATAGTAAAGTCGGCCTGTGTATCGATGGAGCATAATTAGAACAGACAGTATAGGAGAGTTTAGGATAGGGAGGAGGACGGACAGTATGCGTTTAAATCAGATTTTTTTCGTCATTTAAAAAAACAACAGTTAATCATGAAGGATAGGTCTGCGAGTGTGTTAGTAGCTGTCAGTGTGTGTAGATCGAAGACATTGATTGGAGCAGCTATCTCACCTCACTGCACGTCAGCTGCCTGTCAGTGAATGAGACACCAGTTTAATTCACACACAGACCCACACATGCACATACAAACACTTCTTCAATTACTCAGTCTTGTACTGTATGTACCTACTCGTCTCATTTCACTCTCAAGTCATCATCTCCGACATGTAATTATTTTCTACAGAGGACACATAGAACAGTGCTGTTTACCTCCTGCGTATTTATATAATGCTGTATCTTTGTTCCATATTGGCCCCATCTTCATCTTGACATCTCATTTCCACCCATCAGTTTTTCCTTTCGCTGATTGAGCACATTTGTCAGACGTGCTCAACACTTCACAAACATTTGTCCTTCATATGTCGCCTATGTGAGTGCAGCAACCTTGAGATGGGCCGACTTTGTCCCTGTATTCTGACAGCTGAAGAAGTTTATGTTCTTCTTTCTCCCGCTCACTCAAACATGCACAGATACAGTGGTGCACACAGACCTAAACACAAACACAAACACAAACTCACAAGCATCTGCCTGCCTTCTCCTTCTCAACGTGTGATCAGTGCTAAAGCCTTGGGGGAGGTAGGTGAGGTGTCAGCAGTGATCTCATAGCACTGAGGTGGTCCAAATGCATGAGTCCTCTTAACCCTGAGCCTCTCACTGCATCCATCCTGAAAATCCTTCCCTGTTTTGTCCCTACAGCTGTGGAGGATGAGCTTATAGTCCCCAGGCCAGGGACTCAAATGCATTGTGATTTTTTTTTCTTTTACTTTTAAGTTCTTTAGCAATTTGTGGCCAGATGGCATAACTTAACTTTGAAATACAGCAGTTGAACTAGAGGACCTTCTGGAAATAAGTTTTAAAAACTTCAATTAATTCTAATTATCATTCTTGCTGGGAAATTATTGCCCGGGTCGGCCGGAGCCTGCAGGCACGGTCCGTTAGGCCTGAAGAATGCTTTGGATGTAAGAGTTGGGGAAAGAGAGGTAGCCTGTCAGGTGAACTCTGAGATGTGCCGCTGCAAGTTTTAATGAAGAGGTAATCATGTGGAAATTACAGATGAGAAATCATTGATTAATAACTACATGTTTTACAAGGAGGTCAGGGATTGGTGAGGCTACAGTGGATCCCTCAGATTAACCGCTTTGATTGGTTCGCTAAAAACCCAGCCGGCCGAGTGTGCAATGACTGGAGTTAGATAAATGGGCTCATAACTTCCCTAAAGTTCCTTTTTTCTCCACCCCTCAAACCCCTTTTCTTCATTTGTATGCAAAGTCCAATCCCTTAGGCTCCCTTTCCTTCTCTTTAATTTTCAGCCATCTTTTTTTAATCAATTTTCTTTTATCTCGGGGAAGTTATTTTAATACTCCTACATCTTATTTCATTCTCAGCAAGACTGTGTGGAGATATCAATTATTCAATGGAGAGGGAGCTGAGGAATATGTTAATATTGATTAAGCTTTCGCCACACCTAAGAAGATTACACTCTCTTATCACTATGCTAGAGTGCTGCATTAGCCAGGCAAATGAAAGGACACATAGATACACTGTGTTAGATATACAGTGATGTAAGAACATTTGTGTGTCTTCCATGTTTGGATCAGAGATTAAAATTCTATTTATGTTACATGATAAGCAGTGAAAAGAAGGCATGCCCTACATTCATAATGACTCATACAATGCTTTGAAGCTTAACCCCTTAATTGCACCAAAGAAATAAACGTACAGATTAGCCTCGAGGCTAGAGGAAATTAAATACACTGTACCAGGCTAAATAAGAGAGTTAGAATCAAAGTGGTCCTGTATGAAATCCAATTCTACTGTGTGTCTAGAATCATCTTGGTTTATCATGTATTGTGTTGTTTTATCCCAACCATTGTGGTGTCGGTGTCCTAGCTTCTGTTTTATTGCCACAGGCTACACCATTGGTTTTGGGCAGTGATTCCGCAGATACTGTGGCATTTGTATCTCATTTCCCTAGAGCCCTGTAGGGCAGCCAGGAGCTGTATATCTGTCAGGGTACAAAGCAGCCAGCCACAGGGCCAAGGGAAAAGGGAATGGAACAGAGGTGGGCGTTAAGGGGACAGGATGTCATCGTGTGCTCCAACAGGGATGTGAGATATGCAAGTGTTTAAGATACAGCTGAATGAGGCTTCAGATGTCAAAGACCTGTTTGTGATTCATGAATCCAGGCACACATGTACAAGTGTTTCCCTCAACACCGTCTTACAATATGTGCACATATTTGGGCCCACAGCAGACACATACACACATGCCAACATGAATGGGAATACGTTTACCCTCCAGCCCTTTGCATCAACTCCTTCTGCCAAACCTTTTCCCGCTCACTCCTCCTTCATTCTCAACAGATTCGGTCAGCCTGCGCCATTTTATTTATTTAGCCAAACGTGCTCTCTGTACAGACCTCTCTCTCATTTGTTCTCTTTCTCTTGACCATGCACACATTTGCACTCATAAACACACACCTCATGCATAGTGGATACTTGACTGCTCTGCTGCAGTGTAGCCTCTCAGCGTGTTCCTCAGGCCATTAGTCTGCTTAGTCATTAAATGTGTGTGCATGTGTGTATTCATCTGTCTGCTGAATGACACCTGTTTGTGTTCTGATAGTTACTACAGTAGACGTGAGAGATTTGTGCTATTCGATAAAAATTCAGGAAAAATCCAAGGATTGTCTCTGAGACCATCAAGCAGACTGTGTGCAGATGTTTTGCTCTTTTCCACAAAAAATAAACGGGAGAAAAGAAGAGAGAGAAGACGAGAGGGGAGAAGGACATGAGAAAGACAGATAAGTAAAGATTGAGACAGGAGGAGGGAGAAGGGAGGAGAGCCCCCTGCTCTGCATTAATTCTCTGTTTGCCAGTCAGAGCATGCTCTTTCCTATGAGATTAGACTGATAAAATGCATGTGTGTATGAGCATGTGCGTGTCCACACACACTCCTCTGTGTGTGTGCATGCATGTGTGTCTGTGTGTGTGCTTGTGCCTGTGTATATACACTCACACCCTCCCCTGTGAGATTAGGCTGATTTGTCAGTGATGCAGGAGTTCATCCATGATTAATAGCCCGCCGTGCTGGAAACAATGTTATTCTGTATTAGCTACCTGTGGGACGCCCCGTACGACTCCATGTGTATTTCAGTGTATGTGCGTGGAAAAAGCATGAATATCAATCCCGACATCTTGTTCCAGACGCATTAAGATGTAAGTATGTTGTTACAAAAGTCCACTGTGTGTCAGAACAGCAGTGTGTTGTGTACAACCTTGCTGGTGTTTATTATTCATGAGTCCTCCGAACCAGTCATGTGACTCTGACAGAACTGACAAACCTGTAGGAAAACCACAGAGCATCAAAGCTTTGCACAGGTGTGCCAATCACCTCTGACATCAGTGGGCATTTAGAGTTAAGTGATTTGGGATGGTATGAGACCAGCTTCAATGAATGCCGTTTATAGGATGGTTACCACGTCAACAGGGGTCGTTTAATTAATCGTGGTCTGATTTGTTTCCTTTTGAGGTCACCAGATTACCATTTTCTTCACTACATGACTAAATATAGGTTTGTCATCTCTCTACACTACTCTGGAACACCTCACTGATGGTACGAAATATTACACATTCCCAATAAAGGTTACCATCTCTTCCTTAAATTGCATGTTTCTTTTAAAGTCTACCCTCAGAAAGGAGTAACAAATGAGTGACTGTAGATTTTTAATTTTGAGACATATTTTGAGAGAGATTATACAAAAGGGGATGGAACTGCATCTTCATGACATTCAGTTGCAGCCTATAAGAACAAAGCAGATGGAGAAGTAGTAAAGCAATTCTGAATGTTTCGTATAAAAACTAAATATTAATATATCACACACCACTTTTGAATCTTATATTTAGCAAGTTAGCATAGCCCTGGTTCCTTCAACAAAAAGCCAATGGGATTTTTCATTTTGATTTTGGACGATTGCAGAAAATAAGCTCTGTGGCAAACAAAATTTTATGATACTTACACATTTTGTTCACCAAGATAATCTTCACAATTGAACACCACTTTATGATGTTTGAAGCGTAAAAGCAATCGCCAGAAGTAAAAAGCAAACATTAGGCTATAAACACCGCGGTCGTATGACCTCAACATCAATAAGCTTGTAATGCGATTTTGCGTGCTAACCTCTTCTACAAAAGCCTTTCCTCTTAGAGTGACCGAGAATACTTTGCAAGAGTGCAAGTATAAACCGTGGATGTATAATACATCACACAAACCTGACACAACGAGGCTGTAAAGGCGGACTAGTGAGTAGAGTTTTTTTGTTCGGTATGATGCCATTTAATGTCCCAGTAAACATCTGTATTCTTATTTAGCCACTTAAGGGCAACCTCCTTTTTTAAGGTAAAATGCAAGAATGAGGTGTTTACTGATGTGTTCGCAGAACAAAACATGAAAATCTCTTAAGATTAAACAAACATTATTTGAGACAACTAACCAAAAACCCATTTAAAAAACCATTGACTTTTTTGACGGGGGAATTGGAAGTGCTAAAATGCGAACTTATTTTTGGATTTAAGGACTCATTCCTGCAACACTCTATATGGGGCAGGTTTGATG
Organism: Coreoperca whiteheadi; assembly: GCA_011952105.1. Classification (NCBI taxonomy): domain Eukaryota; kingdom Metazoa; phylum Chordata; class Actinopteri; order Centrarchiformes; family Sinipercidae; genus Coreoperca; species Coreoperca whiteheadi. Next base: position 16,552,105 of record CM022479.1, on the reverse strand, counting down.
ACTGACAGAGTAGCACTACCGGCCCAGATTAGAAGTCACATGTTTCGCTGCTCTGATTGGTTGATACAGCGCAAGGCACCAGGTTTATGAACTCAGATCAAACTGTCAAACAAGGCAGTGATGAGCAAATATGAATCAAGATTCTGTTACTGCATTTCCTATTGCTCAAATGTTTTCATAAACACATTTTAGTGTACTGTTTAGCTGTAATTTAAGTTTGTGACCAGATTTTTCCTGCTTGAAAACGGACCAAGCACCGCCCCAGGTTGTTGCTCAGCACATTTCATTGCTCTGATATGGTTGCAGGTCTTTCCAATTTCTTCCAGAGGCATTTTGCTCTGTGCCCATTGATAGTGCCCCTTGGAAATCAAAAGTGAATTGAGAGGTTCCAGACTAATACCCATTTGCGAATTAGTCTGGCGATGCCAGGCTATGTCAAACCAGGGCTAATTACAAAGCAGAGTGATTAGGAAAAACCAAAGACTAAAAGAAAAGACCTACAGGACTGTCTGTGACAAATTTTGCCAATTTAATTTCCCAAGGCTTCGCATAAGACTTCATAAAGAGGCACTATTTAAGTGTTTGTGTTCTCCAGGGTGTGTGTGTGTGTGTGTGTGTGTGTGTGTGTGTGTGTGTGTGTGTGTGTGTGTGTGTGTGTGTGTGTGTGTGTGTGTGTGAGAGAGCGCAGCCAACTGATAGAGACACCAGCAGTAGATGGGATAACTATGGGAAGCAGAGTCTGTGAAGCCAAGGAAAGAGGATCAATACAAAATGTACTTTGTGGAGACTGAGAGCCAAGAAAGTCTAGAGCCAATTAAATAGAAAGATCAAAAAGGGAGAGAGAGAGAGAGCGAGCAGTAGTACTAGTAGTAGAGAGAACTTATGATGAAGGTCCATTATTTTCACTATGTACAATGCATTGATCCGAACACACCCAGTCTCACCCTGATGTTACTGTGTGTACTAAACATGTCAGCCTCATCAACTAGTAGAATCCTGAGGTGAAATATGTCAGAGCTCATCCCTTTTTATTTATGTGGTAGTACAAACTCAGCAAATTCAGATCGCTCTCTCATTCATTCACTGTCACATACAACTGTGACTCTCCTTATCAACTTTAATTTTCTTTGAGTCTGCTTCACATGAAATAGCATACTGTTACCTTGATTTTCTCACATCTTCACATGCAAACGTGACGCATGTACACATACACACATTCAATGTACACTCACACACGCAATCATACGCACGCAATCACACGCTACTGCCACCGCGAGCCGTCACGTCAGCCGCTTTTCCTGAAGCAACGGCTTGACTCAAAGCCCTCTGTCACTTTCATCATGAGAAAGTATCTTGTGAAACGACTAACTTCTCTCTCTTCAACTTCTGCTCCTTTCAGCAGATACATTCATTTTTCAGAGCCGGGCATGAATATTTCAGGGCTGAGTGACGGATCCAGTGAAGAATGAAAAGAGAGAAGGAGTAGGGGGGATGGGGAGGGAGGTCCAGGGAGGTATGGGTAATCAAATTTGGTTTTGCAGATCTCATAAATGACTTAAGCCCTGCAGATTTCAATCAGACTACCTTAGTCTTAGTCATCTTCATCGATTTCCATCTGCCATTGCTCTCTCTGCAGTTTCCTCTCCCCTCTTGTCGGAATGGTATCTTACAAGTCTATGATGAACCAAAAAAACTTTGATGGTGGTTGGGCCCAATTTTACTGTGCCCCAGTGGGTGTGCGTGGATAGGAATCGGGATAAGCAAAGTTTAAGCAGTCCAGGGTCTTTTATCCCACAGCTCCCATATTATCAGCAAACTGGGATCAGCATTTCCAAATTTTCCGTGACAAGTGAAGGCATGCAAAATTGAACTTAATTCAGTAAGTGTTGTCAATAGAATAATCTGAATTTGCTCCAGTAACTTATCAGTCTAAATGCAAATTATATACTGTATTCCTTAACTTGGTGTTGGGAGATTGGGTTCAAAGAGAATGATAACCAATCATGAAAGACCTGGGAACAAGGTTAAAAAAAATCTGTTTTCAAAAGTGGCAAGAAACACACACAGCACGTTCATGTTTCGTTATTCTGCATTTGCACTTTAATTGATTTATTCCATCGAAGATGTAACAGTAAAAGCATGTTCCCAAGGCAAGCAGGTAGGAAATCTGAGAAGCTGTAACCTATATTGTTGAGCTTTTACAAATACAGTCAAGGAGATAAGAGTAATACCCCCTGCTTTCTTGGAAATGGAGGTCTGATTTACAAACACACAACTGATATAAAATCCATTTCCCTGGAAATAGAGGAAATAATCTCTCCCCTTTAATGCTGCAATGATGGAAGCAGTGTCTGGGGGAAGGCAAATAGAATTGTTTCTTGGCTGTTGTGTAATGCTTGTGTGCGTGTTTGTGAGTGTGTTTGTGGATGCGATGGTGGGCCCCCAGAGAGTTTTACAGATATTTGGCCCTCGAGATTCTCACAATATATAACCACTGCAAGGCTGATATACACATCCACTCACACACACAAATACTAACTGCACATACGAGCACTTTTTTGTACCCATTAGTCAAGTCTTTTGGGTCTGTGTTAACCACAGTGCTTCACTTTTTGGAAATGAAACAGCCTGAACTTCAGGGATCTACTGCATAAATCTAAAGTTAACTCTACCTAAACTACCTTGCATTAATACATTTTTAGTAGCCATTATAGCGGCATGGCTCTTATGGCAATGTCGGTCTGTTGGTCATGCAGTCTGTCGAGTGGTCCGTCCGCCACTTTGGTCCAGACTGAAATATCTCAACAACAATGATAAGAGCTGCCATTACATTTTGTAAAGACATGTATGGTCCTCAGTGGATTACACCTACTAACTAATTTCTGGATGGATTGCCACTGCTACTTTGGTTTATGACCAACTACGTGCTAAACTAATGACATTACCATCAGCCTCCGCTGTACTTTGTTTTTTTGTGCTAGTAAGCAAATTGTAGCATGCTAACACGCTAAAATAAGATGATTAACATGATAAACATTATATTTGCATGCATCAGCATGTTATCATTGTCACTGTGAACCTCTTAGAGTGCTTACTTTGGCATTTAGCTCTAATTACCGTTGTGCCTAAGTGTGGTCTTGTTTTTTTTTTAGATCTCAAAATCCTGATTCCCAAAAATAAAGAATATTGGAATTTTACTCATTCATGCCATTCACTCTGGTAAAGCCTCTCCTCTCACCACCCACTCTACAAATCTCATAGATCCAATCACAATGTGTTCGCGTCTTCTTTTGCACAGCTCCCCATTCATTAAATGGCTCTTTTCCTGATTCTCTGTGTTGCTAGTCTCGCAGGCACCCACTGCCACCTAAAACACTCCTTCCACAAGAGGACTAAGGACTCCACGTCGGGACAGTCTCAGATGCCCTCGTCCTGCAGAGCACTCTGCCAGGATCTGCTCTGACCTCACTCACATGTCTATGGAGTTTGTACCAAAACGTAACACAATAAATCTCGTACATCTACTATTCCAACCGTGTCTCGAGGAAATTATAATTATATACTACTTATTTGTTCTGCCAAAAACACTCCAATGGAAATATACATTCCAATAGTTCATACTTTGAGTAACATCAACGGTCAAGGCAGTTACAACGCAATTATAATGTGCTTATGGTGTCCATGATGACTCCTATTGGATTTTAATCAGCTATTCAAATACACATGGCATGCTAGTAATGGCCTCTAATCAGTTTATTAACTCTGGTATTTAGCAACCAGCCACCATAACAAAGTACTTGCTACTGTAGGATTAGCCTTTCAGTGTACTCTGACAAGGCAATTGTACAAACAGCACAAAACCTGTAGAACCATCCAAAGATCCTATTTTCTCTGCAGAAGAGAGCTCATGTGTCCTCAAAGCAGTTCTTTTCCTTTGATAGAAATAAGAGATCTGAATTAAAAAAAAGCTTACAAATCAAGTTGGATATCAGATGAAAGGTGCTGAGTTTGTCATTTCACAGCTCTAATATCTAAAAGCATGTCTCGCTGAGCTTTGAGTGCTTCAATTTAGATAAGAACATATTTTGGTGGTTTTGATAACTTTTTAGCTCAATTTAAAAGATTGCTCTACCCATGTCCACTTTAAAGACAAGCAACTCATTAGTTTCTTGTCTAGTAATTGTAAGAATCTCAGTACTTCTTGTACGAGTGAAAAATAATCTAAAATGTGAACTATGAGAAACTTTCTTCAGGGATGTGTGTGTCCTTGTACGAATGTGAACCTGCATACTAGTGCAGTTCAGGTCATATCGTCTGCCCTCGTTATGCGCGTAGGTGCACAGCTATGCAAGCTAAACACACTTCCAATAGAGATTGAAGACAACGGATTGCCTTTTGAAACCGCGAAAAACGCTATTCAAGGATAGTGATTACAAATCAGAAAAAAGTAAGATACCGTACACAAGAATTAGCCCAATGGTGCAGTAAAGAGAAGAATTATTATAGTAACAACGAAACGGGAATCACAAGTGATTTAGACTTATGGTGTGGTCAGACACGACACAAAGTTAATGTTAAGGTACGATTGCATGCAAAGACTTTAGAAAGATGCAATTAGACAATAATTTGCGTGGGGCTGCGCAGATTTACAAAAAGGTGCATCTGCAGTTGAAAATGTTTAAACTTGTTTCCTTTATGAATCTAAAACATACAGAGATTAGAGGAAAAAGGAGAGAGACTGGAGGGAAACATGGTCGGCGCATCTGTTGCTAGCTAGCTTAGAGCTAACGTAGAGTTACAGACAGTACATGTAAGCTAGTTAAAAATGGACATATCGACTGTCAGTGTGTTTGAGTTCAGCTCAGCCTCTGACTGAACTCAGAACTCACCAGAAACTCCAATTCTTTCTAATATTTCCCTCCAGTTTCTACCCTTTTCCCTCTAATCTCTGTAAATGTATGAAGCAGATTTATAAAGCCCTGGGATAAGTGCAATTGTTTTGGCTCAAGTTGAAAAGATTTTCTGCTTCCCGCACACGCATCTTTGCATCACGTCGCGCCACCACTGGTGAATTTGTGTCTAATCGCGTCGTTGTATTGACTTTGTATGCAATCCAGCTGCCTCTAAAATATGCATGCCGTTCTGTCTGCACACACAGTCAGACAGTTTGTAGGATGGCCAGCTTGGCTGGCAGTAAACTGACCACAGGAAAACTAAATCACAAATCAGCAATCACAAAACAGCTATAATAAAAAGAGTAGGTAAACGATGCTTGTTGATATTTGCTGACTTTAAGTTAAATTTAAGTTTAACATCTATATAACTGTAACAGTGTCAGTTGCTACACAGAATGTCGCAGAAAAGAAGCAATTCTGATTTTAAATATGTTTGAATTTATCTGAAAGTCTGAATTGCAACTGATTCTGACATGACATGGCATATAGCTGGAGATCAATTATTAACATGAAACAACTGAGATTAGCGAAAGTGCCTTTAAATGTAAAATGCTTTTCACTTGAACAGAAATTTGCAAAAGGCACCAAATCAATGTAGATAACATTGATAACACTGGCAGAGCTGTTGAGGAACAGTCGAGAATTAGCAGTGCTGTCTCCATAGTAACTGCTGAGTGGAGCTTGCCGTGTTTTCACCTACCAAAGACCTGCCTTTGACATCATGCCCTATGTAGTTAACCCTTGATCTTAGAAACACACACAGAGGCACATTCAGATCTATAATCACACACACAGCCACACACATGTGAGCCCACGTGCTCATACAGTCCATGCACATTCACACTGTGGGGGCTGAGTTGAGCTGGAGTTGACTGTGAGCCATCATTAAGCCTCTGACATGTAGCATACAGCACTCTAGTATCCCCCAAGGCCCTGACCGAGGTTAACCATGCTTTTCACACACAGCCTTCCACTCACAGAGAGGGGTAAATGAAAACTCTAGTGGTGCAGGAACAAATGCTTTGGTGAATATGACCAAATTCAATGTGGAGGTGAAATAGTCCTTCTCTGGGAGATGTCCAGAGCAGAGAAATTGGGGATTGTCTCGTTAGCTTAAGTGCCATTGAAATGCACATAGATATGAAACCGGATACTACTCACTCTTTACCAGCTCTGAAATCTCACAGAGGATTTTCTCATTTTTATACATTTAGAAGGTGTGGTGGAAAAATCAAGCGTGCACAGCGGGAGCTGTTTTGAAGGCTGAATGTGTCTCTGTGCACATCTTCTTCTCTGAAAAGACTTTTATCCTGAGCTGCAGCGTCTGAGTGACGAGAGAAAGGTTACCTCCAGCTCTTTGTTCTAGCTGAGCTCATTGGCTAAAAGTGGCGTGTAAATTCAGAGTGGATTAGCATATATTAGCATGTGGTTAGGGACTTGACCAGGGATTGGTGGAAACTTGGAGTGTAGAGGGAGAGGGATCCAACTTTGTGAAGTGGGAGCCAGGTATGACAGGTGATGCCAACAGTATGTATTTGTACACTGCTGTTGTCTCTCTGCCAGGTGTCCAGAGTTTCATTTAAAATATTTAGCATACAAAATATATTCCGAGGTTATTTAAAATATGTGAATAAGTCAAGTATTTGTTAGATGCCAAGAGATTCTCCATTGCTGCAGACAATGAACACTTGTTTATTTTTGCTTCAGTCGTCTACTAATAACAACAGTTTCTAACATGCAAAAGCACAAGGCACCAAACAGATTGTGTTGTCATGGTAATCTGATTTCCCTGTTGTCATCCAGCTGTCGCCGTGTTCATGTGTTTGTTAAAAAATGTGGTTAGTGCCATGTTGCATTTCCTTGTGTTATACTTCATCAACAGCAGAGTAAACTGTGTCCAAATTAGATGTAGATTAAAAGTTTCAGACTTCGATAAAGTTATCAGTTTCTGCCGTATAAGTTATGTAACAGTGGTTCTATATGTTCAATACAAAGAGGTGTATGCATGGGTTTGTGTGTTTTCAAAACTATTTTAAGGTTGCTAAGAAGCTCATACAATCATACAGAAAATGACATTCGATCCTATGCATGATACATTAAACTGCACATCCCTGCAATAAGCAAAGCCTCTGAGCTCACTCTAAAATTCAGCCTGATCTTCCACCTTTTCTCTCAGTAAAAAGGTCTCTAAAACATTTTAATAGCGTCACCCTCTCCCCCCTCCCCATCTCTCTCTCTTACCATCTCTCACATATTTAGACACGCTGTCAGGGAAAATTTGAGTCAAAGTCCATCTTCACGTCTATACTATTAGGTGTTAGGAGGCTGATGACCCATTAATAATGTCTCACTACTGCGGTGAAAGCTATGGTGGACTTTGCTGTATTATACTGTGGGCACTGAAGTGACAGCGGGCGATGATTGTGAGCTGCCAGTCAGGCCGGCTGCTGTTTTGGGCTAATCCAAGGGGAATTCAGCTGGAGCTCAATTTAGCTAAAGAACTACCGTCGAGCGATTCAAGTGCCTCCAACTCCCAGCATCCCCCAAGGCATTCCAAGGAGAAAAGTGTATGAGCTGAGTTTCTCGGGGCAAGATGAGGAAGACATCTCTCCTTTACTTTCTGTCAGTCTCTCTCATTCTCTTGCATTAGTAATCTGCATTCAGAGGAGGGTCAGCCAGACAGTGCATGCCACAGCCCCAGACAGCTGTGGACTGGCAGTGTGCAAAATCGATCACAGGCAACACATATCTGTGTTAAATTACAATGACATAATTATTCCTATTTTTTCTTTCGACTGGTGCAAATCACAGTAGCATACACAGTGTTCGTGTGTGAATAATTACCAAATAAATAAAAGATAGCTCTAAATGTATCCACACTCTTTCAGGCTGTTAATTGCATATTAATCTACCACATGCTATTACTGTAACTGTTACATTATAATAATCATCATAAACTCTGATCCACATGCAGTGGAGAGACTCAGCCTGTGGTTAACAAACACCATATACCACCCCACTATGCTCCCCATAAAAGACTTCCTCTGTGGGACCACACGCACAGCTTTTATGCAGCGAGCATCCATCATTAATAGTTTTACCACTACTGAGCGGTCCAGACATCCAGGGAGAAGAAGGAGGTTAAACCTGGAACTTTCCCCACTGAGAGAGCAAGTCTCTGGGGGAGAATGGTGAAAATGTGGGGTAAGAATGTGGGTCATGGAGGGTAGCTTTGGTGAATCTGCGCATGTTCTAAAGGGGCCGGGGGGCATTTAGAGAAATCACACACATCTCTAAATGCTGTAAACCATAAAGAAGGTAAAAAATAAAAATAAAAGAAATAAGAAAATTTTGCAATTAACATCTGTCAGTCAGAGGGCCTTCCTGTCGCAATAATATCCAACGTAAATGTCATGACTAAGCCACAAGGCTGAGCAAACACACACACACACACTTATAAAAGGGAGTAAATTCTCTCTGGGTGGGTAATATTCAGTTGACAACTTTATCACTGCGCAACCTCTGAAGATGGGCTTATAATTCTGGAGAAGAGCCAAGACACCAAATATTCCCTCAACACTTTCTTATTAAAGGGTATAACTCAAAAGCCTCATAAAAGAAGTGGACATCAGCATGGTGGCAGACAAACAGACACACACATGCACATGTAAACATACACAAAGATACTACAGTATTGTAACGTTAATACCACTTAATTAAGGTAGCACCATAAATTTGTAGCATAGGCCTAAATACAAATGGGTACAAAATGAAGAAAGGGATGACACTCAGCTTCGATAATTATACTAAATAACAGAATTTAACTCGCATTAAATTCACCTCGGGGCACCACCCTTAGAAAAGGGAAATTGATAGATGCTTAATTAATTCAGTCTCAGGACCCACGGCGATTCTCGCATGGAGCTCTCTGGCACCCTCGGGCGCACTTGGTCCCACGTGGCGACTCGTCTTGAGTTGGCCTTTCTCTCTCCGTTCGGCAGGCAGCAGGGTGATAACGTCTTCACCCCCTCCCTCAGTTCGAAAGCTGAAGAGAAGAGCGGACTCAGGAGAGCACAAGAGACCTGGACAAGAGGCTTCCTCTTGTCTTGTAGTCCTCTGAAAAGAAACTTCACTCCACCCACCCTCGATCTAGTCTGTCTAAAATTATTTTCTTTGATCCAATTTCTGTTCTAAAGAATGAAGTTGTTTTTTTTTTATGCACTTATGCATGTAAGTCGCTTTGGATAAAAGCGTCTGCTAAATGGCTAAATGTCAATGTAAATGTAAGTTAGCACATGTCTAATGCTTCCATGCATAAAAGCCTGGCCTAGTCAGTTGCTGAAAGACACCAAATTCCTTTATGAATAAACAGGATATTATCCACTTATTAATAGTAAGCGATAGACAGTGTTAACCCAGGTTTAAATGTCATTAATGGCAATCCCATACAACATGTGATACACAAACAAATGTACATATATATGTCTATATATATGCATATGTGTATGCACATGCACGGCAAATTAATGAGCAAAAGAAAGCCCAATACATGTCAGGGTCATTACATTTCAGTGTACCACGGAATCTCTTCTCTCACCTCCTATCACAGGAATGTGTCTTTGCCTTCTGCCCCCTGAGAGGGATGAGACGAGGAGAGAGACAGGCAGGCACACAGGAGGGGGTGTGGGATTTCACATTCCAACTTACATTTTGTCTTATTGCAAGCTATGATCAACCAATTTGCTATGTAAATGCATATTCACATTCCCTGTTTCATTAGCTATTAAACAACACCAGACATCCCATCTTTATCTCTTATGGACTGGTGGATCTGTGTAAACCATTCATGTCGGTTCAGTTTCTATTGGTCAGCATGTTAAAATAAAACTTTGCACTCTTTCTGTATTGTTAATTAAACATCACATATCAAATAGAGTACATTAGATTTTGCATTGCAAAGTCGGTTCCTTGGTTCTTTGGGCTCACAGTGCTAGGTACAGTGTGTTCATCAGCATCCATGTTGATTCACGCCACAATGTGTTGCAAGAACATTTCTCTTCTGCATAATGGTGCTAAATCAAGCTGCATGACCCAAGTTCAACAAGCACACAGTTTCTAGTGTCTGTGTTTGTCTCAAGTGAGTTATGATAGGAGCCCTAGCTAAATGCCCAAAATGTAAAATGTGTTTTGAGAACGTTTCACCCCCCAGAGAGCAACAACAGTACTTTCTTTAGACCCTGCTGTGTAAGAGTATGTGTGTGTGTGTGTGTAATTGTTTCTCCCAGTCATCAGCATTGTTTCTGCAAGTCATCTGTCGGCCTTAGATAACCAACTCTTTATTGGGTCAGCCTTTTAGTACCCTGTTATCAGGCACACTTCTGAAAGGGTTTTAAAAGGTCTATTTCATCGTTAAAAAGATTTATTTAAACAAATGCATCAGGCTTCCTTCTGCCAGGGGTAAAACAGGAAAACATCTTAAAATTAAAGGAGCTTAACTCTGGCCACATCTGCAAATATGCTTAGTCATTGAGACAAACAGCAACATGCAGTAATTTCATTACTCCTAAATAAGTTACTAATATCTTTGGGTATTTTCCCCACTAATTTAACAATTTCAAACATGGAAAATAAAATGAATAGCTGCAGATATCAGTGCGAATTTTGTACAATTTAATTTATTTGATCAATAACAGATGATGTCAAGACGTGATTCGAGAGCCGATGAAGACGACATTATTCCTGTGCATATGTCAACCATTTGGAAGTTCCTGTTCCTGATGATCCTATCTCCCTCAGGCTTAGAGAAGTTCAAACAGCATGCCAACTCAGCCATGCCTCCATTCAATCAAACTGTCAAAACAAGCCCTGTTTTTGGTCTGCTGATGTTTTCTTTAAGGAAAGTGCCGCTTTATTGTCCTTTATTTGATCTGTTTGATTCATGCTTGATATCACTGGAAGAGACAGAGCAGATACTGCACGGTGAATGAAGTATCAACGACGATAACTCCACAGATTGCATAAGGAATGTGTACTTTGTGTGGTTTCAGGCTTGATGTGGATTCCATAGGGACTGGCAAAGAGGTAATGATAAACCGAAGCTTCTGGCGCAGTGTACAGTCATACTAAACTCCCCCACTGTCAGGAATTGGGTTATGCACTGCTGAGTTACAGCACGGGGACACACATGTACACATAAGTACAGTAGAAGGTATAATATGTATGTGAGTAGTCTGTGGCGGACCCAGACTACACTTGACAGGAAGTATTCGAACAGCATCTGGCCCTGAAGCAGATGGCAAAGAAAGGTGACAAATACTGCCCTTAACATCAGTTATATGTGGGGGAATCGACTTGATACTTTTAACAGTTTTGTCAGTTTCTTCCATCTGTTCATTTGAGACAAAGGCAGCACATCCTGTACCCTTCCACATGTACACGAAGACACAATAGATTAGAGTCTGCAATATCTATATAAAATCTGGTATATTTTTAGGACTATGGCTGCAGCAATTGGTTTCAACACAGCATCAAATATTAAATTACACGGAAGCCTTGCTTTAAGAAAAGTCAAAAATACATGACGTTACTTCAGATCTTTCATAAGTATCTAGGAAACATACAGATAGCAAAAAGCAGTGATTTCCAACCTATTTTTTAATTTTGAACCCTTAAAGGTGGGGCATGCGATTCTGGAGAAATCCAATACCATGACAAATATCATGATATAGAGTGAATACTTTTTATAGGCCTGGAGAGGTAAAACTAGTTTTACGCAACAAACAAACATGTGGCATGCATTGGAGAAAAGTCTGATACCTGGGTGATCAGCTCGTGACCCTTAGATTTATGTACAATCCCCAGACAGGGAACCACTGGCAACACGAAAGCTCGACCTCTGACTAATAAACAGCAATATGAGCTATATCAGTTGCAAATCATATGGTGTTGGATGCTGTAATATAATTGACATCCATCTACTGAGAGTGATTCCATCCATTTATTGCTACTAAGTACAGACAAGGAGTATGAGGCCAGTGAGAGAGGTTCTCTGTAGAGCAAACAGTCCACCCTCATAATGTAACCATATTTAAAGGTAACATACACACCTCTGTACCCTGCTAGAGAGAATCTTTATTTTCACATACATGTGTATCAATTCTCGTATCGCATGAAGAAGGACAACGATATATTGTCCTATAGCTATTTTGTCCCACCCCTACTGAAGATGTTTTGAAGTTAAAGGGTGACCTTACTACTTTGTAAATTCCTGAAATGTCTATATGTCTATATATAGTGTTTGTGGACCATTAACGTATACTGTGTGAAGGTAGGTTAAAGGGAAGAAACAAACAGAGAGATAGAAGAAATTGTGAAAACAGTGATGTATTTACTGTGCATCAGCTCTAAAAGATGTCTTGGAGATCATTGAGTGCTGCATGTCTGTCTGAATGACTAAGTGCTGCAAGCTTCATGAGACACATCACGACTGACAGATGTGCATGTAAGTGAAAATCCAGCCATATAGAGTACATGTGTAAGAACATTTAAGAGGGGATTTTGCATCTAAGCATGTATAAAAAAAAAAAAAAAAACAGGTAGTCAGTCAATGGCTCATGCTTTAGTATCTTCTGAAATGTGTGTTCATGACAGTGGTACGGTATTGATTACAGAGCTGGAAAGCTGTTCTGGTTGCACATGCGATGATGTTGTTAGGATAAGAAAAATGTCCTGTGCTTCCTTTGGGTTACTGCTAACTAAAGGTAAGAATTGGGTGCCTCCTGTTAGATCTTGATGCTTACAATGACTCTGACCCTGTACCACACATGCTAAGAAAATAGAAGAATGAAAACATTTATTGCATATATTGCAATACGCTATTGAATACACTAATTACAGCCTGATTGCTATGTGTAGGTTTGAGCGTGTGTATGTGTGTGTCTTTGTGAGCCCTCCAAACTATTTCGGTAGATGATGTTCTTTATGAAGTCAGCTGCTTTCCATGTCATCCTGTTATGACTCTCCTTATCAATCACATGTTGCTGCAGGTGCACACAGAGGAGAAGAGGGTGATGAAAGGCAAAGAAAGATGAGGTGGTGATGGAAAGAAGAGTGTGAAGAGAAGATTATCACCCTTCTGCCCTTAATGCAGCTGTGTGATGACATTTTTTTTTACCCCAAGACTAGAGATGTCACGATACCAGACATTTTGTAGACGATACCTGGATGTCTGTCTTTGATGTCCTTCACGCTCCTCCTTCCATCTGAAAATCCAATGGCGCCGTTTGCATACTGGTTTTTGCGAATTTATTACTGATCCCTGATGATCCCCCTCGAACACAAAGTACTTCCATACACAACTCTTACTGTTTTTCTTGTGGACAAGTTGAAGCAGAGCTGCCGCTGCAGCTGCCATCTGTTTTTGTTCTTCTGTGCCTCTCTTTATACATCCATGTTCCGTGCTGGTAGGCGTTCTTGTTCATTTGGCATTTAACGTTTAACGACAGTCTAGAACACTTGTAGGCGTATATGCTGCCCCTGTCATGCCAGGAAGAATTGCATCCATGGTACCTACGGTACTGTAGAAAAACAGGTACTGTCACGTTTTGAGGATTTACTTGGTACAGAAGCATCAGCTCTTGTGAGTCGGTGACTCTGATAATGACAATCTGGACAAAAGAAGGTAAAGTGGGATGTAAAGCACTGACGGATATGAAATCAGAATGACAATCTGATTGCAGGAGGAAGAGAGCATTTTCATATACAAGTAGGAAAATGTGTAATAATAATGATGTACCGACGCTCGCATGAAGTAATCACTTTCGGATACATAGTGAGGCTATTCTGTAGAGATCTGACCGCCAACTGAAGCGAGAGAGGGGAGAAGAGACAAGAATGACCTTTTTTATAACAAGAGAAATGGAAGACTTGGTATACTCGTGTGTGTGTGTGTGTGTGTGTGTGTGTGTGTGTGTACGTGACTGTGCTTGTTTTGTGAGTGAGGCCTCTTACCATCAGTTAGTTGCCTGGTGCTGACAGTGCTCTACAGCTGAGCCACGGCAGAGAAACCTGGGACCTGCTTTGACATTTTCTACTTGATTCATTAATTTATGGCTGGCAGCCCTGGTGACATGCACACTTAAATTAGCTGTACACACTGGCTGTGCATCCACTTGAAATGCGCAGTCTATGTTTTATGAATTTATTCACAAATGCCAAGCTTTACCGTAAACTACTGGCCATAAATATGAGCAGTCTCCTCCTCTTTTTAACCCTCCTCAAAGGAGATTACTTATGTTGAGACCCTGTTATTGAGATGCTCAGACAATCTTTCATAATCTTAAATGAAAAAATAAATCCTTCTGCATATGAATGTGATCGAGACAAGCGTGCGCTTCCTGTGTTGGTAATATTCCTGGGGCAGACGCGTTGGTGTTAAATCCAGATTTTTCCCAGGGGCACTTCTTTCTAAGCCCTTGGTGTGCGGCTGGTGGGGTGGGGGGTTCTTGAGGATAACTCCTAATGCTGCTCTGTTTACAATAGTATTATGAGAGTCTGTATACAGGCCAGAATCAGCGTCTGTGATTAACAAAGGGCAGGCAGCTCATTTTCAAGCTGATGACGTGGTAAAGGTACAATATTCCGCTCTTTCTTTTCAATCCAACCCTGTCTCCAAGAAATTACGTTCATCACTAATTTGCCATCCGGATTATTTTTTCTATTAACATAATGAGGAAATGTTGTTAATCAACATATCTGGCAAGTCACAAAACTATTGATATTGAACATTTCAGCAAAATGTTCAATGATAATGTATTGTTTTCTGCCAAAATAAACGGTCTTGCAATCGAATTTCCGCTCGACTACTGTATTCTTTCACTTTTTTATGATTTATGTTTCGGCATTTTGGTTAAGGTAAGTAAAGATCCTGGTTTTACATACATAGATACAGTGTTTGTATATTTTATATACAGTGACTTGAAATACAAGTGCTTACAATCTTTCCCTAACCATAACCAAAGTGCTTTTGCTGCCTAAACCCAACCACAGACTCATGATGCAAAACCTGGTCTCTGGTGTCAAAGTCCGGTGCTTTTCATGCCCACTATCCATCCCAACCAACTCCCTGCGACTCCACTGCAGTAGATAATTGCAGGGCTTCATTCACTCAGAAAAACATTGACTGCGAACATAATGCAGGCTAGCACTGCCCCCGACTAAAGATTTTCTTAGTTGACTAGTAGTCGTTAGTTCAAGCTATTTGTCGACTAGTCGTCACACATTTATGATATTAATTGAACTGTTTAAATATATATTTTTATGGGCATCAGAAAATGGTTTGAGTTCAGTGGGCTGAGAAAGAATGTTATAATGTTATAAGTTAATACTGTGTTACATTACAGAGAAACACAAAACTGTAATAATGAACTTTTAAAATATAAAAAATCTAAGTCTGTTAACAGCAATGCTAACACCAAAAGTGGTAATGATTCTGAATGTGTAGGAACCACCAGCAAGTAGGGCTGGGCGAAAGGGCTTATTAATAATATCTTGGTATTTTTAGGCTATGTACGTTGTACGATGTCCAATATATATCTTCATATAAACATTTTCTCTAAAATAACATACTGTAAATTCTCCAATAGTGCAAGCATATGATGATCTTGTAGAATTGTAGAATCTGTAGCTTAAACTACCCTACTAGGTACCATTTTACTGCACAATGAGTACTTGCTGAACTTTTACATGTAGTGCAGTATTTTCACAGTGGTGTCGGAATTAATTAATTTGCTTGAATGCTTCTTCCACCTCTGGTTAGCACACCCACAGCCTAACCGCACCTTAACTGTTACCGGGGGAACCTTTCCCTGTAAGGAGGGTAGCCGTGTGCATCTTCTTGTACTCTTCACAGCAGAGTTGCTCCAGAGTCCAGACTGTGAACAGCTAACGTTAGCTAGTTAGCAGCTTCGAATCAGGCGAATGTCAATTACAAGAGCCTAAAACCGGAGGTCTCCCAAATACATTTTGGAGCTACGGAGTTGGAAACGCGGGTAGAGTAATCAGAACGATCGGATGATTGATTACCTTTTCTTTTCATAAAGTTAACTGTTAACTAGCTAGCTGTTCACAGTCTGGATCAACTCTGCTCTGCTGTGAAGAGTAGAAGACGTCGTAGTAATGTTACATAAATACGGACTTTTAATTTTCTGTGGCAGCAAACATAACACACATGCTTTTACTAACTATTATACTGCAACCTGAGCTTATCTACACTCTTTATGTGCGACCAGCAGAAACACTGAAAACTTGAATGAAGGTTCTGTCTGTAAACTTCAGGCAAGGCTTCACTTGCAAAGTAATTGTCACTGGGCAACTGGAATTTTGGCCAATGGTATTTAGCAGCTTTTTAAAGCCTTCTTGTCCCACTGTTGCAACCAGGACCATATCTTGTGTGCAGAGGCAGAGTGGCGTGGGTTTGTGAGATAGCAGAGATGCAAACACTGGCACTGATTCACAGAAGAAATGGGTAAAGAAGGCTATTTTAACGCCACATCAGACTATATCGATATAAACGGTACTGTCTCATCTCATATCTCGAATCGATATATCGCCCAGCCCTACCAGCAAGGAGACTGAACATTTTTTCAATTTATTTTAACACAGTATAAGACCACAGGTCTCGTACTACCAACTTCACGAAAACAAATACTGGCGGACTTAACACGATGGATGATGTATACTTACAAAATTACTCGCTAACGTTACAAACTCGCTCTTCTCCTGCTTCAAGCTTCTCCTGTCCCCGCCTGAACCCGCCGTGTCTTCGTCGTACCCAGAGCCAGAGACCTGGTCGGAGCCACTGTAAATCACCTCACTTAATAATCATACAGTATTTCCTGAAGCTATCTCATTTTGGGTGCATTATGTGCAGCTCAATATGTTATGTGTATAATTCTGATGACATGAGGACACATAAAACCTCTCTGCCTACTGTGCCACACACATGCAGTCTTTTTGGGCGCAACAGAGTTTTGAATCCAAAAGTGATTGTGGAGACAAGGGTCATAAATCTGTGTCCCCTGGGTCCACATCAAAGAAATATATGACCACAGGCCATTACATGATGTGAGTTACTGTGTGCATATCTGTGTATTTGTGCTTGTACAGTATAAACAAGAAAATATGTACAGCTCAGTTTTATCTCTATACGCTCTCACTTATCCAGACAGCTGCATAATAGCAATGAAGGCAAGTTCTCACTGACTGAGTGGGTCCCATCTTTATTGTAGCCGCAGGAGGGTGCCCATATTCTCCTATGATTTTTGATGATTAAATAAATTATAGTGTTTGTGTATGAGAAGAGTGGACACCTTCAGGTGGAAAAAGTGAGTGAGAAACTTGGAGACAACATGTGTTCATGCATGGATAAATATGCAGAATTAAACTCATCTTCTAGTCAGGTAACAGATGTTTACCATCGCTCTACAGACCAATGCATCCCCTCCATTCCCATTCATTCCATTTCATTTGGTTGGCTAATTGACTAAGAGGATGGACATGATGTACGCAAATGTCACCCCGGTGCAGCTTCCAGTCCCATCAAATGAAGGACGTAATTAAGCAATGCTCTCTTCACCATTAGCCAATTACCTCACTGGTTGTCTGTCATCGGGACGTTACCGTCCAACAGCACGCAGTCCATAAGGGTGAGTGCCATCAGCAACATGTACATGGCTCTGAGATACAAAGTGATTACAACATTAATAACAGCTTTCAGCTTTATATAAGACAGTGTATGTGTGTGGGTCATCTGACAGGACTTGTGTCAAAAAAGTCAACTAGATGTACATAGCTTATTTAGTCACTTACAGTTATTAACTCAGCAGAGACACTATTGCAAAGCAGAGCCAGTTCAGCGCCACAGACAACGAGCTATTACAGAGTTTTAGGACCATGTATAGAGCTCTTCGTCTATATATTCTTTTCTAATAGAGACGACAGAGTCCTGAACACTATCCAAGACCATGGTGTTTAAAAGGATTTTTTTTTTAAAGGTGGATCTAATTTTCAGTTACGTAAAATGTGATATTTTAAAAAATCATATAAGAATTTGTGTTCTTCAGTTGAAATCAAATCATTTTAATGTACTGTATACATTATTTATTGTGTGCGACAAAGTCATTTTTTGATTGTGGTTGTGGATATCGGCCTTAGAGATGTTTGCCTTTCTTGAATATAACGGGACTATATGCCACTCATCTTATGGTGTTTAAATCGCCAACAAATACATTTGAAAAACTCAACAGCAATGTCTCTTTCCAGAAATCATGAGTGAGCCTCTATCCTTGAGATCTCTGTTCTACCATTTTTCTCACTGAGAATCTCTGGAACTCTAGCTCTGTAATAATTTACTTCTATCTTCATCTCGCCAAACTGAAGTGAGTGAAAGTGTCAGTCAGAGGAGTTCTTCAATAACGCTGTGGAAGTAGCGAGCAGCATCTAATCATCCCGATCTAATTTCGATGTGTTTGCCATCTCCATCTCTATCTTTAACCAGACCTCCCAGCCATACGCACAGTGTGCACTGGAAACTGAGCAGGGAACAGAGAAATCAAGGCCCTCCCATTTGCTCCCGATATGTGTCGTGGCAGTGGGAGGGGGTTATTTTCATAATCTGAGCCTTTTTCATTACCGTGCAAGCTGGAGGTGAGGGAGAACTTCTGCCCTTTGGATCACATAATCAGATAGATGATGGCAGGAGAATAAGATTTAAAAGTCACCCTGCTGACGAACACACACAAAAACACTGATGCATGCACGTAGTCAAGGACACATGCACAAAATTCATAAAGCCTTATCAAAAGTAAAACGTGTACACGCAATCAAGGAGGCATGGACATGTTGCACGTACACACACCTATGGAAAACACACACAGGTACACACACAGATCCTGAAGGGGAAATGTGTTAAAAGAATAGAGTCAGATGAACAGGAAATAGCTGCCCACATAAGGACAAAAATGTCTAGTTCAATAATGTAATCTGCACAATGGGGACTGCCGGGGCAAGCGGAGGGATGCTTGCCAGTAATTACTGGAGTATGGACACAAATACACACTTACTCTAAGATACACACAGAAAAAAACACTGTCACACATGTGCACAGACACACACACACACATGCATGCGAACAAGCATTATTAGGCAGGCTTCCTGTTTAATGAAAACAGGGGGGAAAGGAACTAAGAACTGACTTAGAAGGAGACAGCTAATATCTGTCTCACAGCAAGATCTAGATTTGACGGCTGGGGTTACAGGTAGCTGCACTTTCTGTCAACCCATATTTTAAAAAATGGAAAAAAGTTTGATATGGGAAAGAGCAGACAGAGGGAGGCGAGAGATAGGCGAAGAGTGGAAAGAGGAGAGTTCTTTTCAGGTCAGCTCTCGGTTGCCAGCAGGTTCCTGCATTAATTAGACAGGGTGGTGTGTGTGTGTGTGTGTGTGTGTGTGTGTGTGAGAGAGAGAGAGAGGCAGAGAAAGATAGTGTGTTATTGCATGTGTGGCCATTTGTGCAAGTGTGTATGTGAGCATGCTTAAGTGTGTAGTTAATTGGATAAGGAAGCAGTGTATGCAGAGGGCAGAATGAGGCCCTATCCTCCTCGCAAATTCCCTCTCTGCCAGGCTATTGTCATAAATCCAGATAAGGGTTTACTTGACAACAGCAATTGACCTTTTCCTTCATTTATTCCATACTATATCACAGCTGAATACTGAGAGGAACGTACAGGCAACCAGACAGAAAGACAGAGTGAAAGAAGTAGCTGTATGTCAGATAGATAGATGGATAGATAGATGCACAAAAAGAACTTACAGAGACATATAAAAGAGAAGGGTCTGATTATGTTTAAATATCAAGGATGTTTTTTATTGGGATGGGTCTGGCAAACACTAAAGTTGAACTGGGCTCTGTTCTTTGTATGTGGATAACTGAGTTAGCTTGATTTGATGGCTGATTATTTCACACAAGACAAAGGATTTTTCAGTTCTTCAAAGATAGCTTAAATTTGATCTGCACTGCAGCTATTGTCCTTCAGCCCAAACATGCAAAAGTGCAGGCTTATTCACGGTTGGCAGGTTCATGATCAAGATATTTTAAGGTGAAACCCCATATATAAACCCCTTTTTAGATAGAAATGACTCATTTTCTTAGCGGTACGACTATTTTATATGACAACATGTAGGTTATTAAGAAACCATTACCAACTGTTGGTGTAATTATCACAATTTAATTTTCACAATAAAGAGTTACATACTTATAAATGACAAAATATACAACAACAAAAAAATAGGTACTCTTAAAAAAGAGCCCATCCTAAAGAAGAAGTAATAAAAATGCCTCACTGTTATAAGACCAATGTAACAAAAAAACATGTAATTTAACTATGATATTGTTGTCATTATTGTTAGTACTGCCTGTGCTGTGGCATTATGATGTGCATATGTAATTTGAACACTTGCATCATATGTTGATTTATTTATGTGGATTGAAACAATCAATCCATTTAAAATCTGAATAAATGCATAAACTAAAGGTACATTATTTAAATAAGATTGTGTACCAGGCAGTCTTTGCTGATGTTTGTGAATCTGCTTAATCAGGAAAATTACATCATTCACGGTGTAACTTCATTTACTCATAAAAGCTAATTGCATGACAACTATGGAAGAGTGGGAAACATTATGGAACTCTTTGTAGAACACAATAAGACCAGTAACAATGCAGTCTTTTTCCCTCCCCTGGGAGGTTTCATATAACAGCAATCACACGATCAGCCCTCAGCCAATCATAAATGCTGATAACTCTAATGTTGCCGTTAGTTCTGTCATTCAAGATAACTTTGTCTAAGATTAACAAATCAATCCTCTAACTATATTCAAAAAATCTAATTAGCTGGATGAGAATTAACTGGATAATTTTAGCCACATTTGAAGAACAGGGCCGTGGGTATTGACTAGATGGACAGTCTCTCCAAGTAACCTTCTACCCCATCCCCCCTGATAACATGGTTTGGTTTTTTACTACACATTCTGGCACACAACATGCCCCTGAAAAACATTCAGTTTCTCAAATACTGCACAAAAATGTCACAGAAAGTGGAAAGAAAAGTAGAGAGAAATTGGTAGCCATGCTACGGTCATACAATTTACAAGCACTTATCTCTCTGCAGCCTGGGTACTCAGTTGTTTGAGACGTTTACAAAGATATGGCAAGCGCAAAACACCAACCAGGAGCGTAACAGCGTACGGAAAGCAGCCAAACACCCTGTGTTTTCATTTCCATCCTCTCAACATTCAAATGAGTGAGTGCTATGTTACAGAATGTCGAATAGATATAGAATAGAATATCATGTGAAAAATCAAAGCTTTTCATTTAAAATTTTCTAAAAATCTTTAGCAAACTCAGGCAAATGGTCGGCCATTATCTCGTTCACACAAACGGGGGAGCGAGTATAAATGTGTGCAGACAGCGAACGAGAGGAAGCGCTGATCTAGTCAGAGCGATGGAGTCGTGTTTACCTTCGCAAGAGCTGATGCAGATATGCATATACACTGGAGATGTACTGAGACAAAGGACCACATATTCTCCTCATTCAGAGCTCTCAGTGTGTGTGTGAGTGAGTGGTGCTGGTGGTGGTGGGGGGGAGCTGGCAGGGAACATCTGGCACCACTTTCTCGCCGAGCTTAAAATTAATCTGATTTTATGGAACCTCATTACACTGCCCATCATTGATAATCAAAACCAGAGTGATGTGTTACACGTATACGCGTACGCGCACACGTATGAACACATGCAGGTAGTAAAGGTATACGGCGACGGATCATCAAATGAGAAAACAGAAACAGAGCTTGAAGAAAATGAACCACCTGTATTTCCTCAATGTTTGCAACATCATTAATCTAAGTCATTTACGCTTGTCAGCTTCTCATAGAAAGTATGTCCATGTTTATTTGAGTGTGTGTGTGTGTGTGTGTGTGTGTGTGTGTGTCTGTGTGTCCATTCCCAGACACTGCTGCCATTACCGAGTCCCATCAGTGCTTGAATGCCTCCCAATATTCCATCCAGATTCTGCATAGTAATAATATTCAAAACACGCATTATTCCATCTATCTCCTATCCCCGAGGATCATCTCTCTCTCTTGCCAACACAAACACACACACACACACACACACACACACACACACATACCACACTCACACTTACATCTAGGCTTACCTCATAGCAGTAAATAGGATGGTATTGAGACATTAGTTAGAATTATGGGGGGCACCTGGCCACTGCAGCACCATGTTAAATGTTATAGGGCCCATAGGCTGATGATACCACTGTCTCCCTATCTGTGATACAATCCCGCACACGCGCACACACACACAAACACACACACACACGCACAAATAGGACCATTAGTCCTTGCTGCATCACCTCACTAAGCAAAGAGCGGAAACGAATGGCAGACCATTAGAGTTTCATTACGGGGAGTTGGCTGGAGTAGAAGGTGGAATACAGTGAAAAGGGAGGGGAGGGAGAGAGAGAGAGACAGACAGACAGAAAGAAATAAAGTGATATATAAAGAGAAACCTGATGAGGAGAGGGGAAGAAAGGTATAGTGTGCGTGTTTGTGGAACATGAGAGAAAACAGAGCGGGAGAAAAACGGAAAGTGAGAGGATGGAGAGCTATTTAGTATGGCATGAGGTCTGTGGATATGAGAGCTGTTGCCCGTGACCTCCTCTCCTTATTTGCAGAGCAACAGTCAATTCAATTGCCTACGGCTGTTTTAATATGTCCCACCTGTTTACAGGCACACACACACACACACACAAGTGGAAACAGAACATATCTCCAATCAAGCTGTCTTACTCTCTTCTTTAGTCCATCTGTCTCTCTCTCACGCACTCACGGAAATGTACACTGACAAACCAATGCATATGTACACACACACACCGTCTCACTCTCTGTCTTGCTCAAGCTCACTCTCCGGCATGCAAACACACACACACACACTCGCACACACACACACTCGCACACTAACACACACACACACACACGTACACCTCCAAGGTTAATAGTAGCTGTCATGGGCAGGGTGAGCAGTAATGGAACACACAAATGCCCCGGGGAGAAAGCGGTCTGTGGATAGACAGAATGTGGGAATGATGAGGAGAAGGACTAAGAGGAGGAAGAGAGGATGAAGGTGGGGGAGAGGAGGGAGGTGTAAAAGTATGGAGGGATGAGGTGGAGGGGAAAACTATTCCCGTGAATCAATTACCCCCAATGCAAATTAGGAGATTATTTATCTCTCCATTAGCACTAAATTATTCACACTCTCCCTGCGTTTGTGTGTATTCATGTGCTTTCGGACCGTTGATTGCAGTGGGAGGAGGGGATAAACCTGCACAGGAAAAGTGTGTTGGCAAATTGAACAACAAGCTATTTACATCTTTCATCAGCCATGCTTGTTCCTCATTAGTTAACACTTTTAAATCAATATGCCACCCCCTCTCTCACTCCTACCGCAGTGATCTCCATTTTGTCTCGCACCTCTATTTTTGTGTGCCGTCACTGTCAGTGGGGACCTCTGTACTTAGGCACAAAACAAGGACAAGAACATCACGGAAGGCAGCTGAAGACCAAAGAAAGCATAGCCATCTCAGGCTGCCTGAAAAAATGACAGTGCAGGGGTGAAAATTAACACCAAATGTCATTTTGTGTAGTGGTGGTTTGAATTTGCTCAACCTACCAGCCACGGTGAATGAAAGTAGCACAACAGAGAGACTTGTGACATTCCACAACGCAGATTGAATCGAGAGAAAAACAATGTTTTATCACATGGTTTCACATTTAAGATGTGTTGATTGATAAACAACATCAACTCATGCATTGAGTAACATGCAAGAAAACATTCCACCTTAAAAGTAGCCGGCAGCCTTTGAGCGGCACTCTGCAGCTAGCTAATGTTAACCAGTAGAGATGAAAAGGCAGCAAAACATCCTTTCATTCACGACTCACTCTTCTGACGGTTTATTTGTAATGCATGTGCAAAGAATCAACTTGGCCAGCTCGACCTCTGCATACACAGCAAACTTTCCTCAGAATGGAGGTTTCCAAAGCGTAAATGACACCATTCAAAGCACAAACTACTTGTGTTCATTCGCCTGTTAGTTATTGGTTAATGCAACGCTAATTACAACCTACTACATCCATAGTATTGCCTAATACTACTTAGCTAGCTGTTTGGCTGACAGCCTATTTGCCACCATACACAAATTAACCGTGCGTGCGAGTGCAAGAATGTGCTTACGTCACAGGTGCGCTCCAGTACTTGAACAAATAGCACTACACCTACTGTGTGTGTGCGTGTGTATGAGAGAGAGAGTTTAAATAATTGCCTTATGAATTAAATAACCTATTGTTTGAATATTGTAGATCTTGTTTTATTATTTTTCAAATGCAGTTACACACTGCCGGTGTTCTGACAATTTATGCTGCCTTGTCGAAAAAGTCTACCTTGTGTGTTTCCAGTTGTGTATATCCCATAAAGATATAACTTTCACATTATTATGACGTCTTTATTTATGTTTTTTCATTACAAACAAGGGTAAGTGCACTGTAAGAATATGGGGAGCATATTTTGATACCTTATTATAATATCTTAAATAAGATAGGGGGGGTAGGGTATTTCGATACACCAATATGCCCTATCAAATAATGCTCCCACTACAGAATCATTTTATATTACGACACTACTCACTCGATGTATACTGTAAGAATATGGGGAGCATGTTGAAATACTATATTATTTCTATTTAAGATTTCAGGGAGTTGTGGATCATGCGCAGAACCACTAAGCAGCACATCTCAGTCTGTAGCACATACTGACACAGACCACCGGTTAAAACAAGAAAGTGGCTAGTAAAACAATTGAGTGGCTGGTAGATTTTGTAATCCCCCAGCCAAAGTGGCAGGTGGACTAAAAAGTTAATTTCCAACACTGGTGCAATGCATGTGTGGCAATAAAGCAACTTGTTTAGGTCCCTTTCATTACTACTATGCACCATTTGCACTTTTGCTTGTCCTTTGTGGAAAATTGCTAAAAATCGCTTTTAAAAGCCAAAAGGCACAATTAATGAAAGCCATTATTTGTAAGTTTGCCAAGCCTTTCCAGAACAAATATTCAGGAAAAAATGGAACTTTGTTGTTATAAGGGATGGGGATCGAGATAAGGACCCGGTTCCAAATTTCTCAAAACCCGAATATCAAAATGGTCCGAGCTTATCGATACTGCTATCAAGACTAGCGGGTCCTGTAACACAACGTTATGTGATGAGTTATATCTTTTAAATCAAATCACTGGTGCACAAACATATATCGATTGCCTAATAAAGTTTTGGAATTCAATTAATTGCCTGCCAACAGCCGTTAAACAAAACAAAGAAGAGTTGAATTGCCTCACTCGTTCGCTTCGTTTCTCATTTGGTCAATTGGTTGCTTGCTAGCATGGCTGAACGTACAAAGGGTCAAAGGCTTGGCTCCATTTCAGGAAAGCCAAAGTAAATTTCTTGTAAGGGGGGGGGACACAACGTCAATGCTAAAGCCCCTCGACGTTGCACACCAATAAAAGCCAAAGTGCACAGTTACCTTTGACCGTCTTCAGTCAGAACATCCTCCTCCACACAGTGGTATGCATGGTGCGCGCCCCTCAATTTACCCCAACTAGTAAGTCCTGTTTATTGACAATAATCCAATTAATAATAATCCAATAATATGCAATATCTTAAAGTGATAGTACAGACATTAACCAACGCTTTAGTGTGAAAACTAATTAACTAATAGAAAATATCGATAAAGACTTGGATCATTAAGCAGTAAAAAATGGTATCAGTATCAATAAAAATTAACGATCCCCACCCCTAGTTGTTGGGCTATTTACTGTGGAGAAAGTGCCTCATATTCCCAGCCCCATCAAGCCTCTGTCTCTGAACGAAATGTGGTCTTTCTGTACTATCTGCCTTTGTATCCTCATTTACACCCATCAGACTGTGTGTGGCCAGTGCCAGTCTCACCTTTCCCTCCATGCACTCTACCATTGATAGCCTCGCTGTTATATAAACTGCTGTTTATGCTGACTTTTAAATGAGTTTGTTTCTAAGGTTACAAATTACATTGAGGTGAAATGTAAATTTCTCAGTTTATACAGCCTCTACTGTGCAATACCTCTTCTCTCATTGTCAGTGTGGTTATGTTGGAAAGAAAAGGAGAAAGACACAAAAAGAAAAATGTAATAAAATGGTAGGGAAGTGAATGATGAGTATATACAACAGGCTGATTAAGAAGTTGTGTGCGTATCTACAGCTGGTTGTGCATACGTTTGAGTTGTGTATAGGCAAGAATGGTTATAACTGTAGCTGTGTGGGTCTGTCTTTCTACAAATGTACTGTAGGAGGGGAGGACAAGGCAGCAGATGAGCAGCTGTGTACAGGCTACAAAGGAGTGACATTTGTGTGTTTGTGTCAGACCAAATTTACATATGTGCAGTATAGTCAGTAGTACACTTTACATGCCCACAATTTTAAATCATAAATGAAAAATTAAAGTGACATCTCTCAGAGGCAAAAAGTCCCATTGAAGACCTATGAAAAAGACCAACACCTGAAAGGGAACTTCGGGAAGGGCCTTCACAGAGAGGAATCCCTGTTCCAGGATGGTCAGGCCTGCTAAATGTGGGTAAAGAGTGACTGCTGATAACAAAATGGAACAAAAAGCAAACACACCAAGATCTCGATGAGTGTTGTTGTGACTACTGCACCTAAAAATCACTTTGTAGCAGCTTTTCTTGTAGTTTAATAGCTACATCCCACTCTCAAATAACTTGAATACTGTGGCTTTTGGTTTAAGGTTAACATTATTTTTAAATTACAGTTTAAGTTTAGTGTTAAGATTTAAGGAATGAATCTAGTGAATTAAGTGTCTTGTCAGTGCATGCGAGTGTTTATATCAACATCTGTTCAGTTTTTCAGGCACTGTCCCCGTGAAATATTCTTATGCACCCTACAGCTAGGGCTGCCACTACCACATGCTGCTTTCCTTATCCTGTGAACAACTACACTCACCCAATGCCAATTTAACTACAGATCATTTGAATTTTCACAGACCTGCAAAGGGTTCATAAGAAAGGGGTTATAGGGGTAAAATAATGAACATGATGATGATATACTTGATAAAATACCCTTTTCAACAAAAAAAAGAGATGGGGGGGGCACACAGAGAGCGAAAGAGAAAGGGAGAGAGAGATAAAAATTGAGATATTATGGAAGCAGTGGATAGAGAGTAGCTGAATCAAGAGGTACTGTCTTCCAGGCATTGCAGGTAAATATTTCACTATATCCTGAACATCAGACACTGTGCCTTTGATATGCAAAAGGAAAAGTGTGCCTCCCAACCCAAATAAAAATGCAAAGCACAGATTGGAACAAGCAACACCCCAGCAAACAACTTTCTTCGATCACTATATTTTATAACAAAAATTTCACTGGTTTGTCAAGTGGTGGAATAATAATGATATGCCTCAAAATGATAATACCAAAACTTGTTTAAACTCTGACCCTTACTGATACTGATTTTGATGGTTATTTCCATGCCTAATGAGTAACCGTTTTAATGTGCAGCAGTTCTAAACCTTTTATGAGTAACTCATACAGTAAAACATGCTAACTTTAATGTATAAGCAGATTAGTAAAAAGACATTTAACAATAACTCCTTGGGTGCGCCTTGGTAGCCAAGTGGCTACAGCACATGCCACATAACCGCAACGTTGCAAGTTTGATTCCGGCCGGTGACCTTTGTTGCATGTCATCCCCCCCCCCCCACTCTACTCCCATTTCCTCTCTACCTCTTCACCTTCAAACTGTCCATTAAAGGCAAAAATTATCTTTACTAAAAAAACCAAGGACTCCTTTAAAAATGTATGAAGGTAAAGTAAATTATATATACAGTAAAGATAAAATATATGGTTTTAGCCGACGCCTTCCTCTGCTTGCAAGGTGGTGCTGCTATGGGAGACTGAAAGTGCAGTGTGGTGCAAAGGAGGGGGGGGGTTGGGCATGGTGAACTAAGTATTTGTTAATTGCTGATTGTTTTAGAATCATGCTACTCACCGGTGTTAACATTATGATGTGGGGAGTGGCATAGTGTGCTATGGAAACATCCTATGGTATCCTTAGTCATGTTATCTGTCAATACTTTCATGTTGTTGAAACAGGCTGTTTAAAGAGATGGGCTGGGGGGTTGTGGAGCATCCAGTCATCAGCCTGTGAGGAGAGGTCTTTGAAAACAGTCTGTAGCATCCTCTATGTAGCACAGTCTATGAAAAATAACCTCTCATATAAAGTACATCTATGAACCCAGTTCAAGTATCCTTAAAGCGTAACTTAACACTAGCTAAAAATCCAGTTTTGTGACTTCAGTGCTGCAGTGATATAAAAATGAAGTCAGGATGTGTTCATTACACTCGGACATCACTAGCTTCAGGTGCAAAAGACCACATTTCTGACAAATGGGATTTTTCACATTACACATCACCATTTTATCCATTTTTAATATAATATTTGATAAGTGCATCTTAAAGGATTTAAATGTTTAGTTTGGTTTTGTGGTTATATACTGTATTTGTATTGCTCTTATTGTTCATTTTAGGATGATATAATACACTTCCTCTTAGCCTGAAATCTGAACCTGTTTAGTTGCGCTATGTCATGCTTTAGTCCACCTCCATTAGGTATGCGTTTGATTATTTTCCCAGTTAGAATATTTGTGCTTTCACAACCCTAAACAGACGGCTTTACATTCTCTGCATTGGTACCCAAATTTCTTAATGCTGTGAAAACTGTATTATAACATTACGGTAATCACAACAGCATTGCTCTGACCAGTCTTCTTGGCAGTGGCCAACAGACAAACTGTTAATTTATAATGACAATGTGTTATGGCATGCAGTATTCGCAAAGGGAGCCAAAGTATTTTCGGCCAAGTAAGGCAAGTCCAGCCAATTGATGCTCTGTGACAATGACCAAGCAGCATTATTTGCAAGTGTGTTCGATAAAGTCACATTATACAATTCTAAATACAATAAAAATATCAAAGGTAAACTAAATTGCTAACTACTTATTAATTATGCAATTACCTTTCTTACTAATGCATATATAAGCACTAATGTATTGTTTATTACATTTGCAGTTATGGTTTATATGTTGTATTAGTTTTGTAGTATTTTTTGTTATAACCAATTATGTAAGAGTAGGATTATGAGAAGAAGATAGGTGGTGCCCTTTAAGGCAAATGTGTGATTTGTGATAAATACAATTCCCTTGACTTGATTTGACTTGGTGGACAGGTGTAGCCTGAAGCAGCGTCTCTGCCAACGCACAAGATACATTAGAAGTTTTCAGTCCAAGTGTGAGTCTGGTCCAAATCCAAACTCTTGCAGCAGTGATATTTCCCTGCAGGTTTGGTACTATAGCTCAAATCTGATCCTAACCTTTGTGCAAAATATTACAGCTGTGAATAGGGAAAATTATATTACAAGTTAACTTGCTCTGCTCGGCACATGCAGTAGCAGTGGCACCAACCAAAGCTTGCCAGGGGTAGGAGAAAACAAAAATCGCGACACTAACCTTCTATGATTCTGAATCGATTCACAGTTTTCAAAAATCCATAATTGCGTGTTGTTATTGTTGCAGCACCCTGTCAAAATACAGCACGCACAGGCTAGAGTTATTTTGTAGTTTAGCTTCACATTAGGCAAGTGTCTGGATTTAATAACTTAGTAATTAGTGTTGCAAGATGCTAGCAATAGAAGTATTTTGAGAATACTTCATATGCCATTACTAACGTGAGTGGAGTGGAGCCCCAAAATCCAGCACTAGCAAACGAGCCGACCAACCGACACACTGGACCACTTAACAAATCTGGTTGGGTGAAGACAGTTATTTGGTCTATAGTCGTTTTCATTTCAAAAGTCTTGGACAGTGACAGTTTTTTCACTGGTATTAGCATTAGAGCAGAGAGGCTGGTCTTCGCTGCTGGAGACTGAACGTTAGTAATAAAAAGACCATTAAAATGTAGCAGTACAGATTCTTACTTCTCATTGGCCATTTTACTCATTGCATTGCACGCTGCCCTTGGTGGAAGAAATTAAGAGCAACAAAATGCCCGGAGCAAAACATTTGCTTTAATGTAAATTTTGTGGAAAGTCAAATGAGAATCAGAGTTGAAGAAAAAGCGTGACTGTTAACATGAATCTTAAGAGTAACTAGTCACCTAACAGTAATGTAATCTGTGCTATGGTACTGAATGGGCTTGCACATGTCGTGAACACATAGACAGTCCCAGACACACGGACAAACACACACAAACTCACGCACATTTCTGACTGCAGTAAGTAAACAGACTTAATGGGGAACCAGGGACCCGATCTAAACAGAGGGCGAACTGGGGAAGTGTTTGCTTGTGCAGCAGGAGAGCTGTTGGCCTGTGCTCATCCCTATAGCTCACCATGCACTGCTAACACACAGTGGATATACAGTCCTCTTTCTCCTGCATCATTATTGTAGGACTCTGTAACTTTATAGGCCACTGGGGCACAGTGAGGTGACTGCATTGGTAGCAAGTGTTAACTTGGTCCATTAAATGGAGACGATTTCTGAAGGTACAGGTGTTACTAAACATTAGCGTGACCAGAAAATACTTTCTGCAAAGGGAAAACAGAGACAGAAAGTTTGCAGTGTATTGTAGCTTTTAACACTGCACAAGTATAACTATAGTGTATGCACACTATACTTTTACAAAACCACCAGGATACAGCGCTCATGGCTTCCTCAGAGACTACAGGAATGTAAGCATATGTGATAAGATGTAAAGAACAATATAATGTAGTATTTTAGGTGTAAATATGACCAGTGGGATTCTGTGGGAATGTTTTCTCTGTGGAAATGGAGCAGTAGTATTATGGGTCTGCACTTTTTATTTAGCAAAGAGATTACTTTGTCTGTGGGTCTATTGGCTTTTGAATGTGAACTGGCAATAGATGAAATGAAAGGGTTAAAGAGCCTTGCAGTGTAACAGGATGGAACTGTAGGTCACAGGAAGGCCAAGCACACAGATTACTATGCAGCCCTGTAGTGAAGCAGTGAAAGTCTGTAGCAAACACAGCTCTTTTTCCACATGGCTGCTCAGCCTGTCGGGGAGGCTGGAAAGGCTTGCTCGGCTTTATTCTCCTTTGCAATGGCCTGCTTGAAGACACACGGCTTTCCTGGCCGGAGTGAACGTACACTGTTCACTCGACCAGAGGTTTCCAAAGTCAGAAGCAGGGGCCTCCAGGGGTCTGCGT
The DNA here is from genome assembly GCA_011952105.1 of Coreoperca whiteheadi. Taxonomy (NCBI): domain Eukaryota; kingdom Metazoa; phylum Chordata; class Actinopteri; order Centrarchiformes; family Sinipercidae; genus Coreoperca; species Coreoperca whiteheadi. The sequence continues at coordinate 16,520,709 of CM022479.1, read as the reverse complement.
CACAGGGCAATTGTTAAATTTCACGCTTTTTTCCACATGCTGGAGGTCAGCACAATGAGACAATGCATTAGAACTAGGGCTGGGAATCACAGGGTAACTCACGATATGATATTATCATGATATTTTGCCATTGATAATGGTTTAACCACAACAAAGGCAACGTACAGACTGACATCTTATTTGATAAGAGACAACAGCATCATGTCATTCATTGGTAAAAGAGGAAGTAGTGTGACGTTGTTATAGAGCCACAAAGACCACAGAGGGAGGAGGTTGGGTTGATTGGATGGGTCAAAGTTTGACACGAGACTACTGTTTGCTTCCTGTTTCCAGTCATAAACTGCCCAACGGCCTTTTACCATGACCACGATAAAGTTTGCCTGTCTGGTATTGACCTTTGCCTGTACCAGACCGCAAGTAAAACTGAACTTTTAACTTCCTCTGCCTGGTCACTGAGTCGTGCTTTTGGGTCAAACCAAGTTATACTGAGCCATTACAGGCAATGACAAACAATGTATTCTGTCGTTTCATGTGGAACACTTCTTGTTCATGCCATACTTCTTCTTCTTCTTCCGTCACCCATCTGCCTTGAGTTTTCCCGTCTCTCATTTGGTTTCTTCCTCTAACTTCATTTGTTTATTTGCCTGTTAATTTCTTCTTCCTTCCTTTCTGCTTTCCTTCAATATTCTATGATGAGAACTATTGGGAGCTGCCATTGCTTAGTCCTTTTCTCCCCTCCCTAATACTCCCATAACCCTACATAACCCTGCAGCTTCACAGAGAGAAAGCAGGAAATCCTCCCTGTGCTTAAACTGAGCTCACAGATTTCCACCCTCCCCTAAACCGGCTCAGACAGAGGTCTTTATTACGGAGGAGGAGTGGGCACAGAAAAGAAGAGAAGAATGAATGAAGGTGTAGAGGTGACAGCTCTTTGACCTGAGCTGATTGTACACGTTTTAAGAACCTATGCTATGTCAATTAACAATATTCTAACCATAATAGCCAAAGCACTTCACTAATATGAATAAAATCAAACTGTTCTTGTTGCTGATGGACAGTTTTTTTTGGTTTTTTTGTTATATAATCACCTCATAAGGTTCCATTATCACAAAAGTGTATATCGAGGCTTTGCACTTTCATCCTGCAGATGGTTTCTTTTGTTTTTAAATGTTATTTTGTTTTGCATCTGAGGAAGTTTGGAGTTTCAGTAAATCACTACACACTGAAAAGTGTCTGCACTAAGGCGTGAGAATGAGTGGTGTGTCAACAATGATAAAGCTACAGTTTCTCGTTTGTTATTTGTTTAATATCAGGGAAACATCTTCAACACGGGGGACTCTAAATACCAGAGCAACAGGTTAACCAAATGTGTTTTACAAAGCTAATTTAATCTTAGGTGCATTTAATATTCACTTGTTCACTCTGCTCCTTTCGCCTATGGACGTCATTCTCAGCACAGTGCATGTGGAGGGAAGGGAAAGCAGTGGTTTGGTTGGACAGGTCTGATGGTACCACTCGTACTACAAAACTACGTGTGTGGGGGATGTATTGGTGGCCTGGGAGATTAAGATGCTGACCATGTAATCGTAATATCCCCAGTTCAAGCACAGCTGGGAACCTTTTTTTTCATGTCACCCCCACCCTCTCTCCCCCTATTTGCAGTCAGTTCTCTAGTGTATACTATCTAATAAAAGCAACATGTGCCCTAAAATTACTTAATAACATACTCATACACTAGGGAATTATATTATTGGTACAGTGAAGGAAAATATAACATTTTCGTCACATTTCTAGTTTTCTATCTTGAAAAATGCATTTGTATGGCAGATTAAAAGCTCAGTAATGTTACAAAGAAACAAATATTAGTAGATTGGTATTGTATCGGCAGATACTCACGATTTGTTTTTATTTCTTTATAGTGGACCGTGCACAATCAGGGTGTTCCCCATAAAATTAGTTGTGATGCATCTTGTCACGAGTTATTTATTTAGTCGAAGACGGCCTAACAAAAGTGACACACGTTAAATATTTAGCGTTTGCTGTGTATAATAGTGCATAGGCTCTTTCCCCCTAAAGTTTTAAGTTTTTTTTGTTGTTATGAGTTGTTGTGATGTTAGCAGCAGTGGCCTTTGTTTCGGCAGGGTAGTCCGCCGCTGCGGAAAACCCTGGCAAACTAATTAACACTTTAATTGATGTTAATGTAGCTACACAACTAAAAGCAAACAAAACCGAGAAAAAATGTAAATAAAATCTAACACTAAACAGAATAATGCAGATAATGCGTCTGAAAAATTAGGGAAAAAATATAATAATTCATGATGATGATGTTTCTCATGTTCTTCAGTAAACAAGATATTATTTGTAAAAAATGGAAGGAAATTCTGTAAAATCTAAATTAATTAATGGAAATAGATTTGAACAGCTATGCTTAGATGCTTAACTCCTGTAGGGACTGAAGTTTATTTTTTCTATAGGTAGACTACTGGGTTGTGGTATTGAAAAATGCTATGAAGCCATCTGTATTTCATTAACATCAAACATGCTCTACCTGATTTATGTATAAAACTTTTATTCCCTACGCTTTGTTTTGCACTGCCATTAGTTGCTGGTGCAATGACTTAATTTCCCCACAGCAATCATCTCATCTAATCTAATAAATGTCTTCAGACATCTCAAGCATACACATACTGAATACCCATGTCAGTAATCTAGCACAGTACCCTGGTTTGTATAAGAAGCCACACAAAAAACCAAGATGGGAAGTCAGCAATCCTCTGAAGAAAATTATCTTCTCATGAGAAACCCCAAAGAATGCTCAGAATGAGGAGAGGTCTGTGATGGAGAAAGGAGTAGCAGTAAAGTGAGAAGTGCGAAGCTCATGTAAACACTGGTGGCATAATTTTTTGCACCACCTCTCTTATGCCTCTGCTGGATTCCTCAGCACGGACGTGATCAGCAGAGAAATAAATGGTAATCTCAGTAGGCATTCCCACACATGCGAGCACATGAATAAGTACACACACGCGATCTCATGCATACACATACACACACACAAACAGAATCACAGTTTGATGATAATCCTGAATGCATATAAAAGGGCACGCGAGCAGTAGTATGGAAAATAGGTGCAAGGGTAGAGAGTGGGGAATGGAAAAACATAGAGGAGGGGTAGTGATGGAGTGAGAGGGAGAGGAAGGAGCTAGGCTTTATTTAATCTCAGCAGAAGTGTCGATAGAGCAGAAAGTTCAGCAAGCTGGATCGGTGGTTAAGCCTTGAGTTTTACTTTAACTGTTCAGCTGTTCTGGCAGTGCAGTGTGTGTGTGACTGTGTTTGAAAGACTGCGTTGAAGACATTAAACATAGTGCATAGAAGCAAAAACAGGGTGCTGGTGGAAGAAATGTATTTAATCAAGTCAGAACAAAGGAGTTGTGTAATTTTCTCCTGAGGACAGAGAAAACACTAGCTGCGTCTGAAAGAGAATAGCAGACTTTTTCAAAGTAACAGTACAATGGTGTTTTATTGCATAATAGAGACTTTTCCCGATCACTTGACAGTATTCTTTTTTTTTTTTCATCTCTTTTTTTTTTGGTTCTATTCTGAGAATTTCTCAAAGCCATGCTGATTGTGTTGAACACCCACCGGAGTCCCATATTGAAAGAGAAATGTTTTGTAGATATTCCAAAAAGAAAATTGGAGCCGTTTTTCATGTATCATTGCAATGGCAAATAATGGCTTCACACAGGGGTAATGCATCTAACACATGCATGAATCTTGAGAGATGAAAAGTGTAACCTTTATTCATACATGATTGGTCGACTGGGTGTAACTGCTCGTATAGAGGAACGCCAGCATTTACATTTAAACTGACAATGCAACAAAGTCACAAGAACAGACATAAACAGAGTGCAAGCTCAGTTGGTCTTTCTGAAATCACTGCTGGTAAGGTACTTCCAGCACTTCAGCCAATCAATGGAGATAGTTAAGTATGGACCAGTGTTTCAGAAAAGCAAAGATGTGATGTTAGATGGCAATTTTCTGAAAATGACTTTGACTGTCAGTCAGGTAAAAATCGATCAGCTTTAAAGAATAGAACGCAGTGGTAAACATAGTAATTATAAACATAATTAAAGCTTAGTATCTCAATTATAAACAGAATCTATGAGTCAAAGGTGGCCAATACATTGGCTACCTTAAAGTGAGGCAGGGCACAACGTTTTTTCGCCCCTGCAACTCAGTCCTGAAGCATTTTTCACATTGAGCGTCTGCAGTAATCTTGCCAGGCAACTTGTAATTGTGTGCCAAAATGCTGGACCACACAAGTTTAAAGGCTGTTTGAGGGTTAAGACATGGTTTTAGGGTTAGGGAAAGGGTTAGGGTTAGGCACTTAGTTGTGATGGCTAAGGTTAAGGTAAGGGGAATGAATTATGTCAATGACCCACAAAGATACGACAAGGCTGTGTGTGTGTGTGTGTGTGTGAACAAAAGCACAGTCAACTCCTTACGAAAGAGAGAGAGAGAGAGAGTAGAGGGTCAATTATAGTCAGATATGATCAGTTTGGATAGTTTGGTTCATCAGACAGGATCTGAGCCTATAATTGAAATTCTTAAGTGAGATAGCCTGAAATGCAATTTGAATATAACTGTTTTATAGCTGAGCCCCCTTATATCTGATAGAGAATTGACAGAGTCCAGTACGTAACATTACAATTAACTATTTGCATGTCTCGTGTTATAATTATGTACATCACAGTTAGGCTGGAAAAATACTTTACAAGGCATGGGAAGCAAAGCAGGCTGAAGCAAAATGTTAGCATTAAAAATACAAGTTTGGTATATATTTATGTTTAAAATTGATATAATATTGATTAGATTAAAGAAAGGGGCTGAGTGTTCAGCCCTGCTGCTAAACATATCAAGCAAAACCTTTTTTGTAAAATATAAAGCTTGCGAAGGTGAGTGGGATAAGTAGCTCCCCAAATTACGTTGCAATTTATACGGTAAGGATAAATTAAGTTACAATAAAGAGTAAATAAACACTTCTGATGAACTAAACTTTGAAATTTGTGCCATTTTTTCATGTTTTACTTTATTAAAACAGAGTTTACAGCAGTTCTGTGGAATCTATGTGTAATAAGTTCAAAAATAAAATAAAATTGATGTATAGTGCCTTTATGCCTGCGACAAAGTGAAAGAAATGGAAATTTTGACAACCTAGTCCCAGAGGTCAAATCTGAAATGCTTCCATGTCTGAAAATAAACTTCAGGTTTATAGAAACACTGGAGAAAGTTCCATGCTTTAGTCATTAAATGCACAATACCTTCCATACACGAGCTTATCTGCTCCACTATTCTGTCAACTCAGGGGGAAGCTTTTGTCACAGTTTAAGGTTTTCTATTTAAAAGTCAATCTTTCATCAAGCCAGATGCCAAAATATGTATAATCTGTGAGCCTCACAATATCAAAAAAGGTGACAGTGAAAATATGTATTCTACTGTAATCTACACTCTCTTGACCCTAATAGCCGCATGCATTTTATTTTATTTGCATTAAGTACCAATTTAACGTTAATGAGAGCATTTGGAGTGCATTAAAAGAGAGTTGTAATTTCTCAATAGCTAATTGAACAGCAACACAATCTTTCCCCATAAAGACATTCATGCACTGAAGAGACAATATTGTTTGTATATTATATGAATAAATGAAGATGAGAAGTGGGATTTCAAATTACTCTTGCCTATAGAGAATGACAAATAGTGTCAGGGAGTCTTTATGAGTAGCTTTTAAAAAGTAAATCCATACTAATTTAATTACTTCCTTATCTTTCATTTTTAGAATGATAAATTATTTTTAACTACAACAAACAGGAACAGAAGGTTAAAAGGTTCTTCCCTTTTCTTGTACTATCCATTCACAATAAAGATCTGGCGAGTAAAAAAGTGTACAGTCTCTTTCATTATCTCCTAAAACTAACCTTTTGCCTTTTTATCTTGAAAATATAGTACTATGACTGTTCAGACATCAAAAGTGTAAGGCACTCCCACACATCTGGAGGGTTGGAAATAAATTAATTAGTAAGTAATTCATTCAGCAATCTATGCCTAACAGTTTGTGTTGTTTTAATACATTTGCTTTAATTCTACCTTAATTTTATTAACCAATCAAACACGTTTAAAGGGTTTTCTTGTTCTTTTCTTTTTTTGTTACCAAGCAATTGTAAAACATTTAAAACTTTTCAAACGTGTAACAAAGAAACATGATTGCCCAAGAGATGTCCTTCAAGTAATGGTGACCCCCTACGGCAAGGTGAAAATCAAACTTGTGCCAGTGGCAGTCTCCCTCTGCATTTTCCAGTAGTACCTTAGTCAAAAGTGTTATATTGTGCAAGCTAAATGTGGGTTTGCATGATTTGTAGTGTAGTAGTACGAGCAGATGGTATACACGATATACATGATACACGATCATTTCATGTTTTAGGCGCTGATCCTGATCAGAGTCCTTAAATATTGGGTATCTGTTGATACTGAGTCTGAGCCAATACTTGAATGTTGATTAGATATTTATCTGACGCACTGAAATAACAGCTGTAGCTACAAAAATCTGACATACCTTATGTTTACGAACTTCTTCAAAAAGTTTTAAGCTTTAATTATTGGTATTATACCATTGATTATAGTATCTGAATAATGAAAGTTTAACTGAGAAAATGCATGTCCCGAAATGGACACGACGCAATCCACTAGAGAGGAGACATATCAGTCTATTGGAGTTGTGTGAACAACAGAAACACTCAGTCCACTCACAGTCAATATTTCCCATTGGCTGACAATCAACTTGTGGAAGCGGCTGTTGGCAAAGTGGGGAGAAGTGATAGAATTTCATCAGGGCCTGTCATGGATCTTGGATTACAGTAATCACTTGTCCTTAAACTACAGCCAGAGAGGTAAGTTAACTCCAGTGGAGAAAGTAACTGTTTCACACATGTCAGACTGACAAGTATAAAATTGTGTTTACGATACCTTAATGCATATGTAAACCACATTAGTTTCACCAGCAACTAAATGGTTAACTTACACCTGCAATATTAAAGTTCGCCAGTGAAGCGTTCTTACCAATGTTTTAGATCACGCCTTCTCCCTCGTCGGAAACTCTCTAGACTTCGAGTGACAACATAACATCATGAACTATCCCACTTTAGAATTCCCTTTTGCAAATGAACAGTTATTGAGGAGCTTAATTTCATTTCAATCACGAGAGATGTGAATGAAGTAATGATAGTGTTTATTGAAACAGATGATGTGAGATGTGAGTCTTTGGCGCTTACAGTCAGTGGGGAGATTTTGATAATGGAGGGCAACTGCCCTGAGCAGCGGTAGAACAAACCATCCCAGTGATCGAGGAATGATACATACCAAACAGGGAATGTTGTGTACCGTACACCCCTAAATATAAATATTTTACGACAAAATAACGTTAAAATATAATGAAAATCACCATTATCATGTTCTTCTTTGAAAAATTTCTGCCAAGATCAAAATTTAAACTCCAAGTACACTTGCAATGTACTCTATCCATCTTATATCCAATGGAAATATGGACACAGCCAGTCCGGTCAGGCACTTCCGGTCATTGGCTAGCTAACACAACAACTCTGTGGACCACCATGGCTTCGAGAAAAACTAAAATGTTTTGTGCAGTTAAGGGTTGCCATAATAATTGGTACAAACAAAAGGTTTACTTGGCGCAGGAGTGTTTTCAACCACCAGATAAGAGAGAAGTGGCAAGGCTAACTTACTGAATCGTCCTGTCGAGAGATTAGCTAATTAGCATTAGCTAGCTAATGCTAACTCTTGTTAGTACTGTAAAACTTAAATTAATAGCTGAGCCCCAATTAAACACAGAGTCATTTTACTAGTTGTGTGTGGCTACACATTTTGTCAAATAATGCAGGTCTCAATTAGACACTGGGTCTGGATTTTATACAAGTCCTTTGGCTGTTATTTTTTAAATGAAATGGAATATAAACCAGAGTTAGCATTTTTGAATTGGCCAGTAACTCTCGAATCGAGCGTCTAAAGACAGAGGGTGTCGTATGTTGTACAGATTGTAAAGCCCTTTGAGGCAAATGTGATTTGTGATATTGGGCTATATAAATAAAATTGAATTGAAATAACTCTGCTACCTCAGCTTTAGAGGAGAACACATAAAGGACTTTTGCATTTGAATTCAAACATATAAAAATAAAATAGGAAAACTAAAGTGTTTTGTTGTTTTGTGAACATACTGAGTACAGTCACTATTATCAGATTTTATTTAATACAATACAATTTTACAAGAAGCTTAAAATAATTTTGATATGATTTTAAAATATATTACTGTAATTTGTACTTGTGGTATGGGTGGGCAATATGGTCCTTAAATAATATCACAATATTTCTTGATGATATAGTTGATATTCTTGATGATATGACAAAATCCTGAAAAAAAGTTTTGGTTTAGAACTCATAATAGCTGTTGAGCTCTTCTTACAGGATTTTTGGTACTCAATCGGGTGCTTCTGTTTGAAGTGGTGACATAAGTTTGTTGTACTGTTCCCTTTTGTTGTTACTTTTGTTATCACAATATTCATTTTCGTTATCATATAAAAATTATTGTGAACAATACAATATGGCATATCCTTAACTTGTGGTTGGATTTTAAGAACTTGATGCTAAATCCTCTGCTTTCTCTTTCTGCAAAGGTAAAGAGGGACTTTATCATTCCACAGGGAGAGAAAAAAGTCAAAGAGCTTCTTGCTGCTGCATTTGACAAGGTTCAGACATTTTGTTTACGCATGCCTGCCAATGCCTCTCACAGGAGTGCAGACTGACCTTTTCTAAACTTCGCTGCAGATTATATCTCCTCACAACAGCAATAGATGGAAAGTATGCGCATGCCCACGTGTATCCGTGTGTGCATAAATCTAAATATAAGACAGAGTGAGAGGCAGAGACAGGAGTAAACAAAAAGAACAGTTGAAGTGACAACTTGTCTCTGTGCATCACTGTCCTATTATCTGTGTGCTTTCTGTTGGCATATGTAACTGAGGCGTACGGCCAAAATGTACTCTCTAAGCATATACTCTTCCTCACACTTTTATTTGCACTCCTCCCATCTGTTCTAACCCTATCCCTAACCCATCAACAAGTAGCAGAGCTAACTCAACTTGAGTTTTGGCAGCTGGGAAGCCTGTGAGGGATCATGGCTTCGTCACTGCACTGGCAAAAAGGGGGAAATGGCCGAAGAAAAAAGTGATCCTGTGCTTGGTATGCCAAAAGGTGAAATACAAAGAAATGCCCTCACGAAGCATTACATTCATAATACACAATCTAAAACTGAAACAATTAGTCAATTAATCAATTAGTCAACAAAAAATAAATCTGCTAACTATGCCTGTAACGGTACACAAAATTCACGGTTCGATATGTTCCTCGGTTTTAGGGTCACGGTTTGGTACGTTTTCCATACAGCAGGAAAACAAAAACATTTATTTTAGTAATTCATTTTGAAAAATGTAACCATTAAACAGTGGCTCATTGGCCATGATTCTTACTGTAACAGTAGAAGCACTCAAATACCGTCATATTGTCAATAAGAAAAAATAAATAACAAATAAATAACACAAATGTCAGTAATACTCCATCATAAGACTGTTGATAATTCCTCAACAATTGCAGCTTCCAGTCTGGTTTTGTCTTGTTCTGCTAACACATTCGGGTGATGCCATCATAAATGACAAGTGTTTCCACAGACATACCCGACTTTAGATGAACAATGTCGGCATACAGTTTGACACTCATAGTTGCCCATCGTACAGTAACTAACAGGGAAACCGTAATGCTCCCATACAGTGGATCTAAAGGAGCAGGAGGATCCTCCAGCTCTGGTCTTGTCATTTGGGTTTTCCATTCGGAGGCAGCAACACTACATGAGCTTGACTAACCTGGCTAACCAACTAGGCCAACTAGCATGCTACAGCTGATAGACAGCAACTGGTGCTCTATCAAAACGTTCTGCAAGTAGTAGACAAAAACAGACAGTAATAGTTTGGGTCACAGGGCGCACCGATTCGAGGACGTCGCATAAAGAACCGTACATCCTGCGCCAAACAGTTAGGGACGAATACACGTACCGCTCATGCACATCCCTACTGCTAACTATTGATAAATTACTAATTGTTTCACTACTTCTTTATAGGAAAAATGTCAACCATTCTGTGGTTCCAGCGGCTCCAATGTGAAGATTTGCTTTTCTCTGTTTAACAGTTTTAAACTTAACTCTGTGTGTTACTTATGTCAGTACATCTCACAACAATATAATTTTTTATCATTTTCTTTTAAAGATAAACAAAGAAAGCAGCTGAGAGGCCAGACCATGGTGAGAGGCTTAGAGTAGTACGTTAGCCATGGGGGAGACTGGATATTGACTCGACAAGCCTTTTCTTCACTGCATTGTGTGTCTTTTCTACTTTTCCACACTCTTCTTTCCCTTATCTTCCTCATCGCTACATATTTTAAAATTACCTCTTCTTCTGTCATTCATCCATCACCAAACCTCCCTTGGCGTTCAACCTTCCATTGAGGAAGGCCCATTCCTCACAGGCCTCCCTCATCAAAAACAGAACAAATGCCCCTTGCGTCCATTTACAGGCTAACAGAGGACTAATGTAACAATTAATTTACCCAAATAACAAAAATTAATATTTCAAGATTTTATTCAATTTTCTCTTAAAACCAAGCATATGTAACAAAGTATGCAATGCAGGGAATTATTCTGCAACAAAAAATATATTTGTCAATTGAAAATACTATATTTTAAAGGAAACCTTAATATATTACCCCATTTGTAGGTTATTTCTTTTGTTACCATTTTAATTCTTCTTAATTATCCACCCTATTTTAGAGTTTACTCACAAACTACTTTAATCTGCTCACCTTGATTTTACCTTCTGTTCTTATTTCCCCACACACGAACACACACCTACACCTCTGGTCTCTGCACACACACACACCGGCCTGTCCTTTCTGTTTCTCTCTCCGTACTGTCGACTTTCTTCGTCGATTCCGTTTTCACAGCAGCAGGTGAGCAGGAGGAGGCTTGTTGTTAATGACATTGCCTATTAAAACGATCAAACCAATGTGGTAGCGAATGACATCGGCACCAACAGGTGCACTTACAAGCTTTTACAAAGCAATTGTATAAATAGGCCTAAATTGACAGGCGACTCTGTGTGTTTCTCTGCAGAGTATGTGTAACTTTCAGTAGACAACACGGGAGAGGTAGAGTGAGGGGAGATTGTCCATGCCCTTGACCGTGTGCAGCCATACTTGCGATGCGTTGACGCACGATATGCAAGTCAAAGTATTTCGGTAATCGATGACATCGATTGAAAAAACTTCAACTTTTATCGCTGCGAGCCTTAACAGACACTACAGTCACTAACACTCACACACAAACACATACCTTCACACACAAAAATCCATACAAGCTTACTTGATTTTGCGTGCACCAATTTATGAACACACACACACACCCATAAAAACGCATCTTCTCTCCTCTTGCTTACATACACTCAAAGGAATCGTCGAAGGCCCTGTCCTCACCTTTGAAGAGCTTTCTAATGCACTTTCACTAGTACGAGCCTCTCCCTGCCTCCCCTTTTTCCACTCGTCTCCACCAAAACTCCACTCTCAAACACTCTCTGTATACCTTTCATTAGAACAGCTCGTATTACATTATTGAATGGCTGCCCTTGTCAGTGATTCTTGTTGGTAAAAGTCAAATGCTGCTGAACAGAAAATATACTGAACTTTCTTTCCTAATTAACAGGCTCCTGAGGGTCCTATATTGTTTTGTACTGAATGATAGATTAATTGATTAATAAAAAAAAAATAGCAGTGCACCAAAGAAGAACAACACGTTTCTCTGGGTCCAAACTACTTTGTAAATAAAATAGCAGAAAAACATCCATAACAGGATGTCGAAGCAACAGAGAACCTCACTGATGGCCACCTGGGTAGAACTGAGTCTACCCAGCGGTCATGCCTACTGAGGAGTGATCTGTTTACCAGAAGCAATACGCTTCTTTTTACCTGCAGTAGTGGCATATGAATGTGTTTCCTATTCTCAGCACAGTCTTCAGTTTTGACAGAAACAATACCAAACAGGATTTTCACTCTGTATATAATTTTTGCTTTTTTGCTGCTCTCTTTCTATACTGAAATGTTTGTGACTCTTTTTGTTTTAATTGTGAAGTGGTGATACACAATACGCTTATTACTCCAGTTCAGTTAATCTCGAAGAGGTCAAATCAAGTCATTCTGTTTTTAGGCTTTTATGAGCAGGTTTATTAGAAGGATTTTAACAGGTGTAACTATGAGCATCTCCGCAGCACTGAAAGGAAGAACAAATACAGTTGTGAAATGTCTGGCAGGGTCAGTGTATGGTCAATTCAAGTTGTGAACAGCAAACAAATTACTTTAAGATCACACCACACACACATCTGCTGATTAATGCAAACCCAACAGTTCTTGCTGCTGCTTTAAATTAAAAGCCTTTCGCCTGCAAGCCACTGGAGGACTGCTTTGTAACTTCGTAAATACTGATGGTTAAACAGCTCCAGGAAGTGCAGCCTCAGTCACCAAGGTTAGAAACTGTGCTAACTCATCATCATCAATATATGGACATTAATCAGTGTTTTTCTCAGTGGGTTAGATTATTGCAAGGGAGTTAAAGTAAAAGAAGATAATAAAATGCAGATATGGTGAGATGAAACCTCCAACTCATCAAGAAATCAAGCTACTACTTTTACCATGCTGTCATATGGAAAACCCTGGTCACAATATGGCATGGCACAGATGCCAAACAATTAATTGTTGATTAATTAAAAGTTGATTAATCCATAATTCAATTAAATAAATAAAAATAATCTTCAACAATTTAGATAATTTATTAATTGTTACAGTTGGAAAATATTCTATGTTTACAGTTTCTCAAATGTGAACATTTGCTGCTTTTCTATATTTTATTTTATTTTTACTTGAATATCTTTGGGTTTTGGACAAAAGATTTTGATGATGACACCTTGGGCTCTCAGAACTTGTGATGGGCATTTCATACACTAAATTAATAATTGAATAAAAAAATAATAAACAATGGTAATGATCATTAGTTGCAGTTCAAATCCCAATCTCATGACAATGTAGCTCTTGAGAGGTGCACATTGTAAACTATTCCACAAATAAACTCCTGACACTTCCAGGCAGTTCCAATTTTAAATCTGGTTTTACATTCTGTGCAATCAAAACACGTGTTCTGAACTCCTTAAAATCACACTCAAAGGGTTTTCAAGAGAACAGTCTGTGCCCTGTTTACTCATTATTACATCCACAAAAAAACTGTGTTTAAGCTGAAAATAACCCAGTCCGACCCTCACCACTGATTTCATTTTAAAAACCACAATCAGGCAGAGGAAGAACTGTCCCACGAAATATAACTCTGTGGCTCTCTAAAGCTGGGCTCACACTACAGGAGTTTTATAATCCTAACCGATTTTTAAACTGGGTTGCATCACACACTTAAGGAGAATCTTCACAGATATTCTTCTTTCTAATCTCAAATATGCTCACACTACAATATTTGAAAATAATGGGGCATCACACACTGCAGGACATTATTAAGATTATCGGGTCAGAGGGTGCAATGCCTCACATTGCGTGATCTCACATGATCCCATGGGGAAGCAGACGTAAACAAAAAATGGAGACGGATGTGCTGCAACAATTTGTAATGATTTGCATTGAGAAGAAACAAAAGCAGAAGCACGAGTCTGTGTGAGGAAATGGTTGGGGTGACGCGATCAGCTCGGGTTGTCAAGTCTTCAAGATCAGTTTTAGTATATGTCAACAGTAGTTAGTATGCTAGCTAACATTAGCCTCAAGGGCTGGAATGTTTACCGTTGCTTGGCAGCACTGTCAGCTTCACCGTCTCTTTGTAGACTTGTCTCTCTCATTGGCTATTGTGGTCTGACATAATCTTCCTGATTTTAAATCTTAAATTATTGGGGCAGCCCCGATCTGTCTGCAAGCAGATTGGGGGAGGGGGGCTTCAGATTGGATCTGTACATCACATTACCAGATAATCGGTCCCGACCACGGTCCCAGACCAATTGTTAGGAGCAGTGAATCGGGCCTGTAGTGTGAGCCCAGGTTAAGTACAATTCAGCAGGCTTAGTAGCAATTGCAACCACCCCAGTGTACTTGTCAAGGGCTGGAACCTGAAACTAAACAAATGCATCACCGGTGAATACTTGGATCAGGCACCTGTTGAAGGCCAAACAAAACACACTGCATCTTGTAAAAAAACTTAAGACAAAACCATATTGAACCATGTCATTTTCATTTCAGTAAGAGAGTGCATAACAATCGATGTTCTACCTAAACTACTGCTTTAACCTTCACACTAACATGGCTTACACCTTGTCTGCTAAATCATTTAGATAGCCTCATTCAGCACACATCTTCTCCCCAGCCACTATGCCTCCCGGTCACTGGTGTAAATGAGAGTTTGATGTAAACAAACTTCCCAGGTATACTGGGTAAAATATGGTAAGTTAGGCCCAGGGTAGCTCGACAAAATACAGAGGCAGCACCGTGCCCTGTGGGTGTGTGTTAGACTCCCTTCCAACCAAAAATGAAAATATATAAATGAAGGGAAAAAGAAATATACAGTAATTAGAGTGTATTGAAATGCACAGTGGTGCACTGGGATGGGTTTGGGCACAGAAGACCAAGAGCAGAGGTAGTTAGACTGTTTTTTCAGTGGGAGAGATAGAGAGATATTCAGGCACAATTGAGTGCATAACACCTTGAGCTACTTTGAAGACTACACTTTAAGCATGTTTCACAGCTGAATTAAGGCTGATAAATGCACAGCACAGAGCAGGGAATGGGGGATTAGATGCATTATATCAAGTCTTCTTGCAAAGCAATTCATAAAATTATGGTACCATCTTCTCGCAGAAATGGTTTGAGGGAAACAACCTAATGAATGTGAAATTACACAGCAATGGTCCTCAAAAGAGCAACTAGCAGAACTTTATCCCACATTAATTGTGTGCCCAGATTTATAAGTATACATGTGAACACACATACATAGCCAAACACATTTTCACACTGCATATTCAAGAAACGTTTACATACAAGCATGATTATGAATTCCCTTCATCTCTACATGCACACAAACAGGCACATGCTTGAAATAACAAGTAGACTATAGCCCAACTGATACTGGAGTTCGCACAACGATATACAGTCTGAAGACAGAGCGCAATTAAGTCAGAATCAGGTACAACAGTATGTACTTTGTAAGGGCAGCTGCAGTACGTACTAAAAGTAAAGAGAAAAAAATGCGATTTGGAACACAGGGTATCACTTGCCGCTGGCCTGCTGCTGCAACCCGGTATCACGCTAAAACATGTAATACACATGCCGGTCCACTGTGGCAGTGTCACATTTTCAACACGTTCTCATTCAAGTTAGCAATAATAAGTATGCAACGTCTGGTTAGACTTTCAAAATAAAGCTTGCCGAGAAACATTTCAGCGGAGAGACGCAGTTTGGTCAGGTTTAGGAAAAGATCATGGTTTGGGTTATGTGACACAAAAAGGCCGGTGGATATTTTTCCATCTACCAGTCCCGTTGGTTGGTGAGTCAAAAAGTTAATTTGGGACACGTTTCGGAGTATGACGTGTTGCGCTCTGTCTCTTTGGGCCAATAGTAATTTTTTAACATAAACATATAACATAAACAATCTTGCTAGATTTTTTCATGTTTTGTTTTCCAAACTGTGATGCATACGGAGCGGGACAATGTAAAAATCAACTTGTCTCTGGTTTACAAACTATGCAAAAGTGACACCGTTTCTAAATTACCTCATACCTAGTTTGGCATTTCTGTAGTGCAATGTATTATTACTTATCGGCCAACACACCAAGGCGAAATATCTGCCATAAGCTGATATCGGCCAATTTATCAGCCTGGCCGATTTATGTCTGTGTAAAGAGTAGGTCCACTCTCCTCAATTGTGGGCCTTTTTTCCCTCCATCCATCAGTAGGGACCAACGCTGTGAATGTAACGCTCCTTAGGGAAGGGCCTCCACCGGTGGGGACAAAAGCAGGGCAAAATCCCCCCTGGGGAATCCACACACACACACACACACACACACACACAGTATAGCATAAACCACACACAGCAAAACCAGTGCACAAGTGTGTACTTCACACAGACACACACTGCAGGCAACATGGCAATCATACAAAATTGGATAAAATTGTTTATCTTTGTTTACATCTATTTATCTCTGCAGTGCTACACCATTCTTACATGAATAATCTGTCATTTTCTGTCACTATCCCTCTTCTATTGCTGCTATCGATCAGGCAACTGAGTCTACAGACAGCTGTCCTGGGTATGAGCTATATCCTGTCATCATAATGTAGGAGATGAATGGGCAGAGAGCTTACATACTCTAGAAAAGCAGTAACCGACGTGACACTAAACCTTATACCAGGGCCTACTGTTGTCATTTTGTATCATCGTGTTGTGTTTTTTTTCCCTTTAGCCATCAATTCCATGTCACGCTCCCATACACTCAATGAGCGTAGACTGCAACACAAGTACCATGTCGATGGCTCCAGTAGGGCTGTCATAGGACAGATCGACCTCAAAATCGAAGACACGTGCATCTCTCTGAGGTGCACACTAGCACTCGCTTCAAGGTCTACCGCATATATTGAGCAACACCATAGAAAACCACACATGTGTACAGTACATGCTGAAATACACGCAAAGACACACACATGCGCACACAGTTCAATTCAATTCAATTCAATCCAATTGTATTTATATAGCCCAATATCACAAATCACATTTTCCTCAAAGGGCTTTACAATCTGTACAACATACAACACCCTGGGATGTAAAATATAAGGGAAGATGATGGGTCCAGACCGACACCCGAGCAGCTCCAGGTGGAGCCCAAGTCTCCCGGCAGTCTAGGCCTATAGCAGCATAACTAACGGATGTTTCAGGACTCACCTGAGCCAGCCCTAACTATAAGC
This sequence comes from Coreoperca whiteheadi, assembly GCA_011952105.1. NCBI lineage: Eukaryota > Metazoa > Chordata > Actinopteri > Centrarchiformes > Sinipercidae > Coreoperca > Coreoperca whiteheadi. Next base: position 16,503,552 of record CM022479.1, on the reverse strand, counting down.
TTTATCAAAGAGAAAAGTCTTTAGCCTATTTTTAAATATGGAGATGGTGTCTGCCTCCCGAACCCAAACTGGGATCTGATTCCACAGGAGAGGAGCTTGATAGCTGAAGGCTCTGGCTCCCATTCTACTTTTGGAGACTCTAGGAACCACAAGTAACCCTGTATTCTGAGAGTGCAGTGTTCTGGTGGGGTAATAAGGTCCTATGAGCTCTGTAAGATACGATGGTGCCTGACCATTAAGAGCTTTGTAGGTGAGGAGGAGGATTTTAAATTCTATTCTGGATTTCACAGGGAGCCAGTGCAGAGAAGCTAATATTGGAGCAATATGATCTATTTTCCTAGTTCCTGTCAGTACACGTGTCAGTACGCAGCGTTCTGGATCAACTGGAGAGTCTTAATGGACTTTTTTGGGCTACCAGATAATAAGGAACTGCAGTAATCCAGCCTTGAAGTAACAAATGCATGGAGTAATTTTTTCTGCATCATTTCGAGACAGGAAGTGCCTGATTTTTGCAATGTTACATAGGTGAAAAAAGTCAGTCCTTGACAGACACATATATGTTTGGATCATTTTCTGGGGCTGATAAAGCATGTTCTTTACCTTGACAGAGAGAGGACGTGTAATCACACCACACTGTGTAATCCTGTGCCAAAAGAATCCCTTATAGATCACTATTCGTTGATTAGAATCCCTTCTTTATTATCAGAAGCCAACTCCCAAAGTGACGGCTTATATTGGATTCCTAATAAAGTCTCAGAGGAGTACAGTCCATAATATGCACTGGGTTTGGCGAGTGTATATTACAGACCATTTCTCTTGATTGTTATTTTACCGGCATCCAATTAGAAAGAAATTAGGACAGTGCTATGGGTGGCTTATCAGATAGCAACACTGTAAAGTCAACCATGGAGAAGTTCCTAATGATAGTGCAGTAGGGAAATTTTCTATTGCCCATATTTCATTTTACACACATAATGCGATATCTACAGCAATGTTGTGTAGGTGGAAGTTTAAGTGTGTAATTTCTCAAGCATAGCCAATTACGTGTAAAGCCACCATGCAGGACACATTTCACTGATGAAACTGCCACTGTTTTTAGCCTTTTATTAGAAATTGTTAGGATGTGAAATTACAGTTGTATGAACAATTAATTGTATTTGAAAATGTTTGCATTTGTTGGTGTGTATTTGTGTGTGTGTTCCCACTGCGCACACACACATATTCCATATACTGTATGGTATAAGAAAAATAAATCTGATTTGAGAAATGAGTTATTGAAATCTTTATCTTGTATTTTCTCAAACACATAAGTGAAAATGAAGATAATTTTACGCCTACATATATGTAGAGAATTGCACAGAAACACACACACACACACACACACACACACACACACGAAAGACTATGAATGTGGAGACTCAGAGCTGTTTTGTAACAGTTAATTTTATTTTGACTGATTTGATTCCCTCGCTTCTTTCGTAACTACTTATTCCAGCCCATGTGGTTTTAAAAAGATAGAAAGCTGCCAGTGGAGTCGATCACAAGCAGTACTAATTGCTGATTGTATATTCCGTCCTTTTACCACCCACCCTCTGTTTTATGAGAACAGCGTTCCATAAGAACACATGAGTTTATTCTCAGGCGCGTTAAGCTCTGAGACCAGCACTCTCATTTAATGTAGTTTATTCATGCCAGTACACTGGCTCCAAAGCAGGAAATTAACATCTTTTAATTTCCCATATTAAATTTCACACGTTCAACCTTGAAGTTAATTAAAAACATTAGACACAATTGAGCTATCCCACTTGCTGTTACCTACCTGACACATGCGCAAACCCACACACTCATAGATCTGACACAGGGGACCAACTGGCAGCATGCTGTTGCTTTAGACAGGTAATAATTTCAACCAGGGGCATCATCTAAGATATAGATTTAAGGGGCTAAGCCTCTACTAGGAAGGTCTGAGTGCTGCTCTCCCAGGAGAAATGTTTCCACAGCCATAATATGGCTGTTGCCCATGAGTTTTAAAAGTGGCAATAGACGTAAAATCAATAAATAATTTGGCTTTGTTGTTGCAAGGACTGTTGGTATGAATTGCTTATAAGTGAGCATATACGGTGATTCAGTCAGCTTTTCATATAGGATATTTAATAATTTTGATATTAAGAGTTTGACTGACAAGCATCTAGATGATTACAACTCACAGATGACAGTAAAGCAACTTACTCTGCATTTATATTATGGTTTGACTTCTAGCGCCAATCTCATCTGCAGCCATGTCCAAGAAACCCTGGGAATTCACTTTAATGTTTAAAGATCATTTTAAGATTTTTGTTTATGTTTGACACTATTTGTATACAAAATCTGAAACTATCAGCATTTGAGATATAGACCTATATGAGAATTTTATATACATTGGTAATACATGCAAAACAATAAGCATTGATGCTTGCTGTTTAAACACTAATTCGAAATTTAGAACCTATTATTTTCTGTTGAACTAGCCATACAAAACAAAAACTATTCTTAGTTTTTCACAAGATCATCTGAATTTAATACAAACAAGACATAGAGTTTTACTGTTTTAAGTTTATGAGATATTATCAAATGAGATACTGTGACTATAATTTCATTGATCCAAAACCTGGATAAAAGTCAACATTTCTATCATCAAATACTGCATTTTTATAGTATCATGATATTTCTGTCAATCAGGTTTATATTAATACCGGCTTCTTCTTTATATTATAAAGTGACTTTTCCTCCCATCCCTCGACTTGACACAATGACCATAACTGGTACATTACGTAAAGTAATTACCACACTCTGCAGGGGTTAACACATTAGTGTGTAGCCATTGAGCTTCCTTTAAATTTGAGTCTCTATTTTATGGTATTAACCTGCGGACCTCTGTATGCTGTGGTTAATGTGCAGCCTCTAGCATGTAATGTGGTGCGTGTGTGTGTGTGTGTGTGTGTGTGTGTGTGTGTGTGTGTTTCAGACCTACTAACAAAGTGTTCATAGATGGGTCTGCTAGCTGAGGTCTGCTGGAGATAAGCCATTAATAGGCCTTTTACTGGAGGTCAGTGAGGTTCTCCACACACACACACACACACACACACACACACACACACACACACACACACACACACACACACACACACTGTCATAGTGACAGCTAGTCTCCCTTGTGTTCCCTGTGGTTCCCTCCACTTGCGTTTGTGAGTTCCCTGTTAGTATATTTGTGTGTGTGTGCGTGTGTGTGTGTGTGTGTGTGCGCGCGCGCGCGCGCCTGTCTGGGCGTGGCGCACCTCCAATCAGCTGATTCTCTAGCTTCTCCTTCTACACACCTGAGGCACATCTACAATCAAGGCTCTGCGGTATATATACTCTTCACTGCAGTCTTGGCCAGATCGTCAGTTAACCTTTGCGGTAGCCACGCAGCCAAACTAAGCTCTAGTCAAGTGATTCCTGTTTTGTGTGAAAGTCTGAGTAACTTTGTGATGTTTCCTGTGCCCAGGCCTGCCTCTTTGCCACGGACTACTGCCTGCCTATTCTGCTTGTTCTGCCACATCGGACAATGCTGAGACTCCTCGTGTTCATCGTCATTGCTGCATCTCTGCTCATCTCCTGTCAAGCTTCGCACCCGATCATCGGAACCATCCCCTTTTCCCTACCTGTGAACTAATAAACTGTGTTCAGCCCATACTCCTCTCCTGCATTTGGGTTCAGTCTACATTGTGAATTGTAACACACACGGGCATGCATACATATACATCATACATCATGCATGTAGAAATCCATGAGACACACGTGCACGCGTCCTGACTCAACTTAAATCACAACCACACACACCCATGCACACAAACAGCCGACACAGCACAGATCTAAACTCCTTATCATTCTTTATTAGCAGCCACATAAAACATGTCATGCCAAGTAATGAGGCATCACAGCAAAAATGACACAAGTTCTTAGTCCCCAAAACAATAATATAGAGAGATGCTATCGTGAGTTTGTTAAATTCTATGCCCGTCCTAAAGTTTTTAGCCAACAAATATTCATTAGATTACTTTGACTAATCAATTTCTTGATTTAATTGAAAAAATTGCTTCTACAGTATTATTGTCATTATTACTGTAAAAACTAGAGGTTATTAAAGACCAGAGCATATTAGTGAATATTGCTGTGAGAATAGAGATGTGACTATCATTTTCCACAAATGACTAATAGCTCATTCCCCATAAAAAGACCATAAAAAAGATTAACAGGCTAAAAATGTCTTCATCAACTTACGACAGATTAGTTGCCTAATCGACTAAGACAGAGCAGCTGTATTAAATTCAAAGCTTCAAAGAGTACAGGTATGTAAAAAGACAAGGAAAGAGGATGTACTGTATTCACCATCTTTGGCTTTTAGCATTGCTTTTATTTGACTGTGACTCAGTGTCATTTGCATAAAGACCTGTGCTCTCTAGAGCTCCAGTAATGTGGCTTCGGCTCATTCCATAAAGACTGCACTCCTGGAAGTCACAGAGGGACTCTGCTGAGCTGAGCTCAGAGCTACTTCATCCTCCTCCCTAGTATTCTTTCCACACTGCAGGCTGTTAACCAACAGGATATGCTCCCGTTTCCTGCGACAAGGATATCTCAGAGTCTTCATGCTTAAGGTTTACCTCCTGTTGAGAGGGCTGTTGCTTGCAGCTGACACAGAGAGGGTGTCTTTCCACAGCACAGGACCTCTTCATTGGTGTCCCTCTAGGCTCAGCCCTGTTCCTATTTTTTTGCCCTTTTTCATGCAAAAACATTTCAGATCTGTCATCACCTCTCATGGTTTATGCTCTGTTGCAATTTTGATCACAGTCAACAGTTCCTTTCTTTCACCTGCTCTGACATGCAGGTTAAGGCGAACATCTCTTTTTCTCTGGATGACGTCCACATGTGGATTTACGCCAGCTGGTTCACCCTCAGGCTTTGGTAAACTTTACTGTTGTTCCTTCATGGCACATACTTCCTGTGCTAAGACTTCTTTATTATCATTCCTTTCCTCCCCTTCCCTCTCTGCCAAAACCTATAACAAGACTCCAGACAGCTCGCTGCCTTATAAGACAAACATCACAGCCAAAGTGCTATCCTGTCAATTTACTCTGTACAGCATTTATCGATTTCTCACAAAAGCACACAGTTCCTTGTCCAAGCTCTCGCCATCTCCTTACTAGACTACTACAGTTCCCTGCTGGCAGGTCTCCCAGCATGCTCTTTGCTCTCTACCCTGCAAATCAGAATTTTGTAATTCCAAGTGTTGTAAATGTTTAAAAGTTTAAACACTGTTATGAGCAAGCCAGGAAGCAGGGAACGAGAAAGAAAGCAAGGCTAGATTCAAAGCAAACAAGCAAAACAAAAAGAAAGAGCGAGAGACGGAAAGAAGATAGCATCAACAGGAAGGCATAGCACAAATCTGTGAATAATAAATGAAACAGATCACATAAATCAGAAGCAAATTACATTGTCAGAACATAATCAACACCAGCAAACAAGGCACAATGAAGGCAAAAGGGGGGAGATATGCAGTGTTTGTGTCAGCGTGTGGGTGTGCGGGTAGGTGGAGTGTGTGAATTTAGGAAGTATCCAGGTGGCAAAGTAATAAAACTGATGAACCTGTTTTAATTGAAAAAGGCAGTGATGTTGATAGGTTTTCATTGCAGTGAGTCCCCGGGACCCACAGGTTGTCATTTGAGTGGGTCCCCGGAAAATTGACTGGGTCCCCAATAAAATGTGGGTTTTTTGACAAATTAGGGATGGGTATCATTAGGATTATATCGATACTACTAATCCTATCTATACTATACTATCAGTTCTTTTTCATTGCGAATATTTTGAAAAACACATATTTTAAAAGACAATAAATTCAGAAAAGGATTAGAATTTAATATTTTAAATATAACAAAATGTTTCTAGAGCAGCAACAGTAATGTTTACAGCAGCAAAGTCACTGTATACACTCCAAACTATTTCACTGAAAACAAATCTAAAATGTCAATAAAATAAATCATATTCCTGACATCAAAATACTGAGTGAGGTTTATAAAGAATGAAGGACATTAGTCAGTATCAGTCCTTCCTCCTGTCCTCTGTTCTCCTCCCTCTGCTGCTGATTCAGCTGCAGGTGAGTTAGGCCTACCTGGTAGAGGGAGGAGGGGCTGGTTTGTCTCAGCCAGCAGCTAGTTTACATGAATTTGCCAAATTTTAAGATACGCGGCAAACTAGGATAAATATTTAGATTACATACAGACAGCTGTCATTGTAGCTTGTAACAATTTGCCATTAGCCGAGCTAGCGTGCTGTGTTTGTGTAAACATAGCGCCGGTGGATCAGACGGCGGACAGATCAGATTAAATTAATATATCACTTTCTTTATGTTCACATGTTTATGCTTGTTGAACAGGTGTATTGATAAAGTATCACTTTTTACTCGTGGAGGTTTTATTGCACTTACAGTAATGAGCGTAGTTTTCATCAACTCGAGTAGCCTAATCTCCGCAGCCTGTCAGTGTGTGTGTGCGTGCGTGCTTGTGTGTGTGCGTGTGTGTGTGTGTGTGTGCTCAGCCCTCACACAGACAGCAGGTGAGAGGCTGCAGCCTGATTATAAATTACACCGAGTTTTTTGACAGCAGGGTTTCTTTAGTTTATTTATTTGATTTCAACATGTATTTGTTGTTCACAATGTGACATTGTCAGGCAATAAAGAGGGTTCGTCCCCTGGACGCATCGATAGTGAGTTTACTGCGTCCTTTGGGGTTTTAATGCGTCAGAGACGCAGGACACGTACCTACAGTTATATTTACATTTAGTCATTTAGCAGACGCTTTTATCCAAAGCGACTTACATTTGAGGAAGACAATGGAAACAATTGTTTGGCCTTGCTAAGCTAAGGCTAGGTGAGCATCACAGCCATGTGGAAAAGACAAAGGAATCTTATCCTGTTGTAAAGAGAAATGTCTGTTTGTGCACACTGAGGTGTGAACTGAAACTCAGACCTGACCTGGAACCTCAACTTTACAGGCTGTGAGTGGCTGTGATGCGCAGGACTACAAACGGAAACCCCGGCGTACAACAATGATGTCACAGAGGTTATAAAGGATGGAAACACCCAGTCAGCCATGTTCTTTCCACGGCAACGGTTGTTGCAACAGGAGGACACCTCAACTCTGTCTCCAGTTAACTCCACGTTACCTCGAGACAATGCTTCACATAACTTTAATTTCCCTAGGAAGGACAGATCCGGCTCGCTGGTTCGAGTTAACAGACTGTCAGTGTTTTGCGGAAACACTCTTGGATCCCCCGGCCGTTCATCCTGAACGCCTTGCTTGCAGAAGAAGCCAGCCACTCATCACGAGCTTTGCTGCTTAAAGAAGAGCCAAGGACCCAAAGCCGCCAGAGAGCCAGAGAGCTAAAGCCCGCCCACCTTCTTCCGACGTCAACAGCGTATCCCTCGTCCTCGCCCGCCGACGGAAAAGCTGAAATCACGGAGCCGCTGAGCCACAATACTCAAGTGCCCTGTGGTTGAGTCCCTGCTCGGTGGAGTCACGTGCAGGTAGAGTCGATGCTCTTTATTCTCTTCGGTCTTCACTCGATAAGGGCTGCCACGGTGATTATACACACTTTAAGACCCGTCTGATTTAAGTGATTTCAGCAGGACACGCCTCTGGTGACCCGAAAACAAACCACCTAGCAACCTCTCTGTAAAGTTATCGATGTGAGTGTGACGAGAGGGGTGATGTCACAGCCATTCTCCAGGACTCGACTGCATGATATTAAACTATGGCTCAAATTCATGCATGAATGATACATGATGATGCTGTTTGTGCATAAAATCTGTACGGTTATAAAGTGTCATGCAAGTAGGTGTGATACTTCATTCTTTGTTGAGCCAGAAAGCACTGAGGGAGAGAAATGAGTGGGAGAGAGAGGACACGGAAGTATACAGAGAAAATGAACACGGATCCATGCAGAAGGGAGGAGATCTTGAGAGAACGACCCAGAAAGTAAACAGAAAAAAATATTTGTTTTTTAAAAACATGGTTGATGTTGCTTGTATCAAAAAGAAATGCTCTTTCTTCTTTAACAAACAAAGAAATGCATTAGGAAAGATTTTGTGGCGTTTAAGTGTCAAAAATATTTGCTCTGTCAAGAAGTCACAGTTCATTTTGTTGATGAAAATTATAACTTTTTTTTTGTTTAAAAAATCCTAAATTATATTTTTTGTGTCAAAATTAAACGTTCTTTCTATTTTTACATATTCAAAGTTAAATCAAATCAATCATAAAAGAAATAAATCACAAAGTAAATAAACAGCTGAGTCTTGAATGGAGAGTTATCTGTTTTTGGAGGAAGGAGAGCGCAGAGTCTGTCTGGCCAGAGCAACCCCACTCTTCCTGTTGTAAGACCAAGTCTCTGAAGAACATCTTGTGACTCCGTCCAAAGCCCCTAAAATGTTCTTCTAGTCTTAAGTCTTTGGTGTAACAGTGAGAACAAAAGAACTTCAGTTCAAAAGTGTGATTCTCTCTCACTTGGGCAAATGGTTAATCCTTTTCGTGCTCAATTCCACTGTCAGTGGCAAAGTCCTTGAAGTCCCTTTTAGTTGATGGTTAATGGTTCACGTTCTCCTTCATCAAGATGCGGTCTGATGAAGAGGCACAAGGAAATAACCACGATCTTCCCTCTGTCACTCCGTTTTATATTACTCTCTATATGACACACTAAAACTCTCTCTCAGCTCTCAGCCATATTACATGCAACTGATATATTTCCAGAATACACAAACTGTCGAAAACTGCTTCAATCTTGACACATTTAAGTGACATTTCACTTCACATGGCACCCACAGTCAGCTGTTCAATCTTTCCAAATGTAATGACCTCAGTCCTGGTGACTACATTCATTTTGTTATCAAAACATTCTCACTTACATTTCTTAGGATTAATGTTGGTTATATGATTAATGGTAATAGTGCAGCATACCATTTTAACATGATCTCATGTGTTACACAATTCACATCTGGATTATAGAAGTAATATGCAAAGCAGGGGTACAATGATTATTAAATTCAATTCACTTTATATAGCCAAGTCATAACAAAAGCTATGTCATTGAACTTTTCCGACAGAGCAGGTCTAGACCGTGCTCTTTATAATATTATTTTAAACTCAACTCATTTGACACTACCCATTTATGCATTATTAAAAATGATAATTAATAAAAAACAAAAAACATTGCTTTAGTAATGGGCCGATGAGAGAATGGATAAGATAAAGATACAATCCTATTAAATCCCTACACTATAAGCCTTGTTTAACCAATGCTATTTTGTGATTATTATTTTTTATGGCACACGGTACGATCACTCACAAAATGTAAAGGATTACTTCAGGACATTGGGTTTAATTTATCAGTGTCACTTATTTTCTTGCTAATTTCTGAGTCTAATGTGAAAAACTGTGTTTTTTAATAAATATTGTCATAATAATTGTATAAAAGTATTTACATTGATTTACAATTAAAAAGTATTTAATTTACATTTAGTCATTTAGCAGACGCTTTTATCCAAAGCGACTTACATATGAGAACATTCACAAACCGAAGGCGCAGCTTCGGGAGCATTTTGGGGTTCAGTATCTTGCTCAAGGATGCTTTGACGCACGGCTGGGGGATCGAACCGCTGACCTTCCGATTGGCAGGCAACCGTTCTGCCACCAAGCCACATACATTTTCCAGCCAGCTCCACAAAAGATATATAATACGTGCACATACGTGTTCAATATAACCATTTTCTTGTTACGTTGATTACAACAAATCTTACAAAATCTATTTGCTAATGTATTTAAAAAGTCATTTTTAGGAGACAGGGTTTCTATGCATGCCTGTATGTATGTATACTGTGTGCATATGTACCTAAACATGTGTGTAAGTCATCACTGGTAAGTTGTGGCTACCTTCTGTAGCCTGCAGGCGACCAGCTGACATCTGTTCCTGTGTGATTCATCATGTTGTATGCCACTGGCCTGCACTGGCCCATCACAGTGCAGCAACAAGGCCGATGTGACGCTAACTAAAACATTTGTTAGATAAAGAGTGATGAATAATAGAGAAACAAAACAGTAAGTGCTGTCATGCACTGACACATCCGCATACAAGCATAGGCACTCTCGGACACAAACTCTCATGCTGCGACAGTACTCGTGTGAAAACATAGACATCAAGTGTAAACTCATACATAAAACATGCGTGTGTTGGATCTCAAAAGGTGGTCCACCTGAGAACGACGATGAATTGATACATTAAGTTTCCCTCCACCATCTCTGGGTGTCATATACACACACACACTGTGCGCTGACATTTCGATGAAGCAATAAAGCCTTGTTCCTCCAGCTGGCTTCTGCAAACTCAGTGGGGAGGAGAGGTGTCTCATATCAGATGTTAAGACTGATCATATGTACAGCACACACACGCGCACACACACACACAGGCATGAGCATGAGCGCCACACACGCAGCAAGTACATACAGTAGGTGCAAGCGCTAAGCAGAAACACATGTAAAATCACACACTTCTACACAGATAGCCAGCTTATGCTGGATATCAGCCAGTGTTGTCAACTCACATCTCCTTGAGCTCTCCTACTGTTTTGTAAAAGCATTTGGAGAGGAAGTGAATATTTTTAGAAAGTCAATGTGCTGCATGTTTGTGTTTTCTCTCCCTGGTGGATAAACTTGCTTTCACTTCAACTATACATATGAAGAATGCTCAAAGATGCGAGAATATGTGCATCTCTTAAGTGCACAAACAGACACACACACAGAGACAAACACACAAACACAGCAGGACCCAACGCAACCTCTCCATCAAGCCGCACTAGAGGGACATGTAGCTCTTTAGGCAAGGTCACTCATTCATCATCTAAATCTCTCCCTGAGTCACCCACTCACTCACTCACTCAATCACACACACACACACGCACACACGCACACACGAACAAAGCTGATTCCTAGTCTCCATGTTGTTATGTCCTGTTATCTTCATCAGCCCTAAGGAGCAGGGCAGCGTAGGGAAGCTGCTCTACTCGTTTATTCCCCGATATCCTCTTGAATGGGTCAACTTTTTTTAATACGTTTACCAGACCGACAGCTGTAGGTAAAGAGTTCGAGAGAAAACTGAGAACGCAAAGGAGCAGAGACTAACCCATGAGACGGATATTTTGCCCTGAGGACAGTAATATCAATTTAAAGCTCACCACAGCAGCTGTATTGTGTTGCAGCTCTTCTCTGGCGGAGCAATCTGTCACCTTTTCAGGTGTCACTTTATGCACTATACCATGAGTTCAGTTTATTGGGTGTGCTGCTTTTCAAGCTGCAGAAGACATTTGTGGTTCTACATTCAAACACACATAAAATACCAGACCTTGAACTACAGAAAGCTCTCAAAGTAACATACTATATGTTTCCAGGCCTTGAATTAAGTAATTAATTCTAATGGTGCAATAACAATGAGTGATAATTACATTGTATGAAGACAAAAAAGGTTACAATCAACATTTAGGAGTCAGCGTATTGAAACACAGTAGTGAGTTTATTTATGACTTTTCCACAAAATGCTGTCTGATTTTTTTAAATGTGAACAATGAATAATATTATTTGTTACTGTTATATTTTAATGATAAAATAAAGTCTATAAATCAGCTAAGGGTGATCAAAATTAATCTGGACAAGTTTCAACATTCACAAAAATGAATGACTCAGCCCATTCATTTTTAACTGCGCTGTTTCAGTGGGAGAAGACAGTGGGAATGAGATGCGAACCGTTCCAAAAGTAAACATTTCTCACTAAAATACGTGCTGGTTGGTGGATCAGATGCATGCCGAATTAAACACTGACTCATAATACTGTTAATTCACCACGATAGCGTGTGAATGTGTGTGTGTGTGTGTGTGTGTGTGTGTGTGAGATGGTATTTGAGGAGTTTTGTCGGCCGTTATCCCAGTTTGCTGTTGGAGAGATATATGCGCAGACGGTAAGAAAAAGGTTTTTTGAAAGCGGAGTTTATATTGTGTTTTTATTATTTCAACATAGATTTGTTGTTCACAATGTAACATTAACATCATCAGGAAAAAATACCAAATGTGCTCCTTTCGTGGCATCGTGCTGAAAACGTAGCACCGTTAGATCGAACAAGTTATAGCTAAACTCTGTGTAACATTCGTAGTTAACTAACACTATGCAGCAATATCCTGATGAACTTTAAAACACCTATGTATTAATACTTCCACTGTACAGTGTTGTTAGCTGTATGTACTTATCACATAAGGTTAATCGTTAGCTAATGTTAGCTATCAGGTTAGCTGTTAATGTTTATTGTTTATGTTAACACAGCTGTATCTGCAGCAGTGGAAGAAATCTCGTGCTACTGTTGATGTCCAGCGTGACGACGGAGAAACTGGGAAACATGAGTTTATTTGCTGTACCGCATAGTTTTAAATGAGGAAATCATTTAAGGGCACAACGGCCAGTTCAAAACAGGGCATGCCAAAGTGACAGTGTGGGTAGCTCATTTTAGAAAGGGCAATATATACTACAATTTCACCATTGTCATCATAATTGTATGTATTATGATTTCCTGCTAGGAAGGGAGAGGGATCCCTCCTCTGTTGCTCTTCCTGAGGTTTCTCTCATTTTCTTTCTCTGTTAAAAGGGTTTTTTTGGGTAGTTTTTCCTTAGTCGAATCGAGAGTCTAAAGACAGAGGGTGTCGTATGTTACAGATTGTAAAGCCCTTTGAGGCAAAATTGTGATTTGTGATATTGGGCTATATAAATAAAATTGTATTGAACTGAATTATGTTCACACTCCGGGGCATCTACGGCACTAGCCGTTTGGCCGTCATATAATTCCTGCCATGTGTTTCTGTGTCTTGACAGTTGTGAAGCCGAGATGAGTACTAAAAAAGAGCTCGGTAAGAGAATGGATTTAATTAATGTCTATAATTGAAAATTAATTACCATTCATTGGAGTGGTACGAGGGTCCCCTTTGTCTCCCCCTCTGTACCATGAAAGGAGAGAAAATTAGATGCTGAATAACAGGGATTTAGACATGTCCCCTCCATCGTAATGGCAGGATTTATTAAAGCACTCAGCCGTGTGTGTGTGTGTGTGTGTCTGACAAATTAACCAGTATTATATTCTATTCAGAGTCATTTGCTGTTAACTCCTACTATAAGTCCCTCAAACTATAGAGGAGGGTGATCTCAATTTTTATTGAGATTATTTATCCATGTTCATGTCATTATCATAATTAGCACAGGAACTAATGATTGCAACATTATTGATTGATATATTGATCATTTCTTAATCATTTTTGGTTATTTTGCCTTTACGTTTGATGGCAGCAACCAGAGAGCGCAGGAAATGTGAGAAGAGAAAGAAAGAGGATGACATGCAACAAAGTTCCCTGGCCAGATTTGAACCAGGGACATTGAGATTACATGGCAAATATCTTACTTTTGATTGATGATTGATTACTTTTTCAACCACTTGTTTAATTGTTTATTGTCAAATGTACAGTATGTATTTAAAATGTCATGACCCATCCCCATCACAAAATACAAGCGCTGAAAGTAAAAATAAAAGTCTTACAATAACTTATTTTGTCACAAACAGTCAAAAACCACAAAGCTTTTATCCATATTTTTGTTATCAATAAATCTGCAGATTATTTCATTCATGTCAATTCATCAGTTTGGTCCATACAATGTCATAAAATAGTGAAAATGCGCATCACAATTTCCCTGACATGTTAAAATGTCTTGTTTAATCAGATAAACAATCTAAAACTATTCATTTTCTGCCAACCGACTAATCGTTTCTATTTAAATCACATATGAAATATAACGTTGGGGATCAACGTTCATGTCCAATAATCCCTCTCCTGCAAATATTAATTTATATGACGTCACAAAATGGCAGAACATACATTCTGGGCTATCACTGAATATAGTAAGCACATGCATAGAAAATATTATATCTCGTATAACAGTCCAGTTGCTATCATTATCAAACGACAAGGTAACCCACCTTTTAGCCGTTAAAATTCAAAGCAGTTGATCAAGAAGGGACCCAAGAGAGCTGAGGTTATGATCCAATAAACTGATAATTATTTATAGAATCATTTGGTTTAAATATAGCCCAAGGGCATAAAGTATAACTATATTTGGTGAAATAAAAAATAAGTCCTCTCTTGATGTTAAAGCTTCATAAGACAGTGTTCTAAATTAAATACTGAACGATGATGATGACAATGCATACAATGTATACACCATTATCGCATTGTTTAACTCACATTTGTTTGGTGATCAGCGGAACAACAGCATGTGGTGATTTTTTTTTCTTGTTCATTTTTGATGCATTTTATTTCATTTGACAAGTTAATTCATAGAGCTGAATTAAATTTGATTTGAAATGAAATTGGGCCGCCTCTGTACTTTAATGAATTAGTAAAACACTTTGGCACTGATGTCCAAATACTGAATGTTAAATGACGTTCTCCATGGATTAGATAGATTTGTTTAATCGCTCTGAACATGTAAATAAGCTTTAACTGTTGACGTCTGTGGGTAAAAGCTCAGAGAGACATTTGATTTGCAAAATGAGGGGTGTATGCAGATTTTGCAGACTGACAGAAAAACCTCTTGCTGTAGCAATGACAGCCAGCTCTGTGAAGCCATTGTGAAGGGTTATGTTTCTTTCAACAGGGGAGAGGACTAGTGGGAGAACGATCAATGTAGATGATATAGTAGGATATGACAAACAAAGTATAATGAAATAATTAGATTAGCAGCGGTTGTGATGGAATGAAGAAAGGAGAAGGAGGAAAAATAAAAGCCAACTAGACAAGAGGCTTGAATGTGAGAGAGATCACAACCTGGTTAGTCAGTACTGTTTTCTAATTATTCACACTATTATTATCCCGTTTCTTTATACTTAAACTTATTATTCCACTTCTTTACGTTTTTTGCATCGCTGCTCTGCATTTTTTCAGCTACAGAAGCCATTCAACTATTAAAATGTTCAGCTCTTTAAGGACATTTATGCTTGTATTTTTCTTTATTCTAACTTTTATACTTAATACTAAAATATTAAGCTTTTTATGAAACAAATTTACAATGTAAGTATAAGGAGCAATTTTTAAATCTTCTTCAACCTTACTTATACTTTGAAATTCTACTACTTCAGCATAATTTATGCTAGAGACGCCATTTGAACATTAAACTGTTCACACGACTTTCAACTATTAAACTGTATTCAGTTTTTTGATATCTTTTACAGTTTTTGAATTATATCAGTTTAAGTTTGATGCTGTTTTCTGTCCTTTTCTGAGTTTCCAATGGTTGTGTATGGGTGAATGTTCAGAGCTAGAGTGGGTGACATCTTTTTCAGCTATTTCTAATATTTCAGCAATGTTTTGCAGCTGTCTTTCAGCTTTCAGCATTCACACGCATTTTTAGCTGAAAATGCAATTTTTCTAGTTTTAAAGTATGATTCAAGTGAAATGAGGGAGAAATATACTGTAAAGTGACAGAGCACCGACGGCCGTGGTGTTGTGCACTTAACAAATGCAAAGCTTCCACTCAAATGCTGGGGATGAGTGTAATTGGTAGTGGTATGTTGTTTCAGGTACCTGTAAGATGATAAAATACAATCCGCAAAGAGCAGTTTGAGTAATAAATCCATGAATTTGAAGGTTTATCAAACAGAGTATTATAGGTTGAGGTTAGCAGTTTAGTATTTCCTTTTATTTTGTACGTGTGTCTTATGTAGTTTTACTTCCTGTCTTTGCTTTTCCTGCCAGTTTTGATTGTTTGCCCTGCCCTGATTACTTTCACCTGTGTCTCGTTTTCTATGCTCACCTGAGTGCTTTGAAGTCTGTGTGCTTTTCTTTGTTCTGTGCCAGTTCGTCTTAGTCTTTGGTGTCAAGTGTTTCAGCTCTTTCCCCACTATTTTCTTGTGATTTTGGACTTTCTACCCCATTAATTGGACTTTCGATTGTTGCATGTTGTCTGTTAGATTTGGTTTGCTTGTGTCTGACTCCCTACTGGATTTACCTTTGCCTACCTCACCACTCTGTAAGTCTACTATGTTCCCCAATAAATCATTGAACTTCACGTGTTCTGCACCTTACAGTTTAAGATCAAATAAAGCCCTGACTACGACCAAAACTACATTTTACCCCAAAATGCTGTGATCTATACAAATGTTTTGGTTACAATAAAGTCACAGTCGAAATTAAAATGACTGGTTTAGGACTTTCCGTCAAATTAAAATTGAATGACTGGTCATTTAATACCCAAAGCAATGCTAGGAAACAAACATGTCTGATGATGTTAAAGGTTTGTTTACATTTACAATGTTTCCACACAGGCCTGCCTTTTAAATTATGATCAGATGAGAAAGATAAATGTTTACTTTTCATTTGAAAGTCAAGCTTTCAATTGTATATGCAAATATTTCTGTAATTTATGTGGTCAGAACATTATTGATTGGGCCTTTAAAATCTTCTATAGACACACAAAATAAAAAAATATTGTATATATTGCCATTAAAGTATAGAGGTTGCATATTACAGTATTTTCCTCTCTATCACTGCATCCCTTCACCAAAACTCCTGTACCAACAGGAGCAATTCAAATTAATGAGCAGTGTCATGCCCTAACACCATAAAGAGAGATTTCATCATTTTACACAGCAGTCTCACTGCCACCATCGTCACTTAGCTGTCTGATCGAAAAGTTGCAGTGTAAACTGTTTGAGTGATGAGGTAGGAAATACACATTTACACGGTACAGTGTATTTACGTGCTCACATAAGCATTTATAGCATATTCCACATGCATACATGCGTAGAGTGTGAACAGCAGTCACGCACACATAGACAACCACACCCTGAAAGTGATGTGCCTTGTTAAGCGCAGATAGGACAATAATGTATTCGTTTTTGTGAAAGATCAAAGCCACAGCAGCTTTCAAAGCAAAAGGCCATCTGGATGGCACAGAACACAGGTCTTTGCAAAGTTCAAATACATATTTTCATGTTTGTTAGTATGTGTGTGTGGGGGAGATGTAAGTAGGGCTGGGTATTGAACTTCGATACTTTTATGGCACCGACTGAACTGCTTCGATACCATCGAGTGTCAAAAAAAGGCTTTTCATTCAATACCAAATTACGGTGTGAGCTGCTCTTGAGAGGTCTCACTCTGCCACCATTTCCCGGTATCACAAACGTCACCTACACAGTCATTCCCTTCTTCTTTGGATTTGGCAGACTAGACGCTACAATGGCGTTTTGCTGCCATATTGTTAATTTTCCTTTTGAAATTTATTTATAGGTTTTATATAATATAACTGTGCAGATATCCCATCATTGTCTTTATTTTAGTCCAGTTATCCACATTGATTAAAGTGTGCAGTGTAAAATCTATTTCTCTAGCTGCTCTCAGGTATTTATACAGCTTCCTCCTTTGAAGAGAGTCATTGTACCATAATGTGTAATGTAATTTTTCTTTTGTTAAAATAAAGTAGGTATCGAAAAAAGTATTGTTCACTGGTATGGAACATTTTTTTAACAATACCCAGCCCTAGATGCATGTATGTCAGTGAGTTATTAAAAAGGAAAGGGGAGCAACCAATATATCATGTTATCTCTGTTCTATTGACCTCAATGTTATTCCTTTTCTTTAATTGTCAATGTTGGAATATGTTTTTAATTGATGCAGCTATCCAAGATCACATCTTTTTATAGGATATCAGGGTAGGAATTATACGACAGCCGAACGGCCACTGCCGTGGATGCCCCGGAGTGTGGCCGTACTGCCCCTTCTAAAATTAACTACCCCCTGGTCACTTTCGCATGCCCTGTTTTGAACTGGCCATTGTGACCTTAAAAAAAGTTGCGGATTTCCTCTTTTAAAACTAGATGCGACACACAAATAAACTCACGTTTCCCAGTGTCTCTGTTATCACGCTGGACATCAACAGTAGCACAAGATTTCTCTCACTCCCGTAGATACAGCTGTGTTAACATAAAAAAAACATTAACCAGTAACCCACTAGCTAACATTAGCTAACAATTAACAATTATGTTATTAGAACAAATGTCTAACAACACTGTACAGTATAAGTATTAATACATGTGGGTTTTAAAGTTTACCAGGATATTGCTGCATAGTGTTAGCTAACTACAAACCTAACGTTACATAGAGTTTAGCTAATGTTATAACTTGTGATTATCTGACGGGGTACTAAGCAGTAAACTGGGTAGTTACTTTGGTAACGGCTCAAATTACCATCACACACACGATAAACAGTGAATTAAGAGTGTTATGAATCTGTGTTTAATTCAGTATGTACCAACCAGCATATATTTTAGATTATAAATCTTAATTTTTGGACCCCGTCTAAGGCCCAAAGTCACTGGGATAGGCTCCAGTCACCCGCAACCCCCAACGGGAACAAGCGGTAGAAATGATCTTAATTTTTGGAACGGTTCGCATCTCATTCCCACTACTAAAATAGCGCAGTTAACCAACGGAGGCTGGTAGGGATTTGAGTCATTCTTTTGAATGCACTTATGATCTCAGACTGATAGTTGCATGGGTGTTGTTGTTCTCTGTTTAATAAACTTGTTCAGATTCATTTTGATCACCCTTAGTCTATTTATAGACTTTATTTTATCATTAAAATATAACAACAACTAATATAATGAATTGTTCACATTTTCAAAAATCAATCAGACAGCATTTTGTGAAAAGGTCAAACAGTCCATGTAAAGTTTAAATAAACTCAGTACTTTGTTTCAATCATAGACTGTATATAAAAGGTTTCAATACACTGAGTCCTAATTGTTGGCTGTATCCTGTTTTGTCTTCATACAATGTAATTGTCACTTATTTTTATTGCATCATTGGCTCTGGCCTTAGTGCCCTACATTTTGGCCATGCTGCCCCAATAAATTTGTATTTATCAAAGACCAAAGTGGCCTTGCCCTAAAAATGACTTAATTTCAGGCCTGGGATATGCTCATGATTAAAATCATATTTTACTTTGGTATGTTCCTGGCATACATATTCATGCTCACCCCCGGTGTGTACTGGATGTCCCAGTTACCCATACAGTTTAAGTACAACTCACTTTTTTGCAGTGCTTTAATTAGTCTAAAATCATACTTCTAAGGGATGGAGGCATGTCACCTGAGATAATATGGCATATTTCCGACTCTTTATCCTTTATTTCATGGAGTCTGTCTTTTTACAATAAGCAATACAGAGGTTTAGAAAAATATCTTCATGGACTCATGTCGAGGCTGGGCAAGAGCCTAAACATAAAAATATTGAACAGAAAGTAAAATAGTACTTTTAGCCATTTAGGTGTTTTCTTTCATATGAAAACATTCAGCGTTTTCAGATGCAGAAAATCAGATAACCCATGCACACAGGCGCATTAGGGGCAACTGAGGCAGTAACAAGCTTGTTAGGAAGGCGGGTGACAGACGAGCCAGAGCACATTGTCCTGGCATTAGAGATGAGCAGAGGTGTGAAAATGTCACCACAAATAGCCCCTGGTCACCAAATGTCACCTTTCCACTCTGCTCCACACCCCTCCCTTTCTCCTACTGCCTCTCTTTCTCTTTTTTCTTTGCACTTCTTTCCATCTACTCCTCTCTTTTCACCATACACTGCTCACTCGACACCGCTTTCCTTTTCATCTCCTCAAAAGGGTAGAGAGGGGAGGAGAACAGAGTAAAAGGATCAGAGTTTCATTACTCTGCTTCTCTCCTCTCTGCCCTTCCCTCATCTCTATCCTTGTCTTATATTCCCCTGTACTCCCTTCTTTTCTACAGTCCATCCATTCATCCATACATGTACAGTATTTATCCATCCATCCATTTTCTATGAGCTTCTCTGGGTCATGGTCATTTAGGCAAGAGGGCAACCAGAGCTCCTTTGTTTCACAACAATTTCATTTGTATCCAGATACAGGAGCGACTGGAGAGAAACTTCAACACCAACAACACCAAAGATCAAAAACACCACAGGCTACAAAAGCAGGAGCACCCCCATCATGTGTGCTGCATTACCAGATGAGCTAAACACATTGTATGCTCGTTTTGATCTCACCAACAAAGAGTCAGCTGTAAAGTCTACTCCACCTCCAGAAGAACGGCCACTGTCAGTATCCACAGTGGATGTAAGAAAAATCCTGCTAAGAGTAAATATTTTGTAAAGCTGATAGGCCTGATTACATCCCTGTCCGTGTACCAAGGAACATGTGCAAATCAGCTAGTGGACGCTATTACTGACATTTTCACATATAACTGTCACAGGAGATTGTTTTCCACCTGCTTCAAGACAGCCACCATCGTCCCTGTGCCTAAAAATTCTCTAGTGTCTAGTTCAGAGGGCTACCGCCCTGTGGCTCTCACCCCCATTCTGATTAAGTGCTTCTAGAAACTGGGTCTCCAGCACATGGAACAACATCCCAGCCATCCTGGACCCTCACTAGTTTGCTTTCAGAACCACCAGATCCACAGAGGATGCCATCTCTACTACCCTCCACTCAGTCTTCCCACACCTTGAGAAGAACACCTACATCAGAATGCTGTAGCATTCAACACAATCTCCCCCATGAAACTGATTGGAAAACTTAGCAATTTGGGATTGAGTACCACACTCTGTAATAGGATATTGGACTTCCTTACAAACAGACCCCAGACAGTTTGGATTTGGATCACACCTCCTCTACTCTAGTGCTCAACACTGGAGCCCCCCAGGGCTGTGTACTCAGCCCCCTCCTGATCACGCTGTACACCCATGATTGCAGCCCCCGACATGGAGACAACTCTGTTGTGAAGTCTGCGGTTTTTGATTCAATGAGTCAAAAAGTTAATTGCAGCCTCTGCCATCGGTGTATGAATGTGTGTGAATGGAGTGAATGTGACATGTAGTGTAAAGTGGTCAGAAGACAGTCCACTTGCACTGTCGTTTTATCACCACAAAGATAGCGTACGTTTTAGACGAATTGTTGTTCTACTAAAGCTTTTACCATATAATCTAACTAATATGAAAGAATAACATCATAAAATCTGAATAAATGTCATTTTATGATTAAGATTATTTATTATCCACAGATCCTGTTTATAGTGAGAAATCCTGGGAAAAGAGTGATATTGAAAGTAGTAATTATAATCAAAGGCAAACTATCAATTGTATTCTCCAGGTATTCCAGCTGAAGTTCAATTAGACTTTGAATTCAGGTGAGAAGGTGATACAAATATAGCCACATAGCCATATACTGCTGTATGTATAATTTAAATAGAACAAAAAGTTCCTTGTGTGCCTAATAAAGAAGTGGGACCTTGCCCCTGGCAACTGCCATATGGCAATATAAAGGTAGTGCTGAGGAGCCGTGTTTTCTTGTGATCTCGGTGTTGTTGGGGATGAGTTTGATTTTGCATTTAATTGTCCAAAGTGCATCGACTTAACGTGTTAGCTTTTGAAAAAATACACAGCAAAAAAATCCCAGTGAGAGAGGTGGCTAAGGCAGAGCACCCTGTATCCTTGATTTCTGTCACGTAAATCTGAAAAGTTGTTACATGAACATTTTTTTTGAATAACTTATAAGCCCATACGGGCTGGGTACCATGTGATGCAGGACACTTAAATAAATAAACCATATCAAAATATCCAATTTGTGCCCCTCTAGCTATCTCAACACCAATTGTCGTTTTCTTGCCCCTGACAGAGGTTTCAGGTTCCTTGAGTTAAGCAGATTTTTAAAAATTTTGAATTATGGAATCACTTTTTTCTTCCCCTCACCAGGCACCTTAAGCGGCTTCCAACAACATTTTTCCTAAGGTCACTGAGACTTGCTCACACAAGTCTAGGTTACATCTTGTGGGTGCAGTTTTTGCAATAAGATTTATGTCTGGAAACAATGGCACAGACATTGAATCAGCCCAGTAAGACACATACGGAACCAGTCAGCATACATGATTTGCCACATCTTCAGCCTAACAAAAACTGTTAAAAATGACAAAACCAAGGCATTGTAGAGGTAAAATTAAGAATGTTGTTGCAACCAAATATCCTCTCTCACGTAAAATTTATTCAGAAAAAATTTTTAGTGCAAAGTTGTTTTTCTAGTTTTACATTTTCAAGACAGCTGGCATGTTTATTTGGGGTTTTATTGTTAGTTTGAAAAGGGGAATCATCCAGTGGCAGTCCAAGGAGTGATGCATTCATCCAATCAAGAGTGGGACAGGTTCATGTTGATGTTTCAGTAAAGGAAAGAAGTGTCAATCATCTATTGCACAGCCTACATGAAATGTCCTCGTTTCACCTCTCCTTTCTGCATTCTTCTCACATCCCTCTGCTAACAGTGAGCCAGGAGACCAAACCCCTCCTGCAGTATGTGAGGCCTGTGGCTTACAGGTCATCTGCCTTATGAGTTACTGAATCTCCATATCTTCCCACTGCAGTGATGAAAGGAGTTATACTTTGCCATGATCAGATCACAGGAAAGCTCATTAAAGTCTGGTTAAGATAGATATGATTAATGATAGCATTGAGACAAACGAGCCTTGGTCATCAGACTGGGAGACCACATCCTCTAGCACTGGGAGGGCAGGACTTACGCCCCACTGCGCACATACAATCTGCAGTCATTTTTACATTTACGCTTAAATCTCAGTGGTTCACTTCTTTTCAAGATACAAAATTGATATGATAGATTGAGGAAAAGGGGGGAAAGCCTATAAAGCAACCATTAAAGGACTATATTTTCCAGTGTTTTCCTCCACCAGAGCAGAGCAGAGAGCAGTCAAAGAGACAGATGGGTGGTAAAACGCAAAGAGCGAGGAATGAGTGTGTCTTAATGTGAAATTGAGGGAAGAATTGATCGAATGGACTGAAAAAACTCCTAGAAAAATGGAAAGTGAGTGATAGTAAGTTCCTGATTGATAGTCATGAAGCTATTTGTAACAGTTGTTGGGAGTGCACATTGCAGTATTCAACCGTGGGAGTGTGTGGGCCTGTATGTGTGTCCCTCCCATTTATAATGCCCTTTCGTATTGCTCTTGTTACCACTTTCAAAATACCAGACACTCTCTCACACAGAAAAATTTGGCTAGGATTATCAATAAGCTAATACTGACTGATTGGAGTTGACAGGTTTACGCTCTACCAAAAATAACAACACACACATCAAGCTGTCACATTCATCTTTCGGTATGAGCATAAGTGTGTATTATTTGTGCTTTGGACCTGTTTGAGTGTGCTTCTTTGTGTATTTACTACATACAGTGTATTAGTATTAACAGCACATTATGCAGTGCTCTTCGGGGTTATTTGCTTAAAGAGTTTCAAATTGACTGATCAGACACTGATGGACAGGATGGGAGCATAGTGACTCCACAGTGTCAGCTGTTGATAACGGGATCGATCATGTTGATAGCAGCTTGAGAGAGATCCTTTATTGGCACATAACCTATCAAGTACTCTGATCGATTAGGCTGTTTAAGCACTGTTTAAATAGGAGGTGGGAGCAAAACACACACACACTTGCAAGGCATGTGTAGGCAAAGACACAAATGCTGTGTATTTTACAATGTCAGAAGTGTTTGGTATAATAGATGAACACAGTTTTTGTTTTTACCAGAACTGATTTGCAAACTCCTGCAACCCTCAAATGATGCTTTCACAGAGCAGAAGATAAACACCCTGATTATTTAATGTTTCACCTAATCTAATCAAGGAACAGGTCTGAAAGGGTGGGCTGAGTATGTGGGTGGAAAGCCATGGATGAAACAGAAATCATGTAATATCCTTTCATTTTCTTCTAAACATTTTGCAAAAGTGGGTAGTAATTATAAATTACTCATGCAACTGTATGCAATAATGTGATGGTAAATTACTATTTTGAATATAAACAACATTTTTTAACTTTTTGAAATTTTAACCTTTTAGGGTTTACTCGGGTTAATTTTGGAGAATTATGTGCTTGATATCGTTGGCAGAGCGGCTAGCACTCCTGTCTCTCAATGAGGAGATTGTGGGTTCGAATCCCGGACCAGACCACGATCTCTGGCTGGAGTCTGCACGTCCTCCCCATGTTACCGTGGGTTTTCTCCGGCTTCCTCCCACCATCCAAAGACATGCATGTGTAGGTTAATTGGTGACTCTAAATTGTCCCTAGTGGATGAATGAGAGAGTGAATAGCTACATCCACACTACCACATTTTCGGTTTAACACGCACGAGTTTTGCTACGTTTACACCTAGCGTCCATACTACTGCAGCATTTTAGAGCCACGGAAACGGATACGTTTGGAAAAGTAGCTGGACCCATTTTCATTTGAAAACTTTGGGGTTATATTCTAGTCTGGACATGCAAAAGTGGAGGCTTTTAGAAACAATGACGCAGGCACCCACGTTCGCTTCTTGATTGGGTCTTGTCAGTCACTATGTGCCCTTCCCTGATTCGTCATGCCCCTATCGTGTGTCCCTTTTCCGGAACAAATAACAAATAACAACAAACAAGACATCAACCTCACCAGTTGCTCATTCCACATGGATAACGAATTACAGGCATTGCTGAACTTGGTGTCTATTCCTCATCATCAGTCCAAGCAAAGAAATCTATGGTCTTCTTTTTCGCTATTGTTGTTCTTCGTTCACAGTATTTACTGTAAGTGAACATCCAGCAGCGGAGTAGACAGTTTGCTTCCTGTTTACGTGGGCCCGTGCACGTGAATAGTCACATGATATGCGTTTTCAGCCATGTTAATATGGACGGAGATTGTTTGCATTTTAAAATGCCATTTTAAAACGAAATAGTAGTAGTGTGGATGTAGGGTAAAGGAGAGAAAATAAACACACACACACAGAGGCAGTCATGCATGCAGACCATGTCCAGATAAGTTCTCATAACTCTTCATTTAATTTAATTATATTTTCTCCAATTTAGTGTGTTTTTTTGTAAGATAACACAATGTGTACAGTAAGAGAAGATACCACGTAAACACAATGTCCAGGGTTCAAAGTGTCGTCCCCATTTTTCTCTTGCTTTCCTCTTGGACTCTTTAGACTAACTAACTAAACCACCTTTTAAAATAAACCCTACCTGCACTACAGCTGGTTGTGAGTTTGTCTGTGTAACAGTATGAGCATGTCAATGCATTGGGTCAGGGTTTTTGGATTGCTGGCAGCTATATGGTGGCTAATTCCAGCTTAAGATGAAGTGAATAATTATGGAAGCAATCAATAAAGAGTGGGGCAGGGGAGAGAAGTAGGATAGGAGATAAGCCATTGGCTTATTGACTTGTCAAGTGTCGCCATTAACACATAGCCTTTTGTTGTGTGTGTGTGTGTGTGAGAGTGAGAGATATTACTCTGTAGTGTGCCTCTGTATCTCTTTGTCCTAGTCTGACAGCTAATTAGTTGTGGGCTGTCTCAGGAGTGAACTCAATAAGGGGAAAATGGGGGGAATCAGTGCATCCACCTATTTTCATATTCAGCTGTTACTGTGGTGGGACACAGGCCATTAAAGTCCAACACTCTGTGGATATAGCATGCTGTGCAGCAGTGGCAGAAAACACACAGTCAGAAGTTGTTCCTTTATATAATAACATCGTCTGCACAATATCAGCAATATGCCAGTGTAGCAATACTTAACTACCAGAGTTAGCATCATGAATCATGAGATTCAATAGATTCACTCAAGGATTTGAATATTTCTGCTTCCATAGTCGGCAATAGGGTTCAAATACAAACAGGTCATTGCAACTCGCACACTTAATCTGTTCCCTTTTTTGTCAGCAGGCATTTTAAGTTACTGTACTTCAACATATCTGATAATAACCAGATCTATTTGCAAGCTTTCTGACTTGCATATGTCTACATGTGGTCCAAGCAGAGGACGGTTTAAACAGTGAAACTCAGTCCGATATACCCAAAATAGACAAAAGAAATTGTGCCAGCCCAGTCAGATGTTTCCAAATCATGCCTAATGCCTTCTGTCAGAAACAAACTTGGCACAACTTGGTTAGTATTCCAAAAACCCTCTTTGAGCAGTAACCAGTTTGAGGACTATAACGTTGTAATGGGGATAATATTTCAAATATGGGGGGGGGGTCCAAAGTGAGTGAAGCAATGCTGAAAGTTCAGGACTGAAGCAACACATTTACCTAATTTGTTTAGTCCAGTAAAAACATGTACACAGTACAGAAAGCAAAAAACACACAAGGGATGAAAATACACAGAGGGAGATTTAACTTGAAACATCACATGCTCGCATGCTTCAAATACATGTTCTGATGTTATTTTCTATTTCTCTAAGACTGATGAATGATGACTCATCCTACTGTAGTAATACAGACAACACAATCAACACCATACGACGTTACATAAACACCCAGGAGAAGCAAGGAGGCAACCTGTTGCTTTATACTGCCCGACAGACTTTGAAAACATGGTGCTTTAAGTTCTGCTTTAAATTAGGCTAAAAACTGACACACTGCCTCTATTTTTAAGCTTCGTACTTATGTTGCTGAATATCACTGACAATATCAATCAACTGTATATTCTAGCATTAACAAACTAGCCAAAAATCACAAATTACGTTATTACGTCCGTCTAAACAGTGCCGTGAAGCTGAGCGTCCCGAGCGCTCCTACATTTTCAACATGTTCTCATTCTGCGGTCAAAATAGCAATAATAAATATGCCCCGTCCAGTTAGACTTTGAAAATAAAGCTTGCTGAAAATCATTTCGGATGACGGTCGCAGTTTGGTCAGGTTTAGGAAAAGGTCATGTTTGGAATAGCTACTTCCTTAAAACAATCAACATTGACTACTGGATTCACACAATAAACAAACCCGGTCTCCTGTGTGAAAATCCTGTGTTTGACCCATTACTTTTGTGATTAATTCTTAAGTAAATTTAATAGCAAATAGTTGCGTTCAGGCTTGAATTGATTAACCGTTGATCAAATTATTGAAATAATTTGGCTTCAAATTTTGCTCTGGCCTCTTCTTTAAGTTTGTATTCAACATAATACCTTAATATCTCAATGAAATGTACTGATGCGAATGTATATGTTACACAAAAATGGAATTTATTACTTTGGCCGGTACTTGGCTGGTGAATCTACCAGTCCCCTTGGCCAGCGGGTCAAAGTTAAAATTTACGTGTATAAGTCCTGAATGGAGGGCAGGTCAGCACCGATGATCTTTTCTGCAGTCCTGACTGTTCGCTGTAGTCTGCTCCCGTCCTGTTTGCTGGCCGATCCAAACCAGACAGTGATGGATGTCCCGAGAACAGACTGGATTATTGCAGAGTAGAACTGGATCAGCAGCCCCTGGTTGAACTTCTTGAACTGGCGTTGGAAGTACATCCTCTGCTGGGCCTTTTTGATGACAGTGTTGATGTTGGACACCCACTTTAGGTCCTTCAAAAGCTAAACTTCAAATGAAGCAATTCTAAAGCCAGTCGGGTTTGCCTAATCGTTGCGGTGGGGGCACACCACATAAACATGAATTCACCAAAGAAACATTTTATTTCCCAATTAGCTCCTTTTCTGATCAGAGTTTATATCCTGTGATGCTTTGTTAAAGAAGGCCCATATATATACACAGTGTATGTAGGTTATGTGTTTGTGTCAGCAAGCCGGCACAAGTTTCCTCTTCCTTCCTGGAGCTGATTGCACATTTTCATCTACTTTAATCCAACAGGAAATAGCAAGGAATAGCACACCTGCAAGACGGTATCTCTAAAATATGTTTCTCTGAGTTTAGAGGCAATGAGATTGTGGAAAACAGTTATGCCCTGAGAGTGTGTACATCTGATGGATCATCATGGCTTCAGGCACACATACACATGCATGGATTCTCCCTCTCTCACACACACACAAACACGCGCATTCACACGATGAAGCTGCATTCCTCCACCCCACCTGTCTCACCAAATATGATGTGGTCATATAAAGGCAGTCTGCAGTAGCGGCAGAGGAGTACTGAAGCACAGATTTTCACTGGCTGAAGTAATAGGCAGGAAAGAGGGAGCCAGAAAAACAGAAAGAGGGAGAGAAATAGACAGGGTGTTAGTAAGAGCAAGAACGTGTTAATGGAACCTAGTGGACATGCGCAAGGAAGAGAAAAAAGAAAAGACTGAGAGAGAGGCAATGATGCCATGAGAGGACATAAGGAAAGAGAAAAAGAGCGCAAGATATGAGAGAGAGCAGAGCAATCCTAACAGCTGAGGGTAAAACCTGCAACCATTCTGTCTGATCTCAGCCATCCTATGAGTCAAGCCAAGAAAGCTTTGAGATGCTCCATGCACATTAACCTCTACTCATCCTCCACCCACACTCCTCTGCCTCATCCCTCTTTCCCTTCCCACCCACATTAAAGTGAGCACTTCAAAGATGCTGACATCAAGAGCATAATAACTGACATTTAGGTTCATGTTTGCTTCATTAGCACATACAGAACCTATGATGACCTTCACAAACGGCAGGTGGAACCACGAGACGACCAATCAATGCCCAATTCTTAACAATCTACTGTAGACACCCTTCTAAATTTTTGTAAAATATATACACAAGCACAGAGAGACAGATAAAAATATTTATATATAAACTTTTTTTTAACATCTATGTTCCTACAAAATTGCTGTATGAAATGTTTTTCCTTTCTCTTCCCCCTTGTGTCATTCGACCTTCAACTTTTTCACCTTCTTGTAATGATAATATTACTGAAACAACTGTTATTATTGTTACAGTTGTATATACTATCATTAGTGACAGCATTGCTAAGATAATTGGGAACTTCAAAAAGGATAGAGTTCAATTCAAGGTTTTTCGCTCTCAGAGACAGGCCATCTGCAAACCCTTGTTGTACATGTTTTATTACTGAGCTCCATGTTTTGCTAGAATGTCTTCTTGGCAATTGCATGTGAACATTTTACTTGTGCATATCGCATGATGGCTGTATGTGTGGCATTGCCTTGGCCCATTTCAAGAACTCGCACCTCCATGCAAGCAACAGCATTATCTCCAGTGGTCTACATTAACTTGCATTTTGATGCACTTCCTTACACGATATTTACATTGAGAGGTGAAAGATAAACATTGATAGTGATTTCGTGATACATTATCACAGAACTGTGACACCTGGGAAGTGATTTGCTTAAAGGGGAACTCCACCACACAACAAAGTCTGTTTACAGGTCTTACAGGAGTACTATTGCATACGTGAAAAAAGTTGTGTAAAGGCTCCGGAGGGAGCTGCACGAAATCTGATAAATTCACCAAGTGACATCACTTGAGGCAGACCTGGTGTAATGTTAAATTGTTGGATCACTCTTTTTGCTTTCTTTCTAAGAGCTAATTGAGAAGATTTATACCACTCTCCTGTCTGTACACTAAAAATTAAGCTACAGCCAGCAGGCCGTTAGCTTTGCTTACCACAAAGACTGAAAACAGAGAGACCCAGCAAACCTGGCTCTGTCCGAATGCAATAAAATCCGCCTAACAGCACCTCGTTTTTATTCAATACAGTTTTATATAGTGTTAATTAGTGAGCTTTAGAAGTCGTAAGTAGTGTGCCATTTTTAGCTCAGTGAAGGGTGTGGAGTTAGGGGCAGGGGATACAAAGACTTTTACTGTGTATTCTTTCTCTCATCACCAACAATCAACATCGGTTTTCTTAATGGCTAACACCAAGATTGCAATCCTTCCAGAACCTTAACATGACTATAATCTTTTTTTAACCATTTTCTAACCAGATGTTTTCGTTGCTGTTCGTAACCATGCCTCAACCACAGGGACAGATGCTCAGAAAACACCAACATATGTTGCTAATTAGATTAGGTCATTTGGACTGACAAACAACACAATTTGTTGTTTAAAGTGTAACAACCCCGAAATTGTGCTAGCTCCACCCCTCCCAGCATATGCAGCAAAGTGGCTCTGCACGGCGCTAACTAGCCATGAGCAGCTGCTATCGGCGTCTCTGTGTCCGCGCTGGAGTCTGTTGGGAGCTTTGACAGACTAGAAGCACATTCATGGCCCTTTGTAAAAGGTACCTGTGATGTAGCTGAGCTAACGTTGGCGGCTCAGAGAGGCTGAGAGGCTCTCCGGTGAGTGTGTGTCTGTGTGACAGTTAGTGACGAAAGCTGCCTCCATAAGCTGCCTCCATATATGACACCAGCCTCCAGATCAGCCAATAGGAAAATTCAATTGCAATAGCCCAGTTTAAACCTGGAGAGGCCAGTCGCTATGCATATTTATAACACAGTATGTAGAATTTAAATACTTTCCACTAAAATGTCAAGATTTGGACCTAAATCCATCAACAACACTACTAAATACCCATATACATTGGTTTTCTGCTGAAAAGTGGTTTGGGGGTTTAGTTACACTTTAAATATGAAAACTTGTTCATATAAAATGGAGGCATCTGTATTACGTACATAGTTTGGGGTAATATGAAGATTTTATTATTTGGCTTAATCTACCAGTTCATGAAAGGATCGTGATCTGCCTCCAGGGCTTTTAAGTGAGAGGTCATGTTTAATTTATACAAGTCTGACATATCAGGAGAGACAGATATGCCCAGAATGGAACAGCCATTAGGAGGACACTTAAATTTATTTATTTTTGAGCTAAAGACATCACCAAATTGACCAAGGGGCATAGCTTCTCATTCATCTAAATAGATCTCATACGGTGATAAAAACCTATATCCCCCATCATTCACCATTACTTAGTGGATGACAGGTAAAGAGAATTTCAGGTTAGAAACAAATAACAAAACATTATCTGTATAAAGGGAAAACAGCGGAGAGAATGCATATTATAAATCAAACGTGCTAGCAAGCATGGGATATTATTTATCACAATCATATCATTTATATCATATATATAATATCAATTTATATCGTTTATAACCAATTATCAGTGTGTTTTCTTGTCAGATTATCTCGTGGTACGCAGAAAAACTAGACCAAAAATAGACACCGAAACTATCGCTGCTGAGCAGGAGGCAACAGCGGCGCACTAAATACATGGGTCTCACTGAAAAACACCTCACCTGAAGCTTGTACAGAAGCTTGCGCTCTTGTAAACTGAGACAGGGCTTTACATAAGAATGTTTTTATCATCACTTTGCAACTGTTTCAGCCTGCTCCTGCAAAGCGAGCTCCTACAGAGGTAGCACATAGTCTACACCCTACCCAGGTCAACATCAGAGTTAGCAAGGATAAGGTCGGCACTGGCAGTATAAAGGGAATTGGGCATTCCAAATTGGGACAAAATGGGAGAGCAAAAAGACTTTAAGACTTTACAGATATGTCCCCTGTTTCTATGATGTGGGAGGTGATGCACTTTCATGTAAAATAACCAAATAATAATAGATTCTCATATTTTATAAAAATATATTCCATGTTTATCCACAGATAATGATGCTGAACAACCACCCCTCCACCCATTACAGTAAATATATCCCCACGCTTGCTACATTTGTATTGGGTCTCACAGAACCTGCAAGATCCCGATCCCATTGCCACCCTCCGTACTGAGATAGCAAAAGAGGAAAAACTGTTTCCACGTCTTTGAAACACTGAGCAGAGTGTTTACTAGATCTGTTCTTCACATAACAGTGATTTTTATACTGTTTTTCAATTACTCTGAAACCGTCTGGTGGAAAACATTTTACACCACAGCCCTGTCCTGCTCGTCTCTCCCTCACTTTCCTTCTCTCTCAGTTAACCTATTGTGGTTGAACACCAAAACCTTTATTTCTCTGCGCTTTCTCCAGCAGCAACACTTTGCAGCAGTATTTTATGTTGTGATTGAGCGTGGCCATAAGGTAGGCAGGGAGCTGTAAATGTATGGCTTTTCCATTATAGATAAGAGCCACAGGGAGACAGAGAGAAGCAGCATAGTGCATGTCCTTGATTTAGCGGCATCGATCCCTATCTGCTCTCTAGCCTCTTTCATTTGCTATGTGTAAAAGTGTGTGTGTGTGTGTGTGTGTGTGTGTGTGTGTGTGTCTGTGTGTTGGGGGGCAGCCCTATGGCTATGCAGAGCTCAGGCAGAGATAAGGTTATCAGAACACACCTAACTGATATGATTGGCAAGGTGACAGGAGGCCACTGTGGACCCTGAGGGGTTGACTTACCACAAACACACACACACAGTGACTGACCTTAAAATAAGTTTAATCTTGTGTTTATCCCCATCACAAATGGAGGCAATATCTGCATGAAACACCACAGAGACGTCAAACAGCCATCGCAGACTTCAAAAGATGCTGCTTATTATTTTCAGCTAGTGAGCTATCACTTTTGATAACAACACTCCCAAGAGAGACAGAGATAGAAAAGGGGGGTGGAGAGTGAAGGAAACAAGGAAAGAAAGAGAGAGACAGGGAGAAAGGAGGATATAACCATGGGTTGGAAAAGCAGGGGCGCCTCTGCCTCCCTGAGATAGCTAAACCCGAGTAGCGAAAAAAGCCATGAAGACAGACAGTGCCACAGAAAGATGGATCTGTAAAGCATCACTGGGACGAGAGATACAGGGAAAGCAAGATGGAGGAAGGGATGTAGAGAGAAATAAATAGGAAGAAGAGAGAGAGGGAGGAAGGAGGAGATGGATAGGCCCTAGATACTTGATTGACTCGAACACTGATGGGCACACACTACCAGAGGCTGCCAGAAAAACATGAAGCTAGACAGAGTGTGGCAATGGACACACACACACACACACACGCAAACACAAACACAAAGCTCGCTCCCCACTGAGTTTCCTGCTGCGTGCTTCTCAAGTTGAAATGAAAGCACTGTATAACAGTGGGTGAATTCTTTTTTTTTTTTGTTTAGAGCAGAGGTAGAAGAGAAGACAGGGGAAGAAGAAGAGACTTGTGTTTTGTAGACTGATGTAAATCTGTCAGTGATTGCAGAGTGAGATCGTTTCACACACATACACAAACTGTATAATAGTCTGTTGCACGTGAAAAAAGACTGCAATGAAATAAGTACACTTTACTGTTCTTGCTACTCTAGCGCCATCACATTTTCTATCTCTATCTAAATCGTATTTCCACCCCTTTATCCCTGCTGTGGTCTCCGCTGCTGGTAAAACACACCCCTGATAAATGGCCCCACATAATCATCCCTTCACTTTATCAGCATGCAGAGGAAAAATGAGTTGCGCAGGACTGGGAGGAGAGGTGGCAGAGAAGAAGAGGGGAGAACGCGGAGGAAATGAGGGATAGGGGTGAAAGATGATCGGAAAGGTGTATAGAGCAGGGGATGAAGGAAGAGGTGAAAAGTAAGTAAATGAGGGCGGTGAACAGCAGGAAGGCGAATGAGCGAGGGATGAGTACAAGCAGCTGAAAAGATGGTGATGAGATAGATACATAAAGCTATGGAGGGACGCGTGATACAGGCAGGGCAATGAGATGAAGGAAAAGATGAAGGGAGAAGGACACATTAGTAATGGGAGGGACAGAGGAGGGCAGGATGGAGGGAGAGATGGATTGGTCCTACTTAAGCAGACCCAGAGGAACGGATGAATCTATGTGATGCATGATGCGAGCCAGTCCAATAAGACAACCAATCACAGGCTTTGGTCTAAATGGGATAACCAATCATGGGCCTTGGCCGGCATCATCATTCCCCATTTCAGATAAACCCCGGCACATCATGTCCATCTTTTACCCCACAGCAAGCTGCAAGTTGCCCTGTGTGTGTGTTTTCAGGAGTGTATTGTACTGTGTGTGTGTTCGTGTGTGTGTGTGTGTGTGTGTGCACGCGCACCTATGGCTATATTCTGATTCCAATACATCTATCTTAGATATCAATATATGTGAGGAACCTGGCGTGGCAGTGGATCTCTTTGATTGCGCTGTTATTGCTACACAGAGAAGCACTGAACAGGCAAAACATAGCCGCAGACTGTTCAACCTAAGTTTGCATTGTGCTGGGTAATGCAACTACAATCTCAGTCGAGTGCCCTGAAGCACACTTAAGAGATGGTGTTCTTTGATGCACATCCTGCAAAAAAAAACTGCCCATCTTATCAAGTTATATAATCTACACAGTGTTGAGTCTTAAAACCTTTTCAGGTGAAACAAAATCTACCAAAAGAGCTGTGACATTTCTGGTTCTGGAAGTGTAGAATTGATTAATTTTAGCTCATTAAGCCAGGTGATTGGATTTTTCCTACCAAAATGCACCTTGGGAGTCTTGGCAGACCGGCTTGCAGCTGTGACAGATATCTTCTAACACGGTTGCTCATCTTTTGTACTGACGATTCAACCAGGAGACATTCATGTCCATACAAGCCTTAAGGACTTTTACTTCCAGGGACACCTGAAACAATTCCTTCTACTTCATTAGGTACTAATACTCACCAAGGTAATACTCATATACTCACATAGAAGTCTGGGAAGTTTGACGGGTAAGGAACAGGAGCAGTCAAAGAATCAGAAAGGTTGACAGAACGGAAAAGGGGAACTGCAAAAATATTACCCAAGTTGTCTGTTATAAACATCCATCATAGTGAGCAGACACAGTTTGACCTACAAACAAAGTGGTTTAGATAATTTGGCCAATATGTTGGCATGTTTACAACCTGTCTGATCGTCTTACCGCTCGTGTTTTGCCTCATTGTTATAGCGATGTTGTCGCGTTCGCACATTGTAGCAGTTGGTGGTTGATATGATCTTCGTACATTACTAATTATGGCAAAATAATATCCAAATTGTAATAAACTGGTCTGACCCTTTAAAGATGATTTAAAACTACCTAGCATAAAATAATTATCAAAGTTCTGACTTTGACAGCAACAGTGTGCGTGCGTGCGTGTGTGTGTGTGTCAGAGAGAGAGAGAGAAAGAGAGACACTGTATGACACAGTATTCATGGGACGTGTGAAGGTCAAAGCATCGGGATGTGCTGTAATTGTGGGAGACGTTTTAATTAAAGCGTTTTGAGAAGGTTTTCAAGGGGTTAGAGCCTGTGGGGTGCAGACTGATCCTACTGTCACAGAAACTCACACAGACTGACGTGTGTGTGTGTGTGTGTGTGTGCGGGTGTGTGACCATGTCTGTGTGTGCTCACGCGTATCAACGTGGGGAGACAGACAGCTCGAGTCCCCTGGCACTGTTGTGACAAGCTTGTTTGAAATCGTCCAAAATAGATTTTTTTCTTGCCTCTATCTCCTAATTGCTTTTTTTCCAGTATATTTTCCTGCTCTCCCTGCCTTCCACCAAGACCTCCTCCCCCTTCTATTAAACAGCACGCTTGGTTTCCAGAAGACGAATTGCCTCTCATTTTAAGGCAGGTAAACATTTTGGTGAGGTTTGTTGTGCTATTTATAAGCCAACAGAGAGCTGTGGCATAAAGTTATTGCAGAAAGAACTCAGCTTCCTCAACTTGACTTCACAGTAAGCTAACACCACAGCTTAGGTTTGAACTCCAAAAGTGTAAAGTGTTTACTAAAACTTATGAAACAATATATAGCAAAAACATAAATTAGTCCATCCTAATATGGATGTAATTATTTTCAAGCAAAGGAAAGATGCTACATCCATGCAAACAGCTCTATGAGGTTTACTTAGGCATGTTTAACATGTTCACCATCTTAGTTAAGCGTGTTAGCATGCTATCAAAATTACAAATGAGCCTGATGGGAATGTCACTAGTTTTGCAAGTATTTGGTCATAAAGCAAAATATTGAACAACCATGTTGATAGGGATGGATAAAAAATGTACATGTCACCAAATTAATTACAATTCATCCAAGGGGGGGACATGAAAGTCCCTACCAAAATTCACGAAAATCCCAATTGTTGTGGAAAAATATAACTCATAACACATGTCAGTATCTGCACCAAGAGCCATTCTGTAACACAGAGAAACTCTTCGACAGTCATTTATAATAATTCATTAGTTAATTAATTAATTATCAATTCAGTCTCAAGCTGACGTTACTGCAGAGTTCTTGTCTTGAGACAGTGACTGGAATATTTCATACACACGAACAGACAATAACCAATGTTTGATAAATGTTTATTTAACTACTAGACTACAAAAACAAACCAGAAACTACTAGGCACACAAATGAACAGATAAATGCAACCATGAATTTAGGATATGAACACAGCGATGAATAATTAATACGTGAATGAATGACCATTTGACACCAGAGGATGCAGTGACTGATTATTTTGGCTAGCGTTGTTAACTCGTGTAAACCCGGGAAACCACTATGTGGAAAACTGTAATAGTTACCAATTAAATAACCGAGGCACAGTTCAGCAACTGAGAGGTTTCGGAAAGTCAAGGGAGATTATTATTATTAGGAATTATTAATCACCTGAGGTAATTTAGCTATCCTAGCTATGTTGATGGGAGATCCTACTTTCTATCTGACATTACGTTTCATAATTACTCCCATTAAGCTAAAGCTTCAAACCCCAGTATGACAGGAAAAGTCTGTTTCACCTAAGTTTTGACTGCGCAGGGCAGCCGTGGCCCTGGAGGGGAGAGGAGAAGCAGTGGCCTTTCATTGGGCACCAGGTGGGCGATCGGTTTCGGGTGAAACTTCCTGGAGTTCCATGTTTTCTGTGATGTCGATCCCGCAGAGGCGACTTGGGCTCGAGTCGGGTCTCTTCTTCCATAATCAGGCTGATGACGTTCGTTAGGACTCAGGTGCTGCAGCAGAGTGGAGCAGGCGTCTGTAATCTGGTAACAGCAGTTCAGCAACACTAATAAAAGTTACTTTGTTTAAAGGTGGGGTATCCAATGCACTTGTTTTTGATAAATTCAGCGAATATCGTCTCACAGTCCGCAAGAGCTTCAGGGATTTAGTCACACATGCGACCAAAAATCGGTCAAGTGCAACTAAACATATTCATTGGTCGCACTTTTGCGCCTGACATTTCACAGATCTGAAAATAATGTATAAAAATATTTTTTAACAAACATTAAAGTTGCGCCGTGGTGATACGTGGATCGGCTCTGACGTGATCCGAATCCACATGTACATATAAATCATCCCCCCAACACCCACCTCTACAATCATTTTCTCTGATTTAGAGAACCGCACAGGCATGGACATTTCACTCCTCCTCTACCAGTCCCTGCACGTTGAAATTATGACGAGCTGCGCAAGCTTTCTAGGTGATTTCTTTATCAGAATCAGAATCGGCTTTATTTAGCCAGGTATGTGTACACATACAAGGAATCTGACTCCGTTTTTTCCATGCGCTCTATGTACATACACAGCAGTAGACGTAAGTATGGCTAAAAGGTATTTTTGTACCAAGTACAAAAAACCCCCAAAACAACAGTAACATTTGTAAACAGTACAACAATTAGTGCTATTCAGTACTGAGGCAGCCATCTGCGGCGCCATCTTTAATCGATTTATGGTGTGTTGTATTGATGTATGTTTTCTTTAACGATTTACTCTAATGATTAGAGAGGCTGTTGTCAGTCATTTTAAATGTTTCCATTTGTGCCGTAATGTCACAGCAAATACCATTGGACATTTAAGCAGCAAAACTAAAAATTGTATTTATGAACTTGACATGAAAGCGGAAACTCTCCAGAGGAAACAGAATTAAACTTTTAGCTTCTGAAATACATTTTCTGACAGCTCTGATGGAGCTCAGGATTTATCAGGATGGCTGCTTTACTCCAAACAATTTCACTGTATGAACCTGGACTGTGTGTGTGACATTTTGGATGTGTAGAAGAACAGAACATTAATTAACATTAGATCCTGACCGATCCTGTCAGCGTGTAGGGAGATTTAAATAATCGATTAAGTTCCCCTGCTGTGCCTCGTGCGTAAATGCGCACAACATTTCTCTTAAGGGGGAGACGCTTCACCCTATTTCACCCACCCACAATCCATTTGTATTAATCAGAATATTAATTTTTGTGACCCGGCCCACCTGATCCGTGGATTTTCTGCAGGCCCCGCGGATATAACCGCAATCTGTGCATCACTACTGGGAATAGTGCTGTTGCTGTCGGAGCATCAACAAAACATTTAAAAAGCACAGTATCTGCAAGAAACGCGTCCTGTGCCGGGACATGTGCGTGGACGCCAGAGCAGCCCCCCTTCCTGCAGCGTTTTAGCGCCACACAGCAGCAAACCGGCAAACAATCTGGTGTTTGTACACAGCCCTGGCTCTGTAAATGCCATGATTTGTGTGTCAGGTGACGTTAAACGACTTGCCCACGGACATTCAGCTTACTTTCTAGTTTGCCACGGTATGCTCTTGTTGTGATGTTTGCTATAGTAGCAGGAGAGTTGTGAGTATCGCTGTCTGGAGCTGGTTTGCTGGCTAGGAAAACGTTTCTTCCCCTCTGGCTGTTGGTGTCGCAGCAGCAACTGTAGCGACAATTTGCTAACCCACAACCTAACTGACGTTAGTTACGTTACTTGGAGTGTCGTTGTTTGCCCTATCTCACGGTATTTGTCAAAGTATTGGATTTGTCCAGAATCACAAACCCCACCTTTAAGAGCTAAGTCTTTGAGCCTCTTTCGCTCCATATTTCTATCTCTCTTTATTTCTCCTTCTCTGCCCCAAGTGGTTGGTGCATAAACTCCAAGGTTTCTTCTTCTTTGTCTTGTTAGAGCTCAGAAATACAGGCTCCTTTAAGCTGGCTTCTTTCTATCAGAGTTGTTGGATATCCACATTTTTTGTTCTGTATGGTGTCGGATACTCTATGGGGAGTGTATTTATATATAAAATGTATAAAAACAGTTTCCCGTTCTGCCCACTCCTGTTCACGTCCCAGTCCCGTTATGAATAGTGAAATTGACTCCCACCCCATGGGAATCCCACAGGAATCCCGTGACACACAGGGTTCCCCGAAAAATGTCAGCCTCTACTTGACAATTTAATTCTACTTAATTCACCACCTTATTTTAGTGTTTACTCACAAACTACTTTAATGTGCTTTTCCCTCCAACACACACACACACACACACCCGCACAGCTACACCTCTGGTCTCTGTACACACACACAGGCTTGCCCCGCCCCCCTCTTTCTGTTTCTCTCTCCCCGTATGTCTCTGCACTGTTGACTTTCTTCATCAGCATTATGTTTTATAAATTCGCCCAAAAAACAACTCCCATTTTGGATTTTTTTCACCCGCGATTCCATATTCACAGCCGCGTGTGGAGGAGGTTTGTTAATGACATCGCCTATCGAAATCGATCAAAACCACTGACACACGGTAGGTGCACTTACAAGCTTTTACAAAACAACAGCTTTAGTAGGCCTACATGAACAGGAGACTCTCTCTGTGTGTGTCTCTGTGAGCATATAAGACTGCCACTAGACTGCACGGAAGGGGAGCATGTAATGCTGCACAGGGTGCAGCCATATTTCATTGCGACGCGCCGACGCACAATCTGCAGTCGTGTAATCGATGACGTCGATATGTTTTTGGATTAATATTAGTGCTGCATTAATGTGTATGTTGAATTTACTGCTGTTGAGCTAATTTGAATCACTTTATAGCAATGCATCATATTCGCTAAGATCATCATATGTTGCACTATTTGAGAATTAAGTATGTTAATCTAGATAAAATGTGCATATATTGAGATATATCATGTATCAAGGCATATCAGCCTAAAAATATCAAGATATTATTTATAAGTCATATAGCCCAGCCTTAACTGTACGCGCAACGATCATGCTTAGTGTCTTTGGTAGTCACCCCCCAAAGGCCCATTCTGAGCCAGGAAAAACCCTTAAATGATATATGGATGGGATGCAGTGATGCATTATAGTTAACTCTTGCCTTCATATGTGTCTGCCCTCTGGATCGCTGGAGGCCAGAGCTAAGTTTAGCTCCAAATGGATCCCTTATCACACAGTCTCCAGCACAACAGCACTCGTTCGTTGTTCATGGCAGTAGTGTGTTTCTCTGTGTGTGTTGGCTGTGTGTGGTTGTTTGCATTGTACTGTATGTACATGCAGTGTGTATGAGTCTGTGTATCATGGTGCAGTTTTGTTCTTGCCTTGAGTCCTCACGATGTGCTGCAGTATTGATTCCCGATGGCCAGAGGCTGGCTACCTATTGATCCAAGTGGTTCCATAAACATGTTGAGATGACTTATGGTGCGTGTGTGAGCGCATGACACAAAAACACGACTGTACCTGGATGATGGGACGATTGATAGGGAGCGTGGACAGGCTCAATGAAATACCAGTGTAATTTACCCACATAAAATCATGAAATAATGCAGCCATGTACAAACGAGCTCAACAGCACACCAGGGAAATAAAAGCTTTGACCATTTAGCAAAAACAGAGTATCTCATTAAGAGCATCACTCAAAAACCCGGAAAAGGAGGCAATCTTCATTCCAGATAGTGCTGGCCTAAGCACTTAGCTGGAAAGATTCCTCTACGTCTGAAGGCCACCAGGATGAATCTAAACAACTGAGGTGTATAGACAAAAAAGGATTGTGTGCGTGTTTCTGTGATGTGTTTTCTGTATGTTGGTAAAGATGAGATATGAAGAAAGAACTTCAACATATTGATGCCTTGAATTTTATCAAGGGAAAGGTCGTTTGTCTTGTTTTGAAAATGCATGCTTTGTATTTGAATTCAACAAAATATTTTGGAAATATATATAATAAGTAAATGTTTAAAAACATGGGAATTGAGAACACAAAGACAGAATGAATACATAACAGTATAATGGTAACACACTTGTTATCTAACTGTATTGCTTTCATCATGAAACTTATTTGTTTCAGGCAATGAGTATTGAGGAAACTAAAAATATACAGAGTAGGTGTTTGTGAGGAAAAACAAAGGAACAAATTTAAAAACCGGATAAAATAAAGTTCTATTCCAGGAAATGGCTAATATTGGTGCAAATAAATGTTTGAAAATGCCTGCTTTAAAATAAGAAGCTAAAGAAAGTGAAATGACTAGAGAATTACTGTGTGGAAGAGAATATCAGCATATTACCGTCGTACATAGTAAGTAGGACAGTTCATGAGTTAAAACACTTTTCCAAGGATCAAAGTTGCAGAGCTGCTGCAGATAGTTAGGTCACCAAGTCTCCAATGAGCATGTAAAGTTTGCTTAACGCCACTGGAACTTGGGTTGTACGGTCAGATGACACATATTGTAAATAGAGGTCACTGCTGGTTCAAAAAAGAAGGAGGACAGCTCATCAAGCAAAGAATCTAATCCCCAGCGAAACACTGTGGTGGACATTTAAGATTGTGGAACTGTATTGCTTTGTAGGGAACTGGGAATCTCGTCTGCATTTAAAACTGGGTTTAATCTTCCAGTAAAAACAACAAGGAATAGTTCTCTTCCAAATTCGCACAGAAATGGTTTACTGGCTAGAGACATTCGCAGTTCCCTGAAGTAACTCAGTCAAATATCTGTGAGTAAACCTGTGAGTCCAAAAATCAAAGAAGATCTTGAGATAATTGCAATGCAGGAATGGTCTAAGATGGCAACCTTATAGATTTTATAAAACAATACAATATATGGATATACACAGGGGTTAAAACTAACTTTTAAAGGTGGTTTGGCGGGCTGGCAACCAGGCATCAGCTTTTGGTTGCCGAAACTGAAAATATGGGTAGCATTTTTGGGTCGCCTTATAATTGGAGTACTTAGGATTCCATGCAGTTAAACGTCAGTTTAATCATGAAAATGTCACAAAAGAATGTTTAAAAGCTTTATTACAGTAACCAAACAAAATTCTTCGTAGTTTGTGTTTGTGGAGGTGGGCAGGGTCAGCTGTCAGCTGCGGAGGGAGAGGTGGGGGGAGTGGCTAACATGAGCAGCTTCAGGGAGAGCGAACTGTTACATCTGTGTCGTGTTGACTAATTATGCTCTCCCCTTTATGTTCAGGAGCGTGCTGGACGTGAGGGACTCGACACACACACGAGTAACGGCAGTCAGCCAGAGAGTCTGGGTTCTTTTGGTGAATGATCATGAGAAGAAGACAACGTCTCGACCAAGACAGATGCGCGGGTTGCACAAACTTATAAACATTGTAAAGTATTATATGTGTGTGAGCAGTAGAGCAATAAAATATGTTACCTGAAAGCCTTGTCGCAGCGTCTATCTTGTAACCAAAAAGTAGGCCTACACTGGTTTTCAGCGTCAATGGGACTGTTTTATAATTGCTGAGTCTGAATACAGTGTAGAAACAGAGTACAGTGTTTCCCTCCCCTAGGTTGACTGGTTTGGTTTAAGTCACTGCATCTCCCGACAGAACACCACGGTTAAATTTCAGCGTGACGTAACATAACGAGTTGCCGTCAACTGGAGTAATGTTTACTCCACCTTTCTCCCCTCCGCGTCGTCTGTGTGCTCAGCCCCGACCTCTGTGAAACACAGGGAGTAGCGGTGTGCGGATCGATAGTGAAATATCGATACCTCCGGTACCAGATAGTCACGTTCCAGAATCGATTCTCATTTTAAAATAGCAATATTTTAGTGATTTGGGGTAAATGTGTAGTTTAACATTACCAGAAATTTTGTGAAAAGTAACTATACTATCGGGATCTTGTCTAAATGATCCAGTTGGTAGGAACTACTCTTCCGCCTCTCATTGTCATA
The DNA here is from genome assembly GCA_011952105.1 of Coreoperca whiteheadi. Classification (NCBI taxonomy): domain Eukaryota; kingdom Metazoa; phylum Chordata; class Actinopteri; order Centrarchiformes; family Sinipercidae; genus Coreoperca; species Coreoperca whiteheadi. Next base: position 16,460,824 of record CM022479.1, on the reverse strand, counting down.
TGCAAGCTTTATTTGACTTGGTATCGGATCGGAAAGGAAAGCAGTGGTATCGCACATCACTAACAGGGAGCAGACAAAGATGAGGAGGGAAACTAGCGACAAGATTCTGATGAATGGGACAATTTAGTACCGATTCTGAACTGGAACCGTTCCGTTCTCGATTCCCATCCCTGCCACTCATGAAATTGGTTGCCAGTTTTTCAAAATGCTTGCCAATGGCAACCGTTACTATCGAGCCCTCATACAGCAAATCAGTCTGCAACGTACTGTAGGACGGTCCATCCTTTTAGATGAAACATTACAGTTTTATTTCTAAAAGCAACAGCACAGGTTTGACAGTTTCCTCAAATTCCTAAAATGTTTGATTAAAACCTCATTTTTAGTCCGCATTTTTTCAAAGGCATTTTGAGTGCTGTGTGCGCGAATGTGTGAGTAACTGAGTAAGTGTGTGTGCCCACACGTGAGTGCGTCCGTGTTTGGTGTTTACCTGTTCGAGCCTCAGGTGGTAGGTACATATTTTAAGAGCTCCTCACAGAAGGGCGGATTGGAGAGAGATGAGTCTGAGAAGCTCTCACAGTACGACATCATTATAGCAACTGCTCTCTGTGCATGCTGTGCGCGAGCGTATGTGCATGCATTTAGGCATGCATGTGGCTGTGTGTGTGTTTGAATATTCGTCCGTGTGTTTGTGTGTCATACCAAGGGAAATTATGCTGATTGCCTCAATGAAGGAGGCATAAATCATATTCTCCGCTGTAATCATCTGCAGCAGTTTATGTTTGCAATAAATCTTATCACAACTGTGCTGGGTATCTTACAAATCAGACTGACACCTGTTTCACTTCGAGGGGGACTACACATAATAATCCCTTGCTCAAACAGTGATATTTCATACTTAAATAATCATCTTTTTGTGGTTGACGTACTGTGCAGAGACTACAAGTCTGTGGCCGCAGGGCCATTTTCAGCTCTGGGGAAAAAAATCAATATTAATGTGAGAGTATTAATGAATGTTTAAGCATCTGCTTCAGAATTGATCAGATGGCCTTATCAGCGATGCTGGGCCTATCTAACTAGAACGGTAATCCTCACACTCCATGAAAATCTCCCTAGATATTAACACGTGGATAACTGACAGACTGAACATCTGTTCTCAGGATGCCAAGATTGAACTGGCTTAAAATGAGAAGATAACTGTTCCTTTCCAAGTTGGTGAGGAAGCAGGGACTTTGACTTTGAAATCAAGCTCACATCTGGAATAAATACCAGTTAATGTTCATAATGAACTTAATGGTTCAAATCGTATACTCTAAAGCTACTGATTACTGATTACAGAAATGCTCAGCAGTGTTCCGTGAAATTCTGTGAAAGGTTTAAGCTTTTGAGACACAGAGATGCAATCTTGAGAATAGCCGTGTATGTGTTCATACTGTACATACATAAATACATGCATATTGTGGATACACGCATAAATACCTCCCATTCTCTCTGCTTCCCTTTTCTGCTCACCTCTTTGCCTCCCTCGCTCACTATTCACCTTGGAACTTGGAATGTTTCTTCAGCATACTACACATTACACAAACACAGGCGTTTGCCAAAATCTTTTCTTCTTTCTCCCCCTCCACAAAGAGGGAAAGCAAAGGATCATGGCGATAGTAGTTGCCAACATTACACTGGTTTTGATGCACACAGTAGATGTAGGAGACTGTTTTCACTGTAGAAACAGAGCTAGCTTTACTTGGGTTCACAGGGAGACAGTAAGCAAGTGATGCAATTATGGGTTGTACATTTAAACACCCACCCTTGTTTTAACATTCACATATACACATGCACTCTCTCTTTATAACGAAGGATTGACATGTTCGCCTGCAAGAGGAAAAACAAAGAAACGGAGTCTTGCCTCTTCCCACACACGGTCTCTTTTTGGATGACATTTTTGCTTTAGAACAATATACAGTGGATCTGAGAGAGCAGATTAGCGTGCCTCTGTGTGTGTGTGCGCTGTATCTGTATGTATGTGTGTCTGGAGCTGTCTGGAGCCCATCCATCTCAGTTTCGCTCCTGGTCTGTCTCAGCCAAACACAGATAGCGAGGCTGGCTGTGGTTAGCAACCAAATCCTTGCTTTAGGCATGTAGTACTTTCCATCAAATTAAAGCGTTATTTTAACTTTTCAAACTCTTTCAATGTCTATAGAATTGTAAATTTTCATTGCATACAAAGTGAAACAGATAGGTCATATGCAATATACCAGTCACCTAATAAACTTGTTACATTTTGCAGCTGCAAGTAGTCATCTCGGATTTAAATCTCCAAAACTACATTAACTTGATACTTTGAGATAGCCCTTATAAAAGAGGAACCAACCCCCGTTAAATTGGCTACAGGCCTCATTCGAGTCATCCTCCTCTCCATCCCACACTGATGTCTCTACTTTAAGGGCGGGAAACTTTAATGTTTATTGGCAGCGCAAAAGGTTAGTCTGCAAGTGGGACAGGGACAGAATTAGTACTGCTGCAGCTAAATGACCAGCTATATAAAGTAATACGCTTGGTGGCTTGTATATACACCAGCCATGCAAGCTATAGATATAATGCACTTTTAACACAGCTTACCGTAGCCGTGTTTCATGTGCGTGGTTATATCATCATAGCCTTATTGAGATTCAGCAGCCTCAAGACAGATTCAATCACATTCACCTATACGACAAATTTATTACATCATTATGTTTTAATATACCCTGTAGTTTAAAATCCACCATATATTTTAATATTCATATAGTAAGTAATGATGTCACCCAATACTGAACTCTCAGAGAATTCATCAGTCTTTATCCTTTTTGGGTTTTTTTATTATACTGTATCTTATATTTCTTCAGTAGTAACAGATCAGTATGAGAATAATATTGGTGAAGGAACTTTTTGATTTGTATAGTGGTCTATCCTCCTCGCATTTATAGTATTTGATTTTTACAACTCACTCTGTGCCTCCAAACGAAAGATTCTTCATATAAAAGTGTGTATAGGATATTTTGTCCTCAAATCAGTGATCTACAGTAAATGTTTAACCTATACTGCTGTCTGCAGATCACCAAAGATCTAAAGTACAAAAATTTAATTGTTCATTTACATGTTTTAATGTCATTGGAAGGAGAGTTAAATAGCAGTAAAATCATTGAAAACCATTTATAGGAACAGAAATAGACTGCTTAGCTTAACTTACTTGGCTTCCGATTATTAGACTCAAATTACAATTTACCCTGAGTCACCTCTGGGTATTTGTTTATCTCTTCCTTTTCTAAAAGCCTGTCCCTCCTCGCCATCATTCATTTGCTAATACTGGAATGAAGGATGGATGAACAGGTCATACTGAATGGCTGATGTTAGCAGTGATTACTTACGAGAAACGAAAGGATTTGAACCTTTTAGACTAATCTGACATTAGTAAAATTGCCAAAACAACTCTTTATATGATGTTTAATCCATAATGTTATGGCTACATAAACATACCAGAGATAATTTGTGTTTAAGGTACTTAAAATCACCACATAGTTGATAAAGCCAGATAAGAAGATTGCAAATCCCAGATGCTTCATGTTTATACACACGGCACTTGTTTGCAGCCCATGTGTCCCGTCAGGTTATCCCAGGTCTTACACAACAGATGTTCATCTATTTATGTGTGTATGTTTGTGTCCCTCCCTCAAGATATAACACTCCATAGCAGTGACCCACAGCTCAGCCACCCTCGGCCCACCGTAGAACAGCGCACTCTCTTACGACACACTCACACCCCTTGCTGACTGTGTGACACCTGCATCAATGGCTTCTGACAGGAATGGGGTATAAATGGCCTGTAAGTCAATTGCTAGGTCACTGTCTTCAGGGGGTGTCAGCTCCATCATAACCAACTCACTCAGACACACACACACACACACACACACACACATATATATACACACACACATACGAACTAGCCAAATAAAAGACAAGTACGTTCTATTAGTCATTCAGAACTTCTTGGGAAAATAACTTCTCAGCAATACAGTACAGTAAGTATCATTTGTCCAGAATTTTAACAAATGTTTTTTTTTGTTAGTTACGCTGTGACCACCAGCCAGGATAAGTCATGCTGTCGGTCAGTCGTTCAGTCAGCTCACAAAATCTTAGGACATGATTGTTGAGGTTAGCCTGTCCTGCTGTGATCCTGCATTGTCCTGCATACAGTGACACAGCTGAAATAACTGCAGTGATTGAACTGATAAAATGAGATTTGACTTTGGGGCTCCTTGACTGACTGTTTAAATCATCGACATTTAGGGTGCAACCCTACAAAACTCATGGGCGTGATGAGTGCAACACTCTGAGTTGAGCTGAGTTAAGGACATCTTAACTACATCTGGGACTCCGGTTTAAAGCCATTCACTATAACTATTTCTAAACCAAAACACCTAAAACCTAGCATTTCTGCAGTCACTCCAGCTGTTCTGCACAGTTATTTTATTATTTCCATGTAATGCGTACACACTTGCACAGTCATGGTGTGCTAAATTCATTCTGTTGAGGTGTCTATAATATGTTCAAAGCTTAGAGTGAATCTCCATATTCTCACGCAACCCTCTGTCTTGCTGTCTAATCAAATTAGCATCTCTCTGCTCTGCATCCAATCAGATTAGTATCTCTGCTCCCTGTGGTAACATCAGCAGCTTTGACCTGTACCTCCCCAGTGGGGAGTGTGCTTGGTGGTAGATGAGCCAACGGTAGCCAAGGTATGTTTCTCTCCTTCTTTGAAGTCAATGAGCTGATGGATCTAATCCAGGGAGACTCGCTGTCTGCGAACAGCACACCTCTTTGAGTCTGTTTGGTTTTCTCCTGCAGAGGAAAACGTAGCTCAAGTGGACACGCTGTCAGATTATGTTTTGGAAAACAGGCCAAGGATGTAATGCCGTGCTTGCTCGCTCACTCTCTCATGTGTATTGTCATTCTCTGTCTATCTGTCTGTCTGTCTCTCCCTCTGTCTCACATAGACACACATGCCACCCACTGTAAGATCTGTCTATGATGTCTGGCTGCCCTTTCTCTTGAATCACTACACAATACACTGGAGAGCACCCACCAGACACTTGTTCTCTGAGTGTGAGTGGATCACTTTTCAGTACTGTTTGACCATCAAAGGGATTCAAGTGTTCAAGCTGATACCTTTTATGCTGTCGGAAAGATCTGTCACACCGCAGTCTGCCAATATGCCACTACAAAGGCAGATGGCATTTAAAGGAGTTTGCTTTGTGTGCGTGTGTGTGTGTGTGCGTGCGTGTGCAAGTGTGCATGTCCTTCCAGATAGGGGATCCATCAGGGGTATTTGGGGCTGGAATCTGCAGCTCCATTAAGAATGAAATGGTCCCTCAGAGTTTCATTGATTAGAGGGAGAAGAGAGTGATTGGGGGAGAAAATGGAAGGGGACAAGGGGGGTATGGGCGGTAAGGGTTAGTATTTAATGGCTCCCTTTCCTACTCAGCCATATTCCTCCCTAAAGCTCACTCCATCTCTCTGTTGCACCTTTTCCTGTCCGTTTTTTTTTTCCAACATCAATAGATACCTAGCAAGCACACATGTAGAAACACACATGTACATGCACATAAGACAGGGGATAAGCGTAAGCTACACTGTACATACACAGCACTGTATATCATTCTCAGCCCATTTTCCTGGAATTTTATGGGGTTACAATAAAGTCTAGTTATTGTGGAAGCAGATAGTCCCCTAGCCGTCATCATAAACAGATTGCTCCTTCACTGAGCTGATTGGTTAGAGGAGGGAAAAAGGGGGGCAGAGGGCTAGGGGATGATGGGAAGGGGATACAGAATAAAAAGTATTGTGAGAGAAGGATAAAGAGCAGCAGAGTAGAAGGATAAGATGAGGATGGAGGTCAAAGACAGGAAAGTGGTGTGTCCAGGGATTATTTAGGGGAGGGAAGAGAAAGCAGGGGCACTGATCAATATGAAAATAAGGAGAGGACAGCCTCGGTCTAGCCAAGTCAATAGACTTTAAGAACAGAATAAAACATTTTGCAGAGAAGATGCGATGCTTGAAGAAATCTCTTTCTGTCACTCTCTGTCTTAAATATGCGCACACATAAACCGTCACACATTTCAATATGGAAAGCCTCCCAAGTTGGGATACTAGGCCAGGTTTGCCTATCCCCAAGGCCTGCATTACTTATAAATGCTGTGTGCTACAGTAACACAATCAGCAGAGTTTCTAGCAAAGAGTCTGGCTTGGTTCAGTTTTTAATCTTTGCCCCGCAGCTTGCTGCGAGCAAATACTAGACACCTATTAGACAACTGCTCGGCTGATGTGCATCTAAGAAACCTGAGAAATAGACAAATGTAGAGTTATTTCATAGAGGGCAAATGTTTTCCTACCTCCCGAAATACAACCTTTATGTTTTATTAAGTGCATATGCCAACTCATGCTGCTTACAGCAATTGTCTCAGCATGATTTGCTCCAACTTTCACAACAGTTAGAAAATATCCCTTACGGTGTAGCTTTAGTTACTTTAAATTTAAATACTCATTAATTCATACACACATTATTAGGCTGGTGGCAGTAAGAAGACATGTCGGTGTCTACAGACATCAAACTGAACCTAATCCACCCTGCTTGAATCTTGATTGACTGAAAGAACACAATAGGTTAAGGGTGGAACCAGTATATCTTGATAAACAAATCATTTTTGGAATAATTTGGAATTTGGAAAGAAATTTCAAACTTTCTCCTTTCTCCACTCTCCCGTGTGCCACCATTAAAGGAATAGTAAGACATGCTGGGAGCTACACTTATTGTCTGTCTTGCTGAGCGTTAGATGAAAAGATCTATACCACTCTCATGTCTGTCCCATTCATATAAAGCTACGGCCAGCTGTTAGCTTAGCTTAGCATACAGACTGGAAACAGCTGGTCTGTCTTAAAGTAAAAATTTGTGACACAGTTATAGATTTCAGATTTCTCTGTTGTGTTTGAGCTACAAAGAACAGCATTTCACTTTCTGCAGTGTTCTTTGTATAAAATGTATGGAGCATTTATCCTTGTTGACATTAACACATTCATGCAGTGTAACCTTGTACTGTGAAATACAAATTAAGCTTGAAAAAACTTGCAGAGCCTCATCTGGCATCACATGAACATGAACACAATTCTCTGAACTGTGTTGTGCCAATTCTCAAAAACAAGTGATTATGAAAGTAAATTGACCAAATGAAGACCAAATGCAACTGTTTGTCAGTCTATCCATCTGTCACAATGGTGTGTTGCTGCCAAATTGTTTTGACACTCAACAAGTGCATCTCAAAAGAGCTTTGCATCAGTGACCAAAGTAGCTTTCAGCTATTGCTTCCATCTTTTTTCTCAGTTGTGAAAACATAGACCTACAGTATCTGTTGGAGCGTACTTGCACACATCAACTGTTTTGTCCATGATAATTCAACAAAAGCTTTTACATCAAACAGGAACACAGTTTGACCACCACAGGCCAACAGTGCACACTCCAGCCAGACAATGACCATTTAACAGCTTTAGGCCTGCTTTCGATTGCCAAAGCTGACTAATTGGTTGCCATAGTATAATTTTTTGTAATTAGAAAAACATTATAATTACAGTTTGTGTTGCCAGCCACCCAACATCAAAACCAACCGTCAAACATAATGTTTTCTATTTATCCACCATCCATTCTGACATTTTTTTCCATGCAGCCCCTCGCTTCAACGTGTCTCAGCTTGAAGAATAATATAAAACAGGGAAACCAGAGACAGCAGCAATTCATTTATCCTGCATGTTTTAATCCTGTGAAGAAGTAGGCAGAGTTAAATACCTACTGTTTAATTTGTTCGTCATTGCTCCAGACCATAGACTGTATATAAAGACACGTCTCCACTTCCTCCCACTGTGCAAAAATTAAACCAAAATATCCCAGATATGGGAGTTTCCATCTTGCGCTGGTGACATCATTTGGAGCCAGAGTCTGTGCAGCAGTGATCGGAGTTGGAGGCAAGGTATTGAGGTCCCGCCGATACACCAGGCGCACTCAACCGTGGGCTGGTCTCAGCCGTCAGTCATGACGTTTAACCCGCTTTTTATAGCATTAAATGGCTAATTAAAACCATACTTATCAGAAAAATTAACACATGAAAATACATAGGCGTGACAAGAACTACCTAAATTGAGAGAAACCATCTCTGTGAAAAATCATTTGACATGTACTTTCAGGTTTTAGTTTGGCTCATGTCCCATCCGCTAACATTAAGGGGGCAGGGTTTATGACCTATACTGCAGCCCGCCACCAGTGGGCAATAGAGATGTTTTGGTTTCATTTTTGGGGATCTATAATGTAGTCCATATTTACATAAAGTCTATGCTCCAGACACCTGAAATTTATACAAAGCGAGTCTAGCTCTATATCTATATCTAGCTCTAGTCTACCTGTGCCCTTATGTCAAATGTCACTGAATAATTATGATCTTGTTTTACATCAACACTTGCCTTTTGAAAATAGTATCGTTATTGATTTGTCACAGGACTGCAAAAAGACTAACCTGTGTGAACCTAGCCACTTACAATTCTATGCTTTTTTCGAAATGGGGATAAGTTAACTGTTGGAACTCTGAGTGAACACTTTGGGTGTAACTGCACTAACAAAATTCTTGTGTCCGTGCCTGGTGTGTCCGATCCACCAGCCAGGTCCAGAGTGAAGCACAATAGCATCTGTTGTGTAAGAATGGTTTGTTCGTGGTTTAATGTGTTTTAAGATGACAAGAAGCACAAGTGGATACTCCAGTCCAGACAATAGGTCGCTCTTGGACAATGAGAGGGATACAATTCCATATAAAATGCATAAAACATTATATTTGAATCAGAAATGAGTCGATCTCGGGTCCTCTGAAGGTCTTTCTCAATGGAAATTGATTTTTGTGTCTTTTAAGACGTCTATCGCATCGTGCTGGACTACAAATTATCAGAATGAAAACAGCATTTGGAATGACTGATAGATTTGCCTCGTGCACTCACCTGTAAAACAGTCCATCTTTTATCCCCGAGCCTCAGACCATTCTCTGAGGTGTAGAAGGAGGCAATTGAATTAGTCCCACCCTCTCTGGCCCATAGCGAGTGATATGGGACTGAATTCCATTACACAAACTCTATCTAACCCAGACTGCGGCCTATCTAAACCTCATATCCCTGACAACACTCCATACATCAGCCACAGGCTAATACACTCTAATAGGCAGGGGCCTCACCCACAGATAAAGCCTACCATATGACCTGTCTCTCTTTTTCACTCACAATGGCTACCATTTGTTTGACTTTTTCTCTCAGAACCTTACTATTCTCGCTTGTACTTCTTGCACTTTCTGTAGCCCTTTGTGTCTTTCATTTTTGTGTCACTTGTCTCCATTTATTCAGTTTGCTCACTTCTTATGTTTAATACTTCAGCGCACTCTGAGTTCCTCTCTTTTTCACCCCCTCTCCTTTGCTGTTCCTCTATCACTCACTGCTTTGCCGTCTTCATTGTAGTGTGAAATAGTAAATTACAGAGGATGAGTGATTAGTGGATGCTTCTGTTCAGAAGGGTTGATCTCTCATCTGTATGCATCCTTTAATCCTCACATATAGTATACTCAGACTATTCAAACCATGTCCTTTTCATCAGTTTTTGGCCATATATAATTACTGTAGTTCGGGAACTGAACCTCAGCACTTTTTGGATAAAGACCAAAATGTGTCTATAGCACAGAGTATCAAAAACTGTACTGAACACTGAATGAATTGAATGCCTGGTCAGATTTGTTATCTCATTTACTTGGTCTTTGTTCAGATGGTTCCTGTTTTTATATTCCAGTTCTTGTATGGCTGCAACATTTAAAGTGATCCTAAACAGTTGGACCGTAGTACCAAAAGCACAAGTAGAAAAGAGTCATAAACTCAGAGAAATAAAATCAATAATCTATGGAAATATCTATCTAAATGGTTTGTACTTGTATAGCACCTTTCTAGTCTTCCAACTACTCAAAGCGCTTCACACACTGCATAATTCACCCCATTCACACACTGACGGCAGGTGCTAACTGCCCATCAGTACAAAGGAACTAACTCGGGTTGGGCGAAGTCTTCCAAACTTTGCTCCTTTAGGGAACTGGGCAGTGGATAGTGAGTGTGTGGCTGAGCGAGAGAGAGAGTGACGGTGGCCTGTTTGATATGTATTTTGGGTAAATTCATTTTTATATTAATCAAGTAAGAAAAAATTAATCTTTAGAATAATCGATAAATTAGATGTTAGATTAAATGACTAATCGAAGAAATAATCATTAGATCAATCAATAAAAAAAATAAGCGTTAGGCGCAGCCCTAATCCCTATATCAAACAAATAAATAATAAACATCAGCCTTTGCTGTGTGTAGGTAAGTGAAAAATACTAATTATTACATTTTTGGAGATCTGCTTTCTTTCAAACCTGTGCATGTTGTCACACCCTTATAAGCACACTCATCCACATAATTATATACACCACTTTGAGAATTTCACATTTGTACATGCCACATTTTTCCTGCCCCCAAACCATCTCTCTTTTCTTGCCTCCACCTCTTTTAACTTCATTTTCTTCCTCTCTCCTCTTTTTATATCCCTTCCCCTTCTCTCTCCTTTCTGCTCTCCCCTTCCATTCCCAAGATATCTCTCTCCCTCTCTCCCTCTCTCCTCTGTTTCCTTCCAACCTTAGATGCTTCTCTCTCTCTCTCTTTCTCTCTCTCTCCCTGAGAACATCAAAGGACTTTGTCAGTACCAAAGCTCAGCTCAACAGTGGAGTGGCTGACCTTGGACGCTTACTAACAACCCAGGAGAAAGGGAGAGAGAGAGAAAGAGATGAGGAAGAAGAAAAAGTGAAGGAGAGAGAGATCACATACGTACAGGAATACTAACCGAGCTTAAGACAGGAATCTGTGAGGCTCACATGCAGTCTGCTGGTTACTGTAAACTGTCAACGGTCAAATCAGCCACATTCGGCAGCAAATGTCTGAAACTTTAAGGTAGTGATTTTTAATATGTAATGCAGTTGTCACTCTCATCGATACCCAAATAGTTATCCCAGTCTTTAGCTGGTTGTATTAATGTAGGCAAAAAGCCACGTACAACTACTGCAGAGATGATTCTTTAACCTCATAAAAGACTGAGCACAAGGGAAAAATCTAGGCCTACTTCACAATGAAGCTGTCAGTTTAATTTAGAAAAAATTATGCCAGAACTGAAAGCCAGTTTTCCAAATATTAATTACTTTATTGTGAGCTATATACCTTCTCACAGTAACAAGCAATTGCCAGAATCTGTGTGTCTGACTGAGGAGAACAGAAGGCCAAATACAAATATAGCTAGATATCAAATTAATTAAAAAAAATTTAATTCGTATTTATAACTAAATATGACGTCTATACAAAGTATTCACCCCCCTTGAAATATTTAATGTTTTATTGTTTTGCAACGTTGAACTACAGTGGATGAATTAAGCTTAACAGAAGACTTGTCAATCTCCAAAGTCAATACAAATCTCTGCAAATATTCAGAGGGTAGGTTTGGTGGGTACACATACCCAAATGTCTCTACATTCAAGCTAAGGATTTCACCTGACACGTCTACAACTCTGTGATGAAGCAATTATGTACGCTTGCATCTGTATTGCATCATTAACAAGTAATACACACACACAACCACACTTGCGTAAACACAAACCTACACACAAAACTGTATTTTTACAGCGTAGCATGTAATAGTTACAAAATGCATAGATGCACAGAAAACACACACTCACACAAGAATCCTGAATCATAAATAATGCACCTAGCTATATACACTAACGAGCCAAAAAGTGTTCTGCAATATATATGAGAATGCAAGCAACAAAAGGATGGAAAAATGGGAAGAAATAAGCTACAAAGAAAGAATGAAAACAATTCAGAGAAAAGTAACATCAAACAAAACAAAATACAAGCCATTCTGTTCAGACTGATTTTTGGACAAATCCTGAGGGACAATTTTACTCACATTTTTGAAGAAAATGGAAGGTACTTGGGAGTTTGACTGGCATTAAATAGGCTTTTGTTCAACAGGCACGTGGTGTCAGTGTAGAGGTAAGCATTAGGCTGCATGTCATAACGCGTGTCATAATGCACACATAGCTGCTAGTGTGGTATCACCATGTCTAGGAGACGCTGAGGGGAAATTTCCTTTGTATTGTCTTCCAAAGAACGATGAATTGAAGAGTCAGTGGTTAAATTGTATTTTCAACACTATTCCTCAGGACTACAAACACAACCTGTTATTGTGCTCACTTCATTTTTAGGACTGCTTCGTAAACTGGCAACAGTTCAACTCAGGACTTTCTAAACGCATACTCCTGAAAGATGGTGCAGTTCCAACTCTGGTTGGCCAATCTGGAGATTCAGAATCACAACCTGTAAGTTTGCTTTATTAGTTGTGGATTCTATTTAAAATAAACCAGGCAATGTAACTTTACAGAGTGTTCAAGTACGGAGTTGTAGGTAGTAACTCAATCAGCTAAAGTTATAATACTGTGTTAAATTGCTTTTCGATCACAATATGTTGAACAGTGTCCAAGTGTGAAAAAGATGAATAAAGTACATCTAGGGCATTTAAGTTGCTTTATTACGTGGAGGCCCTTATGGATAACCAACAGTGTATTTGGTCCCTAGTTACACAAACAGGGCTGTATTTGTCCAGCAAAAGGATATTATGTGCACGTGTGTACATTTGTTTTCGTGCTACATGTGTTGTCTGCTGATTGCACTGGGGATAACAATGTAATCGTTGCAGATACTCAGTCTTCTCATGTAAAAAAGTTGCTTTAATAACTTGATATGTCTAGTTACCGGATGAACCGGCTTTGTTTTGGATCACACTATCTTGCTCGTCAGGACCCACCCTACACTGCTTCTGATTGGCTAGTAGTCCTTACCGTTGCGCATGTGCAACTCCCAACAAAAATCAAATAGAAGTGAGATGAATTAACGCAGTAGCTAAAACGAAGCATTCAAGACATAGGGTGAAAAGAGGTGATAACGATTTTTAATGCAACCAAAACACTTCAGACACATCTCATGATCAACTCTTGTACCCAAACAACATTTATCTCCCAACAGTAACACACCTGTTATGTACCGCTGTTGTCTTTTAAGTATATTTTATTTATTTATTTATGATAAACCATGATTCCATTACAACAAAAAATAAGTCACTTATGGATTGTGCTACCTTACAGTATATGTCACAGACGCCATGAATCAGAAATGCTTCAATAGGCTTCTTTTTTTGGCCATTTTTGCACAGAGTAATTCCAAGTGCACAGAATTAAATTAAAGCAATTCCAGTTATGCAATACAAAACTATACATATTACTTTTTTTTTTTTATGCCTGATCCATCCCTGGCAATCTTTTGCAGATATGTCCAGTAGGGCTGCCCCCTAATTGTCAAGTAAACCTGTTGTCGGTGAGAAGAGTTTTAGTTGACCACGTTTTCAAAGATAAAGCAGAAAAAAAACAACCCTTAAACTCCATTCGGGAGCTGCGCCTTGTCACCAGGACGAAGCTATTAGGGATTGTTGCAACACAGACTGTTTCTCTTATAACACAGGAAGTCACTTACAAGCTCACTGCTGCTAACTGTACTAGCTGCCATTAGCTAGTTACCTAATTTAGCGGTCATATTAGCAGTCTCTACGCAGACAGGGAGCTCAGAGTACCAGGGGAGTGTGGATATATGTTAACGCCGCTATCACATGAGCTTTGAACAGCCGAGAGGAGGAGGTATTCAGACCCGGGGCCGGGGAACTAGTGGGGGACGCTGCCATGGAGCGGGGCCGGGAATGAACACCAGAACCAGAGCCGGGCGAGCGGGCAACAGAACAGGCTCAGCAGCCTCCCAGTGAAAATGGCTGGACCGAGACCTAATACAGCCTCCGAGGCCAGTTTGACGACAGGGAATACAGTACAGAGGTGAATAATAGCAGCTCCGACAAAGACAAAGGAGGAAGACACGGGAACAGGAAAGGCATGAAGCAGCAGAGGAGCGAGTTTGTAGCAAGTTCATTTGTAAGTAACGTTATTCATCATCCATCATATTCATGAGTAAGCAAGTATTTGTTTTTGTGAAGTTGGAAGTTATTTATTCTTGTGTTTTGAACAACTAGACTTGTGTGATGTTATACTGTGTTGAAATAAATTAACAAAATGTTCAATCTCCTTGCTGCTTCTTCCGAAACATTCAGAATCATTACTGCTTTTGCCGTTAGCATTGCTGTTAACAGGCGGCTCGCGTCGTGCTACTTGTAAAATGTATATTTTAAAGGCTCATCATTATTATTATTATTATTATTATGGGTTTGTGTTTCTCTGTAATGTAGCACAGTGTTAACAATGGTACTTGTAACATGTTTTCTCAGCCGTGGAACTCAAAACATTTTCTGATGCCCCAAAAATATATATTTAAATAATTAAATTAATATCTTAAACGTGCTACAACTAGTCGACTAATGGCTTGAACTAACAAGTACTAGTCGACTAGGAAATCTTTAGTCGGGGGCAGCCCTGATGTCCAGACAACCATTATTCATTGGGCCCACGATGTGATCATGTGGCTGGTGGTCATAAGCTTTCCACCTCCATGAGGAAAATATTTCCTCTATGGGGGTTGAGGAATGGAGAGTGAGGTGGAAGGAAAAGTGACTGGAAGAGAATCGTGAAATGCTACATTGTCCCATACAAAAACAAATGTTCTGGATTGTGCCTCACTTGACCCCTTTCCTCACCTGGCACAAGTCTTTCGTAGAAATTAAGATAGGCGTCCAAATTAGGAATTTATGCATTTTTAATGCTGTCATTATTTTTTTGTTATGTTATGAACGTAAATTGACCAGTTTTGACAATGGTATGTAAACATGTGCAAAATGGAGTGTTTATACACAGAGTTTTGGTGGTTGCTGACTTTAAATGAGAAAACAGTTCATGGATTTTGAAAGATGTGGTCGTTAAATGCATTTTGTTTCAAAGCAACAAAAAGTGATCCACAGTTTAGTCCACATTGACCTCTGTTGTGCTGACTGTGTGAAGAGTTTTGAAAAAGTGAATTCAGTACTGAGAAATGTGTGTTACCAAACAGTAAACAACTGTAAGATGTGTGGTGCAGGTACCTTTGACTCCAAGGATGAGCTACATTTTACTTTCCACATTTGGAGGAGATGAATAAAGAAGAAGCCCACTTTTGCGTTCTTGTATCAAAGTTTTGAGTGACTGATGCACCAGAAAAGTCACCATCAGGACAAAAGATACGAAAGGATCCATGGACAGAGGAGTGTGCATGATGCTTTTTTATCTTGCTTTGAAGAAGAATTTTCCTGTCTCCTCCTCTCCTTCATTCCTCTTTTCTCCTCCCCCTGATGTCAGTGACTCCTCATCAGGGACCACATTAAAAGTCAATCAATTACACACACACACACACACACACAGACACACACACACCTCCCAACAACTGTCTCTCTATGTCATTCCTGGGCTTAATGCCAGCATCTCTCTCCCAGTCCCTCTCTCTGCGCAGTCTTGTCCTCATCTCTCTCATTGTGATCCTGTGGCCTTGTTGGCCCTGGCATTCAATTTAGCTGTCATCCAGATGCATCCCTCTCTGCACACACACTCACACACAGATGGATTTCCTGTCAGGACAGTTTGAGACCAATCAGACCGTGGTATAGGAGCATGCCCAGATGAGAGCTAAAGGCCATAAGGGACCCCCCACACAATGAAGTACTCCCTTTAATCCTAGACACATACACATACACACACACACCATAGACTGTATATATAGATGAAGGACACGTCTCCACTTCCTCCGACTGTACTAAAATAAAGCCAAAATATCCTGGATTCAGGAGATGCCATCTTGCGCCGGTGACATCATTTGGAGCTAGAGGCTGCGCACCTAGCCGACTCAATCGCGAGCCAGCCTCAGCTGTCAATCATGATGTAAAACCCCCTTTTTACAGCATCAAATAACTAATTAAAACCAAAATGAACAGAAAAATTGAACAGACATCAGCGTGTTAAGAACTACCTAAAATGACAGGAACCATCATTGGGGAAAATGTATTTGACGTGTACTTTGAGTTTTTAGTTTGGCTCATGTCCCATCCACTAACATGGAGGGGGCGGGATTTATGACCTATACTACGGCCAGCCACCAGGGGGCGATCGAGATGTTGTGGCTTCCTTTTTGGCAAGCTGTCAAGTCATCCATCTATATATACAGTCTCTGACACACACATACACAAATGCATGCATGCCAACAGTTATATACATCATAAAACACAAAAAGCAAACAAACACATGCACAGTCAACTTGAATGACACTGTACTTACACTGTGCTAAATGTAAGCCTGCACGCGTATTTGAGAAATGGAGACACGTCATCTTGTGTGTTTGTTTATTTGTGTGTGTGTGTGCTATGTTGCCTTTAGGCGCCATCAGGGTGTCACACAATATGGCTAAACCCGGGTCCCACAGGAACTGAACAGTGTCTACTCAGTTTCCAAGAGATCAGCAGAGCCAGGCAGAGAGCAGAATTAAAAGAGGAGGAGTGACAGAAATACAGAGAATGACAGGGACAAAAAGTGAGTGACACAGATGAAGACAGAGGGACAGACACAGAAAGAGAGAGTTATTGAGACAGAGAGAAAGAGTCAGTGGAAATAGAGAATCATGTGGACACATGATGAAGGGATGGGCTAGAAGGGATGTTAGACAGGATGGAGGAGGAAGAGTAGACAGTACAGAAGAGGAGGAGGAGGAGAGCAGACAACACTGCACAAAGTGGAGGAGGACCTCCTGTACACACTGTCATCCTCATGGGAACCTCTTAGGACTGTAAGGAGGAGGAATATACTGAATAATAGGGTCACAATTACTTCCGCTTTGTCACAGAATGATTTATCTTTCAATATGGTGCAACACACCAGAGCAGTAAATTCACAGAAGTCATATAGGCTAAGACATATCAAAAATGTTATGCACCAAATCATCAGTCCACCGAACATTATATGGCCAGTAGTATCTCTGTCTTTTGCATTATTGATTCAGCCTACTAAATCAATGTGTGATCAGAGATGATTCTGAGCTTCTTTGGTGTGATTTGACGGCGCGAGTTACAAAAAGGAGGAAGAGAGAGAAAACTGCGAGGGGCGCAGAAAAGAGACAGGCCAGAAAGCGACAAAATGTGTCTACAAAAACCCAATATAGTGTGTATAGTGTATATAATATAGTGTGCCTATTGTCAAACCGAACTAGCCTTCCACAATAGCACGATGTCAGCATCTCAGCAGAAAGCAGCCAGTCTACGCATCCGGTCCACAGAGCGGACCCGACCCAACTTATATGAAGGCTAGTAAAGAATGTGAGCTACCTTAATTATGGCTATATGTAATGGCTAGTTAACAACATAAAGCAATGTGGTGGCTAGTTATGATATCCCTAGGTTAGCTAGGTTTTGTTCAAGAAAATAACCACAGAAAATAAAATGCTGTGGTCAATTTGTGAAAGCCTGATTAATTCATTCATATTATTATGGGAGTAACAGTTCCTGTCCACTCGTTTTTCCCTCCTACAAATGCCACAAAGAGGACAGTAAAGGCTTATGTTATGCCCGAGCTGTAGTTGAAACTTGCAGTTCTGAAAGTTAAAGTATATATTCCTTTTTTAAAGCAAAAGGTGTTTTTTTTTGCATTTCAGAATTTTTTTCCTATAGAACCCAGAATGTAATGTCACTTAAATACACAAAGTGGGTTAAGGTTTGACAGATAATATTATTGTATGCAATTTAAGCAGTAAAAATGTAGATTTTTCTAAAAAGGAAACCAATTAGTTGTTCATTTTCTCTTTTGCATATTTACTATTGCTCTTTAATAAGCAGAGTGTGGACGAAGCTTGGCGTCATGGATGTAGCCTATTGAAATGATCGAAACCAACAAGGTGTGTTCACTGTTGCCTTACCTGGTCTGTGCTTGTAAAACATCCACTGTGTCCGCATCTTCTAAACATATTATTTTAACTTCTCTCTCTCTCTGTGTGTTTCTCTGCAAAATGCTAAAATGGGTCGGCAGGTGTTCTTATACCTGGGCGGCATTTTATTATGTGATCGGCTCCTCTGATCAGCCTTTATAGAAACCAAAAATCTAACTATTTAGAACGAATATTGGAGGACCCTTAAGAAGACAAAGACAAATCCTGACCAGGAACAAAAAAGGTCATGGTTATATCTTACAATATATGACTGCAAAATGTACACCTATCAAAAGATGATTAACATTGAAATTAGTAAAGCAATCAAAACATGATAAGACAGCTAAACAGCTCGGCATTAAGAAAACTTAGCCTGCATTACAGATGTGTTTCTTTAATGATTTCCTTTAATATTTCTGGTATCCTGGAAAAAGAGAGGAATATCAATGTGAGATTTCTGTGGCAGGAAGGTTTGGAGAGAAATTGTACAGCCTGTCTTCATCCCTACCATGAACAAAACAGTGAATTTTAGTTTTTAACTATGCAACAACACTTTAGAAGTGTAGTCAACCTGCAATACTGATTTTTTTTTTTCACCCAAAGCATCTCTGCTCACATCACTTGCCAGCATGAGCTGTCAGTGTAGATATCATTAATTGAGACTGCTTGCTGCTATTTACTTGTTTGTGCTGCTTCGTGGTTCACTAGCTCCTAATACTGTGCATTAGAAAATGGTTCCAGTGATGTAACACAGCGCAATGGGGCATTTTTACAGCCTACCTGGAAAGCAACTGGTTATTATAAAGTAAGGATTGGAAATGGATCTGGCTTTACATACTGTAGCTGATATCTAAACATTAAAAAAAGGGTACTGATCCTGATGCAGTAAAGCAGCCTGGGACATACAGATGTGTACAGTACTTCCTTCTAACGTGAAAAATACACCCAGATGAGACACGGCAACTTCAACAATTTAAAACACATCAAACTTAAATGCACCTGATGACTTAGTTAAAAATACTCCTTAAATGGAGAAATAGGAAACATTTTATGTAGATTAATAATAAAAAAAATAATAATACATCCACAGACCTTTAAAAAAAGGTTTAGAATAAAAATACTGCTGTTTGTTTATCTCCTAGTAAGCTGTCTGACTTTTGGTTTTGTTTCTAACAAAGCTTGTGAGCCAGCAGTATAACGTCTTTGGTATTATGTAGTATCTCTCCATAGTCATAGTTGCCTGTTAGTGTGGAAAAAAACGGAAAGATGATTGCGTTTGACGGTAAGTGCCCGCCTTCACTACGCTACCCATCCCAAGTCCTCTGCAACTAAAGGAGGAGCAAGACCATCGCAGGGCTGCAGGGAATCACCAGGGCTGCTAAGTCATTGGCTGAAGTCATTCACAGGGAGACTCGCGCAGTTGACACTTTTCATTCACTCTCACACCACACATCCATTTTCTCACAAAAAACAAGTTTATAGGTTATTTGGTAACGGCACAAAGAGATTACAGCGCACAGACTGACAAGACAGAGCAGCAGCGCAACAGCAGCACCATGCAGCAGGGAGTCATTCAGACCATCAGCCTTAACTAATGTGAGGTCACCAGTTAGATTGTCAAAATTAGAAAAATAACAGCTTGTATCCCTGAAGAGCCATGTAAGCATTAGTGACAGTTGCGACCAGTTACCTAACATTATAAGTTAGTTCCCTCAGCGTATAATGAAGATGCGTAGGATTTAGAAGTGGGTATACACAATGCCAACTGAAAAATAAATAGGCCTAGTTATACGCCGTAGACCTGCGTATACCCTCCACTACACCATTGCTTAGATGACAATTTAAACCTCGCCTAACGGTAGCTAACGTTAGCAATATCCTAAGATTACCATGCAGGGCTCCAGACTAAGTTTTTACATTGGCGGCACTGGTGCGCCTAACCTTTTCATTTAGGTGCACCAGCACATAGTGCACCATACATTTAAAGTTTTACCTTTTGGGTGGGGGGTGATAATATATGTAAGGTACAAGGTAGATTTATTCATCATTTTACAACAGAGGGTTGTATAATGGGATTTGAGTTGTATTGCCTTTATGCTACTCACAAAAAACAGCTTTATATAGACTAATATTTGAAATACATTAATACATTACCCTATTTCTAGTAAGTTATTTCTTATTTCATTTAATTCTCCACCTTATTTTAGTGTTTGTTCACTATCTGCTCACTTTGCTTTTTTCCCTTCTTATCTCTTTTTCTTTTCTCTAAACATGCACACACTTACACCTCTGGACTCCTGCACACACACCGGCTTGCCCTGCCGCTTTCTGTTTCTGCTCTGTTAAGTTTCTTCGACAGTTGCCCAAAAAACACAACTCGCGTTTTGGATTTTTTTCACCAGCGATTCCATTTCAACAACAGCAAGTGAGCCACGTGTGGAGGAGAGACAATCTAAACCAGCGTGGAACGGAATGACATCGGCAGATAGATCATGTTACATGAATCTCACATTCACTCACATACATTTACATATACTCCCATTTTTCCCCACTTTCTCCCATATTTCAAGGCCTTCTCCCGACGCCTTCCTGTTTTGTTGTTTCTCCTGGTAAACTCCCGTAATTTGCATGGCCCTTAAACTTTATTATGAAAACACAGATCCGAGTTCTGGTATGTGCGCAGCTGCTCTCTCTTTGCAGGCAGATGGGCCAGCTAAGTTACGTCAAATCTGGCCCCCCCACCAACTAATGGATAGCTACATGTTGCTAAATGAATCCATTACTCTACCACGAGGTAGAGAAACACCCTATAGTATATCTTTATACACTAAATGATATCAAAACTATTTGAATATATATTAACTGTGTCAATATTTCCACCTTAACCCACTCAGCTGTAAGTACCTATAACTGAGAAATATTAACAACTAGGCTTGGGCGGTATCAAGGTATTACGGTATACCACCAGAGGATTTAGAAATCCCCAAGGTATGATTTTAAATACCATCAAAAACACAGACGTTCCTCTTTCTGGTGGCTCGATCATATTGGCTCTTAGATCGTTTATTTTCTGTCCGCTCAGTTTGGATTTGAGTGGGTACGTTTGGTCAGAAGATGCTCTGTGCTTTGTCTTGTAACATTAGCGCTTCACATTGCCGCGTTTAATCATCACCATGGTCTGTCCGTGGGAAGAATGAACATGTAAGAGTCTGTCCATTCTTGACTAAAAGCGCTCTGTTCGCTGTCTACTTTTCTGTTTTTAGAGCATGCCATGTGAAATTACTTCCCTGACTCACTTATTTCTCCGAATGTCTCTCATCTCGTCTCCACTGTGTCACACGGTCTGTGTATGGATCCCACTCGCTCACTGAGTCACAGTGCACAGATGTGATTGGCTGAGTAGCGTCCCGTGAGATGATTCAGGGCCGCTAAACGAGTGCCATAACGGCTAGAAAAGCTACGCTCAGCTTTTATGTTTTACACAAATACCATCATATACCGTACACCCCGTTGAAATGTCAGGAATGTATGAAGGTATGAAAAAAAAAAAGATACTGCTTAGGCCTACTAACAATGTTAACAAGCTGTTTTGGTATGTAAAAGACAAACGTACATCATTAACAGGTATACAATTACAAAATACACAGTAAATTGAAAACAGAACCTCTTTTGGCTTGTTCTACCAGACAGTTGGAGGCAGAAAAACAGATTGTCATTATCACACATATCTCACAGTTAGTCCAATAAAACTGTTGTCCCCTAATGTTTCACTCCCACACTCCTACACCACATATAGAGTTCTGGAGCTCAACATGGCTCAACTGCTAAAATATATTCACGGAGGGTGTTATTAATTCATTATGAGAAATAGAATTTCATTTGTTTTTCATTGTGCAATTTTCACTCAGTTTTACTGCTTTCATTTTTTTTTTTTTTTACAAGTCGACCTGATGCCAATATACTCCCAAGTTCACCTTTACTCTTATTTTATTTTCTCAATTCAACGTTGTTTTTCCAATTTCTTTCTTAATCCACCGCCCACACCTTTCTCCCCTCTCCCGCTTTTAGCTCTGCAGCTCTAATTAAGTGAGCTGTCTAGGTGACATTTGCAGTTAAATGAGTCTCATGTCCTTCTCCTCCTATTAGCTCTGTAGGTGTGTGTGTGCATGTCTGTCTGTGTGTGTGTTTATGATTTTGTATGTGTATGTAAATGTGTACTATGTATAAATGCTTCCATGTTTGTCTTCCATTGTATGTAGGCATATTTGCTTGCATGTGTTTGTCCCGCCCTGGGTGCCGGCCAGAGGTGCTGATTGCCAGTTGACCGCGGGGCTATTTTAAGGCCCAGTTTAATTTGAGGTGATTGATTGTGATAATTAATTTGCCGTAGGTAGATGATTGTGGTAATTAATTTGCTGCAGCTTGATGATTAAGGGTTGCTAGTATCCCGTTGTGACCAGCACTGTTTGGCCGATTAGCTCCTTTGCTGCCACATTCATTTATTGTTAGGGTAGACCCCTGTTCACAGCTGTAGCTGGGGCCCACAGTCTCCCAAAGCATG
Source organism: Coreoperca whiteheadi (assembly GCA_011952105.1). Classification (NCBI taxonomy): domain Eukaryota; kingdom Metazoa; phylum Chordata; class Actinopteri; order Centrarchiformes; family Sinipercidae; genus Coreoperca; species Coreoperca whiteheadi. Next base: position 16,438,161 of record CM022479.1, on the reverse strand, counting down.
TGACCTCAACTCGGAAAACTTTGGGCTAACTACAGTCAGACTTAATATATAACACTGACCCTGCAAATGAGAAACTGAATAAATATACTTCAGTTTTATCACAACTCTAATCTCAACTCACAAATGCACACACATTACTAAGAAGTTGGAACACTTGGATAAAATGTGCACACTGGGAGTAAAATTTGTTTTAATCTGTTTTCCATAATGTCTTCAATATATTCTCTCAATATATTTTTATTTCTATATTACAACACAGACTCTTAGAGATCTGCACAGCGAGATAGTAGAACTATTGCTATTTCTATCCTTCAGTTGCCTGGTATTCCCCATAGTCTCTGCAAGATTGGTGAGGTGGAGAGCTACTCCATCCAACCAAATGAGACTTGCTGCTCAAATGAGAACGAATGGCTTTCCTAACAGCGATATTATTAAACACACAGCACTGGTGTTTCAAACGCATTAGTGGGACTGATATGAAGTTGTTCGGCTGACTGGCAGAAACAATGAACTCTGGCTAACGTTATTAATCGGAATCATAAATCTATTTCCCATCTGGTCTATCAAATAATGAGGTAGGGGAAACCAAGCAAGGTTTTCCATTAAACCATGGAATGCCACACAATAGCATGGATGTTAACGCAGACACACACTTTTGCACACATGCACACACACCATACAAAAAGAGAGAGCAAAATGGAAAACAGTAGAGGGAGAATATTTTTTCGACATCTTTATGTAAGAAATTCATTTATGCATGGCTGAAGATGGACTTGGGTTTATTGGTTTCTTTATTCTGAAATGGAATTCAATGAGGAGCAAAGGAGAAGAATGGAGAGAGAGGGACTTCTCTATTTGCATCAGGAAACAGTGTGAGGCATATTTAAAATGCTGTAATGAAATTAGAGCAGGGATTTTGATTATCAATCTTTTCAGGCTCCAAGGAGAACATCTCCAAAAACAAATGAATCATTAGTAAGGGTGGTTAAAAAAAAACAATTTACCAGACTAACAAGCACTGCAACACAGACAGAGTGCATTCACAAGCACCTACTCCTGTTTGCTTGGGGTTTGTATTTCTGTGTGTCTGACTAGTCCCAATCTGTGGAAGCTCTCATGCTGAAACAGTCCAATGCATATCCAAATGAGACCTACATGGTGTGTGTGCTGCCTGTGGGTGTGGGTGTACACTGTAAAACATCATACAGGAATTTATTCAAATCAAAGCATCTTTTTTTTCATTAACTTAATCGTGATAAACGATGTTATTTTAAGAGCATAAAGCATAGGGGTTGTGTCGTTTGCAACATGGGATAGAGGTATCTTTAGCCAAATAAACTATCCGTTCATTCGGCTTAAGCACTGTGAAAAAAGGCTGCGCCCCAAGTCTTATAATGGCAGGGAAAACCCTGCTAACCAGAGGTGGAAGAACTATTCAGGTTAATTACTTAAGTGAAAGTATTAATACCAACAGGTTAAAAAAGCTTGCTGTTACGAGATTTAAGTGCCGCCGCAACATTGTAGAACACGACATCCTCCTACAACGTTTTGAGAACATTGTTGGTCTCAAGGGGCTGGCACTTTCTTGGTTCCGTTCATACATGAGTAATAGAACACAAAGTGTTTCATATAATAATACTTCATGCTCTAAGGACAAATATGGTGTTCCATACAGTCCAATAGTTGTAGAGATATTTCACTCTTGACTAAAGCCATGATATCATGGTATCTTGAAAACTAATCTGTGTATTTCCATAAATTTGCTGTACATACTCATGGTCCCCAGAGGTTGAATCATACTATCTAACCTTTCGTCTTGCACCCCAATAAGGCCACAATTTTTAATTGGACACAAAAAAAATTATGAAAATGTATTGGGCAGATTACCATGAAGTTTACTGAGCATCAAGGATGGACCCTTTCCATTTTGGACACTACTTGCCACCCTCAGGCCAAAATGTCAACATTATGCTGAAGATACTGTATTTCATGGTCCTATTGGCAGATGGCCATTAACCTTTCTAAGCAAATTCTTGTTCTCAAGGGCATAAATCCTATTTAGTTTAACCAACCACATGGCTTTTCCTGAAACAAAGTGAAAATGTAAATGGACATTTGCACTAATATTATTAGGAAAAAGTGGGGCACTGACAATGTAATCATATGTAATACACATGCCCAATTAGAATGCAAACTTCCATGTGCCTTAATAACCCAATCTTGCAATTAACTACTCATTTTACATATACTCTCATTGTTTAAATCTAATTATTTAATTTTTAAAAGGGAACACATAATTATATTTTATACAGTCTTCACAGATCTGTATTGTAGTGCTGGAAAACCTGCAAACAATATCACTCTTAAATATAACTCTTCTCACCTGTTTTTGAGAATTCAGCATTAGTCGATATGATATTTGCCACCTTTATGGAGCTCCACAGCAGAATTATTTTGCAGAAGTTGGGCCTGCATATTAAACTGACTGTGGATTCTGGATTAGCATTTCATTTGAGTGAACTTTATGCGCAAATGCCATTTGTCTTTGTTTCATAGCAGAGGTTTTCACTGATTCAGGTGAAAAATGTCAGATTCCCCTGACTTATGTGTGTGAAATACCATCTGTTCACTGTCTACACGAAGAATTCCAAAATCAATTCAAGACTGTGTTCAAAAATAATATATTACAAGATTCTGCTGCATGGAACACACATGAATGGTTGGATGGATACATACACACACACACACCTCCCATGACTTGAAGAGGTTGTTATGATTAATAGGGGTGAAAATCACACGCTATCTAAGAGGTCCATTTGACTCCCTTAACTTCTTCAACACACACATATCACATGCAGAGCGCTGAGCCCTTGGTGCTTAATGGAGCCCTCATACGGGTTATTGATCAGGCAGACCACAGCTAGATTAATTTATTCTCCCAATCAAGCTTTAATTAATAGCAGGACACTGGTAAGACCCCCATTAAAAGCTGTGGTCATTACTCACAGCAGGAACACAGAGGAAACCAATAATCAAAACATGGCTGATGCTCCCTTGTCCCATATTCAGGGCTTCAGCCAGTTGAACCAAGGACACCAGATGTGTGGTTTATATTTTAAAGAAAGTATTACAAAGAAAAACTAGAGGGAATTGGAAGACTTTGATCTTGTTTGAGAAAGAGAGAAAGGCGCAGACATACCAACAAACCAAAGCAAAAACACAGATGTATAAAAATACAAAATATAATAAATACTGCACATGCAGTTACACACATAAACATGTCCACAGTGATTGCAAGAATGAGTGGAAGGAGAGGGAGGGGGGCAGGATGGAGCTGGTCCAGCCAAACATACAGCTATGAAGTTGAAATGTGAAAGCTGGAAGATTTGCCAGACTGCATTCAGCAGACCATGTCTCTCTCATGTTGCTGCCCATGCTCAGAATGATTATGCTAAAAGTGGATATTGGACCTCTCCCTGAAGTTGGTGCCATTAGCAGGCAGGAAGTTAATACTTCGGCACAGAGAGAGAGAGAGAGAGAGAGAAGCTTCCGCTCACTGACATGGGCCTTTAGTGCTAAATGTGTGTATGGCGAGGAAGAGAGGATGAGAGGAGGGAGAACTTAACAATTAGTGTTCATAATGAGATCAGGGTTATCAGACGGCTCGCTGGTCACGGATGATGAAAAGAACACTAATTCAGTTTGTCTCATCCTCTGTTCCGCTGGTCCTCGCTGCTTGCTAAGGAATGGAGAGAGAGAAAGAGGAAGGGTGGGGACATGTCCACATTAAGAATAACTCCTATCAGACATGTGCTAAATTATCTCTGCAGTGTAATTTCATTGCTTACATTGGGTACAATAACTTCAAGCTTAAGAGAGCAGAAGCCATCATGGAAATCTCATTCTCACCTATCTGCAGCTCTTGGTCACTGCCATGGAATTTGACTCCAAAATGAACCTGTTGTTTTTGCGCCGTCACATGCCATTCATCTAAAAAGAAACTGCGCAAATGATGTCAACACGATTGTCTTGTTATATTCTCTTGTTTCCTGTTTGCCTCTCTTATTCTCCTGCTAGCTATAAATACCTCAAAGCCTGCCCTGGCTGCACCTCAGTTGGAGCTAAATGAGTGTAAACAGCCCTGACTGGGCCAGAGACCGAGGAGTGGCATCGCTGAGGGAGGAGGCCAAGAGATGGATGGAGACACAGAGGAGGAGGAGACAGCAAAAGGGTCGTCCACACACTCCTCTTTATAGAGTCCCTCGTGACAAATAGCTGCTAAAGCCAGACAGCAGACCCAACACAGGGAAAAACACAAATATGAAAATACTTATCAGTAGCAAACACACGCACACAGGCAGGGACATAGTGATTTATTGTTTAGTCTTATGTATACCTTTTTCAAATCCTGACGTAGACAGGATATCAGTTGGGTGTATTTCCTTTTTCAGAGAGTTTTGTTGCTACGCCCTACACCCACAATCCCATGCTCATCAATGTACCTCATCAATGGAACCTAATCATTAAGACTGATTAGGAGACATCTCAGTGTGAAAGGACCCCCACACAACCCATCTATCACTAACGCACACAGAAACACTCGCGCACACATACATGCAGATGCGCGCACACACCAACACGTACACACACAAACATACACACACACACACACACAGGCTTCATCCATCACCCCCTGTGGCTGGTCTATCTGAGGTCTCAGTGATTAGTTGTCCTGCCTAGCTGAATTATGATGTTAATAAGTCACCATTAGTTCCCATGTCCACACCCACTTTACACATGTGAGTGGGAGCGCATGCGCACACACACACACACACACACACACACAAATACACCGACCCAAATCATTCAGCTATATCTTGTATTTGGTCTGGCCATAATATATACAATAGGGTGAATTACAAAAGCATTCACCTCTGTTGACTTTTGTTGTACTAAAAAAATATTATGAAAATGTAATTAAATAGATTTTAGCTAGCCCATTAAAAGTGAAACAATCAAAATTATATTATATTTATTGTATTATAATCCTTGATGCTAACTAACAGATTTTTTAATACAATTTTCAAGTGAGACACTTTCACTTGTCCTAGCAGGAAAAGCACATATAATTAATAACATTCATAACGACTGTATTACATTTAGGTGAGACAGTTTCAGGGCTCTGCTCTGCGCGTGCTGTCTCACTGGCCTTTACTGGGACAATTAACGGAACTGAGCCATCGCTAATGTCATTAGTGACACCTGTGCTTTTCCTGCTATAACAAGTCAAAACGTCAACCATGAAAAAGGTCTATACCATGCTCTGATGACCATGGGCAGTGATGTTGCTAGATACATGTCCTTCATCTCTGACGCATTAAAACCCCAAAGGATGCAGTAAACTCACTATCGATGCGTCCAGGGGACGAACCCTCTTTATTGCCTGACAATGTCACAATGTGAACAACAAATACATGTTGAAATCAAATAAATAAACTAAAGAAACCCTGCTTTCAAAAAACTTTATAATGTAATTTATACACCTGCTCTCTGTGTGAGGGCTGAGCACACACACACACACACACACACACTGACAGGCTGCGGAGATTAGGCTACTCGAGTGGATGACAACTACGCTCATTACTGTAAGTGCAATATAACCTCCACGAGTAAAAAGCGATACTTTATCAATACACCTGTTCAACAAGCATAAACATGTAAACATATAGAAAGTGATATATTAATTTAATCTGATCTGTCCACCGTCTGATCCACCGGTGTTCTGCTTTAACTGGTGGTTGAATTAAAATCGGGATATTTCCGAGCATGAGGCAGATGTGTACAACAGAAATACTGTCTGAATTTTCAATCTCACATCATTTAGACTCACCAAAATCAAGTCCTTAACATAGGCAACATGCAGCTCTGGTGTAAAACAACATTAACAGAGTTATTTGCCTGCCTGCAAAGTGTTTCTACTGATATTGTTTCAAATGTCACCGACAAATTAATCTGATACTGAGACAAAGTACTGTGTTTATTTCCTGGTTAGTCAACAAGGGGTCCTCAAAAGGCCACGCCTACGACACATCTGGCTCACGCTCAGGAATATCACCACTTAAACCGGAACACCGGCGCTATGTTTACACAAACACAGCACGCTAGCTCGGCTAATAGCAAATTGTTACAAGCTACAATGAAAGCTGTCTGTATGTAGTCTAAATATTTATCCTAGTTTGCCGCGTATCTTAAAATTTGGCAAATTCATGTAAACTAGCTGCTGGCTGAGACAAACCAGCCCCTCCTCCCTCTACCAGGTAGGCCTAACTCACCTGCAGCTGAATCAGCAGCAGAGGGAGGAGAACAGAGGACAGGAGGAAGGACTGATACTGACTAATGTCCTTCATTCTTTATAAACCTCACTCAGTATTTTGATGTTTGCTGTTGTCAGCGTAACTGTTCCTACTGTAGAAACATTTATATTTAAAATATTAAATTCCAATCTGAATGTATCCTCTTTTAAAAGAATATATTTTTTGAAAAGCAATTATTTAGTAATGAAAAAGAACCAATAAGTATACATAGGCTAAATAGTATCGATATAATCCTAATGATACCCATCCCTAAACACGAGTTGAACACTACAGTTTGTCAAAAAAACACAAATGTTATTGGGGACCCAGTTAGTTTTCCCAGGACCCACTCAAATGACCACCTGTGGGTCCCGGGGACTCACTACATTGAAAACCTCACTGCATGGGAATTACTAATGACCAGCACACACCCCACTCAATAGTACACATATAGGCTATTCAATGAGGCTAGTAACACCAGGATAAAAAGAAAGCACAGCCAATGCCATGATGTCACAAAGACTGCAACCTAAGGCCAAATAAAGAACAATGTTGCTATCCATGGTACTGAAACAACAGGAGATATTTTGCAAGTATTATATGACCAAACACCAAATGCAAATACTGAGACTAACAAAATATTATGGAACACATCCGGTTTTGCTTTTCATATTACCTAAATCACCTGTGTGTACAGTGCGTCTTCAGGAATTCTCACAAGCATCTAGGTCTACTAATGGCAGGGTAGCCAAGATAACTCATGCAAATGCAAAGCTGAGAGTCTATAGAATTATTTATATAAATCCCACCATTCTCTGTCAACAAGAACACCGTGCAGCAGTGTGACTGTTGCCAAGGTCTAATCACAACAATTCATCAGCAGCTGAAATACAGCTTGCACAGCCACACATTCAACAGGAAACAAGGAGCACAGCCTTAGACTCAACACTAACACAATAATATAAAAAAGATTGAATTACTTCTATCTATCCATCGTCTGTTATGGCAACATAAAAGTCCTCCTTCTTGGCCCAATCCATGAGACTTCCATGTTAACAGTTATAGAAATGATGACCGAGCTTCACCTTTTACATTATCTGTATAATCATTTCTATTAGGTGTGACAATAGTATTCTATTGTATTGTAGTGAAATAGAAGCCTTAAATATTCATGATAAACCTTACATCCACATGCAATACCAAGCTTTTCTGAGGACCGGCAAATACCCAACTCTGTAGTACACATAATAGGCATATTATGTGTGAGTACGAATTATATTCACTGCGGTAAGTCAGATCAGAAGGGAAACAAGTATTAAGTCATATTTCTTGCCCGAATGTCTTAGAGACTGCAACTGAGGTACAAATAAACAATGTATAACAAAGTCTCTCTCCATGGCACTGAGACAACTCAGAAACCCTTGCAAGTATGTTGAATAGACTTGCTCTCCAATCACAACAAACTCATTCGCAGATTGAATACAACTTTCACAGGGACACATTCAACAGGTCACAGTAAGCACTGCGATAGGTCCAGCAGGGGCTCGGCGGCCATCACAAACACAGTAAGACAAGCATAATGGAAATACGTATGACTTTCACTTACAGCTTGAAGCGTTGTATTCATCCATGTTGTGGCATTGTAGAAGTCCCCCATCACGGCCTCAGCTTCACCAATCTGACCGTAAATTAACAGTTGTCAAAATTATGGCAAGAGCCGACAGCCATCCAGCACAAGTCCAGACGTAAGCTCTTTCATCTGCAGCCAGTGTTTTAAGTCTTTTCGAAGCTGAAAAGTATTACTGGTGACACAATGTAGCTCTCCTCCCCAAACCTACTAACTGTTACTGGTGGGAGACGGTAACGTTAAGCGTTAGCAGATAACGCTATATGTTAGCATATCTAACCTACATTGCTAGCATAGCCAGGCAAGTCAATTTGTCAGAAATATTCGAACAATATTTTGCCCCGTCCGACTTACAATGCGGGTGTTGAGTCTCCTCGTCTCCAAGACTTCCCCTTCCCTCGGGAATTTGTTGTGGAAAAGTTAGTTTTTTTCCCAGTGTGTTAATTTCAATAGTAACGTTACCACCACGACTTTTGCTAGCACTATTGCGCCAACGGGCGAAGATGACCAAATGTAAGGGCAACAAACGTTAAGGTTAACGTTAACGTCACGTACAATGCCGGAGTGTGGACAAAAGTTACACTTTGAGGAGAAGAAAGAGATTCATTCACAGAGAGTGAATACTTGTTTAGACTTGGAGCTTTCCGTCCATCCTTAGCCGAGTTACTTCTTCAGTAACGTCAGTTCTCTTTGTACAGGAGCATTGGCACTAACGTGGTTCTACAAGCCTACAGCATGTTCTACTGAGTCCTTTATTCAGGTCAGCACAGGTAGATGCCTACCAGTTACCTGTTTGATGAAAAGTTTTATTCAGTCATGGCTGCCCAAACCTCTAGTTTACCGTGTTAAAGGTGCAATTGATAACATTTTTACATAGATGAATTTATTTATTTTTTAAATAATACATCAACAGACCTGTAAAAACGGTTCAGAATGAAAGTACTGCTTTTTCTAAATAAATTTTATGATTTTGAATGAATCATTTAAAAAATGTTGAGGGGGTCCAAAATAATGTTTTTGTTTATCTCCTTGTCTGACTATTCTCCATCAGGCTGTGGAATACATGAATATATTACTGTTTCTATGGCAACAACTGACAACTAACGTTAGCACATTTGAGCTATCTTAGCTTAATCATCTGAAAAACAATAACTCATAAAATTACAATTTGGCATATATGTAAACAAAATTACCAGCAGCCTACAACTTTAACTAATGTGTTGTCACCGGTTAGATTGTCAAAATTAGAAAAAGAAGAATATTGATCGTTTATTTACATGTATATGCACCCCACTATGCTTCACAAAATCAGGATTAAAATGTTATGATCATGGAAATAAAATATCAATAGGCTAATTTAATAATTTTTCATTGTCTCAGCACCTCCTTTGCTTTGTGACCTAGCTTCATATATAACATCCATATATCCTCACCTATTTAAACATCTAACACTCTATTTGAATTACTTTGAATTTGAATTTGACACCTCGACAGTTTCCCAGACTTTATATGCAGACAAAAATATCTAATTTCTCCTAATCTCATCTTCATGGGTTATATTTGTTCGTAAGTACATGTTAATATGTGTGTGTAAATGGACTGTACTTGTATAGCGCGTTTCTAGTCATCCGACTACTCAAAGTGCTTTCACACTACATATCACATTTACCCAGACACACACATTCATACACTGATGGCAGGAGCTAACTGCCCATCAGTACAAATTAAGCTAACCATTCACACACACTCACACACCGAAGGCACAGCTTCGGGAGAAATTTGGGGTTCAGTATCTTGCTCAAGGATGCTTCGACACGTGGTTGGGGGAGGCCGGGATCGAACCCGCCAACCTTCCGATTGGTAGACGACCCGCTCTGCCACCAAGCCACAGGGTGTGTGTGTTCCTGTGATATCCATGGAAGACCTTCCATCACCAATGGGATGAACTTTGATGAATACCTACTGTCCAAGTCAAAAGCATTTTGGCCAGACATTGCTCTGCTCAATACCAACCATACCTTAGCTCTGACTAAGTCGATATCGGAGAGAGATGGACAGACAGAAACAGCAGGATATGGCCACTAGGGACTGTAAAATATGCAGGTATGGCCTAGGTTTTAGGATTGAATAATTGATTAGAAGGTGTGATCGATAAGATATGATGTGATATGTATCATTATTATTTGTGAGATATAGCACCATCTTAAAATAGCCCTAGAGAAAATCTATAGGTGAGGGTAGACTATTGATTAGCACATGTCTTATAGATGGTTGCACTAATGACAGCTAAATGTGTGTCAGTGAAATGTACAGAATAAATCAGTAGGGAATCCTCATATGGCCCATTCTGTTTGACCAAATTCTTAATTACGTAGCTGGAAGAAGTAAGCCCTGTTCAAGCTAAATTGAGTCATATAGTTCAGGTGCTTTCCTGTTGCTGTGCAGGGAAACAGTTTAGTTGCACATTAATACGTACACCTGGGAAACTCTGCCTGAGTACATCGCTTTTTGTTGCAAATCATAGTATTTCAAAGTTTTAGCTATACCGTAAAAAAAAAAAAATGGTCCAGAGTCATTCAAGTCTGTGTTTCCAATTTTGTCAGTACAAGTCTTCAAAGCATCTAAACTTTTCTTTCTGTTTCAGGTTTTGTTGACGAGAACAAGGTGCCTTTTTGAGCAGATTGCCTGGATAATAGACACTACTACAAACACTACTTGAATTAATTGCAACATATTGCTTTTTGAATGAAGAGTCATATCATCTCTTGTGCTTTTCCATACCCAAGGGTCATTACCTACCAGCGTAATGCATGAAAAACATTACAGACAATGTGTCCTAGTGGTGGTCGTAGGAAGCAAATTCCAGGCAGGGCTTTAGGGCGCCATCTGCTCTTGAGTTCCACCATAATGACCGGCTTATGAAAGCTCTGTCCTAAAATTTGGCTCTATGTATGTAGCAGCAGACAATGAGCTGTCTGCCATCTGGGAATCACAACAAGTCCGCTTTCCAACGCACACACTCGTTGCGTTGGAAATGATCTCAAGAGGTTCTTCAAACAACCATGCAACATACTGGGAAAGGCATGTGTTTTGGACAGATTGTTTGGCACCAAAAATAAGAAACTGGATTCATTGTTCCACTTGTCAGGCAATGTGCAACATTAAAATATCTGTATGTGAGCATATTTTTCTCATCTGACATTAGACAAGCCCTTACTTTATTCTGCCCCTCCGTCTCTTATACACACTCTCTCATGGGGAAGTTTCAACTGAAGCGTGAATATGTTTGAGTTTGAGCAAGGTGTTAGAATTTCACCAAAGCCTGGGTGAAATGGGATTGTCACTCTAAAGTAAGGTGGGATCACATTATTATGCTATGCTATTATGCTGATACAGTGTTGGTAAGTTCAGCTGGCATAGTCATGTTCACAGATATGTACGCACATACAAAAACACACAGTAAGAAACACACAAAACCTGTGTGCTGAAGTGTGATGAGGTAAGCATTATGCAGCTTCAGTTTCTCTCTGGCACACAGAATTAGCTGAGGTTAATGTCTGCGCCTCAGCTTAGAAAGAAAATGGAGAGTACTGTGCGTGTGTCTGTGTGTGTGTGTGTGTGTGTGTGTAGAGGACCACAGCAGGGTTGACCATTTTCTCGTCTTCTGTAACTTCATTAAAGAAATATAAAATGGCAGGCCATTAGGGCAAACGCATTCACCAGCCTCTTATTGAGAGTTGCTTTTAGAACAATCTAATTCACCACAAATTGTATGGCACTCCAACACTCCACATGCACACACACGCACACACACACACACACACTTCTCTAATCTTCCAAATATGACTGCAGCTCTGTGAACTCAGTGATGGCTGCGGGAGGAGGAGATGGGTGGTACCGCGTTTCCACAGTGATAAAGTGGCACCTCAAACATGGCCGTCTGTTCACCCTGCCCACTTATTAAACAGAAAGAAAGAGAATGAGAAAGCAAGGGACCAACAGCGATTGCAAAACAGACAAACTTGAACTTCACACTCATTTTTCTTTCCTCTGCCTCTCCTCTAACAGCCTCCATGTTCTCAGCTCTCTCTTCTCGATGTGTGCTTCACATCTCTCCTCTGTGTGAGTTATTAGGAATGAGAGGAAGTCATTCTCTGTGTGTGGTTATTAGTATTGATCTGAGTGCCGTTCAACAGCCGTTTCCTGCTGATTTCCTCTCGTTCACTCTCCCTCCCTTCCTTACTTTATATCCTTTATTAGCCCCCACCCCCCCC
>CM022479.1:16287987-16425882 GCA_011952105.1 Coreoperca whiteheadi | reverse complement strand
ACCCCCACCACCTCCACCCCCACCCATCCATCTTAGTTCTCTAGCTTCTCTACAGTGAAGTTTTATCATTGTGCTTTGTCTGCTGTGTCTGACTGATTTACTGAATATTGTGGCCTTAATACTGCTACACACACTCAACCAACTAACCACAGAAACAATAGATTCACATTCACGCTTAGGCCTGAGTATTTTATTGACCAATAAATACCACGCGCACACACACACACACACACACACACTCTTCATTCCTGCTATTTGCACACCATGCAGTCACTCACACACATCTATTATTGAAACGATCACTATTTACTATGGGGTCCTCTGACTCTCCTCACATGGAAGCATGTACTCTGCCTGGTTTGCTGCTGCTGAGTCTGTTGTTTGCAGACTTACACTAAACAGAATGATATTTCAAGGATTAGACAGATAAAAGGCAATAAATCGGCTAATTGTCTTCTAATTTAGTTAAATGGAACAATGTCAGCTTTAATCAGACTTCCTAAGTCTGCGACTACAAACACCATTCCATTTGAATGCGCACCCACACATTCACATATACTGTACGTGTACGTACAAATACACACATACACACTCTATGCCATAGCCCAGTGTGTGCAACTAATATGAAGGTGCACTGGTGCAAAGCTCATGATCAGCGTCTCTTTATTATTAATGGAGCATTTAAATAACGCAGGTTGAGGCATATGTATTATTCATAGTATTAATGTCAGTTCTCGCCCCACACAGTGTATCCTGCCAACATCATCCTCACGAGATGCAGACACACAAAAAACACACACATTATGCACATATGTGAGCCAAAATCACACAGATTGGGAACAGATTAACAACCAGATTAGATAATAGTGCTCCTGTGGCATGTTTGAGTGGTCACTGCATTAGCTGACATTGGCCCCTTGACAGTTTACTTTGGAAAGGAGTCACTAAACACAGTCAATTCTATTCATATTCATCAATGTAAAATTAACAATAACCTCAACCTTTAGCTATAACCTTAATCCTGCCACCAATCCGGTAGATCCATTAGCTTTAGCATATTTAGTGCTATTGGCATGTCCTTCCTCTGTGACCATGTCTATTAGCCTTGGCCAATAGAGCAGCCACCAGTAATGAAGATGCACTACATAGCTCCTAATGGCTTGTGGACGGGATGTAAACAAGGTCAAAGTAAAACCAAAACAGCTCATCACAATGAGTAGAACCATCACCACAGCCGGACAATAACTTGGCTCACAGCAGCAGCAACAAACAAAGGTATTTGTAAAAGGAAAAGGGGAGCAAGAGGCCTGTTCTAGGGGGAAATCATTTTGCCAGGTACGTTATCTACAGTTCAACTTGGCCTGTCCTCTGTTGATGAGAGGCCGGGGAACACAGTGAGTGTCTCTCCCAAGCGCTGTGCTGCTCAGTGACTGGAAGGACGCAGGTTTTAAAAAAAGTACAACTTATAAATAGTGGCCAGGTTCTGAGGGACAGAAGCAAGGACAGTCACTCTAACAGAACACACTCACACACCAAGGGCACTGACACAGAGTGCCAAACACAGGCTGTGTCCGAATACTTCATACTACATAGGTCTACAGTAGGCCTAATAATAGAATTGTTGTATTTTGAAATAATGTGCAATGTCAGTTCAATCAGGAGAAACTTAATTGGTGATTAGACCTCATCATCATCATTTTATGGAGGTAGACATGCCATAAGCTGTACAGAAATATTCCCCTGATGGAATCTGAAACACTGAAGCACTGACACTGAAATGACAGCTGACGGCTACAGAGAAAGGAACAGTTTTAATGTTTGGCAGCAATGAGATGATTGGCTCACAGAGGTTGTGGCAAAATCTGACTGGTTGAACTGTAAAGTGTGTGCCCTCAGTCAGCTGATTGAGTTGGAAGAGGGAAAAGGAAAAGAGAGAGAGAGAAAAAACATCTAAATGAATAGAGTAAGCATGAAGATAGAGTTCCTAATTTAACTTTTGCTTAGCTGATGGTACCTAAAAAATCAAAACTGTCCCATAATTCTTTTTGTCTTGTTCACCTAGCACAGCCTCATCAAAGGACATTTTCTGATCAATATGATCAAAAACAAAGTGGGAGGAGAGGAGTGGTGACCCATAATGGAAAATGCACATTTACTTTTCATTTCATGATAAAACATGATTTTAGCATGTGGAAAAGCTGAATAGGAAAACAACAAAATTATTTTCCTCTGTTGCAAAGGGTCTCTTACACTTGGATGTGAAAGTCAAATCATTCAATTATGTCCATATATATATATATTACATGGTGCATATTGCATTCTAGTTCCTGCATGCACAGTATTCAGTAAATACTATAATGTAGAATTTAAATTCAGAAACAGCTACAGACACACAGAAAACTAATTTACAAATACACACACACACACACACAAATGCATACAAATGCATTGTATTCACGTGGGCCATCAGTGTGACTATGAATATACAGAGACACAAGCACCCAATTATCAAGATCTAACTGGCTGCTATAGTTAGAAAATGTGAACTGCAACAAGGAATTTTTTGCAGTTTTTGAAAAAGGAATCATCATGCTCCACAGCAGCAACGATGACAAACCAGTATAACAGCCTCTTGTGTTCATGGCAGCCTACCGGAGCAAAATGCTCAGTTAAATAATTCTCTCTGTCTCTATTTGTACTTGTGCTTGCTCTCTCCCTCTCTCTCCCTCTCTCTTTGAATATGAATTATATTCAGTTACACTTTAATCCGCCCTGGATATTAATTACAGTCTCCATTAACATTTAATAAATACTTCCCAGGTGGGCTTGCTGCTGAGTGAACTGAGAGCCTTATCAAATATTAGGCCTTTAATTGGCCTTTCACTCCAATGAATGGCTTTTTAATTAGCGTGAAGTTATCACCCCTCCACCAACCACCAGGCCAGGCTGATCAGCACACGCAGATGTTCCAGTTTTGCTGAGTGAGGGCATCTTAATGACCTGAGGTAGGCCACTCGTTGCATAATACTCAATTTCCGTGGCCAAGGGAGGGATAGTGCAATCTGTGGGTAGCAGGCCACAACCAAACACTAAGTGATTGTCTGGTTATAGCAAGGAGCTCTATTGGGATGGCAGGGATACATACAGTTTTTCAGTAGGACAAAGATGCGTAAATGTGGATGCAGAGAAAAACACAAGGAAACTGCAACAAAGTAGCTAAAGAAGGCTTAGACCAATATACGTAAAAAAATGTATTCACTGTTTTACATCAGTCATTGACCATTCAGGTCTACTGCAATATGCAAATGTTTTCCATTCATGTAATTGCATGGTTACTCATTCATTCACTGTTTTTACTGCTCAGTTTCTGGAACATATCCAAGCATGCACTGAATGCAAAGCAGGGAACCACCCTGTACTGATTTCCAGTACTGAGCTACTCACTATGTGTACAGTCCACTCCACCTGGCCTACATGTATCTGCAATGTGGAAGGAAACTTGACTGAACATGTGAAGAACATGCAAAACAGAGAAAGGCCCAGGATAACTGTGTAACAGCAAGACACATCACTGTGTTTCCCCTCATTTAGTTACCTTATTCATGAACTGATTCATCATATAGAAAAGCAGCTTCACTGGTTATGTTAGAGGCTTTTCAGCCTTTCTGAGAAACAATTTCCAGGACAAACAGCTCAAATTTATAGACATTGAATTTTGTCACAAAATACCAGCAATCAGCAAACTGCCAATATCAGCCAAATATTCAGCTCAAATTATAAAATGAGGACATTCCAATATGTAGACAATGATTAATAAAATACCCCAACATATTTGATTAGAAATAATATATTATAGCTCTGTTTTTTCCAACATCAATCCATCTCTTTTTTTCAAGGCTTTCAAGCAAAGCTTTTTCCAATTGAATCAGTAAGAAGACTTCTTCCTGCTGGGGATGCTGGGTGTGATGCAACACTCAAATGTGAATCACTGCCATATCCGGACTACCACCAATAATTATACACACAGGCACAAATACACATATTCACACCAATATGCAGTGTAAACACAGCAGGAGAGAGTGACAACTGTCACAAACACTTAAAATCACAGAGACATAGACACCTCCTCAAGCCTTGAAAGTATGCATGAACACTTTCACACACACATACGTAACTCACTGAAAGTCATAAGTCTCTCCCCTGTCTCCCAGTGCATTGATTAGCTCATGTAGAGCAGGATATGTTAAAAAGCACAGCGAAAAACACACCCAGCATATATCCAGTGGACTTCTTTAACACAGAAGACAAACACAAAAGATAATTTGCTCAGTCATATAATGTTAATGATGGCAAAATAAACTAAAAGCTTGGGATTTGATTTTGCACTGTTTTCATGTATTGATCAGATCAATGAAGTTCTTGGGATTCTTTCAGTTGACGATGAACACTGATGATAATTTAAGCCTCCAAAACAATTCTATTCTTCACTAGGTGGAACAAGAGGAAACATGCTGAAAGCAGTGCAAGCAGTTGGTTCAATCATATTTATTTCTATTATTTGTATTTCCCTTTTAGCCTGCAAAAGGTTTTTATGACTCCACATGACATCTACAAAGAAAATGAATACTTGTGTGACCGTTTTCATTGGAGCCCAAACAATATTACCAATTCAAATAAGTATGTGTATGTAGATGAGTGCTTTATGTGTGCAGTGCACATGCATGTGCAGTGTATAACTGGAAAAACTGAATCTCATTTGTTTTAGTTTCCTTTATTAGCCATACTACAACTTTATGGTCTCAAGAATTTTACGTAGCCATTCACAATATGCAATACAGATTTACAGGTTCATATGTGTGATGCAATGAACAGCGAACTTGTTAGGAAACCACAGAGAAAGATTGGATTTTGTAGTAATCTGGCTTCATTTGTAAAAATGATAATGTCTATTAATCATAATAATTTACTAAAATATCTCATTAGAAACAGAACAATCAGCAGAGAGAAGACATTCTGGGCAGTTTTCCCTGTAAGTTTAAATCAGCCCAGTGTTGTTATTATTGTTCATGTTGCTGCAAATCCACAAGGACCCTAAATGCATTAGCACATGTTAGTTGACGTTCAGTCAGTGTCACAGTGGCTAACAGTGGCCCTCGCTTGGATCAAAAGGTTAGGTGTGATGTCATCAGAAAATGTTTTTCAGAGGTGTGACTCTGAATAGTCACACCTCTGAAAAAACGTTTTCAGTCACTAAGTCTAGAGTCACTACTGTTCTTCTCACTGAGGTCACTGAGTTTAGGACAGTCCAGACCAAACCCCAAAGCCAGCAGAGTGGGAGTCCATTTTGTCCCTGGGTTTATTTCGGGAGCTCAGGAAACCTGGCTTGCCCTCTTTTGCCAGAGGGACCTTGTGTCATCTCATGTCCAAAAACAGAGATATTGTACGGGGTGAGTGAGGTCTGAGCTTCATGGCGGAAGTTATACAAAAGGTATGCTTAAATGAAGAGCTGAGTGAGGGAGCCATCTGAAAGTATTCAAATGATGCTTTAGAATGATAAGAGCTCCCTCTAGAGGTTGACTAACACTGCAATAGACACACATCAATTTGCTCTGTCCCTGTTCACTTTTTTCATTTGTCTTTGGCGTGATGATGCAGATTTCCCCTGGTCCAGGGATTTGGCAATATGAATCCTGTAAACAGGGGTCTCGACACAACACTGACTGGTGATTTCATTGAATTGCAGCAGGTATGACATGTTGACATCAGCTTTCACCTGCCTCTCCATAGGTCCAGTGACTTCAACTGTGATGATCTCACAGTCTCCTCCTTACCCCACACCCACCAAAACACACACACACACACACACACACACACACACGCACACAGAATCTCTCTTTGTTCTGCACTCATCCCTTTTCTCCAGCAGCTCCTCCGTGGTTTTAATGCAGTCTGAGAATGTATGTCTGTCAGTCAGACTCACTGTCTTTTCCATTCATTAGATTTAAAGTAAGGAAAATGCCTTTGTGTTTGCCATTCTTCAGTATCCTTTTTAAAGTAAGGGTGCTGAGGAGCACACACACACACACACACACACACACACACACTTCAATTATTTACACTTCTATCAGCATTAATGGACCCGCCAATTACATTACAGGTTCAATCTATGAGTCTTCCACAAACTGTCTTCTTCACATAATGAACAACAGCTTCATATATATTTGATCTGAGATAATGTATATGATAATGAATGATAATGGATGGTCATCCTGGCATTATACCATATTACACCCTTCTTTCCTCAAAAAGTTAAGATAGTATCATGTCAGATAGTGTTACTTAAGCGCTCTGAGTTAAGCCTTACTGAAGTCTCTTTTTCTTCTTTTGTACTTTTCTGTACTTTGCTCTTATTCTTCCTTCATATGACTAAATCTAGCCCCTTTGTGCCGAAAACTGAAGCTTTCCATCTACAGAATGTGTCCACTCTACTGTGAATAGCTGCTCTCCTTTGCCCTCTCTCTCACTGTCTTCCCGGTGTCTGTCTCTTTAGTAGCATCTCTCTCTTCCTCCCTGTCTCTGTTCTGCTGCCCTGCTCCCATGCTTTTTTCCTACCTCACTCTGGTCTTTCATATATAATGCATGTTAAACAAACAGACATGTCAGAGTCACTCAAATGCATGGCTGTCCCCTTGCTGTTGCTCCATCCACCCTGAGAGGGGGGTCATGTCTCAAAGGCCCACGTGTGCAGCCCAGGCCCAGCTGAACTAAAGTCAACTAATACAAACTGTACACTCTACGGGGGGGGGGGTGGATGGGGAGTCAATGTTGCTCCTATGCCAGACTCTATACAAAATCTTTAAGGTGAAACCTATTTCATTACATAAAATCATATTAGTTCTAAGAGTGGAGCTTTTAGGCAGAATCAATGCAAATGTGGGCTCAAGTCTAAGTTTCAAGAAAATACAACAAAGGCGTTGTCTCTGAAACTTTTTCCACTTGTATAGGAGCTCTGCTCATGTGCATTTTTTGTCTTTGTATAAACGTAAAAGTCCCTGCTCATGTATTGTGAAAGCACATACAAGGCTATGTTCCATACAAATGTAGACCCAACTCCATTTTCTCCCTTGTTATTCAGAGTGCTGAAGACTGTCACTGGCTGTAAGAGCAATTTCCCTTGTCTGTTACTTTACATGTAAATCTAATTTATCTGTTAAAGCATGGAGGGGATAAGCTGCTGCGCTGGCTCACTCTTGAATCGTATACAAGCATAAATAAACACACACACACACACACACACACACACACACACACACACACACACCCTCATCTACAAAATCCTAATTTTCCAGGTGCAGAGGTCTGTAGAATGGAGCCAGAGCCACTCATAAGGAAACTGCATTATTCTCCATCAGCACTGTGGAGCATCCAAGCTATTATACCATCCACCACTAGCATGCACATACAAATGGAGTTTACCACTTGACAGAGAGCGCGATGAGGCCCGAAAAGCACAAGGGTATGAGTGGGATCGTGCTCGATCAGCGGCAAAGTAAGTTCATTTTCGTATTCCATACAGAATAGCTCCACTTGTGTTGCAGTGATATAACGCAAAAATGACTAAGTGCAAATTTCACAGGCACATTATACAGCATTTGGAGTTGAAAGCTACCCAGAGTGTCAACATGCATATATTTTCTTAGATCAGTAGATCAACGCATTGTGTAAGTCTTCACAAGGTTCTTCACAAGATCAAGTCTGAACATAATGCAAATTTATAGCATAATAAAGTCATTGGAAGTACATAAAGGTGGATGAATTGTGCATTACTCTCTTATACAACAATCTCACCTGGGTGGTAAGAATAAATAATAAGAATAAATGATGGTTCTCTCCACTCTTTCCACCCACTGTAGGCAGAGAGAAAACTGGATTTATTCAGACAGCTAATACACACAGTGACTCAGAGAGTATACTGTGTGTGGATGAAATGGGCTCGAGAGGCTTTTCCTCTCACACAAAGCAAATATCTGTCCAGGAATAAGATACGGATTTGTCATTTCCAGAGCTGAAGCTGAGTAAACAGGCTAAGCAGGCGTGTGACCGGTGGTCGCTCATAATTGTTGTCCTGTAACAGTCAGAGGCCTTTTCTATGAAATGATACACTGAACTCAGATCTACTCTATACCCTAGATTATCCAAATTGCCTTGCATGTACCTTTCAATGCATGCACATCCAATAAACACACACACACACACATCTTCTATTTAATAATCATGCAGTGAATCTTGCTCAAACAAAACAATCAAATATTTATCCCGTGTTTACAACCTTCCACTTCCACAATATGAGCAACAACACATTTCACGGCATTGACATGAATGTTTGAGTTTTCTGTTTTTAGGAAGCATGCCCAGGCAAAGAAGCCATTTAGTTTACAGTTTACAGTTGCACTATTTTAATGAATAACAACAACAGTAAGTGTTTTTCTCCTGGTTAAGGAATGTGAGTACTTTTCAGTGAAACAGCATTAAACAACTTATTTTCTTATATTATATTTTTGTAAGGACATACAGATAGATAGATAGATAGATAGATAGATAGATAGATAGATAGATAGATAGATAGATAGATAGATAGATAGATAGATAGATAGATAGATAGATAGATAGATAGATAGATAGATAGATAGATAGATAGATAGATAGATAGTGTAACTATATTGTTATTATTGTCCTTTTATATCATATATACAGTATATCATAGTATTCTCTTCACTTTCTATATACACCATAGTATTGTATTCTTACTGAATAGAGTTTGTATATTACTTATACTACACATATTATATTGTGAATATTATACTTCTTATTCATACCTATACCTTTGTACTTACACTATAAATTGTTTGCACAAATCACTTATATATAGTCTAAGGTGTAGTCTCTGTTACACTGTACATAGCTTTTTAAATGTTACCTCAATTTCTTTAATCTCTTTTCTTTTCTTATTTATTTCATTCAAGTAGTTCTTTATCTGTTTCCTTACCTCTCAGCCTATCTCTGTGCTGCTGTAACATGTGAATTTCCCCTCAATAAAATCTTATCTATTCTTAATGTTACGATTTTTTTGTTTCTATAAAAGATCTCTGAGTACTTCTCGCTCTGGCAAGAGCAAAACGTAATCAATTCCACCAGATGTCACCAAATCCCCTCAGCCATGGCAGATTACTGCAGTTAAATCATCCATCCACTGGATGGAGGCACGCAGAAGAGAAATCCTGGAAGTAACATATATTTTCGATGCGTTAGGTTGTAGTCTGTTAGTGAACGAAGAAAAAGGAGCGGGACCAAAGAAGTGGGGGAGTCGGATGATTTTCATCGTGTTTTTTGTATTGCTCCAACTGTTACAATAAACGGTAAGAGCCTTATGGGAATACATTGTGTTTGTTACATCAAGTTACACTGTGGTTGACGTTAGACGGTGAGTGAGCGCAACAGGAGAGTAGACTATGAAACAGAGCTGCACGCCAACAGATGCTGCGCACGCGGAGGGAAACCCGGAAGTCCTGACTCTTTTTTTTTTAACTTAACCTTTATTTAGAACAATTACAAATTCAAGAAGGAATCTTAAGTTGTATGCAAACTATGTTAACCGTACATAATAGATACACTGATACATGAAACTATATATATATATATATATATAAAAACTGAAAATAAAGATACATATAGTAAACAGACTACATATATACATTTATGTATATATACATATCCATAATAACAGCTCCTTATCCATACATACACACACACACACACCCTCATCTACAAAATCTTATACATATAATACACAAACAAATACATATATACACACATATATACATATACCCACATTTATACACGCACATATACACACAGACATCAGAGAGGAAGTCCAGACATAAACACTCATCATGGGACTGCAGACATATATATGCTGTTGTTGTGTGGTTTCACATAGTAAAAATATTGTTTTAAAATAACAAACATGTAGAATTTTAAGCTATTTTCAAGATACTTATATATATTTTGACATATTCAATTATATTCTATATTAATATAGTATATATACTATATTATATTCATTTGTAATTCCCTCAAGGAATTATGCAACTATTGTGCAAAACAATTAATTCAGGATGTATTTGAATACTTCAAAAGAGTCTGCTGGGTAATTTATTGCAGATTTATGTGTTGTTAAAACATTTTGCTAGGGATGCAAAGTCTTTCAGGGATTTAAACCCTGCCAGTTGTCTTTTAAGCTGGGTCTTAACCTCTCTTCAGATGTAAGGCACAGTAGCCCAAGATTTCCATACAGGTTGCTTACACTAATCAGCATCAAGGTCATCTGACACATTAATTGGCAAAAACTGTAGATGAAATCGCATATAATTCATCATCACTTTATTTTCTCAGGAGCTGATTTAAGTGACATTAAGTGACCGTCATGGCCACGGAACCAGTGGCAGAAATCCAGCTACTCAGAAGCCAGAAGGTGAAGCTAATAGAAATTCTGAGTGCAGATGCCGACTTTGCCCTGCAGCATGCAGACTCTCACTGTCTGCTGTCTCCTCACGGCTACCAGCAGGTGAAAGCTTGCCGTGTTCCTAGTGAGAAGGTGACAAACCTGCTGGATCATATCATCCAGAGAGGGCCTGAAGCAGCACAGGGTCTGCTGGAACTACTGAACGGCCAGGCCCTGCAGGAAACCTTCCCAATGCTTCGCTTTATCAAGGATCTGCAATTCAACACGTCATCTTCAGGTAGGGCAAAGTCTGTTCAGTATTTTCAGCAATTGCACTATGAAATACTGGCAGATTTCTATGTTATAGAATATATATATATATATATATAATATAATATATAATGCTTTCTCTATTTACAAGGAAACAATAAAACATCAAGAAAGAGAAATACAGCTCCTGATGTACAAGAGACCATTCCACCCAAACTGATCTGCAACAATGGTGGGTCACACTACACTCAACGTTATTCCCTTTTAAACATTGTAGAGACCGTCACCTACTTTATCTGCCTGTGTGTCATTGTACAGGCTCTCGCTTAGTTGAGGAGAAGCAGCTGATGACTGTGGCTCGTACCATTGGCAGATCTTGGAGGGAGATTGGCAGACTGGCTCTGGACGTCCCCTCTGTGAGGCTGGAACAGATTGAAGAGGACCATTCGCTCCACGCGGAGAGAGTATTTGCAATGCTGCGCTACTGGCGTTCCAGCCAGAGGGACAAAGCCACTGCTGCTCACCTGCACTCCCTGCTCAGTCAGAAAGACTGGGAGCTGGCACCTGAAAGCATTGACTTTCTGTTGGAGACCGACTGAGGCTTTCACTGTCTGGTACTTGCCTAGACTGAAAGCCTTTTCAAAGGCTTTTTACTGGAAGTGAGTGTGTTTCTCATCATAGACACTGTCATTCCAAATCAGGAAAAAACAACACTTGAAGACTTTGCTATTTTATGGAATTACCCCACAGTACCATTTAGTACCACTGAGGCCTCTTGTTTAAGGTCAATTATCAACTTATACTATATGACAGAGCAGCTTTTATTACAATAATATAAAAAACTGAGTTTTGTTTTATGAAATTTCTTTGAAAGAGGTGTTTTTATTTTCTGTTGATAGTGTCTGTGGTAATGATTTTTATTCTGCTTACATTCAAAGGAAAATTAAGAAAACAACTGAGCATTGCTCATTTTGTTTAAATGTAAATACACTAGGGCATTTTTGATGTTTTAACATTTTATAAATGTTCAGTTTGTAGGAGAAAATGTAATTTTCTGCAGGTGCAGATGATGCAGATGATTAAGAGTCACAACAATTACATGTACCATATTGATCTACATATTTTGGTCTTTTAGCTTAAATGTTCCTTACATCTTGGTGTGTCACTAGCCATCTGTGACACAGTCTGTAGAGATAGCGGCTCTTGACGTCACAGTAGACAAGCAGTGCCTATGTTCCACAACACACTGAATAAACTCATTATACCCCAGTTGCTGCCTTTAAAAATGTTCTTCTCTGAAAAGTTCTATAACAACAGATCCAGCGAGAATCATTTAATGAAATGCACAATACCTTGTTTTATTCATGAGAAATTCGCGTGTGAATTAATGAAACAAATTAACTTTCTTTTTTTGTGACAGAAACTCATAAATCAGAAGTAACTATATTCTCTATTGTTTCTCCCATTCTTTTCCCTCGTCTCAGACAACATTCATTAATTTAGTCTGGGACAAAGGTTGACTCCTTCCCACTCCTACCGTATCATGCCATTGCTTTGTAGCCATTTTCAGCTGTCTGCCTTGTCAGCACAGCCAAATTAACAGGTAGAGAGATTCACCAACTTTTCAAAAGTGTGGGTATGGCAAACATGTTCCCATTCTTGTGTAAGTACAGTGTGCTAGCTATGTCTATTCTTGTTTGTAACTCTTGACTTTTGGAAGTGTTCATTTAGCCATCTAACTGTTATAACAAGCCATCCGCAGATGGCCAGTTAAGGAAACCAGCTAATCTCCATGACCTGAATGAGCCTCTTATTGACCAGTCAGAGGGCCAACTCTTCTTGAACGAAGCCTTCAAAATAGTTATGGAGGAGGTGTTTAACTATGTCATTTTTCTTTGCCTTTTTTCTATGCTCTTTCATGCACTTCAGAGGCTGTATGATTCCAGAGGACCTGGATGAAAAGATAAAGCTGGCAAAATCTCAAGTACATTTACTGACGCTTAGTAAGTGGTCAGATAGAACAAGTAGTGGTTTTAGGGTCACTTGTCTTGGTTTTAACAATAACTAACCAAAAAAACTAACGCATTTTGTCAATCCTGCAAACCAGAATACCTCAAGTGCAAGAAAATAGTGTTCACTTTCAGTTTGTTTTTACCAGGGTGCAGTGCCATTCCTTGTAAGCTGCACAACAGGGACCACGCTACAGGGTGCGTTTGACCCACTGGACCACATTAGCTGATGTCTGTGAAAAACGCCAGCTCTGGATGCACATAGATGTGAGTCGTCCTGTGGAAGACAAATCCATTTCTGTTAACAAACCTTGGTTTTGTGAAGCATCTGTTGTATTTATTAAAATTTAGAACATGTAGAGTTTTGAGGTTTTATAATGTATGCCAGTTTAATGCATTGTTTAATCAATAGAAAGGCAACATTTTGCCTGTACAGGAGTAGAGTGCAGTTGGGCAGATATGGACATATAGAACATACAGATAAAACATAGTTTATTGTGTGTGTGTGTGTGTGTGTGTGTGTGTGTGTGTTTGTGTGTGTTTTTCATGTGTCTGTGTGTGTGACAAGAGCAAATTCAGTCACCAAGATGCTGGTGGCTGGCCTGCAGTGTTCTCCCTTGATGCTGCACGGTACCACGGTTTGGCTTCACAGTTTGAGGCTACAGAATGATCTGATACGCATCATAATGTTGTTCAAAAAGTTGTTTTTTAACTTTTATTTATTTATTTATTTAAATGTTTGGCAATCATTGACTTCTGCATGTCCTCAGAACTTGTTGAAGCGGTGCCACAGTGCCAGCTCCACATACCTCTTCCAGCATGGGGATAAGTCAGAGCAGTGCAGCCGCAAGGTTCACTGTCTGAAGTTATGGTTGATATGGAAAGATGTTGGCTCGATTGGCTTGGCAGAGCGAGTAGACAAAGCTTTTATCCATGTAAAGTAAATGAGGCAAGCAGCCGTAGCACAACACGAGCCGGACGTAGGTCAAGTCAAGTAGGCAATTCAAAATGATCTAATTTTTAAGAGGCTTAATCTAAAAGCACTACTATATATCTATTTCAGTTTTTGTATATCGAAATAATTTACCTCCTCATCATTGAGTTGCCTATTTAGATGTGGCTTTTTCTGATTATAAACATCAGGGAAGTTAGAACATTTGGGTCGATCATGCACAGCAAGACCCAGCTAATACAGCGGGAACATTATAATTTATCTTAATTTTTTTAATAAATAACACCAACTTTTACGTTTTAGCTGAGTAGGGACCCAGGCCAACAGGAAACGTAACCTTAACAACTCTCCTGCAGGTATGTGGTGGAGCAGATGAAGAAAATAGAGGGGTTTCATCTTTTGCGTGAGCTAAGTAAATATCTCAAGCATAGTGAGAAAGATGGGTTGTTTTTTCCCACCAAAAGTTTGATTACTTGTCTGTATTTGTCTCCATGGACAGCCAGAATTTGTGAATGTATGCTTCTGGTTTATACCACCTAGTATGAGGGGGAGGGAAAGAAATGCAGATTAACAGGACAGACTGGCGAAACTAAGTTTCTGTGTTACATCAGTGGACTGGGAACATAAGGACTAAATCCTCTTTGATTGAGATTTTGAATTCCTTCCTGCACACACACACATTGAGCTCTCAGGTTCAACTTCTTAATCATTCGTAGGGTGCAGGCTTTGTTAAAGAACATGAAAGCCATCATCTTCAAGTATTTACCACTTATGTGCAGCACCACTGAATCTAACAGTCACCTATGTGTGTTTTTCTTCTTTCTTGTTAATTGGTAGCTCCAGTCATCAATGAACGCATTATGATACAAAGCAATATGATGGTGGGCTACCAACCTTTGGGAAACAATAGCCTTTTCCCTGTAGTTGTTTTCTCTCTGCTGATTTTCCAGAAAGATATGGACTTCTAACTGGATAAAATTAAAAGACTGGTTTTTGAACAAAAACACAACCCCTTATCTATATAGAATTTGAGGTTTTGTACAAAGCCTGCCATTGTAATGTCACAAATTATAACAAACAGCCCCACTGTGCCAACTGAGAGATGTGATTTGCTTAATTTAGAGAGCTGCCGTAATATGCCGAGAGATCTGAAATCTGAAGACCGTGGACCAAAATATGAATGAATGAATCAAGGAATAAATAAACAAATAGAGGGTCCTTATTCTTGAACTGACTTGAATTGTGGCCTTTATTTTAAAAGTGTTTTGAAAAATATCAAGTAAATTAAACAACTGTTCTGAAATCAGTTCACCAGACCATTTTTGCCAGGTAGGAGAATTGCTAGCCTACCATTTGTGGGGACTTAGTTTATCTTATTATATTTTGTCCAGCGTAAAGTTTTCTGAATGGCAGGTCTCTCAACCCTCCATTAAGAGACTTCATGTCTACCTGCTTATCCCCCTTATTTGCTTCCATAACTAAGCAGGGCTGACACAGAGACAGACAACCATTCACACTCGCATTCATCCTACCAAAATAGTGGCCAATTAATTTTCTGCCTATCAATTAATCAACTATTGTGGCTCATCCATGTCACACATCCATACAGCCATCACCACTATCATTAACATACTGGATAAGAGTACAGGGAGGATGATATGGAAACATAGCATCAACTGTTCTGCAGAACTGTTGGGAATACTCAACATTTTCTAGTAAAGGTTTCGAATGGGACATTAAGAAGGAAGTGAAACAGTACAAATTAGATATGATACAACACAGTCCAGCAGTTATTCACTGCAATATATCCCCATGGCTATTTCCACAACCCAAATTAAATCCACAAATTTTAGAAAAGAGGAGAGAGTGGACAGAGATGAATGATAATATTGGGTGCATGGTAGAATATTTGGGGAAAAGTTACTATAATTATCTAAATATTTTTACAGATGGATCAAAACACTCAAATACGGAACATGTAGGAGTGGGTATATACATTCCAGAATTTGACAAAAAAATGTTAAGAGAACCACAAACAGGTTATCAATATACACAGCAGAATTGACAGCAATAATCATCAGTCTTCAGTGGGTTAGAGGAGGTTTAACCAATTAAAGTAGTGATATGTTCCGCTTCTGCAGCTGCAATACAAGAGACTTAAGGAAACTGTTGAACATGTGCTGACAGGATGGGCAGGGAATGGAGCATCAAAGGTCTTCTAGAGAAAAGGGATAAATAGTTACAGGTTCAAAGGGCTTTGATCAAATATGTAAAAGAAACACATTTGATTTGATTAGATTTTGTATTTTGGTTGAAGTCATGAAGTTACACACTCCGATACAGTAGGTGGCGGCATGCTCCTTTAAAGATGGTTCGTAGCCCGCCAGTAAAATCAAAGAAGAAGAAGAAGAAGCCGAAGAAGAAGAATAAGAAGCCATCACCACTCCCTCACAATTATGGCCGCTAACGTGAGTCATTCCGCTTAAGTCGCGTGACAGGGCAGCTGACCAATCACCGCGCTCCCCGGTGAGCACTTCCGGTGGCGTTTCCTGCCAGTGTTTGTAAACTGAGAAAAATTTGGAAGTGCGACAAAAAATAATAATCTACAAAGCTCTTAAAATCGGAAGGTAAGCAGTCGGTTTTCCAACACATTTCCCTCGCGGCTCTTTAAACGTTGTATAGTCCCTTTCTAACAGCTGTATAACCGGTGAGGGAGGTGTTATTTTGTGCTCGGCGCGGGTCCCGCACGCCCTGCCAGGCTGTTGTTGTGTTGTCTGGGGCGGGAGGTGGGGGTCCAGTCACACGAGAGGTGTCCCCATACCAACTACCAACGTTAGCTAGCTAGCAGCTTAGCCTTTTCTGTTTCATTTAGCAGAGACTATCACCGCACTCCGCCCTTTCAAATCTCTGCTCTAAGTATTTGGTCTAGATGCGCCAAACTGCATTTCAGTCTTCTCTAGATGTACCGGTAGTCCCGTTGAACCCCAGTTTACCAACAGGGAGTCAAACGTTTCTGGGGAAAGTCGCTAGCTAGCTCACCAGTGCTGAGGTGCATCATATTATAAACGAGTCGTCATTGTTGCTTTGGCAAAATCACAAAACCACGTGCTTACGAATAAGAATGACTCACAGCTTAGATAAATGGATTAAATGAAAGCGCAAATGTTCCACTAAGGGGATGAGCAACTATATGTTTACTATCAAAGGTTTCATGCATGGTCTGTTTAGGTGTTGATCTGCTCCATGTTTTCATGTTATCACATACCCCTGCAATAATCATCATCCTCCCAGTGGCATGTCCTCTGTGACAATCAGTTAGCGCTTATGTGGTTTTGTGTTAATTCGCCTCTCTGCCAGGGAAGTTGTGTGTTTTATATCAAATAATCTGCTTCCCAGTGCCAAGGATGTAGCCATTCCCCATTGAGTTTCTGGTCATTCTCTTCACATTAATGGCCAAACTGCTACTTGGCCTTTTTAGTCTTGTACATGTGCTAAATACCACAGCATGAAAGGCAGTTGTTGTTTTTTTCTGCCATAGTTCTCCACCATGTCATAATAATGACCAGGAATTGTGTACCGGGAGTGAGTTTTGTCTATAGTATTGATCACAAACATGTTTTATTGACAAATTACACATTTTGGTAAGGTTTTGATGGAATCCAAACACTAAACGCTAACCAAAGTCTGAACCAGAATCCCAAATACTAAACGATGAAAGAAGTAATAAATGTTTTTCAGTCACTAGTACAGTAGGTAGTAACCACTCAAGAAGTCAAACCTATTTTAGGCATTTTAATCCTAAAATCATTCCTTTGTACTGGATGTTCAGCTGTTTATAAAATACCCAGAATACAACATAAAAGCTGACTGGAGGTAATAGCACCACATTTATCTCTTCAGAATAGTGCAAACATGAAAGACGAGAGAAAAAGGTCACTTACAAATGTTTGAATTGTATGTATATACAATTTATTAGTTATTTACACTGTACATATTAAGTCCAAGGAAGTACGTTTATGGTGTTTGGTCATTATCATGCAGTGCTTTGGAACTGCATCACACGTCATTGCACCTGCAACCTGCAAGCTCTAACTTTCAGTATAGACAATGTCACATGTTCCATATTAAGATGCCTATAGCAATTTAATTTAAGGTAGGTCAAATTGTGTTTTACAGTACACTTTCTGCTCTCAAACAAAAGCTCACAACACATTTTATAGATACCCATATTTTTGTTTGATTAATCTGTCAGACCTACGCAGATATATTTTTTCTTTTTGACTGTTTTAGTTTTTCCCATTGGGTGGCATTATTTTTCTCTTGACTGTTTTGTTTTCTGTCAACCTTGGAAACGTGGCGTGCACCAAACCATTGGGGCTTTCTTGTCTGATAAGTTGCACATAACAACGCTGGACCTAAATTTCTATTCATATATCCAGATTTGGCGATTTTGTGAAATCTGAATAGATTGGTCTGGTTTCCCAGCTCCTGACTCCAGCATGTAAAAATGTTAGCCTTATGTTGTCATGCCTCTACTTTCAGGCTTTGGCCCCTGATGATTTGGGTGGGTGTGGTTTCTTCTGTTACTCATCCTGAGTGAAGCCCCCTCTGTTCCCCCAAACACACACGCATTCAAACCACGGCGATGACACACCATTCCAACAACTCTGTTCGAGACCATATGAAATGGGTCAGTGGAAGTCTCTTCGTCTCCAGAATCACCATGATGGTTTTAGTGTGAATTCCCAATCCGGATGCCAGTGCATTTCTCTGTTACTCCCATTACTCCACTCCCTCTTCCTTCCCCTGACTCCTTGTCTCTGTGAGGAGTCCTGTGGCCCCCTCTTTCAGCTCTGACTGTCTGTTGTTTGTGTTGCTAGGCTGGGTTGCTGGGCTGCGAGGCGGTGCTGTCCAGCATGGCCCTGATGCAAGCCAACAACATCCCTGGCCAGAAGAGGATGATGTCACCCTTGGGTCAAGGCCACAGGGCCAGTCCCGAGAGCCAACAAACCCACTCGCAGCACAGCCACAACCATCATGGACACCAGGTTCACCATGGACAAGCCCACCACAGCCACATGGGCCATCCTTCAGCCGGGAGCTGTCCACCCCTGGTACGTGAGAGAAAAAACTGAAAAGGGTCACCCGGAGTTATAGCTTGACAAATACATTAATAAATGCTTCTATCTGCTTACAACTACATTATATATAGTGTGTTATTTATTCAATGTTTATGTACATACTAAATGGGGGGGTTCAAGTAAATTGTTACCAAGTATATGTGAATATGTATTTGCTGCTTGATGTTTTGGAATGTACCGCAAAATTGCTGTCTCAGTGGCAAACAGTTTGGTTCAGTGCAGTTTACCCACTACCATTCCTTCCTCCAAAAGCTGATCCGAAAAGACGGGGATTATCACTCATCAAGAATGATGGACGGAAAGGACATGCAGGCAAACCAGAATATGCAACCCAAGAAGAAGCACAAAAAATCAGGGTCATCCAACAAAGTTAAAGAGAAAGTGGAGGTAAGGATTGTTTCAAAGCTGCACCTGTAAGTGCCACGGTCTACTTTTGATGTTCATTTCAGTTTCAACAAATTTTGTTATTGTTGTTAGCATGTACTTCCACCAATTGATATGGATGATGACAGTTCCTTGAAAGTTCAGAAGAACTTCATCTGTGACCACTGCTATGGAGCTTTCCGGAGCAGCTACCACCTCAAGCGACATATACTTACACATACAGGTGAGAACTCACAGCTCACTTCTTCACTTCAATGTGGCCCTTCTCGCTCCTTTCCATTTAGTAGTTAGATATGGGAAACAGGGTAGCGTAATGAATTGTGAGGCCACTACTCAGCCATTGTGGACCTCGGTGAGCATCCACCTTTCTGAAGCTCCATCTGCTTGAGTTAAACTACAAAAAAGCCTAAAACTCTAGCCATCTTCACTGATTGTAAGTACTAAATTGGGCGCGTACAATCGTTTTAATGTATAGTTTTTTGTTTTTGCTGAGAAATGGCATGTTTCTAATTTTTTGCAATGCCATATATGTATTTCTACATTTCCTTACTCTTCTTTTTGTGAATATGGCTTCTGTGTTAGACCATGTAATGTACTTGTGCTGCTCTTTTGGCCAGGACACTCAGAAAAGAGATTTGAAAAGTATCTTGCATCCAGTGAAATATGCCGTGAGTCTTGATAAATGTTGATAAATGTTCCACCTGTGGTTGTTTACAGGAGAAAAGCCATTTGCTTGTGATGCCTGTGATATGCGCTTCATTCAGCGTTACCACCTGGACAGACACAAGAGGGTGCACAGCGGAGAGAAGCCGTATCAGTGTGATCGCTGCCACCAGGTTAGTTAGCCATTGTTTCAGTATGGCTTTACTCATACTTAAGGGTTTCTGCTTATTAGTCAGGTTCTTACAGCATTAAACAAAAACCATCTGTCTTAGCAGTGTCAGTAGCATTGTTTTGCTAACTTTGACCGAAACACACGTTTCTTTGCCTGGCTCCAGAACTTCTCACGGACAGACAGGCTGCTGAGACACCGACGGCTATGTACAGTTGGGATCAGCAAAGAAGAAAACCAGTACTCACAGGACGCATCTGCCCATCCAGCTTCCTGGAGCCCCCTACAGCCTTCCAACAACCGTCTGACTGTCTGACCCTCCGCTTCTCACAGAGACCCTACAGACAACAGCAGTCTGCAGCTCAGCACATTGGAGCTCAACAGTACTGTAACCTGAAAACACCCTAGCTTAATCCCAACCAAACTTTAGTTTGATCGCACCAGCTCATTCATAGAGCTTGATAGTGGATTTTTGTACTTTTTTTATCTACTGTTACATTTATGATACAGGCAAAAGGGGGAGGACTAATTCACCATCTTGGACAACAGGTCATGGTAATCTGGCAATAACTGAATGAAAATTGCACACATCTCCTTTCATCTGCAAGGTTGCAGGTATTTTTTGGTATTGCTGCAACGGGATTGCAAGTATTTCTGACTGCATTGACTCTCAATGTATCGTGCAGCACCTCTTAGGTGAGCTGTTGACATGCAATCAACCCCAGTGCTGCCCTCGACTACATATGGACAGGTCACTAAAAGATGCACCTACTGTGTAGCTTTTTAGTGTTCCAAGTCCTACTCATTTTGTGTTTCTTATGCTACTAATCATGTACCAGCTACTGCTCATAAGCGAAAGGGCACAGCAGACTTGTGGTCCATGCTGCCTTGAGGTCATGATTAGCCACCTATCCAATACTTTAGGTTTTGTGTGCGTAACACATCTAAAATTAAATTTAATGTACTTTTTGATAACACTGATCTAAACATGAAAGGGGCTTCTTAGAGAGTAAAATGCAAACTAGTCAGCCATTTTTACTTAGTGTACAAGATTGCTTTTTTCCCCCAACACACAGGTTTTAAAATAGATCTAAAATAATTTCTTACCTGCTATTCATTCAGCTGTAAAACTCAAAGAATAACTACAGGTGCACCCCTGTTGGTGATGTTGAAAAACACTAGGTTAACTAGATGCTCCTGAAATGTTACACTTTCAACTAATCTTGGTATTAAGTTGTGTAGAGACTGTTGGCTCACATATTCGCTCTTCTACCTTGTTTTAAAGGGGTTTTGTCCTGATTGTTAATAGGTTACACTGTTGAAATCCAGTAGAAGGCTGACAGGTTTTGTAGGAAGAGCCCAGATTTTTTTGATGCTCTTGAACAAAGTTAGTGAGCTTTTTTTATGATGTTAACTGGATGTAGGAACCACCTGTCTGTTGCAAAAATGAGGTGTTTCCTAATGTGCTTCTGTAATAACCCCATCAATATAAATTTGTCTTTACTGTCTCTCTGTTCCTAGAAACCACCGTCGGTTTTATTTCTTCCCGCTTTGCATTCATAGATTCTTCTGACTTTTTGAAAGACTTCCGTCCTTTCAAAAGTATTTTAGTAAGTGAGGCTGGGTCGGCATGCTATCTGAAATCCTGAGGTTTACCTGAAAGTTCCTGAGTGTACATTAGCCTGTGAAATCTTGTCAAAACCGACGGTTATATGGCTGTACAATTGGATTAAAACTAGTCCTAGACCTTAAATTATTTTCACATTTTCTTGATGCCGACTAGTTTAATTCAGTGCTCATGATAATGGCCCAGATCAATTCAAACTTGATTCAAGTCGAAAATATAATTTGGCTCACTTCCATCTTGACCTGACTGAATGTGATCTGAATACAGTGCCATGTCTTTTCATCTCTAGTTTAACCATGAGCATCTTCAGTGAAGGTGACTAATTGTACGCAGTGTACAGGGGAATATAAGGGCCACGTGGTGTTTTGTATGACGATGCCCTATATTATATTATGTTCAGATTAAATCAGACTGTAAACACTGGACTGAAGATGTTAGCTCAATTGTAGAGGATTGTATTGTAGACTGTTACTTCTGTTGCTGTCAGACTTTTAGATTATGTGAAAGGAGTTTGGGGCCCATCACTGACTTGTCTACTTTTTATGAAGTTAATATATATTTAAATTGTATTAGGGATAGAAAATAGTGTGTATGGGACCTACACTCCAGAATATCAAAGTATTTACAAAGTTATAATCCTTAGTCTGATGATTTCTTACGACAACTGAAAAGCCCATGGCAAGGCATCCTTCAACTTGCTATTAGGAAAAGCTGTCACTCTTGCCCTTTTAGTATAGCAGCCATGATTAGTCAGCATATTTCTTTAAATTTTCTTTTGCATGTATTGTTTGGAGGATCTTGTATACATTTTGTTTTGGTAAAGAGAATTTTTTTTATTTTTATTTTTTTTTTTTAAATGTGAGCCCCACCTTTCATTTCAGGGGTGAAGTGAAATAAATTTTGACTCAGTCAATCATACTGTAGTATGGAGTTTGTAATAGAGTTTTAGGGCCCCAAGTATCAATAAAGCTGTTACACTTTTTAAACAAGTGCATGTTGTTCACATTTTCTGCAATAGTGGTACTTAGTGGTACTAAAGCAAATTTGTATTTTTTTTTTTGAGGATCTGGATTTTCCTTTTTCATTTGTTTTCTAGAAAGCAAGGCAGAATTTAAGTCAGAATTACAGTAGGTTCTGAGGACTTCAACATGAAGTACCCCTAAATTATTGTAACCCATTTCAGTTGTCTTCCACTGAGCCTCAGGCAACATAAAAGGAGAAATGCAATTACTTTTCTTTAAATGGCACATTACTTTCTGAATCCTCCAGACTAGAAGGAATGCCCAAACATTTCCGAAATATGTAATGCACCAATCGTGTCAGTAGATGGCATCCCCTACCATAGGAGGGCCAATTTTCTCTGTAGCACAGTAAGGAAGAGTAAAAAACACATGCTCCTCGCCCCCCATCCCCCCCCCGAGATTGGTGGTGATTCAAAATTATAATACAATGCTCTGGGTAAAATAAAAATACTTGAATGAGACAAAAGCAGATGTCCTCACTTTCTGTGATGGTTAGTAATATGTTGTTTTAAAAATCCATTGAATGACAGAAAATTGTTACTACACACATAAATGAGTCGCGGGAAGAAAACTGAAGCAGTGAGATCAATGCCAAAAGGGGAATCAACTGTCTCCACTTGCATTTTACTTGAACACAAAGTTTTAGTGAGAAGACCATCAAGCTACAATGAGACTACCAAAAACATCACTTTACTGTATATACACAATATTGGGTGAAGATTACAATCCAATTAAATCCAATACGAGATCAAGGCATATACTCTTCTTTAAAATGAGGCTGCATATTTAAACTGTTTTTGACCACTGTTCAACAAAACCAAACCTATACAATTGACAAAGATATGAAACTGAGGAAAACGGTAAATCCTCACATTTGAGAAGCTGCAAAAACTTTTCTTTTTGGTTGATAAGAGAATTATGAATTGCTAATGAAAATTGTCAGTGATCAATTCTCTTTTTATCATCATTAATTAATCAACTTCCACAACTACACACTGCAATACAGTTCTGTTACTTCAGTAGTTTTACACAAAGGCTTGTCTGCGCCACAGGAGGGAGGTGTATCCTAAGCTACTGTCTGTCCACAACATTCCTAGAAACAGATGGTACTCGCACTGTGCAAAGCCAAGTGCTCGGCCTATTTTAGTCATCGTTAAAGACGAGACAACAGATGAGCAATACACCTCTTCCACGAACCAATCACTGATATCATGGCCTGGAGTTGGTTGGAAATATATGACCCAGATTTAATGATGCATTCCGCCACCTGGAAATTCCAAAGAAATGCAAAAATACTGGTAAAAGTAGTTAAAACAGTCGCATTTTATGAGTTTGTATGTATTTAGCCAGTTTTGTAATCAAATTGGATTTGCAAAGCGGTCAGTCCTACACAAAGAAATATGATTTGATATAAATGTTGCTGTTAAGAGGTATTATTGTCAAATTGGGTAATAAAACAGACATAACAGTCTGTGTAGTGATAGCTGATACCCACATTCTTCAGAGAGGAGGAAAATAATTTCTTCATGTACATTGCACCGTCATTCTGCCTGCACGGGTATTGCCACATCAGTCGTACGTTCGGAAATGCAGATCATAGCCTTTAGCATAACCTCTTTGCTATTGACCAGTTCCTTAATTAAAGCATTAGGATAGGCGGGATGAGATCAGCCTGAAGGCTGCTGGGAGTGTGTGCCTTCCCCCATGGGAGACATCCCCTCCCTCTGCAGCCTGATTTACAGCACCCACAGGCCCCCGGCACTTAACAATGGACCTCCTTAAGTGAGGTAGATGGGAAGGAGACCAGAGATGGGGAGATAACACTCCATCTTCATACACAAAGTGCTGAAATCATCTAGGTTCGAAATCATCTCTGCGAGACAGACTGATCATGGAGTCAGTCCAGAGGTAAAGTGTAGGAGTGCTGCCTTGTGCTCAGTCTGGCTCACTCCATCAGGGAGGAGAGCTCTGTATAAGAGCGATAGCCAACCCTCTACATGCTCACCTCTGCTGTCAGAGGGATGGAAAAAACAGGTCCTCCAAACAGAAATTTCCCCAACAACCACTAAATCTCAGTTGACTGCGCATACCGTGGCTCTGTAAACATATGGGTGGTTCAGAGGTTTACAAAAACAAGTGTGCAGCAGCAGAAACGTTCTGTCTCCTACAAATGTTTGGATGCCCCCTGATCAAATACATCACAGGCTCACGGCAAATGATTGAAACCCTCCCAACAATAGCTCCTGCTATCTCCCTCTCCCCGAGGTGTGGGAGAGCCTTTTCATCTTAGGCTTTGATTAATAAAGGAATCGCTGGTTGGTTGAAAGCAGCGATCTGCCCCCCTGAGCATCCATCATGCCTGTGACAGCACACCTCTCTGTGTTAATTAGCGGTGATATTTAAGCTGTCTGAGGTGTTCCATGGCCGTCAGCATGGTTGTGCTGCTCATCATTAAAATTTCAATTCCTCTGTCCGGGTTACTCCCACTTTCCTGGACACTTCAGTGAACACATCCTCAAACCTTCACACACAGACCGAGTGTTCACTGCTAGTGGCAATCGAGACATGACAATGAATGAGAACACAACGGCAGTTTTTCTCTAAATGAAAAAAGTAAAGAAGGACTAAAGAGGAAATCTGAAATGGAAAGAATTAACTGTGAACATGACCCTGTTGGTGCACTCTGTCTTTTTACATGCATTTTAATGTTAACCCAATTGTATCAGCATAAATTTAAAAACCTCAATTTGACTTTTCACACTTGCTCAATAATGATTTGATATTACATGAAAGAATTTTCCATAAATCTAAAGTTCTCGTCAAACAGTGAGCAGTGAAGGTGTGAATGCATTAGTTATTAATGATTACCAAATATTGCAATATTCTCTAATACTGGGGGCTATTATTCAGAAATAAATTATGTATGCAGCTGAATCCTGGTCTGCCATATGACCAAAAGGCATCCGGCACTAGTTTGAGAACTTTAGTGATATAATATTAAAGGATAGCTGGGTTAAGTGAAGGGTGTCTAAGAAAACGGCAGCCATTTTACACAAAACTTACACAAAGACAAAATGGCCTCCAAAGCGTACACAAACTTGGTGTATACACAGTGTCCATAGGGTGCCAGGGTGTTACTGTCACCAAAATCTAGTAAACTTATGGAAATTACCAACGGGATTTCTGCTAGCCACCTGCCTCACAAAACATCTCTGATGGGGAATGTTCCGTCATATTGTGCTTCACACTGTCCCATATTCAGATGTATGCCACTACTTTTCTAATTAGTGTAACTCAACAAGATTAATTAGCCTCTGCATATCAGTCCCAGCACTCAAAATATAACACAGAGGAGAAGAGAAGCGAAGGTCCTCACCAATCTGACTGGTAACAAGGGAAAAGTAAAGTTCGGCCCACGTTTTGATACATTCAAATCATGAATATTCATACATGAAAATGAATCTCCAGCCACGTCAGAACTTGCAACTTGAATTTTCAAATGTAACTTTTTGCAATTTGGTTTGATCACACGCACACAGTGAAGCCTGAAAGATATGAGAGGGAAAGAGAGAAACTGTTTGGGGGAAATAGGGAAGCAGAGGTATAAAAAAGGCTATAAGCTTGAGCAAAACATTTTGAATTTGAGACCAATGGTGCCTTTTTCACTGAAGTAATGTTGACAAGTCACAGTAGGGAAAGCACAGGTGTAAATAATAAAATGAGTGATGGCTGAATACCTTTTATTTGTTTCAGTTTCAGGGTCCTGGTATTGCGCATGCTGGCTCACCGTCATGGCTTACTGTGACACTTGAATAGAAAGGAGCCATCCTTACTGTTATTAGTGACACCTGTGATTTTCCTACGAGTCAAAATGCTCCATTACACAACTTGTGTCTGTGTTTCTAATGTGCAATACAGCACTGGACTGAATGCCCTCAATTCCAACAATCACTAAATATTTTGCCAAAATGTTAGTAATACTCACAAAGACAGAAAGGAGGAGGCCCAGAGGCTGCTGAGTAGGAGGGCATCCTGCTCTACCATGCACACCTTTGCTAAGGGTCTGCAGTACGCAGATATATTTACAAAAATCAGGTTCAGTTGTGCAGGACCTTGTTGTTGAGATTTATTTGGCCACACAGTCAACTACATTCCCCTTGACAGGATGGACAACCCGGCGCCCTACTGACTGTGAAAATCACTTTCCAACAGAGGTGCATTTAGCCTCGACACATACATTAACATGCCTTGGCCTTATGCCTCCCTATTAATCTACAGTTTGTTGGGACACGTTTGGACTGTGCTGCTTCTCCGGGGAACAACCAACCAGCCACAACAAGAGTCCATATTTGGGCTGCAGAGGTGCTGGATGCTCACCGCACTGTAGGAAGACTAAATTAATCTGGGAAGCCACGACCTTCGTGTTCCACAGACCAGAAACACACAAATATAAGGAGAGATGAAAATAAAACCATCCATTTTTTTTCTCATATGAGTTTACCGGAATATCAATGACCTCAAAACTCCAGATTTTGTAAGAGTCACAATTATATATTAAAGACATACTACAAACAGCAAATGTTCACGAATTGAGCATGATTCTACAGAAAAGACTTAATTGCAATGGTTAACTCTACACAGGTATATTTGTCTCAACCTCTTCCAACACGCCGCCAAACTATCCATCATTCCTCTGAGTTCAGAGGGATCATGTTTCTTCAAGATGTAAAACCTGTTTTCTTTCTCCTACATGGCACATTGTCAGAGGGCATGCGGTGTAACCCCAAGTTATCAAGTTCATGAGAAGGTCTCTTACGAAATTATACAATCCCACTTGACAAGGCAAGTCCTGGGCTTTCCTCTGTCTCTTTATTTTCCGACAATTTTCCACTTGAGCAGACGACCTCAAGTGTGAAGTGAAAGAGTAAAGAGAGGGATTTGATATCCAAGGGAAACGGTGCATGAATTCACTAGGGGTTGATAGACAGGGCAGGGGCAGCCATGCTTTTTACCCTTAGAGATTTCCATGGGTCAAGGCTGTTACAGGGCCACATTCTTGCTCTTCTTGATCCTGTCAGCATAGACTGTCAGGCTGATGAAGAGATAGGCTGCAGATAGATGATGGCGTTGCACGAACACTCGGGCTGCAGTGAGCAGATACAGTAGCCAGACACCAATGTGACTTTGGCAGTTTGCTGCTGTTGATCAGCTATGCGATTTATGTGTGATTCACTCAAGTCATTTAGGATCTTCTGACCCCCAAGTCAAACAAAAACTGACCATAAGAGGTGCGGAATTAGATAAGAAAGAAGACAAATGCACATTCCCATGCAGGTAGAAAAACGTAAAATCAGAGCAAGATGTGACTGGATGCATGCAGACGTGGACAATCATCAAATGTTTTCCATTCCTCTCCTTTTGCAGCACAATTGGATTTCTGTCTTTGGCATTAACAGAATATTTTGTGAACTATTCAAAGCATTTCTGGACAGACACATTTCTCTGTTCTTCCTCTGTGCTCACAAGAAGGTCTCTTCTCCTCTCATGACGTCAGGACTATTATACTCCAGCGCCACCTCCCTTCAGGGATAAGATTTTACGATTGCAACCTGACACCGTTTCTGTGTCCTATAAGCGACAGAGCTGTAACTCACTTCAAAGGCAGGAGGCATCAAATCACAGTGCACCCATAAATTAACCTGTCGAGTTTTGGCCAATGGGAAGGCAGCATTAAATCTCAGCTGTCACGCTGGCGGCCAATGGAAAGACGATGGCAGTAAATCTGTCAGGGCCGCGTCTGTTAACGGTGTTGTGGTGTGGTTGGGGAATCCATGGGGAGGGAGGGGAGAAAGTGAGAAAGAGTAGATGACAGAGGGAGGAGGGAACAAACCGAGGGTTCAGAGCTATGCAACAGAAAATACTTTTCCTACATTATTTGGCGCTGCTTCAAAAATACATCCACACATACTGTAGTAAAACAGTTGAAGGCTTGTGGAGAATTTTTTTCAAGCAAAACAAGACTAAACGTGGCCAGAAAAAAAGGAGAAACAAACTATACTGTACGTTTCCCTCATGGATGCAGTGGGAGTTGAATAACACCAGCAGAAAGACTCGTAAAGCTTTACGGCCAGCATGGCTGTGTCTGATGTTGACTGTCTACAGTGAAAATGACTGATAGCCCTTCTTTAGTGCTCTTCTGCATCATTGCTAGACCAAACCTTAGTGTTGACTGTTTGATAACAGCAGTAACCCAGTAACCTCTGACTGTCGTGATACAGCACCATCAGTAACAGCGACAGGCACCCGGCTACATGCTGCCCCCTGGATTACAGGCAGGGTCCAGTCGAGCCCATCCACTAACCAGATGTGTCCCAGGTGTGCAGCTTCAGAGGATGATGGAGTTGCCCCTGCGGCACAGCAAACCTGAGCAACTACGCTTGAGGATTTTGTTTTGCCATCTAACCACAAAGAAACACAACATGGTCGTGCTACATCTAACCAGTACCAACTTTGACCACACAGTGCTTTCACATGCAGATTGCTTCCAATATCAGTCTTCCGAAGCATGCTTTCAGTATAGAGTAATACACTGCCCTGGCACAAGAGAAATGCGGGGAAAACAGCAGAGGGAAAACACATCAGGTAGAATATTTCCTCGATTAACAATGCCCTTGGTGGTGCACTTTCATTATCCTATCAAAGTTGAACATTTTCATGTAATAAATCTAACAGCCATCATAAAATAACTGGTCCTGCAAAGGCAATGCTATTCCAATCCAAAGAAAAAAGCTTTCCCTTAACAAAGACCACAATTTTTTCACCAACCTGTAACGACATCCAATAAACCAGCCACATTTGTGGTGACATTTTTATCTTACATCAACAAAAAAATTAAACATTAGCATCAGAATTTACAGTCATCTTATGTCATTACTATGAATACTTTTTTTTTCTTCCAGAAACATAAACAGCGTATTGAGTTATGGCAAAGGCAGGCAAGAGTGCAATGGTGGAGGTGTTGTTTTTGGCTGGCTTTTCCTGGAGTGGCCATGATTCTCTATTCTATGGGAATCCATAAACAGACCCAGAGAGATCTAGGGACATAAACCACGTCAGGCTGCCGAAATGCTGCTGAGGCAAAGGGAGCAGGCCTGGGCCCATACCTCTTGCTCTCTGCATGAACGCACGCACACACACGCGACCCGGTACATCTATACTTGCGAGGACTTACGTTGACATAATGCATTCCCAGGCCCCTTACCCTAACCATAACCATAACCATAACAACTAAGTGCCTAACTCCAACCCTTACCCTAACCCTAACCCTAAAACCAAGTCTTAAACCTCAAACAGCCCTTTGATGGTCTGTTGAAAAGTGAGGACTGGCCAAAATGTCCTCACTTTTCAAAAATGTCCTCACTCCCAAGGTCTAAAACGCAAATTGGTCCTCACAAAGATGGCTGAACAAGTGCACACACACACACACACACAACCACATGCACTTTGAGCAGCCTTTAATGACCTATTTCAAAATGCTATGTTTACAATGATATGATTGTGGTTAAGTTCAGCAGGAGTTCATCAATAAACAATGGAAGGACTGATTTCCGTTGGAATTAGGTCGTTTTCCCAAACATTATGTTAATATCATTATGTTAAGGCTTAGCATTATCTACTGGGTGGAAATGTGAAAGCAGTAGAGGTACAATAGCCTTGTTAATTTTAATACATTGGGTCATTAAACATCATGTGGGTCTTGGCCTTTGTCCTTCTCAGACAATATAATGGCACTTCCTTTAATATGTTTGCTGTATTGGATCCAACATGCTGTCATTGTTTTCCCCAGTGTTGTTTCTCTTTAGCAGGGCAAGCCATTGGATGGGTGCTCAGGCCCATTGACTATGACATAAAGACTTTGTAAGCTTACAGATGATGATAATTTATTGACTCTAATTCACACAGTCCACATACACATACACAAACCCACACGAGAAAGAGAGGGACTCTTTCACTGTATGCATCGATCAATTACAAGGCTCTAGCCCACACGTCTCTGACAATTTTACTGCATG
This sequence comes from Coreoperca whiteheadi, assembly GCA_011952105.1. Taxonomy (NCBI): domain Eukaryota; kingdom Metazoa; phylum Chordata; class Actinopteri; order Centrarchiformes; family Sinipercidae; genus Coreoperca; species Coreoperca whiteheadi. The sequence continues at coordinate 16,395,072 of CM022479.1, read as the reverse complement.
TTATGTACAGCATGTCAAGCCATGGCGTTTCAAACTGTTATACCCATGCCTGTATAATTAATATAAATTACCTCGCTGGTTTTTTATGATGGTGCAACCGTAATTAGCGGATGAAAGCAAGTCACTGAGCCCCCGATGGTGCTGCAGGGCTATCTAGATGAAAAGTGAGGGTCTGGACAGGCACCTTGGGTGGGATCTGTTTTAACCCTCTCTCTTTCCCGCAGCGCCCTCGCTGGGATCTCATCTAATCACATTTACTGCTGTGTACTTCTGCTAACCTCGTCCTCTTTAACCTTCATATTTCCTCCCCTCACTGAAGCCACACACTGAGGTAGAAGATGTCCACATTATACCGGCAAACTGGTGCGATAACAGCAAACTGGTGCAATAATGGAGTCCATTCATAATGATTACCTTTCCCTTTCTTACTACTCGTTCTCCAGTAAAACACTTAGCAAGTAACATCAACATAGCCTCCATTCATGCTATCTCTGCAGCCATAAAGAGCCACAGATTCAATGGCTGAATCAAATTGGAGCAAAGCCAAGACAAAAGGTCCATAGGTCAGAGCCAATAACTGTTTCATTGACTACACTCCTCTCTGTTATGTGAAAACATCAACCCACATGCATGCATCCAGGGGGCAACTCACACACATTCTGTTACCTTGTGCTGTATCAACTGCTATGGCCAAGCAAACTAAAATCATCTGCCTTATAACAGAAATACTCCAAAAAGCACACAGTATGTGCGCAAGATTGAGTCAACTGCAGTGTGTTTTGTTTTTTCCTTCCAGAGTGCCTCAGATAACCATGACTGCATTTCTTTGTGCTGCTTTCCATCATACATGTTTGCGATTGAGATAAGCAGCTCCCATTCAAGATGCATAATTTGACAGAGCATGGAATAACCACAAGATTTAACTGATTATTTGAAAGTGGAAAAGGTAGGACATTCCCCGTTAGACAAATAAAGGGTAAAATGCTCTAATTTACCTTCTGCATTCCGACATCACCACTAACGTGTGTGATCCTTCTTGCAAACTGCTCCAGGCCAGAGACATCTCTACATCAAGAGCACTCCCTTTATCTGCTTCTCACTTTGATGTCCAGGACAAATTACTTACTTATATATAGATGAGTGAAAGTAACTGAATAAAAACTGGCAAACTCGATAAATAGGCCTATTTATGAAAAAGCTATAAGCAGTGGCTTAATGACTTTTGACTCAGGCCAACAGACATGTCACAGCATGCAAAGTACAGTAGGCGGTGCAGGATTCTAAGTAACAAGACCTGCTACCAAGTGATTCAAAGTAGGCATGGTTGGATCGGTTCGTTGCACGACCAACACAGATCTCTGCTTGCAAAAAATACCTTCAAATGATTAGCTTGAGAACGTATGGGGATACCTAGTTGGAAGAATGAAGATAGATCGTTGCTTCTCCTGTAATATGCATCAGGTACCAACATGATGTACTGCCTATTCTCACACCCATTTCTCTCTGGAGTGTACCCTTCATTTGCATGAAAATGAGTGCGTGAGGTTAGTGTGTTAAGGTGGGGGTGCATACATCGGAGACAATTCATGACACACACAGTGGCTCTCTACAGAATATAAATGAATCAAGTCTGACACCATAAAACATGTCTGCATGTCACAGTAACACAGTACAGTGTAAGCTCCTGATCAGAGCACGAATGAGACCGACAGTGTTTATGTACCTCAGGCTCGCACTTTGCTGCAGACACCAGGAGATGGAGCCCTTGGTCTAGTGTCTCTGGCTCCTGCTGAGGTCTTGAAGAACAAAGAGCACACAGCATGGCAGCTCTGAAATAAGGAAACACTAACTGGTAATAGCCTGCTAAATTTGCAGATTTAAGTATGAAAAATCATTTTAATGCTATGAAAGCTGGTCTATAGTTCAGGACTAGTACTCTGTGGGTGACATTCCTAAAAACAATGATTAAGTGTGCTATGTTCAAGACATCGCAGGTAGCGTTAAGAACTATCACAGCTGTTCACATACCAGCGTCAACAAACATTTATTCAAAGAATCGGATGATGGAAGATCGTCGAACAAAGAATATTCAAAACACACCTCTGCAATCAGTGGTATGACTGCAATACTAGTTGTACACCTTTTAATCACAATATTCATGTACATTAAAAGACAGATAGTGCCTCAGTACTTTGTACAGTAATCTGGTGGAGATGACAGGGTGCTTTCATACGGGATAAAATTCTTGTTCAAGGAGACACATGGAATGTTGCCACAGGCTATGATGAGGTTTATCAATGTTTTAAAGACAGATACGCTGGTTCAATAAACACCCAGGTTCCGTAATGAAAAACAAATAAAACAACCCTGAAACTGGAATGTACACCATATCATGTTGATTATGTCATACAATGCAAGCCTGTGCAAAAAGAATATAGAAAAAAAATTGAAAAATAAAAACTTTGTCGAGCAGTAGTCCTGGGAGTGTGACTGGATCAGCCAGTGGTACTCCTCACAGCTTTGATTGATGGAGTGGAAATCGGAGGAAAAGGAGTATGTGGATCAGTGCCTTGAAGACTGGTCTGAACAGCGGCTCACTGGTAGACTGGTGAAGGGGTGACTATCGTAGAAGCGACCACTTGATCTGTTCTTTGGCAGACTGAAGAACCTGTGGAAGAAAACTAGGTTTGACTGAGCCGATCACTCCAACAACAAAACATCAACTGCAGTGGCCAATATAAGAAAGGCTACAGTATGAGATAAACTCTTAAGGAAAAACAGATCCAATTTAAAAAAATAAAAAACAAGGGGCATCACATGTTTTTTGAATTGAATACTTTTGTTAAAAGGGTAGAATGGTAAAAAGTTGCAGGACTGTTAAAAAACAGAACAAAGAAGGGTGAATGAGTAATGTAAATGAAGAGAAATATGCAAGATCTAATTAATCATCTTAATTCATTGAATGAAAGCCGAATCATAATCATAAAGTATGGGGATTGGCGACAGCCATTAATCACGGCCAGAGGAGGGATGGTGGTAGCCAGTCTCAGGCCTCTTAAATGACAACATTAATCAAGAGGAGCTCACACACAGGGAGACTCGTGTAAGAACTAAAAGACAGGAACCACTGTTGGCTACCTACCACCTTACCACTGAATAATCAGTGATCATGTACACTGCCATGCATTGAGGACAATGGAATATATGACAACCTAGAGGCAAGTGACAAAGTAGGAGTAGAGGAGAATGATGCTATAACAATGCCCTTGTATTCATGGGTTGTGAAGTAATGAGTTTCAACAGTCAATAAACTAATGGAGCTTTTAAACTTTATAGCAGAGAGAGGAGCAAGGAATGTTTTTCTCACCTGGGTGACTGTCTGCTCTGTCAAAGGCACGTCATCCCCCTACAGGAACAATTATGTTATGTTTAAAGCTGACACCACCAACGTCAAACTATGTTGAATATTTCAGAGAGGAGAGGAGCTTACTCTGAGAGCCACACGGTGCACAACTTGTTGCGGGTCACTCTCTAAGATCACCCTACAGGAGGCAGCAAAGAGACAGACCAACAATTAATAATCCCAGCGACAAAATGCTGCAGTAACACTGTAGTAATTTTAACAAAAGATGACTTAGCATCAAAGGTTTCAAGCTGCTGAATTCTTACTTACCCTCCATCTACAATTTCATCCACAGCCAGGAAGAGCCCCTCCATATTCTCCAACAAAGCCCTCCTCTCAACATTTTTTCTACAGAGTAACAGAAAAAATATTAGAAGCTTAACTTTCTAGACTTCAGAAAAAGATTTGTAGAAAAAAGTTTTGTTGATGTTTTGTAGGATGAATAACAGCTGCCAAAACGTACCTCAACATCTGACTGAGCGAATCAAAAAGGCAATTTAGAACAGCCATAAGCATAAGCTGTTGAGAATAAAATAATATGTTAGAATCTGTTCATGTCTAATGAGCCCACATTGATTTTCTATCATCTGGAAAAAAATCACTAAGGAAATAACATGTGTGTAATCACTTGTTATGGTGTTGACAATATTTTCTTTGGACCTTAAGGCACATCATTTCGTCTATTTTCTACCTATATCAAACGTGGTATCCGTCTGTGCAGGCTCTAAACTATTGTTGGGTTATAAACAACAGACACATAAAGTGGACAAATAACACCCCATTTTACAAGGGATGAAGTGACTTTAATTACAAAATAATCATTCAATTTTTGTAACATATAAAAACAAATATTTAAATTTGTAAAACCAAATATAGACAGATTAGTTCACATTGAGGCACATCATTTAGTTTCTACAGCAACATACACAGCATGCCACAATATTGATATCCCAAATAAATGACCAATCTGATACGTGAGGCAACACTGTTAAATGGCTCAAAAGGGAACAAATTTGCTAGTTAAGTTAAAGCCAAAACATCTCTGATCAATTTAAACTAGGTCGTTCTGTTGTTTATGAAAATCTGTATGATAGTTTCATTATTTATTTTTGATCTGACCATATATCTGTTGTCTATATTAATGTCATCCTGAATTGAAAAAAAACAACCAAAAAAACAACACAAAAAATTATAAAAAAAAAACAAAACACAGCACCACAAATGAGATGTAGAAGTACAATGTAACAGCACTTCACCTCTAAATAGGTTAAAATGCAAATGCACTATCACTTATGACAGCAGGTCACACAATTCACTTTGACACCAATTTGCAGTTGATTAAAAAGTATAAAAAGATTAAATGACTGCAAAATCGAATATAGTAATATTATATTACACTGGTCAAAATTTACTGTTTGATCTCCGATGATTCAAACCATTCCCTTATTTGGACGAGACTGGATGGGATCACTGACACTTCTGAAAGATTTATGTTTGTGTATAGTTGGGTTACAACTCTCATTTAATACTGATTCACTACAAAATCCTAAAATTAGGCTTACCTCATTCTCATGGGAACTTCCAATCACATAAAAGAAGAGGTCTATGTTGCTCTTGTAGACAACAGTGAGGCCCTCGAGCAATGCTATCTCACCTAATGGCACAAAAAAAGCAACCATGCATGTTATTAGACATGTACTGAGGCAGGAAAGGTGACTGGCTTTAATATGGTAAACTTACTGTCCGTCCTGTGTGTTTTGTTGAATATGTTCTTCTCAAATGCCTTCTGCTCCTTCACTGTCGGGTATGTATCATCGTAATACTGTAGATGAATTTAAAGTGGAGAGGTTATTTTTGTTGATATGTTCTATAACCCCTCAGCACACTTTAAGTAGTTTTAATTTTGATTCAATGATAAGTCTGGTGATACTCAATGCATTTCTTATTGTCATTAAATCCAATAAAAAGACATGCATTAGTCAGTCTTTCAATACTAGCTAACTTCCCCGAAGGTCTGTGGCACTCAGCGCCGAGCCCCTACTGAACAAGTTAATCTATTAAAGACAAATAAAAAGGGCCGCAAATATATATAGTTTAATTTTTAAACAAGGCGAAATTTCCTGAAACAACTGTTTTAGAAAACGGTTCTCAATCCGGAGAAAACTGAGCATTCATTTGGGACTATTTTCAGCCGTGGATTTGGTGCACTGGTGGGTATTTACAGCATTGGGGCAGCGACTGGGGAAATGCCAGTGCCCATGTTCATGGTAGTTACAGAACATGTCACCCAGTGCAACAGTGTGGCTCTTTGGTGTGTTTTTTGTAGTTATTAGACAGCAATGGAGGTCTATGGCACAAGCTAGATTAAGTTAACAGAGACAGTAACGTTTCTTGTTAGTAGGGCAAATTCGCTGTTGGTTTTAACCTTAGTCTCTGAGAGGGATTCGTTGATAAGAAAACCATAGAATATCACCAAGGTCACCCTTTAAGTTCATCTAGGAAACTCTTAATAAAGGTTTAACCAATGCGGGTAATGTTGCTGTACAGCTGTTTAATCATACCTTGGCATAAAGCCTGTCTCCATCGTTGTCCAGAATCAGAACTGCTTTGACAGTGTACAGGGATGGTTCCTGTTAAGGTAGAGGACATTAAGCACTGACATAATTTACGCAAGTCTCATGTGATTGAAACTAATTAATCAGTGATTGAAATCATCAAACATATGTCGAAGTCAATGATGGGAAAATTAACAAAGTTAACAACAAAATGTGACAAGGCGGCGGTGGAGGCGCTAACGTGAGGTGAATGAAACAAACCCAATCCGACCACAGTCCCCAATGTGCGAGAAATTGAGATTATTTGCTTTTTCGAAAAGGAAGACATGACACTTCCACATCACCAAGAAACACACACACGATGCTAACTTATATGAGGCTAGCTGGTTAGCCAACAGAGCCAAGCCGTTTACGTTAGTTAGCTCCATGTCGAGTGAACGCGATAGCAAAATTACCATATTTCGCTACGTTTCGAGAAACAGTTATGCGAAACAATTAGAAGGGAAAGCTTGACTGACACGTATACTGTGTCACATAAAATACATGCGCTAACATTACCAGTATGGGAGAATCCATCTTCTTTCGTGTTAGCAAACTGGCTAGCAAGCTAGCAGTAGGCTACGTAATACGTAGAGGAAATGAGGCTCTTTCCTATTGGCTGACGCAGGGTCCTGCGTTGTGCGTACGGGGCAAAGAGCAGTTCACTACAGGGCGCGGAGCCAGGAAAGAAAATGCATTTAATTTACGCTGAAAGTGAACTGAGATGGCTAATCATAAAGCACATTCAGACGCAGCAGCATCTGTAACATATTTTCCCCTTCAGTGGGGAACGCTGCAACTTGATAATGTCCCTGAGGTAAAGTCAAACATTGTATGTTCTCCACGAACCTTATTTCTGTGTTTTTTCTATCTTCTGCCACTTCATGATAACATGGCAACAATCCCAACCCTGTTCTTTTTATCATAGAAGCAAAACAGAAAGTTAATAGGTTCTTTAATTTCCAGATGTAATTCCCCCGTGATGGTGACTATAGGCCTACCATTGAGGATCATTTTAGAGTTCAAATCTCTTCCATGGGTACTGTAGTTAAACCAAATTAGTATTATACATTTTGTGACTAAAGGCGGTTGCTGTTTTTTATAGGACTGCATGGTAACAAAATATATCTCATTTACAAGCCATTTTAGCTTGCTCATACTCATCAACATCTTTTTTCAGGATCCTCCTACATTTAACCAACCCCAATTATCTTAGTTCCCACTTCTGGGAAGCATTTGGAAACCCAGGCTGATGGGGATTTCCCTCTATCTCACTCCATAAATGACATCACTACTGGCCTTACTGTAAGATATTTTTGGGCTTGAGTTTCAAATAATACTGGAATATGTACAGTTTTGAAAGCAAATGGTGTACAAATATCATGTAACTGCATAAACGTGTATGGTACAAAGATACACACTATTTTGACATGCATTCATAACACCATTGCAGGCAACCATGAAATGTTGCAATACTGCACTATATTTACACAATTCAACCACTAAGATTTCAAAACTACCTCGATTGGAGAGGAAACTGTATTTTGCCTCGAACTATCTCATGCTTACAGGTTAAAAGATTATCAGATGTCAGTGTAATTCCATCTCATGTTAGAAGTCAAACACATTCACATCTTTATATGTATTTGAAAACCATCATAGTGGTGTGAATGTGACTGGCAGAGTTGGTGATGGTAATGAATGAAAGTTGAATGATGAATCAAAATATATGATGAATGAACTTCATAGTTGAGGGACCTTAAAGAATAAACCTTGAATGAAGCGTAATTTGACCTCTTCAGAAAATCTTCAAAGCACATGTGAGGAAACTGTTCAAGAGACTAATAATGTCTCATAGATCTCCTGTTCAAGTTCAGAAGATATTTACCATATATTATTAGTCCTGTCTGCTCCTTGCTCACAAGGATTAAAAAGTAGAAATGAATAACATAGCAATAGATATAGAGAATGAAGTAATGTTATAGAATGGGCTGCTCTACTCTCCTCAGCTTATGCCAGCAACCACAGCAGTTAGCAGTTCCCTTCCTAAGAACCAAGTGCTCCTTTTATCAGCATTAAGCAGAGCTTCCGCCAACCAACATCCTCCTTTCCTTACCTTCCCTCTCTGTATCTCTATTGCCAACCAGCCTTGACATGTATTGTTATGAACACATGGGCCTAATCGCATGTATACAATTACCTATGTATATACACGCACGCACATGCACGCACACAAACACAAAATACTTATTTCTGTTTTATTTTCTTATTTGTAATTATATTTTCCAGCACCACTTACATAATATGTGAACGTATAAATACATATACATATATATATAAATTATTATGAAATACAATACTGTTACAAAACATTATCTTTATCTAGACATCTAGAGATAAGCGCAGGCCTGATTGAGACATTTAGAAGAATGATGCTGCATGTTCAGGTTCCTCATTTGCTCTGTTTCAGGCAGTGATAATGTGTGACTATTATGACAGACATTTTAAGGAACAAAAATGGAAAGGTTATTTCTGAATCCTATTTCTATATCTATATACGCAGTTGCTCTGAAGAGGAGTGTGTGCAATAAAGATCATTTCGGAACCTGCTCATTTGAAAAAGATGATAAATGTACAAATTTGAATGTGGATCTTAAATATTGTCCACATTAGGATTTGGTCAATATGTGGTAGCCAAACAGTTCTCCTACATGCTGTAGGTGGATCAAATTCACAAACCCTTAACAGTTAAATACCAGTCTGCATATCACCACAATGAACGATTTTACATATTACCATTGTTATGTCCCCTTTATTTGCAGTGTTGTTTTATTTATGGATGTTAACAACTGAAAAATAAGTAAAATACCTTTATTTTTAACATTTCAGATTATAGTTAGTTAGTTGATCAATATATGGGGGGAAAAAAACTCCATCTGCCCCCTCAATTCTTTTTCCTTTCCCAGAAACTTTCTCCAAAAATAATCCCTTTTTGATACCACAACCCAAGGCACACATTCATTTTGTTTAGTAGTGAGGTGGTTTTTCCGCTCATGTCTGATACAGCTTTCTGGATGTTCAAACAAAACCAAAGATGACACATTCCTCCATCTTTAATGAACAAATGAAATGCCATGGAAACACCAGGACACATAGAGAAGGCGGGGAACAACAAATGGACAAATATGTTCAACCATTAATTCCACATTACCTTTAACACACCCTAGTATAAAATGCAATGCTCATTAAGAGACTTTTAACCAAAGTGAGTCAACTGTGGGCAGTTCCCAGCCAACATGCACCGTCTAATTGTCAAGTAGAGTTGTTCGTAGCACCGAGGTGCACAATAAGAAAAAGCTCACGGCCCTGAGAGGTTCAGACAAGCTGGAAAGCAGAGATGTCAAAGACTAATTGAAGCAAACAAACACAAACAGGGATTGTGGGCGTTGACCTAGGAACTGTGTCCAGATTCAAAACCGCTGTGGTCGCAGTAATAACAGGGTGCTCTTTGGCATGCTGTGGCAGTGGTTGAGTCAGGGGCTGGGTGCTAGGAACTTGGGTTGGGAAGTCCCTTCTTTGATTCCTGGTAGACATTCACCTTTCTTGACTCTGTCAGCCACCTACTTTTTCCATCTTAGAACAATGACAGAGAAAACATTGAGATTTATGTCTCAGTGGGATGTGATATTGTAATGGGCCAGACAAAACCCTCCATGTTCTCATGGTTTTGAATATACAGTGCCTTACTGAAAGACTTAACTCGCTACAGTATTTCACAATAAAAAAGTCAAGCTTCAGGTCAGTATTCAGAACAAATGCTAGTATTACCCCAAGTTATTTATCCTTATACCCTCTGTTCTTGGATAATTACAAATCCAAATGTTTATTTGAATTACTTCTGTACGTGTCTAAAAAGACCTTAAAACAAGCTTAATCTTTTTTACGTTAATGCTGCAGCGAATCACATTGATCATAAATGTTTAACCAACTAAAAATAATATTCAACCCCCCCCTTTTACATTTTTTTTTGTATCATTGTTTTATAAATTTCATCACGGGAGAAGCCAGTTGCTATTAAAAGAATCAGAGTAGGTTGAACAAAGATCACCTTTTAGGTTATTCAACGTATCAACATGTGTAAAGAGGTTATAAGTAAGTGATTATTTTGATAGTGTGTATACATATTTTGTGTATGTAGTAAATTTAGAATATATGTAGTAATTTGAATATACTTTAGAATATTTTATATGTTTATAGCAGAGTTCTTTCAACTCTAATTAATTCTGTTTTCTGTTTAACAGCGTGTTAAAAGTTAATTCACCCAGTGCAATTCAGGGAGGAAGATTGTGGCGTCTGTTTTCGGCTTTGCATTTCTGAGAAAAAGAAATTCTATGTAGTTCCATGCATATTTGAATACATTGCTTGCATTTGCTGCACAGTGCAGTGGTTTGAGATTTCTCTTTTCAAAAAAATGGACCGGGGATCCCTTTTATGCAGGTAATTCTACGAACACACATTTGCATCTGCTTATTTCACAAAGGGGATCGATTTGAATATATACAAGGTAATGTTATAACCACAGAAGCTGAATTAACAGACACATATTGCAATATGTCCATCAAGTGATTTCTGTTATCATCAACAATGCTCGATGATAATCTATCCACTATGTTGTACACAATGTAAGCAGTAGGGGGTCTTTTACAGAGTATGAAGGGTCTTGCATATTTCATGTGATGCAATTAGTTCCAAAATCCTCACCGACAGTGACAGACTGTTATCTATCACTGTACAGAAGGATAAATATGCATTGCTCTGTGGAGCAATAAATGTGCAACATATCTACTATCAATAATTGTGTGAAAGTCCTTGCACAATAGGGCAGTTCTACATAACACAGCCTTTGTGAATTCACTGCTCACAGTGCTTCAGATCAGGGCAATGAGGGGATTTTTTGGTGAGGGATTTTAATGGTCACTTGCTATGTAAGACACGCTCCCCTCCATTCTCCCCCCTGCTCCTCTCTCTCCCTTGGCGGTTGCTCTGCCAGATAGAGGAACAATGTAGTCTTTCTTACCTGTTGGAGGGTGTGCATTCCATCTCTACTAAACTAAGTCTCAGTCCTGCCTCTGACCCACCCCTGCTTGCCTTGAACAGGGCCCTTGCAGCAATGCCGGCTCTGACTCCAGGTGCTCCACATCACACTCCTCATACCTTTCGTTTGGGAGGATTTGAAAGGACACAGTTCTTGTACGGCTTGGCCAGGACAGAGGCAACCATCCGGCTAGTTTTCATTCACTTTTAGTTGTTTAATCGGGTCGTTTTATGTTTATTGTCATAACATAATTAGAATCAAAATCGCTTACGTTGTGTTTTTTTTAATTTGTACACATCTACCTAATTCAGTGTGGGCTGACAGCATGAATGCCGTGGTGTATGCCAGAGTGTTGGTTTGTGGTTTTTCGTGTGGGCAAAAGGGAAATTTGGAGGTTGGGGTGCAAGTGTACTATTAAGGATACAAGAGTGCAAAAAACTGTGGTGTGGGTGCTTTACAGGAAGATTGCGTTTGTCTGCACAGAGCCATCCCATTTATGCGGGTGGCTGCATGTGTAGCTGAACAGAGAGAGACAGACAGTTGAATAAGAGATAGGGCAAGAGGCCTAGTGTGTTTTACTTCTTGTGATCTGTTAAACGTAAGCAACAGCACAATATATGTGAGAAAGACCAGAGTCTTCTTTTACTCATTTTGTTCTTCTTCTACTTACCACCAGGATTGTGCTTAACATCTGAAGTTATTTTTTTAACTCATCACCTGTTGAAGAAGCAGAGAGCATGTTGCTCAGGTATGTTCATTCACATCCTCCTTCTACTTATTTGTTAGATCTTTCTTTTTTCTATTGCAAAGCTATGCTGAGAGGTTACAACGTTCCCACTTAAATTAAGTAATTATTGCAATATATTTAAGTGGATGTAACACTTCAGATAATATGACATTACAAATCAACATGTAACAAAGTGAAACTATTGAAGAATGTAATTATATTGTTGTTGAAACTTCCATTCATTTAAGTTTTAAACAATCCACAGATTTCCATTGTATGTTAACATATTAGATTGTATCAGAAGTTTAATCTTGCTGAATTTATTTGATTCACTGTTTTGTCAACTTCTTTGTTTTACTGACTGAACCAGTGAATAGAGTTTTGACAGTGAATTATGATTTCTTACAGGAAAGGAAACAGCTTTACGAAACTTACCACAAACACAACACCAGTTATAGCAGGATATAATAGTTATAACCCCATGTTTCAGAACCTTTAAACATTACAAAATGATTCACACATGGCAGATGATAGAAAATCGCCTTACACATACAGTTCCCACTGAAATAATAAAGAATATTATAACTTGAATGCATACAATTCATTTTGAAGGTCAGTAAGAGGAAATTAGACACATAATTTAAATCTTAAAATTTTTTTCGGATCTGAGACAGTTTAATTGATGCTGACCATTAAAGTCTCTTCAAAGACTAAACTCATTGAAACAAGACTGTAATCTGTGACACCTGTGTGACACAGCCTATTGTATAATACTCTACTCCAATTTGCCTGACTTTGATAACTTAACATTTTTTTATTTTTTAAATAACTCTAACTTTAAAGGTATCTTCACCTACTCCCAGACATTAGGCCGCGTAATCACCACAAAGTAGTTTCTGTATTAGTGGAGTAGCTTTAGGCTGCCACCGGATGACATCCCTTTTTGCATTTATTGATGGGAAGGCTCCTGCTTGTTCAAAACTATTTATTGAATCAACACGGTATTAGGAATGACATGTGTAAATTATTAAAGTGAACTTTCGACTGTAAAGGTCGAGAATTAAATCGTAATTCTAGCCCAAACAAAAGAGGATTTTTAAGCGACCCACAGCAAAGTATATGAGGAAGCCTCTTACCATTTATTTGTTAGTTAATTTTTTCAACAGGGGCAACATGGATAAACATTGTTACATAAAGGGAAGCAATGCAACAGATGCATTGGATATAGGGTGTCTAGCTGAAGCTAATTTGCCCCATCCCTGGTTAGGCTTTTAGGTTAAACAGATCTAAGCAAGGAGATTCAGGATAAAAACAACAGAACGGATAAAACAGATTGTGTTTATGTCTTCATGTATTGTACATGACTATGTATGCACTGATGTACATGTATAAGTATAAATGCACCATATGTATATGACAAGTGGATCAATTCAAAGGTTATTCTGTGTTCACATCTGTTTCATTTGAGTATTGAAAACTTTTAATTCTGATTGTGTCTTTAATTAAGGTGGTAAGGCATTCCACAGTTGCAAGCCTTTTACAGAAAAATTATGAAATACAAGTTGGAAACAGTAAAACTTAAAAATAATGCCTACTGTCAAAGGTTAGCCAAAAGAGTTTAAAGATCACTGCCAACGTGTTAGCCATACACCAAATTTCCCAAAGCAGCCATCAGGCCCCAGTCTGTCTTGTAGAGCGTGCTGTTTTCCCGCAGATTGTCTTATCTGGGGTTGGCATAGCTGCACCCTGGGACAGCTGATGGGAGGAGTCAACCCAACTGAACTGAACCCTTCATGAGTTCCAAATAAACCTACACATAACCCATCAACAGTCATCTATTCAGCACCGGCAGGTCTACAGATATGTAATGTACTATATGTATTAGAAATGCCTGTTTCAAGGCATGGTGTGACTAAACGGTTCCCAGATACTTAGCCTGAGCGAATGTGTTTTTTACTTCTTCTTTCTGGTGCGTCAAAGTGTAGAGGTGAGGTAGGTGATAAGAACTCACTGCTTTGTGCCACACCAGGTTGATTTTTTGCAGCAAGAGCCGGTCCTGAATGTGTTCAACAGCCAACTATGCTCTCCCACTGAGGAGAACCTGTGAGGTAGGCCTGTCACAGACACCAGAACACAGGGATAAAACAGACGTTTATTATGAGGTTTTTTTTTTCAGCAGTCATTTTCTTTTTATTACAAGGTATTAGCCACTCCAGGCAGGCTGTGTGGGGGAGTGTCCATGTCAACTAATTTCCCTGCAGCCAGGTCTCATGGAGCTCCTCAGGACACAGAGATGGATGTGGCTTTTCAGGAGCTGATGGCCATCACAGAGCTGCAGGTAACTCTTTAGCACTGACACACAGAGCACTGTAAAAAATCAAGTTCTTTTTATTGCAAAATGTTACTATATGCTATGTGCCTTATCCCAGATATGCCAATTACTGTACGTTATCACAATACATCATGCTGCATTATCATAGCAGTGCAGGTTGTATTGTTTTTTACAAATGCATATTAGGACACATTTTCTGCACTTTTCTGGGCTCCAGAACTTACCAAGGCCTATAAGAACCTCAGCAGATATGCATTTTACAATACATTTTAATCATTGAAAAATGTATGATATTCGCAGTGTCATGCTGAAAGTAAAGTATGAAAATCAAGCTATAGTGTGAAAATGAAATGAACTTATAATGACTGAGCATATAATTTGTTTCATTCCAGTGGAATAGATACATATTTTAAAATTTTCATGTGATGCTAACCGTTGAAAAGCTAATACACATTCAGCAGAGGAAGGCAACAATGGCCCATTTGAGTGATGGCAGGATGAAGAGATTGTGAGAGGGGGCAAGTGCTGTATGTTGCTAGCAGCCCCCTGCATCGCACAATAGCCATCTGTTTCCAGGTGAAACCTGATCACATCTATGAGAGCCCTTCATAGGCTATGGGTGGCATGCTGAAGTGGGAGCAAACTGTGCTCTATGGTGAATCAGATTAATTGCAAAAAGACACTGTTTCATTAATTAACTCGGAGATCTTGTAAATTTAGTAATTGCCTTCAATTATGTTTTTGCTGTTAATGTGACATGTGACAAGTGAGTAAGCCTCTTTTGTTTTTGTTACCGTAGTTTGATGTCCCTGTTGAAGGCTCCTATGAAACAACACATTACCAAACCATGGAGCCCATGGTCCCTATGGGAGGATATGGGATGGCTCCGTCCCATTCTGAGCCTCCTCCTGCTGCTTGTGAGCTCGGCACGGCTGACACTTACGACGGATGCTACTCTGAAGAGGTGCCTGTCTGTCATCAACTAGGAAGCAACGCAGAGGCAATGTACGGACACTCTGAATCTCAGCTCAATCCAAGAATGCTCCCCATCTCTTCTCACGCACAGCCCTCACTCATGGCTCCTAGGGAACAGATGAACATGTCAAGTACCAGTCAAAGGCACAGGAGGGCCAACCCATGTCTCTCTCAGGGTCTAAGTCGGCACATGCTATGGACTATACACGGACAAAGTTTGCATGCTCGTGCAGCTGATGATCTGGAGTCTGACTCTGGTCTGTCGCTGGGTTCTAGTCCACCATTGGCATCCCCAGATAATCCCGTTGGTGGTGCACCAGGTTACCAAAGTGTAGACATAGGCACGACATATGCTGACGGTGAACAGGACAGCATGACTGAGCACGCCAGAGGAGCACACATCCATTACTCAATGGACTACCAGAATCAATCTCACTCATATTTACATTCAGGTGCACAGCACTCTTATTTTTCACCCCAACACTCTTTATCTCATACACAGCCTAACGCTCCAACTCCTTGGTCGGTGAAACAGCAGGATCAGTCCACTGCTCTGAGCAACCAATACGTCAACTCTGGAGTGTCCAGCAGGGGGAGCTCTCAGCATGACATGTATACAAAACCACAAGGAAGCATCTCCTCTCCTGCTCCGCTTAACAGAGATGAGCGACGAGCTGTGGCTTTGAAGATCCCATTCCCTGTGGATAGGATCATCAATCTGCCTGTGGATGACTTCAATGAGCTCCTGACTCAGTATACTCTGACAGATACTCAACTGGCACTGGTCAGGGACATTAGACGGAGAGGGAAGAACAAGGTGGCAGCTCAGAACTGCAGGAAAAGGAAGCTTGAGAGCATAATTCACCTTGAAAGAGAACTGAACCAGCTGCAAGCCCAAAGAGAGAGTCTAGCACAGGAACGGCTTGAGTTCCAACACAGCTTGGGTTTTGTTAAATGTCGCCTTGCAGACCTCTATTCAGAAGTATTTTCTCATTTAAGAGATGAAGATGGACAACCATACTCAATAGATGAATACTCCCTACAACAGACACCTGATGGTAAAGTTTATTTGGTACCTCACACAACTATGCAAAAGAGAGGTCAATGCTGAAGAGTTTGAACAGAACTTATGCTGCCCGATTGTGCCACCTGGAAGTAAACTGGCTAGAAGTTACCCATTTAGTTCATGTGGTTATGACTTACCCTCATGTTAACTTGTCATACATGTATCAATTGACATTTGTCGAGCTCTTACAGTTGACTGAAACCACACCAGTGCTTTATAAAAATACTTTATTAAAAAGTAAGATACACTGCACAGCAGTCTTCTGTTAAGTAAAAAAATGTCTTCAGCACCAGCATGATTGTTCAGCAGACCTGTGAAAACAGAATCAAGTTAAATAAAATAAAAAAACAAAACTCTGAAAATCTGATGTGCAAGCTTTTGATGATTTGTACCATAGTCGCTGAAATGACGTCAGGTTTTGGAGCTCATCTGCAGAAGCCCATCTGTAGAGTTTCCTAGAAAGCAGAAACACCAAATAAGTAAATTGAAGTCTTTCAAAAGAAGTCTTGATTTCTGTTCACAGCATGCAATATGTTATAGGACCTCTATGCACAATTAGGAGGTCAATTTTACCAGTCATTGGTGTAAGTCATAACAAAACTTGTTTGCACAAAAAAGTTTACATCATTACTGGGCTACACATCTTACTACCAGCTACATGACAAAAGCAAGACATACTATCAGTAGTTGAGAAGTCTGGTCTTACCTACAGACAGCATTTAAGCCTTTTGGTAGCTGCTGCCAACTAGCCTCAGGCTTCTGTTCTCACTCTCCCCTGCTTCAATGATCCTGGCGATGGTTTTGCTACTTCTCTCCCTCAGCTGGCTTGCATGGCTAGCCTCAAAGACTTTGCATGTAAGCTAGCATCCTCCAGATGATCTTTGCAGAGCTCAGGGTACAGTCTGTACCACGTGATGCACTCTGTTGAATTTGTGCACCACTTGATTCCTTAACCAGTATTTATTGGTAATGTAAATGACTCACGGTGTATGGTGACTAGTGCAGTGCTTCTCACATTATCTCAGGGAAACGAGCCTTTACAAACAAACAGTCACAATATGTGGCCCTCACCCCCACTTTGTGCAACCTCTCAGTGAACCCTCCCTTTCCCAAACCACTAAAGAGGCTAACACTTTTTAAAAAAAACTGAAAGATGGTTTATTTCAGCTTGATTGGGTGCAGTTACAAATAAAAACCAGACTTAAAGAAAAATCGACATAAAAACCTCATTGGAATGCTTGCTTTCCAGAAACACATTCGATGAAAAAAAAAAAACAACACAACGTTAATGAAGACCCTCCATGATTTATCTAATGTACATCTCTTCTTGCAGCAGCTGTAACCTGCCACAACTGTTTGGCTGAGCAGATTTAGGAGGTAAACCTGCAGCTGCCCTGTCACTTCGCTTGCTCTCCTCTCCTTGCTCTCCTCTCCTAAGTACTCAGTCCTGTTGAACAATACGGAACAACATTGTTAACTGTGCACTGACTTTGTATGACCTGAGATCCAGAGTGATTTTATTTTTTTAAATGTTATCTACACTTAACGAGTCCCTGCAACTAAAAACTCTGGTTTCATGATACAAAAAAAAAAAAAGATCAGGCATGTCATCAAGTACTTACCACGTCACAATTCAAAATCGTCCTGGACGGCCATATCCACCATTATTTGAGCCACCTCCATAGCCACCTAGAAGCAAAACCAATGAGTACTCTGTTCATAGAAGCTATGCAAAGGGACTGTTTGCATGCTTGAATCTGCTGTCTCCATCTCACCAAAGTTCCTGCCACCACCGCCGCCGCCACCAAAGTTGTTCTTCATTGGGCCAAAGTTGGAGGCCTGGGCATCATAGTGGCCCATGTTGCTGTAGGAATTTCCGCCACCACCGCCGCCACAGTTACCTATGATTAGATAATTTGCCAAACTTAGTCAACCACATCTTGAGCACAGAAGAGTTATCATTAAGGGGAGCCAAGACACTTACCGTAGCCGTTGCTGTCATAACCACTTCCTCCATAGCCCCCGCCTCCGCCCTGGTTGTAACCTTGGTTATAACCCCGGTTGCCGCCATTATTATATCCACCAGGACCGCCGGGACCACCTCCTCCATAGCCTACAATACAAATTGTTTGAGTACATTGCAAGCTTTAACACCAAAATTTAGACTAACATTGCATACTTACCACCATCACCTCCATTGCAATTGTAAGGACCATCTCCATATCTACCCCTGCCACCTTAAAAAAAAAAAAAAGCCATGTCATGTTTCAGACATACTACAACAAATATTATGGTCATCCTATTATCAAATAGGTCTTACCCTGATTGAAGCCTCTGTCGTACTCATAGGGTCGTCCACCGCTGCTGCGACCTAAACCAAAACCAACCATTAACTCTGGAACAGTGTTGAATGTGTCAATATGAACTGTATCCTGCAGTGTATGTATCCTACCTCTCATACCCATTCCTGCAGTCTGCATTTCCTGCTTTGTGAGGGCCTTCCTCACTTCACAGTTGTGAGAGTTGATTGTGTGGTATTTCTGGACTGTAGGAGGGAAAAGATATTAAGTAGCCTTTCAAGACAACTCATTTTGTCTGACAGACTGATTCAGATATCATAGTACTTACTGACAATCCTGTCGACTGAATCGTGGTCATCAAAGGTCACAAAGGCAAAGCCCCTCTTCTTTCCAGTGTTACGATCTGTCATGATATCAATGACCTCGATTTTGCCAAACTGTTCGAAGTAATCTCGCAGGTGTGCCTCCTCTGTATCTTCCTTGATGCCTCCAACAAAGATCTTTTTCACTGTTACGTGGGCACCTGGACGGTTCGAGTCCTGCGATTAAAGACATTTGCTGTTGTAACTGTGCCTTCCCTTATTCTATATGCAAGTGGCTTATTGAAAGCAGGCTTTGTAAAAATATTGAAATGTTACACACCTCCCTGGAAACTGCGCGTTTAGGCTCAACAACTCTTCCATCAACCTTATGGGGGCGGGCAGACATGGCAGCATCAACTTCATCTACTGAAGAGTATGTAACAAAGCCGAAGCCCCTGGATCGCTTGCTGTTGGGATCCCTCATGACCTAAAGTGAGAGGCTTCTATTATTCCAAGTGTTACCTACACATATGTACTTTCAGCCTATATCAAGGTATGAGAGGAAAGCAGTGCGAAACCCATTAACGTTTTTTCCCCAAAGAAACCGACTTACCACACAGTCGGTAAGGGCGCCCCATTGCTCAAAATGAGCCCGAAGGCTTTCATCTGTGGTCTCGAAGCTCAAACCTCCAATGAACAGCTTGCGGAGCTGCTCCGGCTCACGTGGGACCTACACAATGAACAAAGCAGGACATTAGCATCCGGGTACGCTCACCTGCATTCAGAGCAGCACTGGGTGCCATTTCGCAAATAACCATGTTCACAACAAACCGCTCCAGCATTAACAATGCACTGAGCATTTGTTATTCCAATCCTGCGTCACATCAAAAACTGGGACAGGGTGGAGAAAATAGACGTCGCCGCCATTAACGCTAGCGGACCGGCCGGGTGATCTAGAGACGTCTTAGCAGCAGTTATGTGCAAACGCTAGGCGCACGTGTCTGTTAATATGCCGTTTCGTATGTAATTACCGACAACAAGCCTAATGAGACTCCAAAACTTCGTACGTCGCTGGCCACATGAACAAAAGGCCACGAGGCCCAGCTGCTATAAAATGGCGGCTTTACAGCGCTTGGTAGCTGCGGCAGCTCTGAAGAAAACGCAGTCTGCGTTCAGCAGCGACTAACAGCAATGGCTACGGATAACTACAGCTTTTCGACACACAATATGTAGGAAAAAGGCATAAAATACTTTTCGAATGCAATACTCACATCTTTCGACATATTGCAGCTAAATCCTTTAAGAATCCTTGTAAACCGACCGGAGAGGTGATCTGCGTCAAACGAGCCTAGCCCAACACGCAACAGTAGAATAAATAGCAAAGGATACGCCTCTTCCGCACAGCAATTGGTCAGCAGTTCCCGCTGCAGTCTGACGTCAGCATAAAGTGAATCCTGATTGGACCACATTCTATCAATCACCACTAACGGCCAATGACTGACGGCTGTCGTGAATTTCGCAAGCATAACGATAAAATAAAAGGCTATGGGTGTCATACGTAAAGAGATGGACATCTTTAAGATAGTGCGTTTAGTGTGCGATGCTGTCAGGTCAGGCAACAGGATTAACACCGTGGATGCACTGAGGGAAAGGACTGAAGAATTGCACATTAAAATGATAGATCACCAATCATGAAAGATGCTGATGTTTGAGTTGCGGGTGGAGGATGAGCTGAGCCTTTCTCGGTGCAGTCACGAAAATATACCGTCTACAGGCACATACTACTTAACACACATGTTTATATCTATCCAGCGAGGAACAAAAGTCAGATGTATCACAATAAACATGTTCTGAGCTCTTGAATAACGAGGTTTTAATCACGGTACGAACTACATTCGCTCGCCAGATATGTAGGTCATCAGCTGACCGAGGGGCGGGCACGTTCTTTGTGCGCCTTTAACGCGCGCTTTTTACGCACAGCACCTTTTTGTGATCCAGGCTGGAAGCAAAAGTAGCACTAGCGTTGGCCTCATTTACCACGGGACCACAAAAGACTCGCATTATTGTTGCGGTTAACTGGTTAAAGCCGGCGGTCTACACATCAACGGGTAAGAAATAGTCTAACGACACACATAAATAAGCTTGTTGCTGATGCAGATGTCGTTCTACATTTGCGTTTTGGTGTCAAAGGTAGCTAGTGTTAGCTTGTTGAAGCGTTAGCTTGCATGCTACTTGCCTTAGCAACTTTGCCTTTCATGCCCATTGGTTAGCTAGTAGCTTGGCAAACACAACATCGTATCTTCATTGCTATGTGCACGTAATTTCTGGTAACGTTGTCTAACCTTTCTACAGTACCCCTTTAAAGTATTTTAGCTAGTGGACAATTACCGAGAGGTAGCTTTTCCCCCAGTTAGCCGTGCCTGTTGCAGGTCGGATAAACGACAATGAAATTGTGCCTTTCGTTGATATGCGATAGTGTCTAGCTAACATTGGCTTATGTTAAATTATACCGACCGGTAACTACAAGTGTCTGAGTCGTGCTTAACGTTTGATATTTAACTGTTATGGCCGAATATACCGGCTAGTACTTTGGAAAGGTCAATATTCTTTATAACGTTAGCTTCTCTATCGTTTTCCTGTACAGGGAAGTGCCATTGACCTGCGACAGCGTAGTGTTCAGCATCAAACTTTGCTATGGGCAAAAAGTCTCGCGAAGAAGACTCTTCATCCTCTGATGAGGAAGAATATGTTGTGGAGAAGGTGCTGGACAGGAGGGTGGTGAAAGGCAGGGTTGAGTTCTTCCTGAAGTGGAAAGGATACTCAGAGTAAGTTACTCCTGCCAGTGTGCTAACCAGTAACGTTACTTGCACCTACACCGCTACAGATTTAAGCTACATCATCAACACTGTGCTGGGCTGTAACGTTAGTTCTAATTAAATATCACACGCATTTGATAATGTTTAGGAGAGTATCGTTTGAGGTTTCCAGTTAGAAACAAAATGGGAAAACGGTGATTAACAGTCAGTAATGTGGATATCGTTAGCCAAGCACTGCCTTTTTTGAGTCAGATACAACATTCACATACAAGAATGCATCTGTTTACTGTAATGCTGCTAGGAAATAATAGATAAGAAGATACTTTACAATGTTATGATATCAGAATATTGATTTCCATGGATCATTCATTGAGAGTTATGACTGTACTGGATTTCTGCACTGTGCTCTTCCTCAGAAAGCACAATACGTGGGAGCCAGAGAAGAATCTGGACTGTCCTGAGCTTATTTCAGAATTCATGAAGACCTACAAGAAAAGCAGCGGTGGAAGCTCCACACCCAGCGGCGGGGCCAGCAAATCAAACACAGGCTCCTTGGGACGCTCCAAAGACTCCAGCAGCTCGAAGAAGAGAAGCTCGGATGATGATGAGGAGGGTGGCAGTAAGCCGAAAAAGAAGAAGGAGGTACGAAATGTGTTGGTGCGGCAGTTTTATTATGTGACTATTATGGAAATATTATTCATATGATTAATCTAAAATACAAAACAATAGCAGTGAAAGTGCATCATGTATAATTCAGCCAATATTGATAATTAGCATGTGTGAGGAACACCTTTTCATGCTTTGTGTGCTGCACAGGGGGGACTCAAAAGTAGCTTTCCACTCTTGGAAGAATCAATAGCATGGCTCTTGGTTATAATCTCATTGTTTGTATGTTAATTAAAAGTTGATGACTGTCTAGTCTTAGAGGAGTGAGAAACTGTAGCCTTTTTTATATATTTCCAGGGATACACTTCAGCAGCTTTACATTGATTTGCTTAGCCTTTGCCAATTTTATTTGGCTACAGTAAAATATATTGATCAGCTGGTTTTGTGCTGAAATGTTGGGGAATTGAACATTTTTCTGTTGGCTTTGATTTATTATTGGACAGTAATTTATTAAGTTAATTCTCTGTGGGGAACAGCCTGTAAAGCAAACACTGTAAGATGTATTTTTATGCTACGGCAAAGGCATTGTGTAAATCAAGCATTTATTTGTCAATATATCTAAAAACAATTAGTCTACAATCTTACAGTTGGGTGTAACATGCCCCAGCATTTTTTTGTACACTATAAATATGTTTTTCTTCCTTTGTTGTCTTTCAGGATGACGTTCTTGTTGCACGTGGCTTTGAGAGAGGACTTGAGCCTGAGAAGATCATTGGAGCAACTGATTCATGTGGCGACCTTATGTTTCTAATGAAGTGGTAGGTTGTTGTTTTTTGGGTTTTTTTGTTTTTTTTAATGTTCATCTCAACATTTGCATGTGTAACTTAGTTTTGACCCAACGTTGATATGTGAAATTGAATCACTATTTAAGCAGACAAAAATGTGTCATGAGAAATAGTCATCTTTCATGCGCTAAAAGGAACTGCAGAGATTCGACTGACAAAGTGCAAGTTGACTTCTCTACTGATGACTTGAATCATCGAATTTTAGGGGGAAGCCCTAATTAAATCAGAATGTACACCGCTTTAATTTCCCTGGTTGAATTTGAGTGGTAGTTGTCGTCATAAAAATAATTATGAACACAATCTTTCACATATTGGAAAATATGAAAATGTTCTTTTTTTGTGGTGAAAATGCCATCATTAATATTTAGACATTAGTTGCCCGTGTCTATATGCAGACAGTTACAGCCTCTCTAAACAAACAAAGCTTGACTGGAGGCGGACACATAAAGGACACCAAGACCAGTTACAGGAGAAAAACCCACAAGCTTTATTAATGGTTTGTAAAGAAAAACAACCATACTCAATTCAAAAGAAAAACAAAATGGGTTTGAGATCTCAGCTGAAAAGAACATGCAAAAAAAAGTGGGGAAACCACTGAGCCAGCCATGCAGTGGGCTGTTGTACCCAGCTGATCTCCCCTCTAACACCTACCTAAAGAAAAACATCTAAACTGAATCAAACACAATAACTAGACTACCGGTGATCTTCAGCACAAACTAAAATAACCCAACACCCCAGAACATGCTGGGGGAACAAATTGGAAAAATCCCACCTCTCTGTAGTGCAGCATTAGTGCTTGTAGGTGAGAGTCCACACTGTGCTCCTCCCCTTCCTTTTCACTTCTCCCTGATCATTAACACCTCTAGGTGCTCCACTTTTACAAAAGAACGCAGGTAGAGGGGTGAGAGAGACAGAAAACAAAACGAACTCTGCACATGCTGGGCCCCATGTAACACTGACGCTGCCTTTATGAATGTTTAGGACTTCTTTGGTAGATCTTCACTGATTTTTTTTATTTTTATATTTTTATTTTATTTTCTTTTTTTATCTGCAGAATTGGAATCAATGCTGTTTCTTTGTATTGTGCATCTGAAAATAAATATTTCAGATACCAAAGGGATACATGACATGAGGTTAGGGGTTATGAACATCGCCAACGTTTTTCTTAAACATCTAAGATGACACATTTGAAGAATGTGGCGTGTCCTGTTCAGGCTTTAGTGCACTGTGTGGCTACAGTTGTTGTATATTCAGGATAGTCTACTGTGTACGTAAATGTAATTGGTTATTACTGTCATGTTTTTTGTCAACTTCATTCTGCTACAGATAATGGCATTAATGACTCATAGGTACTCTGCATTTCTTTATATTCGTATTTCTTCAAGGAAAAAAAGGCTATGGTTTCTCTTCTGCTTTCTTTGTGCCCCTTTGCTTCTGTGGGTGTTGCCTGCCACGGTTGCCATCTGTACTGCTACTGTTTGCAACTTGCAATGGCATGATCCTTTGAAACGGCAGCTCTCAATATGCTAGATTGCTACTGACAAATTACCCATTAGCAGCACTAATAGCGTAGCTGTCCATTCATATACAAACAGTAAGCCACACCATCAAATTTTATGTCATTACACATTAGCTAGATGGATACGTGTACTACCTCGTCACTCATGCCTGGTCAAGTTCCATTCCAGGGTCTTTGCTGGCTCAAAATGAGGCAACAGTTGTACCATAGCTGTGATTTGTTTTGTTTTTTTTAAATAGAAAGGATGTAAAGGAAAATATATGTAAACATGGACAAAGTAGACAGATGGAGCTTGTCAGTCTGCTTAGGATCTGGCCATAAGAAGTAAGAATTTTAATGTAACTAATTTAAAAGAAAATGACAGTGTTTTGGCGTTAAAACATTATCGGACTTCAATAATAAAAGGAAGTGAAATAACAATAATAAATAGCACCAAAAACAATGAACGAATACCTCATCTTTTTAAAGACATCCCACCACAAAGCATTATTTATTGAAGTTATTAAGTTGGCACGGAATTTGACATCCATAGACATGATTTAAACATGTGCAATGTATTTACAATGATGTACAGGCAATTTTGTAGTATATTGTAACCAGTTACAGAAGACCATTAATGTACAGTTCTAACATATATGCAGTATAGTATTAGTTGCCATCTCTGAAAATCTCCAAGACAGAGATATCACATGTATGGGGGACAAATGGAGTGTATTGTCCAACTTGCGCAGAGATGCACAGTTCTGAACTCACTTTAAAGACAAACTTTGGTCTTCATCTCTTGCAGGAAAGATTCTGATGAGGCTGATCTCGTGCTTGCCAAGGAGGCAAATCATAAGTGCCCACAGATTGTCATAGCCTTCTATGAGGAACGTCTCACCTGGCACGAAGACAGTGACAAGAAGGAGAAGGACGCTGTCAGTGCGTGAGGGCATCACCTCAGGAGGAAACAGGACCTCCTCCACTGCAGGGACAACCTTGAGTCAGACATTTTTCACACCCAAACCTCCCATCCTTCCCCTTCACCATGTCCAACAAAGACAGCAGACACAGTCGTTATCTCCACCCATGTCCCATTGGAGCACAAGGGCCCAGACTGCTGAGAACGACCAATCAGACAGGAGGGGAAGCTGTAGTGGACGTGGGTGATTTGATACTGTGGGTTGGGTTTCTGCTGTTCAGTCTTTGTATTCTTTACCTTCTTTTTAATGTCTTAACACACCATGTTTTAGTGCTTACAGGACACGATTGTGTCAGTAAGATATTTTGCATCCATGAGCAGAGGTGGCCATCTGTCAAAACTCAGAACAGAGTCTTAAGAGCCAAAGTTGGTAACAAGCTGTGTTAAGCATGACCGTGTCCCACTGCCGGTGCGCAACACCCATCCTGAAGCCTTTATAGGCGATGCACCTCTTTGCTTTAAGAACCCACCAACACCCACTGAGGCTAAAACCGTAGATTCAATATTCAGGAAGCAACCACCGCAGCACTTTCCTGACTATATAATCACTTCCTTTTTAAAAACTTTTTATCTCTTGTAGATTTTTCAGTTTGACCTGTCAACCAGGATATCATTTTGTTAACTTGCAGATGACACTGGCCAATTGTCTTTATAATGAAGTGATTATATCCGTGTTAGTTTTTTTTAAAGTCATTTTTATCTAATTTCCAACTTTTAACATATGAACTTTGTTTTTTAATTTCTTTAAGCTATCACCAGTTCAACAAAAGGACAACAAAACAAATTGTGCTCTGTTTTTTTTTTTTTTTTTTTTTTTTTTTTGTTGGTTTGTTTTTTAACTCTTTGGACCAGTCTCATTTAACAGGTTAGGCAATCCTGTTCCAACTGTAGCCACATGAAATGAAACCAGCGTTCATTAAGAGTCATTGGGGTCTGCCACCGTGTGGCTAAAAGGTGAAAGTCTTTTGACCGATCTCCACGATGGCAGCCCTGCAGTTTCAATGGTGTTATTGATCTTGTTAGTTAGTGATACTTTTCTAGATTTTTTTTTTTTATTTTTTTTTTTTAACAGTGTAAAGTGATAAAATCCACTCAACAATTGGAGTTTTTGTTGTTGATACATTGTAATATTAATTTGAAACATTAAAACCAGTTTTAATCGCATAATGCATATCATGGGTTTTAATTTGATTGTTCTCGGATACAAGTATTAAAATGTTTTTGGGATGATGTTGCTACCTGGCAAGAGGAGGTCAATTTTTTTTACACAAGATTTGTACTTTTAATCTGCTGTGCTCCAACATGGACTCTTAGGACCAAATATTTACTGTCTACAGACACAGATCTGCTATTTTTTATTTTTTTATTTTTTTTTCATATTTACTTTTTGGCTTTAAGTGGCATTGTGAATGAAGGCTGTGCCCTTCTCCCCTTTCATACATAGTGTATTAATCGTGTTTCTTGATATCACTTAGATTATGGTTATTTTCATTATATTCATTCAAAATATTTTGTCCTTTCAGACCCTTGAGTTTTATCCTCAGTTTTTGCTGGTTCAGAATTAAAAACAAAAACAAAACAAAACGACTTTCTTGTGGCAACTAAATGTTACAAATGTGTACAGTAAGCACCCTTTAATAAACACTTTTAATGTTAAAATTGGTGTCAGTTGGCTTTTGTTTTAGGATGAGTGGTATTTCTCCAGAGAGAATAAGTTGCTTTAAATTGAACCTACATCGCAGGATTAAATGATTTAATAGCAGCCAGAAAATAAAAAATAAAAAAAACTTGTCAAACTGACAAATTCGACATTAGTACATTTCCTAATATCGGGGAAAAATAAAAACCTGTAAGTAGGTAAGTATCATGACACTGAAGATGTGAAATGTGGCCTCTTTCGAAGAGACCTTTTTTTCCCTTTCTTTAAAAAAAAAAAAAAAAAAAAAATCCGTTTTCTTTGTTGAAGAAAATGTGTCAAGAACATCTGCTGCTTTCACCCAGCAGATGGCGCTCTTAAACAACGCCAATGCGAAAGTAAACTCTTTTTATGCAAGTCATTCACAGTTCAAGCTCAACAACTCATAAATTAATCTTTTTTTGAACAGCCTTTATGGATTATTATGCGTCTTTTAGAGGGGCATGGATTCGTAACGTGTTGACTGATTCAACATTACATCTTTCTCTCAGATGTAAATTGGCTTATTTGGCTCTTAACATCTGCTGAACCCACCTGTAGGTCCACAAACTCATGTTGTGTAGTGAAGCATGCAGTGTTCAGCCTCGCACTGATATATTTTAAAGTGAAGTTTCTAGAGACACGTCAGGCTGAAATGTGTCTAAAATAAAGCACAACAGAAGAATATTATGAATGACTTCTATTTGATGTTTTTTTGGCGTGGCATGCCTTAATTAGATAGGGATACTACTCCATAGAAACCAGGGGAGAGAGAAAGAGATGGGGATGACATGCACCAAAGGTCCCTGACCGGATGCGAACTGAGGACATTATGTTGATGCATGGTTGGCACGTTAAAGCCCCAGGCCACGGAAGCACCCCACTTCCATTGTATGTGATGATGTAGTCATAAAAACAATTCAGATCGAATACACAGAATGAGTAATGCTGTAATATGGGAGGGAAAGTTTTTTTTTCTCAATTTGAAAGTGACTCAAGGAATATGACAAGGAGGGAGCAAGTACATCAGCCCATTTCCACAAAAGCTAGACTTACTTCAAAATGTAAAGACGAGGCCCTATTTTGTCACAATCTGGCCACCATGACAAAAACGGGAAATTTGTTGTTTGTTATAATAAACAGATGTCAATTAAGGATAGTGTCTCTGCTATGGGGAACTACAGCAATATCAGTAATAAATTGCATTGAAGGTTGAGTCTAATCCTTGTTCTTCTCTCACCACCCTATTTTTCTTTCTTGCTGCCTTTTATAGGCTGACATGCACACACACACACACACACACACACACACACACACATACAAGTGCTGCTCAGCTACGTCTAAAGTGATGGAATTTTCCTAGCAAAAAGGCTTTTACACTCCAAATGGAATGCAAAGGTCACTAGTAAATTTCCAGCCCCTGGGACCATTAAGCTGGGCAAAGGGAGCGAGCAGCAGGCTGTTTTATGGAGCCTGGAGCTGTCTGCTGACAAACCCAGGCCAGTAGGTTTGGTTGGGAAAGCCACTGTGGCGCTCATGGGAGCGCTGCCTGTGGTGTGTGTGGCAAATACAGATGTAGATGCAGAGTGAAGCTTCATCAAAGCTAAAAATCTAAATGAGGAAAATCTGATTTGAGCCTTTTGCTACAAATGAGTGCGTACTGTAGCCTATTTGTGACAGTCACTAAGTAGCTGTCTAATTTTGCTAAGAAGTGTCAGCTTTTCAGGACACATTCATAGATTTGAGACGTTGCACTGAAGAATTATTTGACAGGCTATTTTGAATATAGGCCTATACCTTTATATGTAACTTGCAGTATTTTTAATTGGAAACAATAATGCTGCTTTTTTAAGCAGGTGTGTTCTTTGTCTCAATGGGGATCATGTGTTAAAACATGGTTACAAGTTTGGTGTAAATGTATTTATTTGTTTGCAGCAGCCTCCTTGCACTTCAAACATAGTCCCTGCTGTGCCAGTAGCTTCTAGGGCAAATGAGTTCCACAGGGTACTGCCCACAGCAGAGGTGGGTCGTCTTGCAGCACATTACACCAAATGAGTGTCGGGGGAGTTGTGGCAAGGGAAGGGACTGCTGCAGTGGGCCTCATCAGTGTTACACAGCTTGTTCAAGGATACCACTAAAACAGCAAACAATTAAATGTGCACTCATACAGATAACACAAACATGCGGCACAATGCACTATTACCTTGTTTTTGAATGAAAAAAAACATTCTTAGTCTTCAGCTAGTGTTTCAGAGAAACTGAAACATTTCAAAGTGTTGCAAGTCATGAGTATCACAGAGGCTGATGTAATTTGATGTGGCGTTTCTCGTACTGTGATCATGTAGGCACAGCTGCCCAACAGCTGTGTCTGCCTTTCTTTGTTGCAACCAGATATAAAGGTCTGCAGTGATGACTGGCGCATCATCTCTCCGCACAGTGCACTGATCTGTCTGAAGGTGATTGCGATGTGATGCTCTAATTTGGGTGGCTATCACACTTAATGTGCAGTAAAGCACCATAGACAAAGCTTCTTCATTCTAAATGCCCCCCCTCTACTGCGCCACGGCTCTCCCCACCAACCCACTGCTGGCTGCGCCCCCCCCACTCTTCCCTTCATCTCCTCTCTCCACCAGGGAAAAGAGTTATAGCTGCCATAAAAGGCAGGTAATGCATTGTTAACTAATTCTGTCTGCTCAGAGCTGATATATCCTCTGCTCTAAATCTCTGAGCTTCCAATAAAATGCAAATGCTAATGCTTGCCCTCCATGAGCTGATATCATTTTTAACAGGCCAGAGGTAAATGCAAGAGAAGGGTGGGGTGGGCCGGAGGTAGTCTGTGACATGGTGGGACTCTGAGCCTTCATGGTACATTTTGTCAGAAAGGAGACCTCCAGACCTGATCCACACACCACTGTCCAACAGTATGCATGCGTGTAAGTGTGCACATATGGCTGTAGGTATGCACACGAGACGGCAACAGCACTTTTTTGATGATCTAGGGGTGTATGGGAGTAGTTGACCTCTGATAGTTGTACGGCATCTGTGTTATCGAGAAGCCAGCAATAGAAGCATTTCAGTCAGTACTCATTCACCATCAAACAACAGAAGCCAATTTGCCTGTGGATGTAATGCATCATATTTCCATGTTAATAGTATTGTCATACTTCGTGTAACCTTGGGCTTCTAAATATTGATCCACTTCTAGATTTTCAATTATCCGGTGCCGTTTTTCTGCCATCTGGTAAGGACCAATGATTTGTGTTCCTTCATATCTGGAGGCTTGTCCTGTAATTAGACCATAAATTAATTTGCAGAGAGGAGAGAGAGTAGAAAAGATTGAAGGCATTAAGTAAGTCCTCGGTGGTTGGAGACAGAAAATCATAGGAAACCACAGCACAGTGTTTTATTCACTAGAATAAGATAACTGGATTACAAATTCCAACACCATAACTTTTCTGTTCCTGCATGTGTCACTTGTTTTTCTTTCAAGTATTTAAAACCATGCTGTTGCTAATGATTGCTTTTAAGTCAGTTCTTCAATAAATGACTAGAAATCATCCACTGACATAATTATACCTAATTAATTGCAGTGCAGCAGCAGAATGATTAGGAAAAATGGGATATATTAGTGTCAAAATGTGTGTGAAACTTTGCAGGGAAATGTGCTGTGAATCCATCAGTGGATTTAAAATCACCCCCCACGCAGGCATACAACAATTGTGTGCTTCAAACCTAACTCTTATTTACAGCACAGCTCAAGTGGAGGTTCTAAAAACCAAATGCATCTTGATTGATTTTAAATTGGGAGTATATGCTCTCCAGCAAGATTAGCTCATTGTCCCCTGCTGCTAAATTACACATAGTGATTGGGGCTGTCGCTGCACTGTGTCTGAGCACTACAACTACGGCTCTCTTTGCCATGTGGAAATTCACATTAGACAAGCTTAAGTTGCTCTCTTAAACCAATTAAGACAAAAATAATGTAACAGAATGGGCTTCCCTTGTAGTGGAAAATGCAAAATCAGCAGGGTCTGAGTTTAAAACACTGTATACAGACTACAAGATGTTCTAAAGTGAGTGAGGGTGAAGTTACAGTAAGACTAGCACAGCAGTCTGTAGGTGGAAAACTGCATTGGTGTATCTACTCTACATGATACCTTGGGTGTTATTTAGGCAAGGCCACAGCTGCCAGCATACTCTGATCATATCTTGTGGGGCCTGAGAGGCAAGGTCAGCCAACGCAGTACCCACCTGCTCCCCCATTCTCCATCACACAGTCCCTCAGCCCTGGCCTCCCGGAGGAAACACGCCTGACTGCCGCGCTGCTACAGACAGCATGTGTCCCTGAATTTATGATGGCGACTTAATGGCGGCCTTTCACGTTAAAAGTCATCTTGAGTTTCCCAGTCTAGCTGTATGTGTGGCGAGCGTTAATCCATTAACATTCAGAGCAGACACGTACAGAGGCTGGCTTTCTGCCAGCCCTGAGCTCTGACAGTCTTTGACCCACCGCTGACCACAACATTCTCCTGCCTCTGCTCCCAGCCATAGCCAACCTCGACATAATACAGTGCCATAAACTATCTAATGTTACACTGTATATGAATTGAAGTATTATACGCTTGAGGTCCAATATGCAAGGCTTACAACCGAGTGAGAAGAGACCAGTTGCGAAAGCCTCATTTTGGCAGAGTAGGGGAACAATCACATCTGTCTACAGAACTCTACACATCCTACATTTTAATCGTAGGATTTCAAATGAACATAAAGTTTCAGTTCTTTCTATTTCCATCAAGGATTAGAGTTCAGTGAGTCCATGAAATCCCTGGGATTTTTTGTGGTGGTATTTATTTCAACAGGAGATGTTGAAGTTCATATTAACTGATCCACAAGGAATAGTTCTGGCAGAACTTAAAATGCTGCTAGGCTTGTCCAGACCTCAGAATAGAGAGCTTTCTACAACATGGGCTTCTCTTCTGCTGGAGGTGGCTCCTGGACTGATATTAATTTTAGTGGCTTATAAAGCCTTGATAAATACTTTATAAAGCCTTGTTGCATAACAAATCTAACACATAAAAGAAGCCTTAGATGTTACTCCACACGGGATAAAGGGTCTCTTGACAGGTTCTTGAATAGGTTTTATAATTCAATATTACAACCACCATCCTTGTAAGGCCCCTGTCATCTCCCGAGGCCCACAGGATATATACGTTAAACACACATTCAAGTACTTACAGTCTAGTCCATTACACTGATTAGCAGTAAACACATTTGTAATAAAACCTAGTGAAATAGAGGAGGATGGTCTGTGTGCTGATTCATGGTAGAATCTTGGTGAAATACAATGTGTCTTAGGTGTCATACTTCTGAGGGCGCGGGAGTGATACAGGGCTTTACTTACAGGATCTGTAACACATACGAACCAATTTATCCAAACAGCTCATGTCTAAACATCGAGTCCTTCATCTCAACTGCTGGCCAGAAATAAACCCAGGCAAAGCAGTGTGGCAGAGGTCCAGTAAACGTGAGAGAATCTGGGAAGCAGAGCAGACCAAACAGATGTCTTTCCACAACACAGACACCTCCTACTTCTATCCCCTTGCTCTCTGCTGTCTATGCCCCACTTTACCTGACTGTCCATCTTTCTAATTCCCCCTCTCTTTCCTGTCTTCTAATTTAACTGCACTTGTGTTGCCTGGTTTGAAATCTGTTGCCTTGAATCAAACTACACATTACATAAGCATCGTTGGAAGGTTTAATGGTCCATTGTAGCACAGAGCGAATTGTATATATATATATATATTTTTGTTTACCACGCAGCGGTTATTAGATGAAGAAGAGCAGGATGAAGAAGAAGAAAGGGTGGATCATGTGTTTCCACTTTTGACCTCTCCACTATGGCATGTACACACCTGGTTCAGTTTAGAATGCTGTTGCTGTGGAACAGCAAACCGGCAAGTGGTTTCATCTGCGGAGAGGAGGTCTAAATGTTTTACACCACAGATTCTCTCTTAAAGGGTATCCTGTGTGTGTTCTGAAATGTGTTGTCATATCAGTCAGTGGAAAGCCAGGCAACCAGTGCATGAGTATCCAAGTTGAAACCTGCATTGAATGGTTTCACCTTTAGGCAACATCCACAATCTTGTTAAAAAAAGAAAGCTTCGTGTAGATGTTAACAAGCCAAGAAAAATTACCTTTTAGAATCCGTTAGCAAGGCTGCATTACTTCAAAATGACATCTTTAAAAGGCACATTTTAGGACCAACTATGTGAAAATGTATGTCAGATGTGTTGCCTTGATGATGGGAAGGGCAAAGCACAGCCACCTCAGACTTTGGAGCAACTCATCTGTTTCCTATTGGAGGAAGTGATTCTGGCAGGAAGGCAGGGGCAGTAGATGAAGGCAGGCTGGGATAGAGGGACGGTAAAAAGAGAGTAAAAGGGTAGAGAAACAGGAAATGACAGTGTGACCCACTGGGTCCACTTACTACCTTGCCAGAACCCCCTGGCCACAGCCAACCTACTGGGCCAGCAGTTTCCATCACCTGCTGCTTCTGGTTTCCCTACATAAATCCAGCTGCTCCTGAATAAAGCTCTCTTTCTCCAGGAGCCACGGGGAGCCGGAGGGGAGGCTGCACACCGGAGGGGCTGTACCACTGCAACAGTGAAGCTCTGCCTCCTTGCGAGAACATGTCATGGAAAATACTGCACCAAATAAGGCTACTCTAAAAGAGGCAGAGAGCTGGGGATTTCCATCAACCCCCTGCTAGTTCAAAGCTCCATTCCTTCATTTTATTAATTCTGTTTTCTAATTAAAAGAAGCTGGACCGTTCAATATAAGGTTGCTGCATCTTTTTATTACTGTTGCCTACCTGCCTGATTTTAATATAAGCCTGGTCCACTGGGAGGGAGAATATCATCCCTCCCCAGCTCCTCACTGCCCCCTGGCATCCTGAATGGGCGCTGCAGTCGCTGAGCTGATAAACCCTAGAAATCATTCCCGACTCCAGCCAGGGCTCTTTACAGTAGCTTCAGCGCTCCCTGGTGATGGATTAATGCACTGTTGTTGTCATTTTATTGCCATTTTATTGCCCTGGCGCAATTTACCAGGCTTTATGTGCCTTCGCTGTCCGGCGGAGCAACGCGCAAGCGCATGAAGCCAGCATTCCTAGACAAAGGCCACCGCTCATCTGATCACTGCGCATGAGCACCCCACAACCACCACCCAACATGAGACACACACGCACGTACGCACGCACTCACACACAGACACACACACACACACACACACACACACACACACAATCTAAATCAAAAACACGATTCATTCAAACACGAATGGGGTACTATAGAAGCGAGCAGATGAAAGCTTCAGTAGTGAATCTTTCAGCCGGCTGATGTACATCACATTCACTACTGCTGTTTTCCACTTTCGCCACCTGAGGGCAACATCACTCAGCTGGCCTGCAGCTGCAGCCTGAAGAAACAACACTGGGGCCTCAAAAAATATTGTGTATTATAATATTTATGTGCTCCTGCTGTTTACATGTGGTCCGTGCTCGAGCATTACAACATTCAGTTGTAAACAAAGAGAGTTTACTATCTTTGCATTTGTATGCTGATATAATTTGCACTGTTCTGAGTTTGCCACAAATCCTACTCAGGGCATTTTGCACAAGCCTCATTTCTGGGCGAGGTCTGCTTTATTTTCATGACAGAATATATATTAGGCTAAGTATTTATATATAAGAATAACAAGGAGGCTATATTAAATATTCTGCAGTGATAATAAAGCTGCTGATCTTTTTTAACAACTCTCATTTTAACATTCACAAACATAGCAAAACACATTTCACGTGTTACTGCTGTTTAAAGTAAACACACACACACACACACACACACAGCTGCTGATCTGAGGTCATTGTTGAAACCTGTGGAGACGTTTTGTAACATCTCTTGCCAAACGTATCTCTCTTGTGCTGTGGGAAAACAGACTTATAGGAACTACCCACAGCCAAGTCCTTGGCAAACATCTCGGTTTGTATTCTGTTTAGCTGTCTTTATGGCGATATAATGCATGCTATTATAACAGTAGTCTATCATTTTAAATCTACGTTAAATTACAGTAAACACAAATGATTGCCTCCTCTGGTTATTTTAATTGTTATTGTGATATTACATGTATGATATACACATCAAGTTATCTCGTTGTAGTACATTTTAAATTACTATTGTTCAAGACCAATTGAACACAGAGTCATAGTGACTCTAACTCTATGTGTAAACACATCAAGTGATCATGGCAGGGAGCAGCCACCAGAGGGAGCACAGATAATGTTAAATCCAAGGGAGGCACCTGACAATTATAAAAACATTAGGTTGCAAATAACAACATTAAAACGATACACCATTGTTCTTACACATTACAGAAATAATTTCTATTGCAGATGCATAACATATGCTATTAAAGTATTTTAACATCAAACAAACTCCAGTTTTTTCTTCTTTGTCCCTCCCTGCCTTGAAATGTATTTTATGTCTCATGTTGCCTGTTTGGTGTATGGGCGTATGTGGATGCATGCCTATGTGTATATTTCTTTCACATTTGTAGTGTAAAGTACAATCTTTGCAAGGACCTGTAACCTCAGAGTCTCTAACGCCCTAAGAGGCGCTGATCCATCATTCTTAATGGAAGAGTATAAGGTTCAGCTAGTGAAAGAGAGAACAGACAAAGGCAGGACGATTTATGGCAGACGTAGAAGTGGAACTCCTCGCTGTGGGCCTTGATCTGAGCTGGGCTGTGGCTAGGCTAGGCCACGCCTCAGGCCAGGGTCCTTCACATGCACACTCCCACACACATACACATGCACACACATTACCCCAGGCCCAGAGACCTTCAATCCCCACACCACATCCCAAAATCCAGACCTTTCTCTTAAGCTTTTGAAGTTCCCCTGCCCCCTTCTTCTGGACTAACTTTTGCATGTCTATCTTTTCCAGTGAGTGGTGAGCTCTGGGTGGTGAAATATGGAGTGGAGACCTGTTACATGTTAGCTTAGGAGATAGCCAAGGTGTAAATTACGTAGGAGTCGCTGGCCAGCCTTATTTATGAGAGGGCTGTCAGGTGTTTAGGTGTTGGAGTGAGATGTGCGGCTTAGACCGTTTACTTCACTGTAAATCAGGTCATACAGGCCACGTCTGTTTGGATGGTGTGTGTTTACGTGTGCGTGCCTGTGTTTGAGTTCTTGTTTTTGCTGGGAGACTATGCGAGGCCGCATTGTGATAATGTCAAAGCATAGGTATTAATGCTGTGTTGTGAATGTGAGAGCGTGTGCATGGGTTTGTAGGTCTGTTTTGTCTGGAGGCCATCACAGCCGATACAGATGGGTCGAAACATTAGCTATAGCTTTAGTTATTATGCTGTCTGACTAACAAAGATGTTTTTTATAGATCCCCTCAATACCTACACCTGCCGTCGCCATTTTACATTATGAGCAAACATGAAACCTGCTCAAGAGTTTTCCTGTTTCTTTTGTGATATCCCTGTCTGCCTTTATCCCAGACATATCATGTAGAGGTGGATAGCTGTGAATGTAGCCCATCTGAGGACATCAGGTATCACTCAGCAGGTAGTTAGACCTGTCACTGAATGATGGATACTGGCTCTCAGACAGAGGAACTGCAGCAAACAGGTTGCATTATTCCCCCACAAGGTGCCGCCTATAGTGTGAGCCGTATCTCCCCTTCTGTTTGCACTATTGTCCGTCCTCTGGCTCGGCCTTGTTTCGGCACAACAATGGCATGGGACTCGGCTGGAGCGTTTTGTTCCCGCCAAGTGGGAGAGCGTCAGTCCTTAAAGTGAGACCAAAGGGAAAAGGGAGTGTAGAGTGGAGGGGAGATGAGCCGAGTTAAGGTTGAAAGGGGTTAAGAACATGAGACAGAAAACTCTGGAGAGAGATCGAGAGGATAAAATGAAGGGGCGGAGAGGAGGAGAATGAGGGACAGAGGATGATGTGCTGGAGGCAGGTACATCTGCATTCTCTCCAAACACAGCATAGGCCTGTCTTAGGTGTCTCTATCCCAGCAGCACTCATTGGCAGATTTATGGCTACTACTTGAACATGTGTGTCTATGCATGTGTGTGTCTGTGTAGGAGCAGTAGGGATACATTTTGAACAAAAGACACAAGGTACAAGAGAAAGAGTGTATGTGAGCAGAGGCGAAGGGCGGCAAGCAAATATCAGCCGTGTTGCATTCCATCGATAGCACAGTTTTTCCTCCCCTCCCTATCTCTGCCATATTTCATCCTTCCTCTCTCCCTTTAGCCATCCCTTCTTCCCTTTCCTCTCCCTCTTTGTCTCATCACCCTGCTCTTCACTTGGCGCTCTTGGCCCTTCCATTGCTCTGCTGGGTCCCAGGCTTTAAAGCCCTCTCAGGGGGAAGGGTGTAAATCTGTCTCCCCGTCTCAGGAGATTTCCTGGAGCTCAGCAGACTCAACAAAGCCTAGCCGGTGTGGACTACCAAATGTTTCACACGCAAACACACACACACACACACACAGAAAGGGTTAGTGTTAGTATAGACCTTAAAAAAAACTTGTGCACATTATACATACATACAGAAAAGTCAGCATGTGTGCATACATTCACTCACACTAGCTTGGCCTTGTTTGGAAGCTCCTGTGAAAACAAACAGGTATGCCCCTTCCTTGTCTAGCCGAGTGCCTGGGAAACCAGTGTTTGTGTTTGTGTTTGTGTGTGTGTGTCCACAGGAGACCCTACCCCAAACCTTTTGTCCAGAGGGGCTGTCCAGACGAGCTTGTTGTCTCTCTTTATCCCCCCCCCCATTCTTTTTTCTCCACTTCCCTCTCTGCTTTATTGCACTTGATTCTAAGCGTGTCCATTCCTGAGATGGCTCAGATAGCAGCTGAAGCTTAATTGCCCGTCATAAAGCATCTGCAATAGCAATGGAGCTCTCAGGGTGGGACTGCTGCAAGGGGGTACAGGCGGTTAGGGCTCACTATGAAAATACAAGGTCCTCTTTTTAATCTTTAAATGTGGAATATGAACTCTGTTTCAACATCCACAAATCATAAGGCCCTTCCTTAAACATTAAATGATTCTGTTGCATGATCGATTTCCTGAGTGCCTCCTAAATCAGTTTTATGCATATAATTTTCAGGAACATTTGGCTAGTTGAGTGTGTGGGTTTTGGAGAAAAGTGACTGAAAATCAAAAGTAAAATGATCTAATGGTATTTCGGGACGCCGAAATGCTGCTGCATGATACTACTAATTACTCAAACAAGACAGGCTAGTTAGAGTGAGATGCTTTGATTTATGGGGGAGTCATATATTTGGCTGTGCTATGTTCCTGTCAAATGGTTGACAGATAGATGACTGCTGGGCTGTAATTAGCCTTCCTGTTTGTATCTTTTCTCATGAAACAACAAAGGCACTTCCCAGCCTTGACTGTAGAGGGTGCACGTGTATATGTGTAGCCTTGTGACAGTATGACAACAACAGATTCTTTACAGGAAGAAGAAACAAAGGAGAAAGGAAGGATGAGGAAGCAGTGGTAGGTGGGAAAGACACAAGAAAGGTTATTGGAGTGCAAGGCAAACTTGCAAGGAGAGAGAGAGAAAGCAGGTCAGATCAGCTATGTTCCTGCAGGGCTCTGTATTGACTCATCTCTGAAACAGAGCATCTGTGTGTGGCATTTGTAGCGATAAATGTCTCATCATCCAGCCAAAATAATCCCAGAGCTGCCAAATTTGTATCAACAAAGATTTGGTGCAGTCAACACGGCACCGTTGCCAAAAGATAGAGAGATAGAGACACAGAGTTGTAGTGCATTCAAGTGGGAAAATCCCTCTCTGCTTCACTCTGCTGTCTACAGTGTATTCTGTCAAAGCTTTAATATCATTGCCCATTGCTTAAATAGAATTCCAAAGGACTACGGGAGCAAGACAGGGCCAGCAGCCTGCTTGGCAGGAGCCCCGGTGTGATCATCATCTATGGGAGGAGTGACGCCCCTCACTCCTACCTCCTCCTGCCTCCCAGCTAGCCTTGCCCTGTGACAGATGAGCCCAGTGACAGCAGGACGCAACAACCTGCAATTGAACATTCCCCTGCGATCTGTCAATGTCCGTTGTGGCGTTTCACTCTCAGGAAAACAAACAGGGACACACGTACCTTCACACACATCCTCACATTAAGTCATACCCCAAGTATTAGAAGAATCATGGCCTGAAACTCCTTCTCATACTTGTGAAATACCTCAGATACCTGTTGCAGGTGTCCTTTGAGGTTTGCAGAGTGGTGTGCGTGCCTTGCTCTTGTTCTGCATGGGTCTCATTCTCTCAGTTCAAAATTGCTGATAATTGCAGGCTAGTTCTCTTAAAGGAACAAGCTGCATTGTGGAGTGTGTCAGCAGGGTCCTTTTATGTTAGCTGAGTTTCAGCTGGAGCTGCTGTTCTCTGCTTTGACCACAAGGTGTCACCTTGCTCACAAAGAGCAAATGGCTTCAAGCCTGATTGGGGCTTTATTTTCCGCTTTGGTGGCAATGCTGTGGTGTATCACGGAAAAATGAAATAGGAAAAATCAAAATAGGACATAAATGTGTTTGCGGCATACAGGGCTTAATGAAGTCAGCCTTGCCAGTACATTAGGAACAAAGGCAGCAGAGAGAAAGGCACTGAAGGACAACTCACAAACAGTTCCAAAATAAAAAGGGAGATAAAGTATGAATGGTGATCCTCCTCAATGAAAGGCAGTTCACGGGTTGTCAAAGTGGAAATTTATTTTCCAAGCAACTGGCTTTTTATGGTCAAGCTCCTCCACACTGGCGAACAGCAGTGCATTGTAATATGGCATGTAAAGAATGGGATTCAATAGAAGCAGTCCTCCATTTGTCATATTTAAGGGGATAGAATAATGACCATTGGCTGCCACGTGCTTGAATCGCTCAATCTGGCTTATTTTTGTGTGCAAAATGGAGGATGAAGACGAATGGACTTCATACATGACTTTGCACAGTCCAAGCTATCATATCATGTCATATAACTTAAACCAATAGCCGGTAGCTCATCATTATTCTAAGCTTGGAGCAGTAGCTAGTCCTTTGCAATGTTTCAGTGAAAATTATAAAACAATCCAGCTGTCTTCACTTGGTTGTTGCAAACTGATGATCGCTTGGCTTCTCAGCCATAAAAGCATGGTGCAAAATTAATTGTTTCAATCAATCAATTGGTCAATTTCATAGCCATCAAGCTTTGCCCAAGATCATGTGCATTCTCTATACCCTTCTCCCTCAGGATGGGCCTGGAGAATGCCAGATGATTTATGGCCTCTGTGTGTGCTGCATACATATACAAATACTATACACACATGCTGACAAGCATACACACTGAAGAGACAAACACATACTCACAGCACATATGCACATAGACATGCACGTTTGCACATACATATATGCACACATTCCAAGTGGATGACACACAGCAGGGGGGATCACGTGAGGAAGCAGGATGAGCACAGAGGGAACTCTTCAGTGTATGCTAAGCATGCCGGTGACACATGGAGCTAAACATAGCACACAAAACACAACCAGCTCTCGCTACAACTTATGTTTTGTGTGTGGCTCACATGTGTGGATTAACATACTAAATAACATACTAATAGCAGACCATCTCTTGTTTGAAGCTGGATGCATGTCATGTCATCTCCTCTTTCAACATGCATGTACATATATATATATATATATATATATATATATATATATATATACACATAAAGTGAGAGAGAAGTGCAGAGGCTTGTTGTTAGCGTGTTGTTCCTGTGCTGTGGCTTGTGGGCCTGTCTGCAGGGCTGATCGATGATCTTTTACTGCTTCCCCAGGATTATCGGTCGAGTTCACCGGGAGGGGAAGGCAATTCATCAGAGCGCAGCAGAGAGAGAGAGAGAGAGAGAGAGAGAGAGAGAGAGAGAGAGAGGAGAGGGGACACAGAGAAAGGGAGAGAGGGATGGAGGGAGAGAGAGGCGTGTATTTGTGTGTGTGTGTGTGATGGGGGGGGGCAGTATAAAAATGGAAGGAAAGATCGGAAAAGGCAGGTGGGAGGAAAAACAGAGGGAGAGGAGAGATGGAAAGAGATTGAAAGAATAAGGAGAGCACGATGGAGACAGAGGGGAGATGGAGGAGATGCACAGATGTGCTTGTGATATCGCATCACCTGGAAATGTATGGAAAAGATAGAGGAGCAGACATAGATGAATCTCAAAAGATAAAACGATGGAGTGTTAGGGCAACCTCAGATTGAACCCTCCTTATGCTGCATATTCAGCATTAAATAAATATATGACAGGACATTGCCTGTAGCAATAAGAAGCAATACCACAAGTAGAAATGGTAGAAATAGTACTGTTTTTATTGCAGTCGATTGTTGTGTTTTGCATTTAGATTTATTTATTTGACAGTTGAAGAAAAAAAAATGACTGTCATTTGAAACCACACTCTTACAGACGACACGGTAGCATCTCCAGAATTATTGTTCTCATGCTTGGTATTAACTGTGGAAACCCTTAGTCTATAATCACATATAATATCACACTTTGAAGTAAATCATCAACATGTAATATGTTAGATATGATTAGATATGATATCCCACATTTCTGTGCATAATCTGACTTTGCTTGATTTACATGGTGTGTAACTGGAACACCTGCAGATTAAAATGCTAGAGCCAAATGTTAGGTGTGCCCAGTTATAACCCATTTTACAGGGGCTATTTATACATGTTTAAGCTCATCTAGTTAACATGGGGGGGGGGGGGGACTACAAACAGATGAAGTCTGAGACTGTCTTTGACTTTTCAGGGAGGAGTGTGCACAGAATTTTGGTAGCAACACAGATCTGCTAGGTCTGGCACTGAACTCCACAGAAGTACATTATCACTAATCACATTACTGACCAATAACAGCGGTGGGAAACACGGATGCAAGCATCACTAGCACATTTGTATGTGTTGTGTAAGAATACAATTTTAAATATGTTCCTGAACATATTCTTCGTACTTCCTTGTGTGTTGTTTAGGCTATGCCTGCAAATAACACTCCATCACAATCTCGCGTCTCTATCTCACTCTTCACAGATAGACAACCATTTCTCTCGCTCCCTCTCCCCATTGATGGATGGACAGATCATGTATATCCAATCTAGCAGTGCTCCTGATGCGGTTAGGGGCTGTGACAAGTCTCCGGGCGGGGGAACCGAGCGGAGCGGAGCGAAGGGAACGGGGTGACGAAGAGGACACGACATCTGGAGAACACGCAGAAGAAAAAAAAGAAAGAATGCAGCAGAGAGAGGGACTGTGTGAAGTGTCTGCATAGCGCCCTAGCGTGTGTTTGTGTGTGGAACGCAAATACACCCTCTGCCTGGCCCTCTCGGCTTCTTTGTGGGTCTCTGGTTGACAGTCCTAACTGACTGGCTCCACATCAGCCACTGATAATGACAAAGATGGACAAAAAATTATATAGTTAGGCCTGCGTCTGATAGCGCTGACATATTGCGTGTATCAGATGGAAGAAGCAGAGTGTTGGTGTCTTTCGTCAATAGCTACTGTATGGCCCACAGAGTGTTACGGATGGAGATTGATTGTATTAATGGCTGTTGACGTTCACTCATAACCCCTGAGTTTCAGGGTGCAGTTGCAAACTTTATCCACAAGAGGGTGATGTTATCCTCACAGTATTCAAAGAGGCCACTCCAATGAAACTGCTGCTTATCTTAGGCAGTAGTGGATGATTGCCTGGTTCATATTGGCAGCAGAGTTGATGATAATGTATTATTGCAGGTTGTAACATTGCAGGCAGTGGTGATGTGTGTCTGTAGGGGGGGTCATCTCCTCTGCCCCTCCTTCCTGGCTCCACACTCACTATGGATCCCTTTTCTTTCTTGATCACTTCCTTAAAGACTTTACCAAACCAATTGGGTAAGCCTGTGCACGCTGAAATTGAATAATATTTATAAATGATTCTACCACATGCACATTTGGGTAAAGTCAACTGAACTAAAGCCACATTTCAATATCGAGCGGAAATTGGCAAATTGCGACGGACAAACGTTGATGGACAACTGCATACCTTTAAAGGCCCCCAGGTATGGAAAGTACACAAATCTTCAGGTGAGAAAGTTGTGTTCTGAGCTAACCTAAGACTGTCTGACCTCTCAGAGGCAGAGAGGTCAGGGGTCAACTCACTTGACCCCCCCCCCCCCCGACCATATCAACCCCTTTGACTACATACTAAACACACAGATAACTCCCATCACACATACCTTTACTCCCCCAGACGGGTTCTACACAGTCAAGGTAAGAAACACTTTCTCTCACACACGCACAGAATCAATAAACAAAAAGTGGAAGTGATTGAGAACCCCCCCCCCCATCTCAAACTGCTTGTCTCCTTCCCTTGTCCCCTGACCTTTAAACCACCTCAGCTCAGCAGAAAACACACAATAAACCAATATTAAAATTATGGAACAAAATAAAAGTCAACACCATCTGCATTCCACCTCCATTTTAAAGCCACCGGGTAAAACAGCAGCCATTTTCTAAAATGCGGAATGGCCACCCACACCCCCACCTCTTGATAGTAATCAAATTTGGTCTCATCTTTTCATTTTCTCATCTCTCCTCCCCATCTGTGTGGAGAAACTCCTCTCTTTCTCATTCTCTCCCTCGTCATCCCTCACTGTCACTCGGCAGCTCTGAGCCATTGACCTCCGACCCCCCAGGCAGGTTCACCAGCGGGTCAGGAGCCTGGCGGGGGGAGACAAGAGGAGAGGAGGGGTGGAAGGTCTGTTATTGGGGGATGCCAGCTTCCTCCTTTGGCCATGGATACAGCCTTCACTGCTGCTGCCATAGCAACTAGACGAGACGGCAGAGAGAGCAGACTGGAGAGCTGCTGGGATGGAGCTCTCTCTTCTGTGATCTGGCTGTAACCTCCACGGGCACTCGCGCATGTTCACACACACACACACACACACCCACACACAGTCACACTCACATGCACTGATAATGACAAACTGGCACACACACAATCCCATACGTGCTTGCAAAATCTAATCAAATTTCTTATTTGGACTGCCAGGCTGTGCTGGAAAAGACTTTTTCAAGTTACAAGATTGATGGGCATTCCATGTTGGCTCCAATTAATTGCTGCATAATTAGACTTACAAGTTATTTATTGAAGCAATTTGGAGAATACAAGAGCCTGGGGATATATAAAAACCATTTGATCACGAGCCGCATAAACTTTAAAGACATCCTCTTACAAGCATTATTTGGACAGAAATTAGCAATACAATCTCCCCCCAAAATGTTTCCCATGTTAATAAAATGATAAATGATAATAAATCTAGACTAAAGTGAGTGATGTGCTGGAAGTCTCATGAGGTCAAATAAAGGTGAGCGTGAGCAATACATATAAGAAAAATAATACGATGGAGGAAGAGGGTGTTTTTTGCACATTTTTGGTGCACGCAGGTGTGTGAAGCTCTGAACCAGCATGCTTGGCTTGGAGAGCCTCAGGGTTTAGGACTCAGTCCAGGTGGCG
This sequence comes from Coreoperca whiteheadi, assembly GCA_011952105.1. Classification (NCBI taxonomy): domain Eukaryota; kingdom Metazoa; phylum Chordata; class Actinopteri; order Centrarchiformes; family Sinipercidae; genus Coreoperca; species Coreoperca whiteheadi. Next base: position 16,350,246 of record CM022479.1, on the reverse strand, counting down.
TCCCACTACAAAAAGTGGTGTTAGGAAACTCTGTTGCGGCTTGCTATTAATTATCTCTTATATGACACTACTACCCCTTTTAAATCACACCCTACATCTCTCTTTTCTGTTTTTGTTTCTGAGTTTCTATTTAATTTCTCTATTTTCATTCCTTTAAACATTAATATCCTTTTATTTTTCCTGACTTCTACTCTCAGCGCTCTCTTCAGTCTCTTCCTCTCTCTTTCTCGTCTTGCCTCACTCTGTCTCTCATTGCTCAAACAAATATGATAAATGAGGCTACTGGTGTCTCAAGAATGAACTGTGATCAGAGAGTCTTTGATTTTTGACAGCTTTAATGATGTATCTTGATGAATTGCTGTACAGCAATTTTCACTTCATTTGACACACTGTTTTTGCTATTGAGCACATTCTTTTTTGGTGCTGTGAATGGCACTACTATTGAAGTGTGTGTGTGTGTGTGTGTGTGATTGTCCCTCATTTTTCTTGACTTTCATTCCTATGCCTTGCATGTTTGGTGACAATGTCAGTGCACTTAAGTGAGCGAGCTTATCTCAAGTGTTTCAAGAGGCTGAGGCTCTTATCAGTTCTCTTTGTAATAACGGGATGAACTACTTTTAGTGGCACATACACGCTCGCTAACACAAAGGCTGGCTGTGGACACACACACACCCAACTCTGCATGCAAATCACTAAATGTGTATGTGTGCTCACACACGCACACACATATATAGAGACAAATCTACACACATATGGAGAAGTATGAGAAAGAACAAATATACAAAAAATGCAAAAACTAATGTTTAGTGTTTGATAATGCAACATGACAAAAACTAAAAACATTATATTTCAGTAATTTCCAGCTGTATCATGTAGCCTTACCCCTGCAGAGATGTGTCATATTGTATCATTAATTGGTTGAGGTGTGTGGTTCAGCAGTGGCCTGGCTTGTTAAGTATTCTTGGATTTGGACCAGTGGCTTTATTCCAAACACAATGTGAGTCAAGCAACTCAGGCTGGTTCGTCTCTGTGTGCTGTTCCCTGACTTCACCAATAGGTGGAGCTATGTACATGAAACAGAAGATGAGGTTGCTATGGTCAAATGCCCTCAAGCAGCAGGAAGAGCTAATCAAATAGCCAGTGTGTCTGTGTCAATTACAGGGGGTCAACTTCATAAGAGGAATAGGCCCAAATCATATTTGCACCTGTATTCTCCAAGCAGTTCCTGAACCAGAAGCAGAATAGATACAGAGGGGCCAGAGAAGCCTCTTAGTATGGCAGTCAGATATTCAGACTGATAATGATATGGAAATTATGGTTTTCATAAGCACACATTCTTATGAGATATTAGCCCTTCTTCAAATTCTATAGATAAAGGCTTATCATGCCTTGAGGGATGAGCTTTGCTATTTGTAGATCTTGGTGAGATGAATAGCGGAGTGAGGCTGATACGCTTACAGTGGCGAGCCACTATCTTATCACTTCCTTTTATCAGACTGATAAAGCAAATGACTTTGCTATAGGTGTGCAACTCTTCAAATTCATTATGAGCCTGCTCAGCCTGGTAACTATCGACATGGCTGGGAGTGCATGATGAATGCAGGGCTGTCTGCCAAAATGTGTGTGCACTCCATGATTGTGACACACTCCATTGGGAGACTGATAGGAGATGAAGAGGTGTGAAGTGGAATAGAGCCTGGTGGCTGGAGGATCCTTGAGCCTCTTCGAATCAAATGAAAATGCAAATTATAAAGGCTTGTTTAGGTTAATATAATGCTCAGGGAAGCTGGGATCTTAGACCAGTCATTTACATGTTTTTAATCAAGGAACTTGGAGGGAAACGTGCATAAATGAGCAACAGGACTTATTTGTGTAGCATCTCATGAGGGAGAGCATCACTTGTAGTTTAAAGTTAGAGGAAGAAAAGATTGGTTGCAGACTTTCTAATTTTGTAGTGACTGTTAGCGGTGCCCATGTGGGTGTTTTACCAATGCAAAGGGAGTGGGAACTGTGGTCACTGCTTGGCACAAAAATGCACACACAAAACACTGATGCCCCCCTCTCTTCAAGAGCACACACACACTTCAGCATTGTGTTTAAAGGTAGTTAGATCAGCAAAACAAATGAGTCAATGAAGGAGGTTTGGAATTGTCCCAGGAGGAGCATCCATCTTCGTGGTGAGTGGCAGCTCTGTCAATGAGCGCCAGGGCAGTAATGCACTGGTATTTGGAGGGCAGGCTGTGTGTGTGAGTGTGTGTGCATCGTCCAGCATCCAGACATTTGGCTCGCAGAACTGAGGGATGCTGTTATGGAGGATGCTGTTAAGTGTAGCTGAATGGGACTGTGTTGAACCCCAATCAGAGTTCTGTCTCCTGTATTAACATTATATGGAGCCTGGTCACATTCTTCCTTCCTGCCCCTCCACTTTGCCTGCTCTTCATCTGGTGGAGAAGGTATCTCCGTCTCTGTCTCCACTTTACTCATAATGGTCCATAATCCCCACCGAGCCTACCTGGCGGTATTGCAGAATTTACAGTAATAATGAGGACTAATAGAGGCAATATCCATCCATTTGACCACTAAATCAGAAATGTTGCTGAAGTAGGTGATGAATGTAGTGTTCCCCCGCTATCTTCTGAATCATAAATGATGGAATAAGTCTCTTATATCCAGATTAAGCTCCAGTGTGAGCTCAAAATTCATGTCCATGTGGAATCCCTTTTGAAATACAGTCTTGAGTCATTCAGTTTGCCTCACAGTTTTGGCATTTTGCTGATGCCGTTAAGTAGTGCAACTTGTAAGTGCAAAGAGCAGAATAAGCCTATATCCTAAATCCTACCATTACTGACAGTAAAGAAGAAACAATTCTAAATACAAATGTGATACTTTTCAAGTCTTATCATAAAATTCTCTTTTTACTGACAGGGCAGAGCACACGGTTACATTGTAGCATCCCTGGAGATGGTAGGGATTCAGATGCCTGCTCATGAACACTTCAGTGGCGCCGATGCTTATTGACACAAAGCTTGAATCTATGCACTCTACTATGTGCTCCAGGGGTGGAAAGTAACAGTGCATTTACTCAAATACTGTCCTCAAGGGCTGCAACTAATGATTATTTTCCTTATAGATTCATCTGCTGATTATTTTCTTGATTTTTCAGCTAATCCTTCAGTCCATAAAATGACATAAAATAATGAAAAATGTCCATCACAATCTCTTATAGCCTAAAATAACATGTTCAAATTGCTTGTTTTGTCAGACCAACAGTCCAAAAACCCAAGGTGTTAAATTTGCAATGATATGATAAAAACAGAGAAAACAGCAAATCCTCACAATGGAGCAGGTAGAACATATAAACATCTTATAAAATATGATGCCATATTATAGAATAAATTACCAGATGTCATGTAAACCTAATACAAATATTAGCTCCACCTCAGGCTACAGCATCTATATTCTGCTTACATGTTGATGCATCATACAAAACAATACAATAATAAAATATAAACAAATATAACACTTTGAAAGAGGCCATTCCAAATTATTTTTTACTTTTACTTTTTGTACCTACATTTTATGTGTAATACTTGTACAATTTTGAATACAGGGCCTTTACTTTGTTTTATATTGAGGTATTTGTACTTGTACCTATGTAAAGGATCTGAATGCTTCTACGACTAGTGTGGTCTTGCCATTATGTCATCTTGCTGCTCAAGACAAGAGCCAACATGACCAGATTCAGATGAAACCTTTACTTGGAAAAACATCCCATAATAGATGTATAGGTGACTTTTGTAAAACTCTGCAGGAAAGTCTCTCTTGCTGATTATCATCTTGGGCAGCACTCAGACAGCAGAAGCCCCATGCCTGCAGCAGAATATGCCCTACAGAGTGGAAGTCCCAGCCAGCCTCCTGCATTAGTGATGCCCCTCTGCCCTGCAGCTTCACTCAGGGAGAGGAAGGAGACATATATGGGCTTCTGCAAGGCTGTCTGCAGGCCGCAGCCACATGGTCGCTCCGTACACGCTGATGTTTCCCAATGAGCCAGTGAGTAGGAGACATTAGTGTACAGGCAGACACATAAATGGCACCAAGATGAGATCAATTAGACTGAGAGGAAGGTCATTAGGCCCCTGTATGGCCAGTGGTCAAAGTGCGACGCTTGTTCTCTGTGTCATGTCAGCTGTCAGTGTGAGTGCCTGTCTGTGTGTGTCTGTCTCTGAGTCTTTTTGTCCATGTGCTGAAATTAATGTTACTGTGGCTGTAAGAGTATGTGCACATGTAAACACCACTGAGGTTCGGTAAAGCAGCATTTCCCAAGGTGAGTATAAGCTCACCAGGGTCAAACCTGCTACAATACCTTGTCGTGTTTGAGTCCCCGGGGCTGCGACGCAGGGTGGTGAGTAATCGTGCTGTGTCTGTGCATGCGTTGCCATTGATTTTGTCTCGGCTCCTAGCTCCCCCAATTACCTCCTACTCCAGGCTGCCAGTCCCTTTGCTGTCAGGGGGAGGCTGGAGACTGGGGCCTCAGCGAGTTGTTTGTTTACACTGCTAATTGCTCCTGTTGTTTCCTTTCATTAGCCCAGGCTGAGCTATTGGGCTGCCTCATAGAACTAAGTGCTCTTAGCCTTCTGGTCCCCTAGCCTATAGTAAATATTGGCGATGTATACAGCGCCTCTTAACATATGGCTGCAGACTGAAAATGATAGGCTCTGTTGGTGTAGTAGAGTGTTTTATACAGAGCCCCATGGAGCACTGTGCTGCTCTGGTTGTGTTTGAGTTACAATGTGGTCTAACTAGAGAAACACACAGAGTTGGCTTCATTGATACAAAGAGAAAGGGAAATCCTGCTCAGCTGGACTCTGGCTGACCCTTACACAAATTCAACTGAGTTGATTAAATTAAAGTTTCCCTACAGTACATTTTGTTAAGTCTACATGTGTGTGTTGTGTGCATGCATTATACCTATGCAGTAAGTGTGTTTGTATATGTGCAAGTATGTCTGGCTGTGTAATGGTGGGATTACATGTTTGCTTGGCCTCTGTGAATTATGAATCAAAGGGTTGCATGTCGGGTGAGTCCCTGCATCTGCAGTGCCTCCTCCCAACACCCACCCGCTCTTCCATCCGCCCCACACACACACTCACATGCAAACTCCCATGCAGAAGCCCACAGCATCTCAACACACACAGCCGTGGCTCCTTAATGACTGCCATCCCTCTCTGTGCCACGTTATTAATTAGCTCAATGATCCTTGCCGATGGGACCTGCAACGCGGATTAGAGCCCTCAGCACCCGCACCCCTGGCTGCTGCCTGGCTGCTGCCTGGCCCGGGATAGGTGAAGCATGGCTGTGGTGGGGGTTGGGACTATGTGTGCATATGTGTGTGTTTGAAGGTACATCATGTGTTTTAGAGTGAATATAAAATCCCATAGTTTGCTTCTTTTTTTATCTGCATGGGTCTGCAGGGCCTGAAGGGCCTCTTGTTTGTCCCTCTGTAATGTTTGCGTGTCTCTATGTGTGAGCAGAAGGGGTCAGGAAAGAGACTGTGGATTGTACTAGACCCAGGGAATAAATCATGTGACCATGGAGGAGGAAGAAGGGTGGGTGCCACTTGGCCCGGCGAAGTGTGCAGTATGTTCAGCTCCCCAGTGCACCACAACTCCCAGCACCACCATACTCAGCAGCATCACAAGATTCATGGACTAGTGCAGGTTCCCAGTGCCACTGATCCTGGCTATGTTCTGAGTTACCATGCACAGTGTAATCTATCTAAAACAGTAGACTCCATCGCACTCCTCCTCTTGCCAAGTATAATTGCCGAGGTGTTTTTCCTCTGTGTGTTCCCAAAAATCCAACTGTTCATCAAGGGCTTAGTCACTGTGGCATGCAAATCTGCATTAATATTTTTGTCAGGAGAGAAAAAAGGAAAGAGGTGAGGGAGGAGGGGAAAAAAGAGGAACAGCCTCTCCAGATGCCTCACAATTGCACAGAGCAAATGAACATAAATGTCACTGTCAAGCTGAAATGAAGAAAAAATGTCTCACGGCAGCAAACTGTGCTGGAGTTGGAGGACAGCAGGACATGTTTTGCATATGAAGAGGTGAATGCCCAAGGAGAGAGAGGGAGAAGCTGCACCTGTAACAAATGACTATAGCCCCCCCTACAAAAACATCCCCTTCAAAACACAAGTGTGAGAGCAAAGTGTAAATATGATGTTCTGTATGACAGACTTACTCTGTGTTGAAAGAATACACACTTTCATATATTAATTATTTCTGACATTGTAGGACTGGAATAATCCATGTTCACATATTTGGATCACCAATGGAGCAACATCAACACTTCCTCTGCTCTGCATGTTTCCTGTGGTGCTGCTCTAACTTTGCCCATCACTTCTCAGACCATAACAAATGCTGGGTACTAAGCAGTAAAGTCAATGAGGAGCTCGGGAATGCGTGAGAATAGATATGCAGGGCATGCAGTCGCTCCAAGGTGACAGTGAGGTGTGTTGTGATTATTGACTATGTGACCTCGCGCTGACCCCGGCTGTGAGCGAGTAAAGGGCAGGGAGTTAGTGTGTGCCGCACCGCCTGTCATGCCCGTCAATACACTGATGAATGGAGCTGGCGGTTATTAAAGCAGAATTAGAGCAGGGAGGGGGGGAGCGGGATAAATGATGGCGCAAATGGTTGTGCAGTGGAGACTGTGGAGCCGGATGGCACAGCATCACTGTCATCAGTCTTTATTACCCTCCAGGGAACAGAGGGGGAGAGACAGGGAGCGGTCAGCGCCACGCACCCCTCCACCCTCCACCCTCAGCCTCCAACGACACCTAGATTGCACCTCCACATCCCTCTGCTGGCCAACTAATCCTGACACATTATAACTGGATACATACCTGCATGTCGACTCAGGGCAAGCACAGACTCTAGTTTATCTTCATTCCTACCAACATGAACACTTTTTGCATAAGCATACTCCATACCAATAGATGGAGACACGTGTGCAGACACGTACATGCACAAACACTGCCTCTATTTCATTTTACCCATCATAGGCTCTCGCTCCAGGCTTCTCTGCTTTGCCCATTCCCCTCTCTCCCTCTCTCGTGTTTTCCCTCCTCCATTTTCACCAAGGGAGTGGAGGACCCCCACCACAATCAATCATGGTGAAGTCACAGAGCACAGCGGTACACTCAGGGCACTGTGCAGATAAGCTGGTTAGAGAAGAGAAGAGAAGGAGAGGTGGAGAAACTGGGGGCTGCATTTTGAGGGAGGGGGAGGGTCCGCTGGGTTCACTGCACAGTCAAAGAGTGGGCACGCTCTCTGCCAGGGCGGGTTAGGAATGGATGGGTGAGCCAATACCATTGGTGAAGCCCCTGTGAGGCCCAGCCCCTCACCAGAGAGCTGTGACTGCATACAGATGTGAGCATGCCATTGATATTCTCCCCCTGTACTCCTGCTCCTGCTCCGCTCTGCTTCTTTTTTCCTAATTAGAGGTTTATTTATTGATACCCCAGTTAATGCCTCTCCTAATTTTGCTATAGTTCATTCTCCATTACCCAGGAGATTCATTTGCTGCAGTTTTCGGAGCAGTGTCTCCACTAGTTTGTGGGCACCTCCTAGCTCACCTTCCTCCTATATCTGGCCCCTGCCCCACCTCACCCTACTTCATTAGTACAGCACCTGCCAGGGATAAAATCAGTGGCCTGATGTTGTGAGTAAATCTTAAATTCAAGAAGCTCATGGCAGTAGATGGCTTCTTACTGTGCTGTATCTTTTTAACCCAAATTTGCAAACTTGAGGTAAAATAGGAGTATAAATATTTGAATGTGTAGTTTGAATTCTGCTTTGCCTTCTAGCACCTGGAAGGTTTCTGTGGCTTTAGTCAGAGTTTGCATGCCCAAACATGTTCTTGTAGATCTCAAATCTCTACAACTTTTAATCAAGCAATACACTACCCAAACTGTTACAGAATTACCAAACAACAAGAAACTTAAGCAATACCGAGTCTTGAAATGATACACATTCAGTGTTTTGAAAAAATGCTCTTTTCAAAATCTTCCAGTCTAATTCATTGAGGCAAATGTTGACAAACGAGGTCCAGTATCAGCGGTAGATGACAGTGATGCTTTTGCAGACAGGCTGGGTATAATGTGTTTAAGTACACCCAACATTTTATCAAATAAGCTTATTGTATTACTTACCCAGAGTCAGACAAACTCATCTGTAATAATCCCATCTCTTTGCATTCTGTTGAAAAATCACTGTTGCACTGCTGCTAAGTCTCTAGCATATTAAGAGGGGAGCTAAGAGCTCCCCTCTTAATATAGGATTAACTCTAACTCCTCACTAGCATCTCTCTAGTGAGGAAATCGTCCTTCCAGCAACTTTAAGGTTGGGTGGTCAGCCATTAATTTCTATTAAATGGCCTTACATCGGATGCATTAATTATGAATTAATTTCCCCCCCTAGAGAGTGATTCCTTGAGAGAGCCATGGTCTTGTTGTTTTTGCTGTTTGGCTTTGTTGTTAATTTGGTTATTAAAAACATTTTTCGGTTGAATTATATCTTGATAGCTTGATAGCAAAGGATTCCAGCATTATGTTAATTACAAAAATATGCAATTTGATATTTTTCAGCTTGTTCTTGTAAGAAACTTCTGTAGTTTAATGTAAACCAGTTTTTCAGAGTTCACATGTTTACTGTTGTGGATTTGGTGAATGACTCTACATGGTCCCAAGTTTCTATGTAAACCCTCTACAAACTATACAAACTCTATATTGACCTGCAACATCTGCCAAATCCTTGCTACTAAATGATAGTCCTGACTGCTACCTGACTCTTCTCTTTTATGCTTTGGATTTGAGCTGAGAAACTTTTATGCCCCAAATGCCTTGTTTTGAAGTAAACCTTTTCACACATGTTGGAGAAATGATGGTTACAGCTTCAATATCATGATGGCTTGCCAATGTCATGTTTTTATGAATACAATTGTTTGACTGTTTTCTGCAAGGCATTTTGATCATTAGTTATTAGCTGTTCAGAACAATGTTAAAGAGTAATAATAGGAGTGAGGAAAGGAAGCCGCTTTCAATTTATTCAGTTTATTTTTAGTCTAGACTTCTTTGTAGTTGACACATGACACACAGTTGAGTTGAGCGCAATAATCAGCCAATGTGGTTTTGGCAAGCTTAGCCATAATGAAGTAACACAAAGGTCTCTTTCAATAGCTCCATTATCTTCATTGGGTGATAATGAAAGCTTAATTCAGAGACAAAAAATATCTCCCAGTTGATCCCAAAAACGAATCTATATTCAGTTGACGCCAGGATTTCACAACACAATTTGAATTGTGGACATAAATTAGCAGGAATTTGTGCCTTATTTGGTGAATTGCCTAATCTTGGGGCTGAACCTGGCCCTGACAAAATGTGCGTAGAGTAAACGTTCATATAACAACCAAACCACAAACTGCACCCCATCAAGTATGTCAATATAAGCTGATTGGACCATCCCTCTCATTTTGAACCCACTCTGTGTCACCCTGCCCATCTCTCCCAGCTGCTGCTCCAAGCCCAGGTGCTGCTGCACTGACTAACTCATGGATCACAATCAGCCCCCTCTTTCAACCCAGCAACATCCCTGTCAGTCTCTTCTGTCTCCCCAGGGCTCAGTCTGATCCCATTCCAGCCATCACACTGACTACAGCTGCCCCTGGCGCCGCATTGGAATTGGATGGTCTGATGACTCGTGCGAATGGTCGATAACTGTCCCTGCAATGTGCTCAAGACACTGAAACTTGCATCTCTGGATATAATCTGTGGTAGCAGTTTATGGTTGGTTTTGCAAACAAGAAGAAAAGATACTAACAAGATACAAAAGCAGTTCATTTGGGCATCTTTTTATCATAATGCTCTAATGCCCTTCAAATAGGGAGGATGAGCTTTTGTGCACCAGGCATCGACTCCAATGGGTTAACTAATGATGGCATTAGTGTGTGTGTGGGTGTGTGAATGAGTGTGCCTACATGCGTGTGTGCCTTTGTGTGTTAGTGTCTGTGTGCTATCATTTGTGTGTATATGTGTGTATGTGTCTTTCACAGGTGATCAGTCAAGGCTATCCACTCAGCCCTTCTCTTGCAGCCCCCTCATTACAGCCCACTATCTCCTCTAAACACCTGCAGCCCCACAGCCCACCTTCAGCTCCTGGGCCCACACGCTACCTCTCTTTGTCCCAGTGTAGAAAGAGCCTGCCCATCACATCAATCTACTGCACTGTTTATATTTATGTACAGGAGAGAGGCTAAAAAAGGCCCCTCTTACTGTGGGCTTTATTGACTAAGCATTAAGCGGACATTATCAGGCGATAGCCTAGTTATTTATGAGGCGGTGATAAAGGCTGCAGGACTGAGTTATGTGAGAACCAGGAGTAGGATGAAAGCTGCTCATACAGCAGCACTGATACCCGACACTTGCCTCTCTCTGTCTGGGTAGAGAAGCACGGCGAATGCGCCAAACGGAGCTGAAACACCCAAGGATTTATGGGCGGTAAATCTACGCTCTCCATAGGTCAAACGAGGGGCTGTTTATCTGGTTTCATTGTCACTGTCCTCGTGGCATGCGCTGCAGGTATTGCAATTTTCATATTTGCGTTAGGCATGTCACCAACGAAGGAGGGGGGAATCTCTAGGTGCGGTATTCCATTGACCTTCTGAACTTACTTTTGAAAATTCAGAGCAATGAGGTGCTCCTGCTTTTGAGATGTTGACATAAATTATGCGTGACAGGACACACCCCTCCTTAACTGTACATGTTGAATACTTGTGTATAGTGGTATGCAGTAACCTTGCCCAAGAGGTCTGTGGCTATCTTTGACCTTAAGTGGGAGGGTTGCATTTGTGGCTGCGCACAATAACTACATAAACACTTTGATGTTGTATGGATGGATTTGTAGTATAGAGCCTGAGGCACCTTTGTGTCTTGTTTCACTTTTGTCTCCCCTGCACACACAGCTATACACATCTTCTGGCTCTCACTTTTGTAGCTTACATGGATCTCAGACACACACTGTCACCCAAATTTTGAACATACATTCATCCTCACCTCTGTATACTGTACATAGCACCATCTTACCCAGCCAAAGCCATCTTTCTCCTCAATAAACCAGGTCAACAAACAAAAAGCAATTATGTTGGGCAGCTGCCGCCTGGGAGTGGGTAATTACAGTGCAGTGTGGACAGCTTCATTCTAAACAGGTACTAAAAGCATCATTAATCATCCTCCCTCTGACGCCTCGCTCTGGTCATGTGACACAGGCTGCTGATGAGCTGGAGAGGGGGGATGTGCCTTAGGGGGGAAGGAGCAAGATCTGATTGGCTCCTTCCAGAAGTCCTTTTAGAGGTCAGCCAGTCAGCAGAGATGACCTGCCAATGACCTTGTATCACTTGACCCCTGAGGGCCCAAGGGTCACTCTCTCATATCAGTTGGAGAGCAGGCAGTGTAGAGGAAAGAGGGAAGATGAATGACATGGAGAGAGGGAAGAAGAGGTGAAGAATTGCGTGAGGATAGAGGGAAGGCACATGGAAGGTTTGTGGGGAGAAGCACTGGGAGGCGGTGAAGATGAAAAATCAAACAGTAGGCGAGAGGTTTGATCGAGCACCTGGTATTCCCCTTTTGCATAAAATGGCTGATGAAAAAAAGTGTTTTTATAGCAGCAAGGCCAGTCCTGATGGCTGCTTCATCCCTACCCCCCTTTCCTCTCTCTCTCTCTCTCTCTCTCTCTCTCTCTCTCTCTCTCTCCCTCCCTCTCTTCCTTTCCCTCTCTCCCTCTCTCCCTGTCCATTGTCAAGCTGTCCTCAGGTTGGCTGAAAGGTTGATTACATCATCTGAATCTAATTAGTGAGGAGCAAAAACATCTGTATGTTTGTTTTTCTAATGCTGATTGGACATTAGTGTAAACAACAAAATGGCCAGAAATTGCAAAATGTGACAGCCTTCCAAATCAATTTAATAATACACATTTCCACTGAATTATTTGCCTATGGCGCCCCTGCACATATTGTGTTAATTGGGCTGTAAAGCCCGCACAAGAATCATTCCTTTCCTTTATGAAATACAACCAAGATGGCGACTGACAGAGACTTGATTGAGAAAAGTTCATGAACTGCTCCCTCACTGAGCACAGACTGACACGGGTGGCTGATTGACAGATGAATCACAAAGGGACATCTGAAAGACAGAGTGCCAACGTCCTCAAACTGGTACCCATCTCCTCTGTCCCCCCTTCACCTAACCCCTGCAGCCCCGCCCCTTCTCCTCTCTCTCCATATGTCTATGAATGTGTCACTATGGCAACCTCGCCCCAAGGGAAGAAGAGGAGGGGGTTGCCTTCGTTCAGACAAATAAGCATCGCAGGGCTCATTTATGATGGTTTGTTTAGGGATTATAATACACTGATGAGAGGTCAAAATGTGTGTACTTGCAGGGTATATATTTGAGCCTATTCATAAGACTGTGTGCATCTTGCTGAGCATATGTGGTAAAGCTGCTCTGTAAACATTTTGGAAGGAATAATTAATCAAGAAAACATGTTTTCATTTAGGTCTTTTCATATCATACACTTCAGTTTCATGAAATTTAAATGAAATAACAAATATCTTGTCAGCCAGAAGAGGATATTTTCAGTGATATTGCAATTTTCCTCACGACACAAATTGAAGAGAGCACATGCAGCATACTGCCACAGCACCAGTGCCATTAAATCAGTGGATTATATCAATGGCATCATTAGCATAGCTGATCCTAGGTTATAGCTGATGTCTCAGCAGACTCTGTAAGGGCTCATGCCATTGTTTCCCTTCCCTTTATGCTTGTCTGCAAGTTTTGAAAGGGCAATCCAAATTAGTGAGTAGACAGAGCTCCATGGGAGAGGTCAGATAGACCCCACACAATCAGATATGTTGCAGGGCCACCTTGGTTGATTTTCAGATGCTGCATGATGCCACAGGGAGATACTGTATGTACTGTACATGATGGTGTCCCGCACCGCTCTGAAACACACAGCACCAGAAGTCTCAAGAAACAGAGAATTTTCCTGTGCAACAGACTTGCAACCTTGACACAGTTTCACCTCTGCGTGCACCCCTTCTCACTCTTTTCCCCCCTCTCTTCCCATCCTCATGATACCTTACATTGACTCAAAGCGCCCCCCCCCCTTCAAGAGCAAATTTCCCTTTGCAGCCAGAAGTGCTGAGTGCTGCTGTTTGCTTTGTACACAGAAATTCGCTGAGGCTGTAAGCTGTCCCCAAACATCTGTTCCCTGGAGTGGAGCAGGAGAGGAGAGGCAAGGACTGGATTGGTGTGCCTGTTGTTCAGCGTAGCTCTGTCAGAATGTGTTATGTATGTATTTGTATGTGTATGAGTGCATGCGTGTGTGAGTGAACAATTATTCAAATAGGTGCTTTGTATCTTGTTGAGCGCTTTATTAGTAGCACCTAGGAAACAAAACACACATTTGTGTAATTGTACACAGGGCATCCAAATATGCAGAGGCACACATTCACACTGAAGCAGGTGCACTTCATTTCAACTTTCTTGATGTACAAATTGTTTGGTAGTCAAATACGTGAATGAGCCAGATCAAAAAGACTAATAGTGCATGAAAGTCTGTGCAAATAATGAAAAACAATAAAATCAGACGAGCAGAAAATCTAAAAAGGGGGAGAACATTCAAATGATCTGTAATTACAACAACAACTGAACTATCGATACGTGCTCCACATAAAGTTAGAAAGAACCTAACTTAATCAATTGATTTCATTCCCCTGAGCACCGGTGAGGATATTACATGCATATTATGCATTAAGTTAATTTTAGGTCAACTTAGCATTAATTACAGTGAGCTCAGAAGGAACCAACTTATACGTGTTAATTTATAATGCAATGTAAGATATTGTGAAGACGCATATGTTCTCCCAATGCTCATGTCACACGGCGCTCCTCAGGAGAACTGTCACAGCTGCCCACATCAGCTAACTTGCAATAGAAGACAATACAGACGAAAATAGAGACTCTCAATAGCCTCATTCATCATGAACTAATACATCACTGGTTTTGGTTTGATATCTCAATAATTCGGAATGTAAATTCACTTTTACAAATAATGTTTGAGCTATTGTACTTCATTATAAATATGTTTGTTATTAATTTATATCAATGAGTGAAATAAAGTACATTTTGGAATGAATTTCATTTTTAGAAATGATTGCTGTAAAGGAAGGGAAAAATAAAAAATAAAGGTGAAGAAAATTCTAACTTGTTCAATGTCACGACTGTTACTACCTGTGGCAGCAATACATTTCGAGCTGAGTTATTTTGGTTTTATTTTCCTCCCATTTGCCATGTGTTTGCTTGCGTATAAAGCACAGCTGTCAGTCTTGTGAACCAACCGTACATCTTCAGGAAGGAATTACAGAGGAGCACAAATTCATCAGAGTAGAGTCACACACTCAAATGCTTTCAAACTAAATGTCAGGTCTGAGCAAACAATGTGGTTCGCCTTTCATCAATTGAGAGGCAAAAGCTGAAGCTGCCACAGAATTAAATTAAAGTGATAGTTTGCCCAAAATAAATCAACGCTTTCTTTTCACCTTTACCTCATCCCTATAATTCACATTAAGTTTTTTTCCTCCACAGATTTTCTTGCTACTTTTTTAAAATTGTTGTGTATTCCTAAGTGAATCTATTATACAGCAGAAACTGTGATAAAGTAAGTTTGGATTTAAAAAAATAACTCTGAGTGCACACCTGCTACAAGCATCCTTTGTGCACATTACAACCTGTAACTTGAAGCCCTGTGGCAAGGGAACATATTTGCACAAGATGATAAAAGAGTTTCTAATAAGGTCAACCAAACACACTTCTCAGTCGGAACAGTGGACATGAGAGACCATTTTTATATTCAAAGGATTTATCATTACATTTCATCGTCATTGTCCTCATCGTCATCCTCATAACCTTCACATTTGTGCACTTATTTGCATTAAAACAAGACGGACACATTTGATGGTTTTGTTAAACATTCCACTTTGTAGTATTTTGTTTAGAGTAAGGCGGCTTTAATGGTGTGTATTTTGTTGAAATGCAAATTTCAAATATATTAGGTTCAACACCTTTTTAGTCTAGCTTGCATGTAAAATCATTCATATCAATTACAAATAAAACTTTTAAATGTTTGTACTGTCAAAAGCTCCTCTGCAGACCTTTAAGTTTGAACTTTTATTCCTTTCTAGCTTTCCATTAATATTAATGAGATGAACATCATAAAATATATTGTTTGGATGGGGATTAATGTCTGAATTCTTCAAAAATTATTCAAGCAGATATGCCTGAAATATATAAGCAGCAGGCATGTAATGGATAGTTGCTCTAAATTTTGTTTATACTGGCTCTGACATGGAATCATATTAAGTGTTAAGTATGCTCCAGTAACTTTAATTTTTCAACTTTGCTATTAAAAATAGGCCCGTAGTTTATATCCAAAAACCTATTGGGTGAAAAGACTCTTTCATCCAGTTTATAAAGTGAGCCAGGAGCATATTTTTTGTCTTATTAAAATACGAGATAGGGCAAAAATTAGGTTAGCTCTAGGTGTAGAAAAAAAATGCATAATGTGGCCTGGTATGGAATTATAATATGAACAATTATCATATGGCCTGGTCGTCCCTCTATTCAGCTCGATGAAATATTATTGTGTGGACATAGAGACCCACCACCAGAACAAAAGCTTTCGGAGTTGTTGGGGGAAAAAAAGAGAAACCAAAAGAAAGAAAGAAAGAAAGAGAAAAAGCTCAGACTTCGAGGTCACCCAAATTAATGGTGCATCTTTCTCTCTCTGAGCAGCTGACCGGGTCAGCGTTGTCCTGAGGCAAGACAAAGGTCATGAGGTGAGAGGTGAACTCTGGTGTAACTGCATATATTAGCTTGGCCTTGCAGCCTTCATGTCCACTCCTGCGCCCTGCAGAGGTACAACAGTCTAATTCTTATATTATTAGCAGTATTTTATTTACTCGCCAAATTCCAATGAGGCCCGAACCTAATTAATTAATGTTGATTCTAGCTTCTTCTTTTTTTTTGTTAGCGACAACACCCAGCAGTTTTAAGTTTAATTCCTTTGTTGTCATTAATATCCACTTCGGGTTTAGTAACCTTCATATCCGGTGCAAACACCGCTAATTGAAAGCCAAACAAAAATATTCCCCTACATAGAATTAACATGGCTGATGGCCCATATCTTGATATTAGAATAGACATTAACATGACAGAAACTCATTGCGATACGAGGGAACATAACAGTGTTTAAGCACCGAGTTTACAATCATTTAGCCTACTTTATATGAGATGAGATGTGACTCTGGAAGGAATATGTAGCTGCTCGAACTGCTGGGGCCACACAATTTATTGCTTGATGTGCAAAACAGCACAGACAGCGTTTTATTGTCTGCTCTCCCGCATGAGTGTTCAAGCTAAATTATCATTTTCTGATGCATGTATAGGGGTAATAAAAGACACAACAACTCCCGACCGTGATGTTTCTCCATTCCATTTACATGCAGTTACAGATGCATGCAAACGCTCCCAGATTTGTGCCTCAAATAGATGGATCACCACGGATCAATACTCCTAATACGAGCGCTCAATAAATCAATTAGTCAATTATGGCATTTGAATCTCTCCGTGGACGAGGCATAATGAAAACCTTAAAACCGGACAAAATATAGGCCTGCAACATTAAAGCAGCATGAAAGCTCTGCTAAATTACCCGGATGATTATCTGCTAACACGTCACGTTACAGATGTGCGTTGTCTACAACAGGTGCATCTGGCTTTTTCCTCAAATGTGGGCTGTCAGAGACAAACAGCTTTTTGAAGAAACTGAAAACGAAATCTCCATAATGCTTAACGGAACTTGAATGGACTGAGAAAGCAACAGTGTGATTTGGTGGAGAGAATAGTAAAACCTACCAAAAAAATATTTTCTTTGTGTTTATCAAATGAAGACTTTAAATTGGCTAAATAAATAAAAAAGAATTAGTGTTATTTTGAACAAAACTACTAAGCACGTGTCCTGTAGAATAAATATATTAAAGTAAAGCCTGTCCCTGAATAAACTGCACAACATAAATAAACAAATAGTGTGCCACAGCTTCTATGGACAATTAATATAATTTTGTTTCTTCGTTTACATTGTGTACATAGGAGCGCAATGGGATGACTTGAATTTTAATATTCAAATCAGGGCGCCAGTCTGAAGCCGGGGAGGAAGACAAATTGCTTTGACCCGTTCTTGCATGAAGAAACTTGCCATTGCGATTCTTGCAATAAGCATCCATCGTGGTAAGCAAATAAAGGTGACGCCTGATTGAACCCGATGCCAAACGGGAATCAAAACATCTGCACGCAGTCGCCCTTGCTGTGTTACGCATGACGCAGCTGCTGCGGCTCAGGAGTTCGCCGTCAGGTGTTTCGGCGAGCACGGTCCAGGAGAGGGGCAGGTGTCCGGAGTGTCGCCGTGTGAGTGCGGTGCCGCCGGCGCGGGGTCGGAGAGCAGCCCGTCTCTATGCAATTTCTTCTGCTTCATGCGTCTGTTCTGAAACCAAACTTTCACCTGCGTCTCGCTGAGCTGCAGGGCGCTGGCGACCTCCACCCGCCTGGCCCGCGTAAGGTACTTGTTGAAGTGGAACTCCTTCTCCAGCTCGGTCAGCTGCTTGGTGCTGAAGCTGGTCCTCGGGGCCCCGTTCACCGTGGGATGGCCACCCGTGCAGACGCTGCTGCTTCCAGCCTCCACAGCACCGAGGCCCGAGCCAAAAATACTGAACCCACAGGTCATGTGCATCCTGGCTGGGAACAGAGGATAGGAAAACAATCGTCAGCAAGATCAACGAGGTTACCCACCAAAAAAGCACAAAACCCTTCTGAATAAAATTATCCATGGCCATATCCAGGAAATAAGTTGACAAACTATTCCAGAGCTGAAACAGGGAAAATAATATATAATAAACTTTGGGCAATGCTTCATTTATATGTAGTTATAAGTTTTGTATAAATCCACAGAAATTATACAAAATATTTATTATAGCTCATTCTGAAACTGGCCTGGTAACTGCTGTAATAATGAGGCATATAAATGAACAAATAATCACAGGTTTGTTTGATACTGAAGAAATGAGTTAAACAAATATTCAAGCATTCAATAAAATGATTTCCAAGAAACTGATTTGCAGGAATTGGCCCCGAGCCAGTTTGTTGATTTAAAGTCTTTGCCCGGGGGCCATTTTTCTGCCTGTGTATCAAAGATGTATTTCACCTAGCTATCAACTTTAGCAATAGCATATAGTTTTGGTGCTGCAAAACAGGTAGATGGGGAATTGTGTGTTATCTACAGGCATGGACATAATAACAGAAACACCTGTACAGTAAAATGCAATAGAATGCAACAACATCACAAACCTGAAAAATGTACAGAGATTTGAATTGACACCCCTGACTGAAAGATTTAAAGGTTTTCCAATCTATATTGTAAAGGTGAGGCTTTTAAAGTGTGTCCTAGACAAGTTCAACAAATACTAGAACAAAATGTGCCGCTGCATTTTTGCAGATATGTAGAAAAGTAGTCAGAGAAACGTTTGGCGATTCAAAACAACTTTGTAGCGTTTACAGTCCATTAACTGTATTCATCAGAATCATTAATAAGTTGCCTTCAGGACTTTCTGTGTCAATGACAGTTTAACAGTTTACAAATCCTTTCAAACACTGCATTAATGACAAATGTCTCCATTTTTTCCCTCTGAGGTTTCTGGGTCACACATTAAAGTATCATCTGTGTTACTTATGTGCAATGAATGACAGGAACCGCAGCTATATCTTGATTTTTCATTGCTGACATTGTGGGCAAGTAGTCAGTGTGTCTTTGCCTCTGAGAAAATGTGCTGCTGCTGCATAATGGAGTCAGCGTGCCAGGTGTAGAGCAATGTCTCCCACTACAATTCATAGGGAGGAAGGTTAACAGGCCTCTAGCCACTTGGAAAAGCATAGCAGATGGAAAGGTCAGTTATAGGATAAATGTCGACATCTGTGTTTTAAGAAAATGAATGTCAAGGTAGCCGAGCCTGCGAATTAGAGGGCAGTGAATATGAAGAACCAATACAGAGGAACTGTACGTAATTATGAACTTCAGCTTTCAGGAGTGCAAATCACATGCACATTCTGATTAATGGCTCCAAAGATAATAGAATTGATGCCGGCCAGAAGGCTTAAAAGAATCAAACTAAATATTTGAGGAATGACTTGCACGCTTAAAAATAGCCAGCCAGCAAAGGGAATGGAAGGGCCTTCCAAGCCAAGGAAAGGAAAAAGAAGAAAAGGGATAGATCGATACACATTGCCTTAGTCATCTGGGCATCCAGCCCACAGTAATTCAGGTGCTGTCAAAGCATAATTGAAGAATGACGCACTGGGAGTATATACACTGAGCCAGGAGATCAGGTTACTGCAGGTCTGTGGAGGCCTTTCAACATGGAAGAATACGCAAGACTTTGGTTAGTGCCAAAACCAATACAACCTCCAGAGGAAGGCGCACTTTCACTAATGACTCTTTTACAAGTTACACAGTAGCGCTAATGAGTTACTCCTACAGATGATCCCCTTCAGAGAGATACAGAAAGGCGTTACAAAGATACTAAAAGTACTGTGAGGAGATGTCTTTGTGTGCGTGGGCGGGTTTGAGCAAATGGCTTTCTCAACGGCACGGATTTAAATCGGATGAGTGGCTAATGTGTTTTATGAATAAAATGACTCCTAGGCCAATCGAATGTGTTGTTGTCACCTTTTGCCTCCCTCACAGTGGCACCATCAGAGAAATGTTTACCCACTAATCTAAATTCTGAAGTTGGTGCAAGCAGGTGATCAAAAGTTGAAATTGTAGTTTTGTGTTTGTGGCATCTTACAACATTGCAATATTTATGACAAATCACTGTCACCTATTGCTTCTCTTACAGCAGCATCATGAGAAAAATGTTTATCGAGGTATGTGAGTGCACATCACTACCACTCATCTGAATATTTAAGTTTTTTTTTGTCAGTTTGTGCTTGCTGCCTCATATAACGTTTAAATATTCCAAAGGTGTCACCTTTTGCCTCTCTACCACTGCCTTAATCAGAAATTATGGTTAGTTTAGTTTGTTGCATCATGCAACACTGCAGTGAAATCTTGCAGAGGAACTCAGGCCTTTTACCACAAACAGTCTGTGGTAATGACCACCCTGCCTCTTTGAACATTTGGGTCAGCAGGAGGCTCACAGCAGAGAGGGATTGTGCTGTTGAAATAAAAAAGACTGGACCACCATTGTAGTAAATCTTCATCCATGTAAAATTTATGAAACTCAGCCCAAGTACAGTGGCCAGTCAGTCAACTGACATTATTGATCAAATGAAGGATCTATGTAAGATACTACAACTCACATAAAATTGAGGATTGATAGGCATTTTTCACATTAGTAGGCTATCGGTATTTTTTTTTTTTAAGCCTGGGATGTGTATTCTTCTGTGGGCTCTCTGCCCAGGACTCATCAGTCAGAGAAATGATGATCTGTGACAGCAATTATGTTAAAAAGGTGGACACATGTAAAGGTGCTGCAAACTGAAATCAATACACAAGGGCTTTCATTACAAACAGACAACTAATCAATACTCAGGGCAATACTCCAGCTTGGGAGAGTAAGTTTTACTCAACTTCCTGTGAGTGTCGACAGGCAGTGGTCTGTTGCATTATTCAAAGACTACAGGTTACTAAGGGCAATAATTGATCATTTCTGGGTTATATATACACTGTGGTTAAGCAGGCCTTTCACTGTACTTCACCCTCCTTGTGTGTACAGTGTAAATCCTGCTAGTAACAGTGGGTGGAGCGAAAATGTTAAATAACCAAACAGACTTAGATTAACATGGAACTGTTAAGGAAATAGTAACTGAGTCCTCACGTGCATATTCAAATGTGGCGTCGCGTAAACAGCTACTGCTGCCTTTCCAACGTTTTGGTCTGCTACGTGGGGGGATTTTTAAAAAATGGAATTCAACTTTAGCTTGTTGGTGACGGGGGAAATTGTGCACGGTGACGCACAAACCACGTCAGCTATTATTTTCCAGCTTGAAGAGAAAACTTCGACCAAACTTTCCCAACTATGAATGAACGCTATCCAAAGCTTCGAATTCAAAATAAACACATTTATCCTGAATAAATGTATGTATCAAGGCTGCTTTAGCCCTCCTCGCGTGTCTCAGTCTCCCTTGACAAAAACTTACCCGCCCGGTGCTGACTCCTCTTCACTCTCATCCACTCAAAAGTTTTGCTGTTTACATCCATATCAGTTACGTTACAGTCCGAGCTAGCTGAGCTCCCAACGGCGACGTGAATATCGGGGCCATTATGAGAGTAGATTTGATTTTTTTCTGTAAGTGACCCAAAGCCGCACTGTAGCGGCTCGTTGTTAAGTGATGCGCAGTATTCGCGTCCTGGAGAGCCCTGCCCCTGCGCCCTGCGCCGCCACGGGACACGGGACGAGTGGGGGCAGGCCGGTGTCGAGAAGCCCTCTAGAGTCTCACACGGTGGAGGAAGAGGAGGGCTGTCCAGTGAGGTGCACAGAGTCAAACTGTTGGAGAGAGCTAAGTATCGGGGATGCGGAGTATTAAATCCTGAGGCAACTTCTACCTCCAGCTTCCCCTTCTCATCACGACTGCCGAGTTCAGGATGAGTCCTGCAGTCCAGGTCCCGGTTTATGACCTCTTTTGCTCGGCGGCAGCCCGTGAACAGAGGGCTACTCTCCCCTTCGGCCGTTAACTCTTGATAGGAAGTCATTATCACCTCTCCCCTGCATAATCATTGGACGGGGTTGCACTTCATGCCCGGCCTCTCATGCATCCAGTAACGCATGGTCAGGCGGCTGGACGACCGCGGGGACATTCCTCAGAGGAGAAACAGCAGTCCCTGATTGATGGAGATGACGTGCCCTCCTGGTCTCGGCCAATAGCTGGCCATCTCTGTCATCAGAGAGGACAACACTGATTAAGCCGCGCGAGCAAGTTGTGAAACTCACTTCAGGTCAATATTTCAATGGTGAGTGGCACCATGCAGGCCATAGCAAAAAACTACAAACATCCTTAAACGCAGCAAGGAAGTTCATCATCATTACACTGAGGGCCTTCATGGGCCTCTCACCTATGCAGACAGGTAGGCTATGGCGCGTCAGACATGTTAGTGTCACACCCAGTTTGTTGGGCCTCAAGAGAAATGTGTTTCGGGTCAAATTCTGGTATTTTGATTATTTTTCCCGACCACAATGAACACTTCTTTTTGCAAATCTGAATTAACATAATATAGACCTATTGATGTAGCTAATGGATTATGCAAATGTGTGAAGGCTTCTTGAAAACCCGAGGCCCTCTTTAGCAAAGGGCTTAGGTCATGTGAAAGGCACACTTAATAGGTTCAGAGGTCGTGACAGCTGGTATTTCGAAGTTCAGTGGCAGCAGATTTGTAATTTGTCTCGAACAAACACAAAAATGCCTGCGAGCGTAGATCAAGACGTTGGAGCTGACAGAGAGGACATGTCCATGCCAGGGTAAACTAGCGCCTCGGCTGCATTAGTTGGTCCCTCCGCCATAAAAATAGAGCGTGTTATGCTTGCTAAACAGAGCCCAAAAATCTGTTTTTATGACTTTCCCCCCAACACATCTGCGCGTGTTTACTCAGGAATGAATCAGCGTGCAAACAAGGCTACATGCTGCTATTTAAACTTGAGTGACAAAAACAAACAGGAATTCACTCCCAAACTGCATGCACAGATACGTTGAAAATAAAACACACAAGTCCAGGGCTGTTGGGCCTACACTGCCCTAAAACAAGCATGTGTTTGGTGCCCAGTGTTTTCACCTCCAGTACAGAAGCGAAAATGTCAAGGAGCTCCACGGTGCAGCGCAAGTCTGGTGACCTACTTTCACATACACACAACACTAGCGTCGCTCAGCCTGGTCGCATACATTTAAATAAAGGGAATAATATTCTGCTGTGACAATGGTAGTGTGCAATGTTAACGTCCAATTTCCAAACCGTTGATATTTACTTTTGCTGTTGGAGTCGTACATTCCCGAGAAATGCCACAACTGCAAAGACGTTACGAAACTTTAATAAATTAGCCGGGTTTATTTTAAACTCGCAGCGCCAGTCACGTTTCATGTGACTGGCTTAGTCGGTGTAAAAGTGATCAATGAAGACTAGCAGTGATGTTGGCATTATGTTGAAATTATATAACTAGCCTACATTCAATTATGTAGGCTAATATTTAGAATTCATTGGAATTATTTATTTGTCCCGTACTGTATGCTAATCAAAATATATATATACGTCAATATGCAGACTTTTATTATTATTATGTTATTCATATTTCAGTGTCAGATCACTGAAAAAACACCACCCGTGAGATTTAATAAAAACCTAAACTTAAAGCAACTAGCCTACTGCTCTTAACGTTTTATTTTAACAATTTTTCCCATGCCTTTGAAGTCTGCAGTAATTAGAAAATAATTCAGCGTAATGAACAAGTTCTAACTGCATTCTTACAACACAGAAATATGGTCCCAGCTGTGGGAGTTAATGGGATTCTACAGGCAGCGATGTGCTGAATGACTGAGTGCAATATATCCCTTCTCTCCATGCATTTGCAGGGAACACTGATCCATCTTCATGTCAGCTCGGAGGTTACTCAGGGTTCACGCGCTAGCTTGTTTCTCTCCTCCACACTCAATAAATAAATCTCTGCAGCTTTCTGTTTACCGCCTGAATATAAATTTGTTTGCAGTCGATCGAAGACCTGTGCGGAGGTATTAGAAATTGTATTTCTGTAAAGGCTTTCAGCAGGGGTGGGGGTAGGGGTGGGGAGTGGGGGGCCTCAGACAGGGGAAAAGAAGAAGAGAAAAAAACCAGGTGTGAGCAATCTCTGCTTTCCTCGTATGCAAACGATTTTTTTTTATATATATTTTTTTTAAATGCAGCAGCCTCAGCCTATTACAGCCCTCGGACTCATTCAAATTACATTTAAAATCCAAGTAACCTTTTTATCTTGTAGGACAACAACAGCAATCCCTGTTTGTTCCTAGAAGTGCCATATGTTTGATTAGCATATTTGTAGTGTTGTTCCACATCACTGCCCAGCACCTTTATGCAACAGAAGTTATATTATCACATAAAACAAAACAGCACAAGTGATCTTTAGCTGAGGCTCCCTCATCTGGACAGCTTGTGCCCCCTAAACCACAAATTCTGCATGAGAAATAAGAAAGAGCATACTCTCACAATTTAGGTGAAATGGATCCTGCAAATGCAGTTCTGAATTTGATTTCCCTCAAACCAAATCCTGCACCCCATTTACACACAGACCAGAAATATTCTGCCCCTAACCCCCCCCCCAAAACATCCTGTTAAAAGTCAGTGCAGGTGTCCATCATGATCACTATTGTTTCTATTGTTTTGACTGGAAGTGAGGTAAACATGGCAGCACTTGGGTGGCTGTGTCAGGAAGGCAGCAGGAAGGAGAGAATATTGACTGATGCTAATTTGTTTTGCGTCCATGCTCTGATGTGTGTCAATAGGCAGTCGAGGCCCTGGGATCAGCACGGCCGTGCTCGGATTACCGCCGTGGTTTGAATTGAACCCTCATCCTACCACTGCTGATATGATGCTACGAACGCTGTTGACACCAGACCCTTGTCTAGCCCTCCAACACTGTCAAGCCTCGTTATATGTCAGCTCTTGACCCTCACAAGACTGGGAATTAACCAGCGCTGACAGACGACTGTCACCACCAGCCACAGAGGTCACTGCCGTTAATGCAGTTCCACGAGGGAAGATGATAACCGTCAGTGCCATGTTTATGGAGTCCAAGCTTAGAAATGTGGTATCATGATAGAGCTGTAATATGGCAGGGGGACAAAGAGAAATACAGCAAGAGAGAAAGGGTCAGAGAAGGGCTGAGGCACAGGCAGACACAGATATTCAAGTGTGGCACATTGACCGGTTGAACGATGGCTATCTATATGATTGATAGAGCATGTCTGTGTTTTTCAAATATTGACATTTTTTGAAAAATAGCGATGTCAGAAGTAAGGTTTAGCTTAGTGTATACCCAGCCCACACACAATCCAGGGACTACCACTTGAAAACAAGAAAATCCATCCACTCACGGTGTGAAATTCTAATAATTGTCCTGGTTCATCATTGAGTGGTGTGAAATCTGTTACAGTACATGAACCATATTGTGCAAATGGCCAGGGACATTACAGATAACTGCATTCTGCACAGGCTCAACAGTGTGACAATGAAGCAATACCTTGCTAATTCCAGGACTTTTCAACAATAGCCTGTAGTATGTACTGCAGCGCTTCGCAGCTTCAGTGAGCCAAGAGGCTTTGAGTCGGCAGAATTCCAAACATCATGACAACAAGCCATCAGTCATCTTCCCCACAAGCTGCTGTGCACACTTGTGTGTTTCCGGAGTTCTTACTGTGGGAAATGAGCAGGGTTAAACATGAAACAGGAGGAAATGTTCATCATTGCAGCACACTCTGTAATAGTCCCCCTCATACAGCATTGTTTTCGCTGCAGGGAAAGAGGAGTGCTTTTCAAAAAACAATTCTTGCTTAAACATCCCCTGCTTGTTCATAATGCAGATCAGTAGTCTACTGCGCATGCTAATCATGGTTAATAACAAAATGCTTAGAGAAAAATTACACTGTATTAATAAAGCACTAATCTTATGTTGAGCCTCAGGAAGGATTATTCCTGCAGTCAAAAAGGAAAAAACCTTGGAAAAGTTTGAAAATAAAAAGTCTTGATAAATAACGTATTGGATATTTACAATAACCAATATTAGTTTAATGTCTTTTATTTCCCATTAAGTAGCTGTAACGTTGTTAAAATGACTGTCAGCTTCTTCCTGCATTTTATTGACACTATATCATGTTTACACTGAGCGAAATATTCAAACCCACGACTCCATGAATTCCAGCAAATGGAACTATTCTAGATGTCTTGTGAATTATTTTAAGCACATTTCCCCAAAATTCTGGCTGATATAATTTGTATCTTTGGAAACCTTGGTCTCTCCAGTAGAATTTTAAAATAAAGTTATCTGGTTTAGTCCAACTTTTGGCTACACAGCATGAGTTTGTAATGACTGGACCACTGTCGAATGCTAACAGAAAAATTACACTGTTGTAATGTTACGGTTTTTAAAATGTTGCGTGTGTAAAATAAACTTTTGAAACATTTGCAAAATAAAACAACCTTCTGTTTTCTTTAAATACTTTCTGGATTTTCTTCTAAAATGATTAAAACCCAATATGTATTGAAGTGGTTCCAGTTGCCGCAAACTGGACTTGTACATGTGACAAAGTATGGAATTGACCATGAAGCATTGTTACACACAATTATATGACATGCCATAATGCCATATTTCCCAAATAAATGTACAGTATGTTATCCGACATTGTGATATTACTAATGTTTTGAGTCATCCCAGAGACTTATTTGGGATTTGGAAGGTGTAGTGCTACGTAAAAAGTACTGTCAACGTCAAGTGGAGATGTAGAGTAAATGAAAATCCATTATATTTATCCATATTTGACAGCTGGGTCTCAGAGACCCAAAACAAAACAGATTTCTGTAGCAGACTTCTGAAAAATGCCATCAGCTAGTAATTCTCATAAGTTAGCAAAGTCGTGAGGGATCAAGCACATAAAACTATGTTAAGTGTGTTTTCTGAGCTGAAAGAGAGCCCGGGGTCTGCAGGAGCCCAAACAAAAAAACATTACTGGATATTTAAAACATCTAAACATCAGTTTTCTGATATATTTCCAAAACATTTTCATGCTGCCGATGTTATTATCTTTATGTCTTTTGTTGTCTGTGAGATTGTTCCACACAGCATTTTTATTACTTTTTATTACAACCAGTGCATTGATTACATTCCATGTGATAAAGCCATTGGGTGTTAAATACCTCTTGAGTGATCGATAATGGTCAACATGTGACATTTAGCAGGATGACTGTTGTGATTACAAGTTCATTCATTTAACCAGTGCTCTTCAGAGGGAAAAGTGAGCTCCAGCAGGTGACTCTCTCACCGTGCACAGTGCCGCTCACCACAGCTGAGACAGTTTCATCACCAACTTACCTTTATATTGTCACCGATCATCCTTAACTGGGAAGCATTTAAAATGTCATTGATCTTGATAATGCCGTGCTGTAATATGACAGTAACAGTTGTACGAGATTCAGGAAGTCAAATTTCCAAGATTGATGAGTCGTAGCAGTTGAGTTATAATCCATCTACCTGAGTAATGCTCGGGCTCTGTTCCACGTGAAGGAGCAGACAAATAAATAAAACCCATAAAGGTGACACAGGAAATTGATACTTAACAATCATCTTGAGCAACAAGCACCTGGAGAGACTGGTGGGCAGCAGTTACTACTGTGGAGGGAAAAGGCTGAGAAGGTTAATAGGTCATAAAAAGAACAAAACCTCCTAAAGGCCAGGTATAAAAGTTGCAGGGTTTTGCTCAACAATGGAGCAAAGTATTGCATGCACAGCCACACTTTGGGAGGGTTTTACTTCTCTTATTTTCATCACACAAATCATTAAACATAATACTTTTAAAGGCAACGTGACAAGTAGTCCCAACTTGATCACAATCTTTAATATTGTGTTTGTGCCATTTCCTTTGTAAGAGTAGATGTCTTAGTCTGGTCCATAAGGTTGTGTAAAATTCAAAAATGTTTAAGGATTTTATTCAATTCACAAATGTCAGTCTGTAATGCAGCACACATGCACAGCAGTGTCTGTTGGTGTCATGACCTTGGGCAGGCCAGGGTCAGTGTGGAAATAGCTTATAGCAACTTTGAGTGTTATTATCCTGCAGTATTTAATGTTTCAGTTTCTTGAATAATAATTGCTAACTCTCAGAACCTGGTGAGGTGCAGCGCAGCAGTGTGAGCTTCGCTCTGGTTATAGACAGTCAATTGATCAGTCATGTGACCTAGAAATCACCATGCACTAAGTAAACAAAACAACATAATCAGCATACTTTTTAAATGCATTTTACAAAATACCACATTTTTTACTAGTGGATACAGAAATATACAAGCAAATATAAATGGCTATAAAAACAAAACATACAATATTACAACCAAGCTTTCAAAATATTCTTTAGCAAATACAGTATTTCATGGTTAAAACGTCGAATCTCCATTTTTCAAATTCTGTAGAATTTGCTGCTTTGTTTTGAAAAATGGGGATTCAGCCTCTTTAACTAAAAATGTGTATAGAGTGTATGGTGCACTGGAAAAGAGTTGTGTGACTTGTGTGTGTTTTTATGGTATTTGAACATTTTCCATTTTTGTATATGTATGTATTGTACATAAACATATTCTGTCACATCTGTTTTTTACAGATCTACATCATTTTGCATTTATGTTATGTCTATACTGTTTCATAATAAACCCAAATATTACCTAAATTGACCATGTTTTGAAACGTACCAGGTTGTTTAAGAAAGAGATACAGTAAATGCATGCACAGTTGAGTTTCTCAATTGGTTTGTCTTGTGATGGGCTTCCTCAACTTTACCTTGTAGTTTGAATGTGTTTAGGGTTGTGTGCTTACGCAGAAGTTTCTACACATAACTTGTTCCATGAGATGCTGTTTAATGTTTTAATATTTGACGTCATGATGGAAACCTTTGTCTTCCTTCAATGATAAAAATTGGTTGTATATAATATTTCATTGCAAGCTTGTATCTCCTCTACACATGGGGGTGATTCAATTACTATATAATGAGGAGGATACCACTCTGCCTGTAATCTGATGAATAAATAAATAGATGGCAAACTAAGGACACAGTATTGAAAGAGTTTTTTATGCTTTTGGAGTTCCAGTTTATAAAATGTTGTGAAGTGTGACAGTCAGTGGCATTAATTAGTGGTGTAAATTAGTGCATGTATGGATTGTGGTGTAAGATGTAAAAACAAGAAAAGTTGATGAAGACTAAAGCCAAAGAAACCCCAAAGTACTGCATAATTAGTGAGAGAAAAGGGTCTTCAGTTGGATTTAGATTATTTTTGGGAACTCTGATGGGATTTAACAGGCAAAGCATAAACACCAATGAGAGAAGGGGCTGTCAAATAGACACTTATTATTATTATTATTATTATTATTATTATTTCTTTTCTCAGATAGTGATCCCCATATAATGAATGGAATTACCACGTCATAAGACTCCAGTAGACACCAGCAGCTTGCTGTGATGGTAATATGATGAGCTTCAGGCTTTATGTTGTTGAATGCAGGGGCAAAAGCTTTCTCAGATACTTAAAGCAGCACGTCTTTGTTAAGGACACAGCAGTTTTGTTTTCACGGCAGCTTAAGAAAAGTCTCGATGCATACAGCATTTTTCAAGTCTAACCCCAAAATCCGTTTCACAACAGCTGCAAATGGAACAGTGGTACATCAGTCACTGTAAAGAACTTAACACAAAAATTTTGAAATTAATGATGGACCGTAACCAAAGCCGGTTTCATGGCACCATGACTGGGATCATTTGTCACATCAAAGATCCACTTAATGCTTCGCTCCAGTCTGATCAAAGCCCAGAATTTTTTAAAAACATGTAAAGATTTTTGCCTTTGCAGCTCTTCCCCCAGAGAACAGATGTCGTCCAGGGAGGATGGGGTCAAGTGAGTAAAAAGGAAATAATGACTTTAGTTGCTAACTAGGAGCGATCCAGTGTGAGAGCAACTGGATAACTTAATGTTGTAATGTGGGGCCCTTGGGGTGGGGGTTGGGGGGTGGGCTTTCCTCGACCCTTGGGGATCCCCCTTGACCCCATTCACAGAATTACTGCACTCCACTGTGTGGACCCTCCTGGCTTTTAGTGTCTGGAATGAGAATGTGGCGAGGAACCAGAGGTAAAGGTCCTATTGAGCCTCAGCACCATTAACACCATAAATCACCCGGCATTTGCAAGAATCTCAGGAATCCAACACTGTCTGCCTCTTCTTCACAATCCCCCCTCTTTCTCGCTCTGTGTAGGCGAACATATTTATAGGGGAGAACTTTTTCTTGTTTTCGTCTCTTTCTCTCTCTTGCCTTTATTACTTTTCTCTTAAATTTCCTAGCTGTCACCACCTCTTTGATACAGATGTGGTCTAGACCTTATTTTATTTTATTCAAAATTTCCAGAGTTAAAGCTACTATATAGCTCCCCTGACACCAACTGAGGCCTGCTGAAAATGGTGTCAAATATTTACCAAATCACAGCTGATTCACAGACTAATTAGCTAATAAATAAGGAGCAGGAAATAATTCTATCCAGGACCACTAGGGGATCAGTGCCCTTGTTACCTTCCCAATTTTATACCTTGCAGTAGTCCTCTGTGACAGCTCATTTAAGTAAGGCCACTGATATAAAACTGTCAACATTTCCAAAAATTCTGTGCAGTTTTGTTAGAATTATTGATGCTACTGCTCACATTATCAAGCGTAAGAGGGGGCTCATTCCTTCATCATGAAAGTTGGTGTCTATCTTTGATGTGTAATGCTGTGGAGACCCAAGAGAACCTGTGACCCACTTCTGTCAAATAAACGCATAATTCCCGACATGCCTAATGTAGCTCAGTGAAAATCAGAAATTGTGGAATCAAAAATAACACGATGAAAATAATGTTTCCATGACATTGTTTACATTTGAGAATCCACAGGTCACAGTGGCACAGTGGATGCTGTTAAAAAACAAAGTCTCCTCCTTGTTCTTTAAGATAATATGTTGTCATTAGTGATTGAACCTCACTGGTCTGTTGTGGCCCATGGGCTGCTGGAAGGGCTTCTAAGCTACACGACGAACACGCCCCCTGAGAGGGAGGCCAGCCCCAACTTGCAGCAGTACAATTTGGCTATTGAAAAGGCAAGGGGTTGGGAAGGAGGAGGCAAGAGATCTTGTCATCATGCCCAGTGGGTTCAGAGCTTGTGGTTGGAGTGCTGGAAAGACTGCCTTGTCTCAGTGATTAATGGTGGAGAACTCAGAGGCAGCAGGGAGGGAGAGGCTTATGTGGCAATGCACAATACTGTAGAGTTTTCAATGAATCTAAAGCATGCCTTAATTTGATTACAGAATCTTTCTCATTTTTTCCACTTGGGATCTAATCCAGGAATCCTTAATCATGAAATACCGCTGGAAAAAATGTAATTCTAATCAGCGATGAATAGGGTAAACATTGCACAAGAGCTACAGTTTTCCCAAATGCATTTATTAAGCATATACAGTATGTGACATCTCAATTAATCAAGAAAAGTATCAAAGACTTGCTGTATTCTTTAATGGCTTTAACAAAAATATAACATCATTCAATATGAACATTATTCTGCTCATTTCACAGTTAAAACATTTTACACAAATGACCTGCTATTTAAAGTACATAATGAAAAAGAGGCCTAATGTGACACTCAGAAAAGATGACAACCATTTAGCTATTATATGAAAACAGAGGGAAATAGAAAACTCACTCATAGTATGATTCCCACATGCATTAAACATGCAACGACAATACAAATGCAACAGCCACCAAATTACAGCAAAACAATGTAATTATTAATTGCTCAATGTCTCGTGCATGCCGTGTATGTACAATAGAAGCAGCAAGTTTGAAGACCTGCAGCCTTCATTCGCAGTGCCTGACAAACATAAATGATTTCACTGTAGCTCTCCTTTAATTAAGATACGTTCACATAGTTTAATTAAAATGTTTCATGAATGGTGAACTGGTGTGTTAAGGGATTTAAACCCAGGGATGCTAATCAGACATCCTCCAGTCTTTCATAAGTGAAAGTGGATGTATCATTGAGATTTTTGATGAGCACGGGAGGAATGGCCATTATGGGGCCCTAGGGCCAGTTTGAAATGCCAGCATGGTGATGACTATCTAGGCCTGTACAGGAGGGTGGTGGGCCATTTGCAACAGATGGAAGTATGCAGCTCAGATGGGGCAGGTCTGCAGGGTGAATGCACTGACCACTGCTTGCATCACTCTGAGAGCCAAAGAGAGAGGAGGACGTAGGACCGTAATCCATGAAGTACAGCTCTGAGGAGGAGGAAGCTCTAACAACACATGCACCTGGAAACCTCAGGAGGTCAGCGCATGAGCTCAAGCTTAGGGAGGGGTTGCAGGGAGAGCACAGGGACGAACCTGGCGCCTTTACATACTTGTGCTCCTTCTTATACCGCATCCTGCGGTTCTGAAACCAGATCTTGACCTGGCGATCGGTGAGCCGCAGCCCGGCGGCCATCTCCAGCCTCCGACTACGACACAGGTAAGGGCTGAAGTGGAATTCCTTCTCCAGCTCCAGCAGCTGGCTGTTGGTGAAGGCCGTTCTCTCCCTCCTGACACTGAGCCTTCCTCTGTCCGACAGACCAGCCGTCACACCAGTGCTGACTGATGCAGGAAGAAGCAAATAAAGAAGAGAGGGCATTAAAAGCAAGTGCCAAACATCTAACAAGTCTATCCTGAAATGTATAACCTCCAAAGAAGGACTTCAAGTGCCAGTAAGGCCCATGTTAATCCTCAGCCAGTCAACATGGGACAAAGTAGGGCCCTCAGCTCTTCCTGTGTATTCAGTCATGCTTAAGACCCTATACAAGACTGGCTGTCTACTGTGTCATGTGTTCAGGGAAAGTTACCTCCCGAAGAAACAGTCTGGGGGAAACATCTGACGCCACTACGGCTGCCTGACAGGCCACATTAATCATGGCTACACACGGAAGCAGACCTGTCAAATCCCCATCTCAGTCACTTAAAATGTACCTTGGGACCACCACTGAAAATAACCACCATTAGAGATTCAATTTGACATGTATAGGAGCGATACCAGGGCCCTGTTGATAACAATATAACATGCAGAGGTTAATGGACACTTAATAAGGCCTTGAGTGACCTTAGAGAGAAAACTGCACTCCTTAACAACACTACACCAGACTGGAAACTGCAGCTTCCTTCTTATGTGCTAGCTTGTTTGTAGCGTTGAGACAGTGATATTTATCTATTTCTGTGAAAAACTAGACATTATTAGTGAATCAAATAAAGATTAGAAAATGGGTTATTATTATCTTATTCTTATCTTCTCTCTCTATAATTGTCATCTTTCTTTTTTGTAAAAATTTCTACTGTGTGTAAAATGTACACTAGTGGAATGATCTGCCTGCTCCTCTTCTGTCAACACCTAACTGACGATCACTAACTTCTACTTCCTTTCTGTCTCCTTCCTAAAAAACAAAAAAAACAAAAAAAACAAAAAACTTCCTATTCTTAGCTTTGTATACTGTACTGGCCTTTAACAGACTAGTTTCTGGTGCACTTATGCATTTTTTTACCTTGTGTTGTTATAATTGCTTCCATTGTCTTCCTCATATGTAAGTCGCTTTGCTAAATGTAAACGTAGATGTACTAAGACACTGTGATTTTACACTAAAAATAAACATTCTTACCTATTAGGACAGATCTTATAAACAGTTGACTGATTGAATTTCTTTAATTCAAAGAAACAACAGATCATACAGTGATGATATATTCATTCAAAAGAAGATCCTCAGTTCCCAAGTAGTCTTTGCACGGCCTACTCACTGCAGCTTTTCTGTTGAACATTACTTTGCCTACAGGACTGGAAGAACAAACTAGGAGCAAATGTGTTTATCTGTGCTGCAACACTGACTCATTCATAGACTAATTTAATCTAATAGAAGAGAACGAGCTTTCACATCTGATGAATGTATATTGTGCATGATAAATGATGCAGGTGACACATAATACTATTGAGTAGTGAGACTTTTACTTTCTGTGTTTGAAAGACGGGCTGGCTGACTGGGTATCTTTAGTTACAACATGTGCATTCTGTGTCTTCAACTGCTAAGGTCAGATATGAGTTTCTAAGTTAAACATTCAATGCACAAATGGAGGGAAATGCTCATTACATTTGGATGCATGGATTCACCCCATCAGAGCACCTAATGAAGATTGCGTCAACAGTATTTTGTACAATCAGTCATCATAGCAGTAAAAAGTAAAAGATAATAAACAAAACCAGAGTTACCAGATTGTTCACAATCGGTTGTCTGTGGATTCATCCAGGGGAAAATTACCCCTGAGCGGCAGATGGTGAGTAGACTGCGGCTCCTGCTCTTGATGTCCAGCTTGCCCTTGGCATGGCAGTGAACCAGAGGCTCCAGTGGGCACTGAAACTGTTCAGCTGGGTTCAACCTGGAACTGACATGAGCAGAGGAGGTCATGTTTTGCTGATTAAGTTCTGCTTCTTGGCCTCCTCCTCCTCCTTCATTGTATCCCTTGTATCCCGTGCTTAGGTTTGGCACTTGTCCAGAGCTCATAGCAAAACTGTTGCCATGCAGCTGCAGTGGGAGGGCAGACGGTTGGGGGTCCATGGAACCAGCTCATCAAAGTGTCTCAAATAAAACCAGGAATCCCTCAACGATAGTAAAGACTAGGACTTCTGTCTGTCTAATTTCCGATCACAATTAACCTGAATGTAAAAAGGCATGCAGGGAAGAGCACTTGGAGTAACCATGTGGAGTATTTGAATATTATTTACCAGAAGGGTGCCACAGTCACGTGTGGGCGTCCTCCAATGACAGAGCTCTGGAGTTGCAAAGTAATCCGCAGGCAACTTGGGGCGGCCGAAGACGCTTCAGCGATATTTCTTCAGACAACATTTCTATCAGCAGCCTGCGTTTCTTTACCTAGGGATAAAAAAAAGCAAAACATATAACGGAATATGAATAGACCTCAACAACTGTGTAATCAGTGTGATAGAAAGAGGGAGTATAGGTTTATACGGAGAGAGGGGGAAATGGCAGAAAAGGGGGGAGAGACAGACAGAAATCCCAGTGTGCGGTGAGGAACGTCTGATTAGAAACTGCGTGTTGAATTCTTGTAATACTGTAAATCTTTTGACAGGACGCGTTTATTAGAAGGAGTCGCCGCTTGCAGCTGCACATCCTGAACTTTTTGTGGTAGGTTTTTTTTTTAATCAGATCCTACAACGCGAGGACTTCCTGCTACAGTGGGCTATGTCTATGAGCTGGAATAATACACTGGATAATAACGGGTTATTGACCACAACTCCTAATTTTGCCGAAGCTCTTTTAAATGTAAAATTCCTAAAAATAAACTGTGCTTCGGGGTATTTTCCCAATTAAACATAATGATAAATAATATTTATCCCCGTATTTCCATGCTATTATCTATTGACATTCTACATTAAGGCTGATTTGTTTCCCCTTTAAAACACCCCGATTATTTTGGATAACCTAGTTTGCAACTAATTGAACTGCCCATTATAAATCTGCGGGATTTCCTGTAAATAACAGCATACGCTTGTAACTGTCGTAGTGGAAGTGTAGCTTTGGCTTAATAGGATTCACTGGGAGTGGTCAAACAAAGGCTTGACAGTCATTGCCACACAAAGACAAAGGAGGAAATCATTGGAGGATTTTTTTTTTCTTCTATAGGACGATTTTGCATTAATCAGGCATCGCTGTACAGTATCAAGCGGCCCTGTCTGTGGCTCTGTGAGGCAACAGTCAAACGCCGTGGACACGTTTGATGGCAAACATCCCCCGGCTGGATGGACAAAGAGCAGGGGGAGATGTTCAGCAGAGCCCTTATGTGCGCCAGTTTGCAGTCACAATGCAGAGCATGCAAGACACCAGGAAGTTGGAAATATAGCTATGAAGGTGCAAAGCACTTAAATAAAATGTGAATTTTGCAACTTCATTTAAAACCCCCGTAATAAATATTTTTGGGGGAAGTTATTTGGCCCAAAAGCTACATCAAGTGCGGCCTAACTGAGTTACACTTTCATAAAACGTGACTGCTTAATTTCAACAATGCACACATGTATGCAAAGTGGATAAATAACTTGAATAATAAAGCTACCACAACATTTTCAACAGTGCACCCAAAAGCATCTTCCATAATGAGAGGGTTGTGCAGACGATACGATATTAGCATATTCTGTGCCAGTATCAATCTTAGTTGAACCACGTTTTAGATATAAGTTCCTTCTGGTGTTTCACTACAACAAAGCTGTCGAGAAAACCCTTTTTAGATGTCTCTCAGCGGTGATGGATTATGCACTCAGGGTTGCATAGCTTGGAAGAAGAGGAGCCTCCCCCTTTACCGTTTCACCCCTGCTGCCACCGTCAGAGGTTTTACCTGGACCTCCAGAGTGGAGTCACGTCCTTGGATTTATTTTTTAAATAAATGAAATATTTTAGTTTTGAATTTCCGTTCAGTTCAGATCAAGGACATAATACAAACTAGGCCTAGTACCGCCCCCATACACCGTGGCTTATTGGTAACCATGATCAACATTAAAACGACGGCTAAATGATGTTATTAGTGATCAAAATTCAATTTTAAGCTTCATAAAAATACTAAACGTTTAGCTTGGGACTGACTTTAATTTGGAGCTGAAAAACTAAGTAACTGCGACTGTGGCCAGATTGAATCTGTTCAGCATGTCCATTAAAATAGCAGCTAAATTCTAAATGTCTCTTCAATTAATCTCAGTATAGGCTGAATGTAGGCCACGAGAGCAAAATAAATAGAAACTTAGCCTAAATATAATGACGTTTGCTTGTATCTCGTTTTATACCATAATCGATGTATTATTATTATTATTATTATTATTATTATTATTATTATTATTATTATTATTATTATTATTATTATTATTATTATTAACAGGGAATTGGGCAGTATACATCAGCACTGACTGAAATGGGGGAAAGTAATTAAATTCGTTTTGTTTTCCTTGCCTCACACCCTTGAACACACTCTCTGAATTGGAGATAGAATCTATGATATACTAGCTCAGCAAGACCATAATTTAGCTCCTCCGCGCCTCCACCACAATTCTCCGTGAACTCTGTTTGAACCGCCTCGACGGCAATAAATCATTTTTCTCTCTCACACAAAAGCGCGCCGGTCGCTCTGGGTGTCAACCCTTTTACAATTCCTCCTTACCTTCTGCGCTGTCTCGCCTGCTGACACAAACAACCACGGAAATCGTCGATAAACTTTTATTTTTCATACCAATAACTATAGGGAAAACGGTACTGGGGAATGCGGAATATCTGCAACTGTGCACATGCGGGGGCATCTGCAAAATGCAACCCAATTCTTTTATATATATATCTATAAAATTATATTACTGTTAAAAAAATAAAGGAAACACTTGGCGTTACATTGTGTTTTTTAAGTGTTCCCTTTGTTTTTTTCAGCAGTATACATTCCCCCCATAAATTATATATTCCTTACACCTAAAAAAACATAATTGGTTTTCAGAGCTCAACGAATGCATGGATCAGTTAATGTATTTCCAGGGGACAGAGCTGGGCAGATAAGAGGAGACTGAGAGAGAGCTGGGGAGAAGACGTTAATGGGCAGAGGATGCTGTCGGTTAAAACGGTGCATACAAATGGCGCTGTCTTGGCAGAGCAAGGAGAAGATTTATGGGCCCGGTGCCCTATATTGCTGTAAACAATGCAGAGTGAAATGAAAGGACTAGAGTTTGCAGACTGCACTTCATAAGTGAGGAAAAGACACACATTGTCAATTTCCCAAATAAGTCCTGACTTTTGCATAAGCATGTGCATTAACAGAGTATTAATTTGGACCTGCTTATAGCACAGCCCACTGTAAATCCTGGCCTGTCTGTAGAGAGTGCAGACAAACATAAACCCTGCAGCTCTGAGCCAATGAATCCCACTTAAGAGTGTACAATTTGGAAATAACCTTTTGTTTTTTTTACTCAGGAGAACTGTGTTTTTTTCAGAATGTGTATAATCTTAAAATAATATAATGCTGCAGCATAAAAACCACTGTGCTTTTTTACATTTTTCCTGTGAAACCTTGCTGAAAGCTTGTATAACTGTTAACGCTCTAATTTTTTATTGTTTCTCAACTGATAAGAATTGAAAATTTAGGCCTGTTTTACTACAAACCTTATTGTCATAAACAAACCTTTAACATAATCAGAAAATATTAATATCTTACATTAGTAGCATCATTTTATCAAAAAGGCCTGTCATTCAAAATGGGGGTGAAAACAGGTTTCAGTCCTGTGTTTTAAATTTTCGAAGTGGGGTTGACCCTTTTGTTTTTTGTACTTTACCTTTAACGCTTAATTACCTGTTGCAACTTATGCAACAACGTAAGTGGCATGTATAAATGTAACCCCTAATGCTGCAGCAGTTGTCCTCAGAGTGCTCAACGCATGAGATGATTGCAGTAGAAATGCAACTGGTGGCCCCACAAATGCACTGGAGAATCATTTTCAGAGAGCAAATCAAATAAAAAGCGCATTTTCACTTAACGTACACATAATTGTCGATCTATAGTCTCAGAATCCCATATTCAGATCACTTTTGCTAATGAAAAGTGAATAACATAATCATAACTCAATCTAGTGACTGTCTGGGCCCCCTGTGACACCTTGAACTGAGGAAAATGACTGTAATTTCTAAGGTCCTCAACGATGCAGCAAATAGGCTAATGAAAAATTTCCCAGCGAGGCGTTATGATGACATAAAGTATAACTGGCAAGTTTACCCAGGCCATCATTTCCTGTGTGATGTGATG
This sequence comes from Coreoperca whiteheadi, assembly GCA_011952105.1. Lineage (NCBI taxonomy): Eukaryota > Metazoa > Chordata > Actinopteri > Centrarchiformes > Sinipercidae > Coreoperca > Coreoperca whiteheadi. Next base: position 16,311,430 of record CM022479.1, on the reverse strand, counting down.
TTGAAGTCTACAGTGGGATATTAGAGTGTTGATCCAAGCTGCTTTGTCTTCCCCTGCTTGAAATGTTTGCCAGCACTGACAGTAAATCACTTTAACATGTCTGATGGAGTTTTAAAATCTAGTTTTATGTAAATTCACTTAACTCTCTCTCACTCACACACAAACACAAAGAGAAGACATGGTGCATCTGCTCCCTAGAGTGAACGGATGGGAGAGAGATTTACGGATTTATGACACACCCACTGCTGGTCAATGCGAGAGAGCCTCTGTCCCTGGAAAATAGCAGCGTGACCCCTGTTTCAACTCTCAGCCTTTATGCAACTGCTATGGTTGCCGTTTAAACACACTACACCATAACAATACACTGGCCCCGGACCTTTCATTACAAACCAAAGTGGTTGGAGAAGACACTCACCTGAGACGAGTGGGAAAAACACTTATCCCGGTGTAGACAATAATAGGAGGTAATAAACCACGCCGCCATCAGAACAGCTGATCAGTTTTGCTTCGTGCATTTGCTCTTGTTCAAAGATCTCGATGGCTGTTTGTGTAAAGTTTTTATATCTTCCAAGAGAGCCTGAGGTGCTCATAAATCACAGGGAGCCTGCAGAGATGCAATGCGAGCTGAAAATCATGTGTGTGTGACTCAACAGTCTCAAGTCAGAAAAGAAACCAGTTAGGGCTGAATAAATGTGGAGGAATTTAAACACTGAACTTCAAACACGTGAAATATACGATCCTCCTGCAAGGTGAGGTTAAGAATAACTACAGCCTTGCAAAGTTACTTTACACCTTCAACTGAAAGCTAGAAAATCAAGCTAAAATCAAGAGAGTTTATTTTAAACTTGGAGGATTGACTCTCATTCATAAAAAAGACAAAGGATAAAGACATTAGTCACGGATACTATGTTTTTTAATTTGTTGATCTTCTGACAGGTAACTTTGAAGTTAACATATTTAAGGAATTATTTGCTTCCTTAGATCATGTGAAAAGTAAACGTGTAAAGTATACGATATCCTTAAATATTGTGATGATAAATATCTGCGTAAATATTGAGAAAAGTTTCCGTTGTGGAGTAGAAGTCTGTGCGCATTAGGCCAAAGTTTGATAACAAAACGCGACTCAAGACTGATTTATGACTGGCAAACAACATGTGCTTTGGTTTAAACAATCATTTTAAATCACACATTCTGTTTATTCTCATAATACATGCAACAAGGCCTTATATGGGTTTAATAATTAAATCCTTGGCAACGCTAAGTCAACGAAAAGTCCAGAAAGAAAATCTCTGAAAATCTACACTTTTCAAATCTTCAATTACAAGAGCAAACAAAAAGGGACATCACATCATTGTTCAGCGTGTAACTTGAGATACACCTGTAGCCTCGGACACACACACACACACGGGAGGGGGGGCTGAATGATCACTTACAAATGACAAAGACAGTGAGATTTGAGTTGTTTGGCTTTCGGTGTCAGCTGTTTATCTTGGGAGGCATGCTTGCGAATATGTTTCCACCAGTGCTGAATATTTGGTCCTGGCCACACAAGAGAGCCCAACCGTGTTGCTCAGTGCATCCAAATAGGAATATTAGAATAAATTAGAGGCTGCTTGCAAGAGGAGCACTTAGCAAGATTTCCCCAATAAAGTAAACAGAAAGCAATGACGCATATACATCAGTTCAAAATATCTCAAGGCTTGACAACATCATTCTCAACTGCAATAGCTCACATGTCATGTTATTCTTACAATAATAATAATAATCATTTTGGACCATCTTAGAAATAAAAAAATATTTTGTCAGCAAGAATCTATTATAGGTTACACATGAGGAAAATTTGCATTTGGATTAAAACAAAGGTTTTAAGGAAGAGTTGAGGAAAGTTTGCAAGGTTTCCGTGACTCGAAACTTGAAGGTCCCTGTTTATAAACTAATCACAATGACCAACTGTCCCAGTACTGTCAGACCACACCTAGCTATAATTGGCATCTTACTTTTGAACGGATGTACTGACCTGAGGCCAGTTATTCTCTTAAGTCACACAAAAGTCAGTTGACCGTACCAACTATTTTCACTGCCTCCTATTTTTGGAAACTTTGGGGAAGACAATTATTTCCTGGGAAACTTGACATTTTTAAAGCTCGAGGCTAATTTTAATACAATTAAAAAATGTACCCCCCCCCCCCTATACAGGCTCGTTAAAGCTTAAAACACACAGGTTCAGATGAATGCCTGTCTTTCATAATGTCTCAGAATATTGCAACCATAAGTACTTATGTTATCACTGCATTATCTCCTCTTAAAGTTACCACACATTGTTGCCAGCTCGGTTTGGAAACGATTTCAGATGCTCCAAAGAAGGCGCATGTTTGGAAGCTCTGCAGAGAAGAGGACGGTCCGAGAGTGCAACACTGTCCTGTGTCACTCTGATTAACAAAGGGAGCAACACACATTCAGTGCTGCCCCGCCGCAGCCCTCTCTATGGGCACAACGCAGAAAAATCCACAAAGAAAGCCGAGGCCAAGGGGGACCAGTGAGGGCGCACACAGAGGGTACACGTATAGAGAGTGAGTCAGGTCACAGGGTTGGAGAGGTCGGCCATCCAGTCTGAAATGAGCCTAATGGGACAGAAAATGTGTCCTCGAGGTGAACTCGGCCTTCTCCCACTTCGCCCCCAAACTTCAATGAAGTACCTTTTCAGCCTCGCGACATGGAGGCGACAGGGCCTAGAAAGGGATTGGAGGGATGCTGCGACTGTGGCGAGCACATTAATTTCTCTAATCTGTCCAGCAGCATAAAGGCTTCTGGATTCATTTTTCAGCGCCGTCCCACCATTATTCTAGTGCCTCCAAAGCACGTTCAAAAGGCAGATTTTAACCGCTTTGGTCCAGCTTCAAGTTATTTTAAAGTCCATTTAAACTCTCACGTTTGGGAATGTTGGTAAAGGATACGGCCTGGTACATAATATTTGGTAGGATCAAAACTGGGTGTTGTCAGAGCTGTTTTTCAGAACATAACACAAAGCTCTGTAGTGAAAGATTGATGGAGAATACCTCTTCCTTTTGTGCTCTTTTGCCCCCCACTACGCAGGGCATTTTATAAGGCCTATTCATGTCACAATTTCAATAATCTATCAAATTCTTGCGCGTCTTTGGGTTTAAGTCATGGTTAAACTGAAGTCCTTCTGCACAGATCTGTCCAAAAAACTAAAAAAAAAAAAAGAAGGCATCTTTGTGAGACAAAAAAGTCTTAAGACACTTCAGCTGAGAAGTGCAGTTTGAGTGATATTTTGTCAAACTGTCCAACAGATCTACAGTCGTAAACAGTCCTGCAGTGTGTTGGTCCTCCAGCCAGATGAAAGGCGGGTGATGACGTTGCAGTGAGCGCCGTTTTTTGAAATGGTAGATTTTTTTTTGTGTGAGTGTGTGTGTGTGTGTGTGTGTGTGTGCGAGCTAACGTACACTCTGGAGGCAATGTGCCCACTGTGGAGACAACCGGTCAATGTGGCAAAGCGTTCATACAAGCAAAAGTCAGAAGAGTGAACACACAATAAGAAAACATCAGCATTCCTTTCTTTTAGCCAGGGCTCTGCTACAGAGCCTGATAACAAAGGTCAGCTAGTTTACTCCATCACCATCCTCACTGGGATATTTAACGAACACCACATGACGCATTACATTGGATCTATCTGCAATTCACGACTTTATTTGATTTGATTTATTTTTTTTTACATTTGAAAACTCAGTCGCACGACGCAGTGGACTATAGAAAAAAGCAGGGCAACTACTTAGGTTACAAAATGAATAAGAATATTTTCACAACAGGCTGTACTCTCTAAAACATTGCAAATGTCCTCTAAATTAATCGCATGCAGCTTTGTGTTCAAGTCAGGAAGCAGAAGCAGAGAGCCTCAGTGGCAGAGGCAGTGCAGTGTGGAGTGGAGGGCCTCAGTGGCGTGTCTTTAGCGTTAATTGAATGCCCTTCAGAATTATGTTGCACATAATGCATAGCGCAAGCTATTTCATTTTCAGGTTTTAGAAATAGCTTCAGTCCATTTTGAATCAGGCTTTAACACACTAACTCACTCTCTCTCACACACACACACACACACACACACTGTCTGTACACATTGCTAATTTAAAGACGCAAGAATGAGCAGCAGGACTTACAAACAGTTTGAAAACACAGTGATTCTTGTTGAAATGTTCATATGTTCACACATCTGTGCACTTTTACATGTGATCAAAACCCATAGCAGACCTCATCTTGCCTAAAATGAAGTTCGACAAAACGTATATAAAACTAGTAGACACTCACTGTTTTATTGACCAATATGCTTAGCACAAGTACACTACACTCCGTTTATTGCATTTCACAATAATCTGCTTTTTAACGGTCTAAACACAACATCAACACCACAAAACTAAATTGTAAATCAAAATCCTGTTTCTGAAATACACGAGGTAATTCACACATTGTTATTATCCCAAAACATACAAGTTCAAGATCAATGGTGTGTTCCAGCTTTTTTATACCAAAAATAACTATTATTATATTGATTTCCTTCCAGTGTTGTTTGAAATAAATAGATTGTGCATTTCACCTTGGGCAGCAGGGCAAAAGAATGGCCCACAATAACATTTTGATAAAATGTATATTTTTCTACTTTTTTTCCTTCATTCAAAACATTTTTTTAATAAAAAACATCATTTTAATTGAGCTTCAAATAAATTAAACCCTGTGTCACGTAAAAATAATTCATCGGTATTCGCAGTAATCCATGCTATATAACATGCATTTTATATAACTTTGGACTTAAAGGAAACCGCACAAGATAGCTACCAAAACAAAATATATAATTGTTCTATAAATAACCAGTTCTTTGTCTACCCCCACTCTCGGTTCGTGGTTTTATAACCTGGTAATATCCTCGCCATGCTGGGCTCCGGTGAGTTCGTCGGGGGCCCCAGTGTTAGTGGCCGAGGCAGCGGCAACAGTGCCGGCTGCTGAGCTTGTGTTGGACCCGGAGGAGGAGGAAGAGGATCTCACTTTGGTGTTCGGGAGCCTGTGATCCTTTTTCCATTTCATCCTGCGGTTTTGAAACCAGATTTTAATCTGTCGCTCGGAGAGAACCAGGGTGTGGGCGATCTCGATGCGCCTCCGCCGAGTTAAATATCGGTTATAGTGGAATTCCTTCTCCAATTCTAAGACTTGCTGCCGGGTGTATGCTGTCCTAGACCGCTTGGGCTCCGTCCCATTGTAAGCCGAGTTCACTGGAAAAGGGATAAGTGGAGAGAAAGGGAGACAGAGAAGGGAGGAAAGGAGGGGTAAACAAGAATGGCCTCAACTGAGATATGGCTAGGAAGATTTATTGGATATGAATGTTTAGCTGTTTGAGAAATTTAAATGAGAAGTTAAGAACTTCGCAGCGTAATGAGAGGACACTCACATCCAACTATGAGCTAAATTATTAATGCAAGATTACAAAGCTCAATTTTTTTTTTCGTATTCATTTCTCCCCCTCTCTATCGCGCAATACATAACAGTAGAAGCCACATGGTGATACGGCTGCCCTGAGTATACCTCGGCTATAAAATTTATGGTGGGTGTAATTACCAATGCCGAGTCGTAAATCCGCCTCAATTGTGCCATTTCAAAGGCTTCCCTGCTATCGGAGCAGGGGCTGGCAACGAGATGGGAGTCAGAGGGACTGATAAAGGGAGGGAAAGGGAGCGAGGAGCATGAGGAGTGCAGGGAACATGAACACACAAGTTGCCTACCAGTGCTGACGTGAATTTTCTTCATCCATGGGTACACCACGGGCTGCTTGGAGGAGGCTGTGCTGTTTGGATGCTCCGGGGTAGCTTGGTTGCAGGCGGAGGTTGCGGCCGGTGGGGTGGCGGGGGACATGGACAACTGTGGGGTTTCACATGAAGCAGGTTGCCCTTTCCCTGTCAGCAGGTGCGCAGATTGGGGTATTCCATGTCCCCTTGGCGTGTCAGGTTCAGGGATGCTTGCACAGTTATACTGGCGCTCTTGGTAGCTCGCCCGCGGAGGATATAACTCCTGATGGTGATGCTGGTAGCCAGTTTCCCTTGCGCGGCTGTAATATTCTGGACTATGCTCAGGGATGTAGTTATTTTGCGAATATTCCTCGCATGGAGGAAATTTCGGATCAATGTAGTTAGACTCCATCAAATACGAGCTCATGATCATTAATTTCTGGAGTGGAAAATAATTTTTCTAGCTTTGTCGTTTTTCTGCTCCATAAAGCCCTCCTACTTGCGAGCAGCCCTGTAAAGTTACTTTTACCACGTGACCCAATGGCCCAATAGCAGAGTAAGAGGTAGTTCCCGGATAAGGAACCAGAGGTATTTAGCATACCTACAGTCGCCATTGTGGGCACAAATCTCTCTCTCTCTCTCTCTCTCTCTCTCTCTCCTTCTCCCTTTCTCTCTCCTTCTCCCTCTCTCTCTCTCTCCTTCTCTCTCTGGTTGTGTTACCAAGGCAATTGATCTTGGGGACAAAACTAGTAGCTAGTTGCTGACCAAGGAAAAAATAAAACAGGCAAAATCCACTGGTCTCAATTATTCAAAGGGACAATAGGTGATTCGCCAAGGATAAGGTACAACTATAGCAAACCAATCATTTTGTTATTCTGCACGCCTTGTATAAAGGTTATCTGCTAATTAATGAAGGCACATTCTTTACCAACAGTATTTCAGCTGTGAAACAGTTTACGGTCCATTAATACACATAAGAATTAGAGCTGCATCAGTTTTGATGATATTCCTAAAAAAACATTTCAGCACTTATATTTAATAGCTTTATTGTGAATCTAAATGTTAGAGAGGACTGGAGTGGTGAGAAGCTCAGGAGGTGTGGTTGATTTTTGAAAATAGGCCTGATAATTTATAATGTTGGAGAAAGGTGGACAGGAAGGAGTCTGACTGCCTATACAAAAGCCTTCATTCAATGATGAGATATTTGTCTGTTTTGAAATGATATCCCTTTTCTTCCAGACAATTCATTAACAGGCTCGGCCTTCAACTTTTAATCAAAAATTGGTAAGGGTAACATTAAAGATAGGCCTGATCGAAGTCAGGATTCTTAAGATGAATATACTTTTTGAAGCTGCTTTGAATGTCAGAGCAGCAAAAATCTGCTGGAAGCAAAGGTATAAGGTGCTTTACAATGAAGCAAATAAAATGATAGGAATAAAGAAAAGTCATGGTGGTCCTGGTCTACGATACAAAACGGTTAAAGTATATGAAAAAGAAAAGCCAAAATTTAACACATGCCTTTAATCTATAATAACAACCTCTAATTCTCAAAGATACAACAATTATTCAACAAACGTGTCCCGTACCTACATTCCAATATCATTATGAGCATTGTGATGTCACCAACAAAGCAGTGGAGAACAAGCAGAGAAATGTAAAAGACCACAGAGTTGTGAAAAACTACGCTTATGATGTCATAGACCAGACAACAGTGGAGCAGCCAGCAGACCCAATTAACTCAGCACTACCAATGTGAAATCACAGACCAGGCAACATAAGACAGCACCACTGTGCATGGTGTCACAAACCTGACATCTGTGCAGAGCAGCATCATTATGATGTCACGGGCCAGTCAGCAGTGGGACCAATATCAGTATGGTGTCACCAACCAGAGAGTCTCAGAACATTATGATCTGCTGACTTCACTGCAGAGGAGCAGCATTGTGTCACAGAGAAGCAAAGTTGCGTTTGGTTGTTGCAGACACAAGGGTAAGAGCATTTAGGAGAAGATGTACTCCCTCACATTAAAGTGAAGAGCCCTCCCACACGCGTAGAGGTGCCTTGCTTGTTGACTTGCAAAAAAAAAGAGACCAAATATAACTTCTTTAATACTATTAAGGCTTTTTCTGACATAAATACTGCCCCTGACTGTATTCTCGTCATCTCCTCGTGGCACTCTACACCATTGAATAATCCTTATCTTTTGTTGTGGCCTAAATGAAATCGTGTGACCCCTACTTAAATCAAATGAATCTGAATCAGAAACTAGCTACAACCCAAAAAGTAATGAAAAAATAATAAGAGAAAGAATTTGAAGAATGCAACATTACTTTAAGTACAGAAATAAATGCAACAGATTTGTATACAAACATGTTTACAATACCCTATGTAGGCCTATATATATATTCCCACTTATTCAAATATATAAAAAATGAAAATAACAAGAACATTTGGAAACACAGCCTCCAAATGTTACATGCTAATCATGGCTGAAGCACTGACCATCATCCACATTTCTGGGGGTCTGCTGTTACATTGTAAACTGATCCGCCTGCCTGTATAAACTTGTCATATGCTGTATGCGTCCCATTCTTGTCCCAGAGTCAGCTGTGGTCAGAAAGAGAGGTTGACTCCCTTAACTTAGCGGCCTCCCAACAATATCCATATCGATATATTTCTCATTTTTTATTGTTATGATAGCTGACAGCTGTGGGGGTCATCAACAGCCAAAATACAAGTACAAAAAAAAAATCCTAGAATATTAATAATAATAATACAACGTTTAATAAAAGCCAAAAGCGCCCACTTGAAGAAACATTAAGTCTGGACAGAAGTAGCACACACGTCAATCTATTGGTCAACTGCACCAAATTGCAAGATAACGGATGTATTTATTATTATTCCCAGTAATAATTACACAATATGATTAAAAACGACGTGGAATGCCATTTCTGGCTGTCCTGTTTGTACAGAATGCGCGCGACATTTCTATTACCCTTTGCGAGGATGTTAGAGGCGTTTTATAGAGCAATAAAAGCCGTAAATCAGTCACTTTTAAACGACCCCTGGTTCCTAACGTGTTTTACAGGGTCTGACACAGTAGTAGCCGCACACTGCACACATGGGTTTGCTCTCTGTGGCCTACCTACGCAATCTATGGTAGTCTGGACTATGAATACACTTTGTGACAATGTTATTGCAATGCTATTGCCTGGATGTAGGCTGTATGTGTATATCACTGGCGCTTGTGTGTGCAGTAACAGGAAAAGCCAGAGAGACGTGGAGAGGAGCAGATGCAGAAGAATCCATTGGCTGGCGTTGTATTTCAGTTGCCCATGTATTCCTGTAGAGACGTATTTGCGATTTGTTTGCAGTTCACACAAATTCGGTTCTACAGGGTACATATAGACAACTAATGTGTTTTAGCTTAGAAACTGCAAAGGTGATCTCCCAGGCAAACCTCCGTGCAAGCAGGTTATCGTGTCTCAAATAGGACTGGCATGCATTTGAGAGTATATTGTCATAATACATATTAAAGCTGCAATAGAGTAGGAATACTGCACAAACCGATGCTGTTTATCAGGGTTACTGAAGCCACAAACCCAAACCAAATCCTGCTCTTAATACATTCTCAAATTACACACAATGCTACTAATACTAATACAAATCGCGTACACTCGTATGACTGCACACACACACACACACACACACACATACGTCGTGTGCAAAGGACAAGAGGGTCTCTTTTCTTAACATTCAACCTCTTGCCTTTGAGGTAGCTCCTGTATGAATATTCAGTCACAAACATGGCGGATACAAAGGGACGGCGTGACAGCACAGATGAAAAATAAGTTTCTATTGTTCCCAACCATTTCTTCTGCCTGCTATTACCATACTGACCGCTCGGTAACCTTTCTTCCTGCCACTCTAGAAGCTAATGAGAAAAGCCTGGGATGAAAAATGCAATATCAGACATGTGACCTGTTTCGGGGTTATTAAAAACTGTAAACATGCTCAGATTGTGAATCAATGGAATTGATTACAGTGGAAATGCACAGGGGACTTCAAACACTGACAACAAACATCTCAATCTACATATGTCTCCGCGTGCACTCTGTATCAATTTAATAGATTTTTTTTTTTTTTTTATTGAAGAACAAAGCATCCTGAGCCAACAAACGGGGAACTAACGAGGAAATAGTCACACAAAAAAATCTAACTCATGTTCATTTGGCTTTGTCATATGCTCATCTAAATACATGCCGTTTGTTGTGCATCTAACCAGTGTGAAAGAGCTGCACACACACCCCACACACTCCCCTCTCCCCGTGCGCTCTGGCGGACGCATTTTAATATTAGTTAGACAGCCTGACCCGCGTTTCACCCCTCGCGTTTGACTGGTTCCAATAGTTCACTGCCAAGGATTATTGATGGAGAGACAGCAATGAATTCCTTCTCCCCACAAATGGCTTTCAGATCGTGCACCTAGTTCAATAACTAGTTATAATGTAGAAGTACAAAAAATGAGGCCCTCAGGCGGACTAATTTGATGTTTCATTTGTTCATTTGAGAAATTGTTAACCCCCCCCCCATCCTCACCCCCCTTGCAAAATAACAGCCGTACAAGCGTGTTCACACATGTACATATGTAAACAAAATAAATCTGAGAAAAACTATGTGGAGGTTGTTGTTCTGTCCATGCGTGGCTGTTTCTAATGTGGTGGCCCAGCAGCACCTGACCTGGATGCAGACAGCGCAGCAATATTCCCGCTCCCTGATGAAAATGGTTACGATGCGCGTTTAATCAAACCCTTAACCTAATAGCCTTTACACGTTTACTCTCCCCAGGTGTAATAACGTTAAGCTGGATCGTCCAGTTAAAATAAAAAGTTTTTAATGAAGTGCAGACAGACTGGAGATTAGTTGGATATGAATACCCTCTAAAAGCAGCAGCCAGGGGAGCAGAGGTGGCTTTAGATACAAGATGGCCCACAGAAACCATTGGTTGGTTTGCAGTTCATTAAAGCAACGCTGTGGTTCATTAGACTCATAGCGCAGCGTTAAATCCAGTTCACCTGTGCAACAAGAGTGCAGCTTTTCTGGCTATTAACTAGGCCCGAGCTTGCAGAAGGACAGCGGACTAATTCGAGCTTAAGTTGTGGTTTTTGTGCAGGAATTTAGAACATTTACTTGGAAGCAAAAGCACTGGTTGTTAAGCCGCTGTCCTTATATAAACACCAGAATCCCTAAATACATGATTTAAGAGTGCGGGCATCAGTACCCGTGATGTCAGTGGAGCCAAATAACAAGCTCCCTGAAGTGTCACATCTCTTGACTAAAGCCAGGTGGATAGGCGTGGGGTGTTGGATAACACTTACTGATAAATCCGCGGTCCCACTCATTTTGACCCGACGAATTGTCTGAAAAATAGAAGAAAAAAAACGAAATTAGGCGTAGATCAAGAATACTTTTAAGTTAAATAAAATTATGGCAAAATTCTACAAATTGTTAAATTAATAATTACTTTTTAAAAACAGACATATTAGATCAGTAAATTATCCACTGACGATTTTATTAGTCGTAAAGTCACAGATACGAGGCATATAACGTTGACATGAATGGATACATTGTGTGTACCATATTTCGTTTTTGCTCCATTTACAATTGCAACCATATCATAAAAACAATACTAAAAAGCTCAAATGAATCAAATGAAAATATGAGCAACAAATGATGTAACATAATGGAAGCCCCATACGTCGTTATTTCATACTAAATATTTTTCCTCCAAATAAAGTTTCCTCCAGTTAATCTCTTAGTGTTCAAACGCAGAATCAAACCGTTTTGATTTGTTGCATTATTATTATGCATCTTAGTGGTCCTTCAGTCTGGCCCACTGCCTCTGATCTCCTCTGTTTTCTAGCCTAATTGAAGGGAAGCTGCCCTAGAAAAGCGACATGTGACAATGTGCGGGCTCCTGCAGAACTGAGACCGAGGACAGAAATTTAGGACGGGTCATTTTCAGACAGTAAAACTAAATTTACAAGCATTTTGGTATTTCCTTGGGCAAATGTTCTATGAATAGAAATCCCTGGACTTAGGCGCGGCTGAATAATGGAACAGTCAATTAAAAAAAAATCAGGACTTTGTCTTCACATTGTAAATAAATTCTGTCCGAGTTCGATAAACGATCTAATGGGACTTTGTGGTTCGTATTTGGGCTCAGACAAAGGGAAGTCTGTGCTCACCCGGAAATGACCTCTGTGGATTGAATGATGACAACGTCAGCTCCACAGGTCAAAGAAAGAAATTCAACAGCACAGAACATGGCAGTGAAAACGGATGTTTAGACAGTTTTCACTTTTACTGTAGTGATATTAGATTGTTTTGAGCTGGGGTGTCTTTGCCCCAAGTTAGATTAAACAACATCTTTGAGTGTCCCCACCCCCCCAACCTGCAATTGCAGAAAAGCCATGATAATAAAATGATTTCGATTATAATAAGGATCCGGCAACCTTTATAAAGATGTTAGGCCTTCACTACACATCAAACTGGTTTCTAATTTACAGGAAAAAAAGAAAATGTGTTATATCTTGTTTTTGGAGGAAAACAAGTCCGGCCATTTTAGAAGCTTTTTTATTTTTGTGTGCGAGTTTATAATTTTCTCCCTCAGTGGTAGTAGTAGATATGACAATACAACTGCTCAAAAAATCAAAATAAAATCTAATCCCTGCCCTTACGTGGACACATTGCCCCCACAGTGCATCACCCAACACAGGAGCGTGTTACACAGCGCCCCCTATTGGAAGTGTACAATTGATCATCTTGCGTCCATGAAAAACAAACCTGCACAGACTGAAAAACCAATCATGATTTTTTTTTTTAAAGATAAAAAAAAATACAGCATAGAATGCGTGTCATCACACAGTGTGCCACACGTGAAGGTGTGTTAATGCAGTTAATGCTGCGTCACAGTCAGCATGTCACTGCCCTGCTGCAGCTTGTTCTGTCAGCTGAGCTGCACTCACCCAAACAAGACTTAATATCAAAATGAGCCATTTGCAATTCCACACATTGATTAAGAAAATACCAGTATCTTTAGGCCGAAGTGCTTTCTAAGACATATGGGCAATTAAATGATGTGCCCTACAGAGAACAGAAAAATATCGAGCTTATAAGATCACATCGCCCCATCAGTCTCCAAACTGATCAATTCAGTAATTTCTGCCCCTGCAGTGAAGACAAATTAGAGGGTGAAAAACAAATATTCCTCTATTGTGCAAGAAAGGTGCATTTTAGTAAAACACGCAGCAGCCATGCCTCCAGTTCACAGTGAGGACCACTGTTTGTCACGAGCATTGAGTTGGGATGATGCCATAATTACACTGCAAAGTGCCTTTGAATCAAACCTGTCCCTTAGCCCAGACATGACCCTAAAACAACAGGAACTCATGAGCACAAACACGAACCTTATGTCAAGGTGAAACAGTGAGATGAAGCATTTCAATCAGGAGGTTTGTATTTTATAGCTCTTTTTAATGGTGCAGTATTTAACCTATAAGACAACATTTTAGCATCACACAGGAAAAAAAATTCACATTTTACTTTACATTCTCTTGAATCTGCGCCACCGAACCAAACTATTAGACTTAACCAAAAATTAAACAAAGACAATTTACTCCACAAATTACATACAGGTAGGTGTGCAAGAGAGAGTCAGTAAGTGTATGTTTGAGAGAGAGAGAGAGAGAGAGAGAGAGAAGGAGGGTGGGGTGGATGTGAAGCTGGACGCCAGATGATTTTAGTTCTGGCTTACTTTTCATTTTCCTCAAAGTCACCTTTCTTTCAAGTATTTTCCTATTCTCTTACTGACAGGACTAACGTGCAAAGCAAACTGTTGAATCAAACGGACTGCCACTGTGGCTCAAATCTGCTGAGAGGCATTAAGAAATGCGTTTTTTGCTTTTATTTCCTAAGACAAAAACCTGATACAAATACAAGGATGACGCTGCGGAAAAATAATCCTCATGACATCCCAATAACCATGAACTGCATCTTCGCCTAATCGCGCTTCTGTCGACCTAAATACGCAACACCAAATATCCTTTAAAATATCTCAAAGCGAACATTTGACCGCTTATTTAAAAAACATAATTGTTCTATACTTAAAAAAACAACACATATTCACTATCAATTAGTAGCATTCATTTTTAAGTTAATCAGTTCAACAACCGTGCATTCAAAGTCACACTAATATAAAACGGAAACAATATTTCTCCACGGTGAAATAACGGCACAGTCGCAGGCCTGTAGGCAAAGTCAAAAGCAACTTACTGCAGCAGCTCTCAGTGCTCCGCACCGCCCGACTACACAGTCCGGAGAAAGGTACTGCATCCTCACTGCCACAAAGCCCTTTCTTCCTCAGATAAGGGGAAGCCAGCAGCTGCGATTCCGGACAGTTAAGATTATATATGATGTGTATATATCGAAGGTTTGTCAGCTCTTCCAGGCCATAAAACCCACTTAAATGACACCACGTGCTTCCTATGCACCATTCACAGGCCCTCCTTGGGGCAATTGGCATATGTAACCTTGTAAACTTTAAAATACCCTAAAAGAAAGACATACAAAAAGGGATTCAATACATTGTCCACATATAGGTTAGGCCTAACAGAGCGCACAGAAAGTGGACGCTGCACTGACCGGTTCTCATAACCGTGAAGGAAGTTGAATAGGAAGCTATTAGTTTGAGAGGTGAGTTGATTTTTATTTTCTTTAAATAGTGCTATGGAGAAATTACCTCATAACCGTGGGCTATATTGCGTCATACTACTACTTCTACAAAAGCTGCTGCTGCACACAGGCACAGAGCAACTGGCATGCCTTTATGTCCTCTATACTACCAGGATAGTGTTGTTTTAACTACAGTGTAATGATTCCAGGATTAAAGAGCAGGGCGATATCATAAAGTTGCCATATGGCCTCGACAGTGATGGCGTGTCAGTGTGTGGCCACAGGAAACCAAAGTTTTGCATCCATGTTGTGTTGTGGGCGAGTGTTATCACAGGCTAGTGTCCCTTCCTTCCCTGACAAAACAGGAAACGGAGTCTGCCTGTGGTGGAGTGGTGGAAAATGGGGGCAATAAAGTTTTATGAGGGCCTTAAACTTCAGAGCGCGTTTGTCAGTCAATGAAATGCGGTCGATTCCGAGTCAGACAAAAAAAATCAGTAGGGCAAAACAAAACAAAGAGAAAAAAAATGTAGTTTTGTTTTTAAATCACAATTTCTATTGTAGTTTCATTCAGTGGACGTGTAGCACAAAATTCAGTAAATGTTGGATTGCGCTATACCAACCCATGATATCAGAAACATAACAGAAATCTGCATACTGACAATAGGTAAATGTCTTACTTTTAATGATGATACTTTATTGGTTACATTCAACAATTAAGCCACCTATCACTTATTCTAGGCATTGTGTAAACCGGGCACCTTAAATTTACAGAGGGCAGGAGAAATGGCCTCATTGCACATCACAATATTATCACATACAGTCGCTGGGTTATACATGATTTTGATTCACAAAGATATGACAGACAACATGGATGATGCCTTGACAGAAATTCACTCACAAAGAATTCGATGAACACATCCCGACCACGTCCTAACTCGTTCGCACTGCAACATATTAGAGAGTAAATTTAAAAGAAAAGGAAAGGTTTTTTTGTTTTTTTTTACTGGTGGAAAACTATTTAACTGTTACAATCAAAGGATTTCCAAAGCAATCAGAAATATGTTTGCTTTCATTTGACTCGTTGACCTTCAAGTTTTATCACATGATGATGTAGAGTTGGAAATGATGCAGGCTATCACCCTGCCTCCACTACTTCTATCCTAATTAAAAACATAGATTATTAGTAGCATTGTGCAGCCTCTCAGGACACTGCAGACCAAAAGCCTTGCAGCGTGAAGGACCCGGCTCCCCTCAACCTCTTGTCCTTTCGTGCAGTAAAGTGAGGTTATCATCGCATGGGCAGCAAATTAATTTAGAAATGTAAACCGATTGATCAAAGTGAGTGATATTCAATACATTAGGTCCCAAACTGCAGCAAGTGACACATAATTGGTGATGAAGCACACAGAGCGGTGTCATGATGTCATTGCTCCTAGCAGTTCATCCGGAGGTCAGGCGGCACTCCAGCACTGTGCAGTGTGGGGCTGAAAACGTGCTGCATGCACCCCATTCTCACTGGTGCACTTTTATTCCTTCACTTTGATCTTTGAGTCCTTCTTCCACTTCATTCGTCTGTTCTGGAACCAGATTTTGATCTGCCTCTCGTTTAGACACAGGGTGTGGGCGATCTCTACGCGCCTGCGGCGGCTCAGGTACCGGTTGAAGTGAAACTCTTTCTCCAGCTCCAGAGTCTGGTAGCGGGTGTAACTGGTCCTGGACCGCTTACCCTCCGATTCTGAAGTGGTATTAAAATCAGTTAGCTTTCAGCAGCATTATACTGGTAAAATAAATATAATAATGGGCTAATATTATTATTACATAAAAAAAAAATAAGCTTGGATATCCATAAAAATAAGCATTACAAGCAACAATATATTAATTTATGTCCCCTTCCACCCTCATTTAAGAGATCAAATATCTTTATATAACCTAATTTAACCTGATACTACTTACTGGGGATTTGTGTAATAAAAATGTATGCCAGCCAGATAAGGATGGTTAACTAGATCCAATAAATGTACTCAGTTTAGGAGGAGGGCCCTCTACATCCTTTCACATGAAAAAATACACAAGACCATTACTTACGAAATCTCATCTTAGTGTGCTATGTAAAATGGGATAACGGATAATGTGTTGGCCTCCCTGTAAACACTGACCTCGGCCTAATACAGCTGCACAGTACAGTATAACACCGTGGGAGGAAAAACAGATGTGTAATATCTAAAGAAGTGCGATTAGAAAACGGAAACTCATGTTTTCCAGACATATTCTCCTATTTATAGACTTGCTCATGCACAGGCGTGCTAAGTACAGCAACAGGCCTTTGCTATTGGGCTTGAAATTATTTTCAACATCACTGCTGTGTGCTCCTGGATGTTTGCATGTATGGAGGACCACAAAACAGAAGTAGGTCCTTTTCGCAGCAAATGTGCTCACTGTCCATCTGCAGCCTAAACAGTCAACCAGTGGTTCCAAGGCACGGAGATGGAGCACGCCTATTCAAATCTTTTAGAGGTGAAAAGTTCACGATTGGGTCAGGGCATTGGTGTCTCCCAGAGTTCAATTTAAGGCTAAAGCTTCTCCCTCGCATGCAGCCTGATAATGTAAAACATGTAGCTTGACTAAGACTAACCAACCGAGGCAAACACTAATACGTACAGCTGAATTTGTAAATATTATTTCATAGTTTTATCGCAGTTTTGTTCTATTATCCAATTATACCACCATAAATCACCCCGCAGATCACCTCTTCACCGTAACAGAGCAGGTTTACGAGCAATGGATGCCTTTGTCATAAAATTTATGACCGCGAGTTTTTATTATTTCCTGCGTTTGGCCTATAAAACTCAAGAGGGAAACTCGAACGGGCTAAAAGAAGTGTTGCAGCTTAAAGAGTGAATAAGGGAAAGCATCTTAGTCGCACTTTAGAAAATAGGCAAACTTTACCGTGGTTCATGTGCAGTTTTGTCATCCATGGGTAAATCTGTGGCCGCTGCTCACTGTCCTGACGCTGGCTGACTTTTGTGTTTCGTTTCACCGCTTGCGTGTTCTCCGCCTTTCTGTCGCCCTCCTGGCTCTTGTTGCCGCCGGATTTCGCGCTCCTCTCCGGGTCTCTGTCTGCCCCAAGTCCCAGCAGCGTGCTGCTGCCGTAGTTGAGCCCGCTTGCGTCCACGGACGAGCTACTGGAGACCATGGTTATCTGTGGTCCTGACGGGAGAGGAGTATCCGTGTTGCCACGCAGGCTAGTTTTCATCTCCTCCCGTTCAACAGAGGTCGTAGGGACGGGACAAGTGAATATCCCGTTCACATTAACACCCTCATAACGGCTGGACCTGCGCCCAGACAGATCGAAACTAAACATAGTGTTGGGAGAAGTTGTCTCGCGCCTTTGCCTGAGATTGGAGCTGTCAACATAAGAGCTCATTTTAAACTATCACCAATACTTTCTTTTTAAACTAGAGAGGGCTGCGGGACGTATGTTGCGGATATTTCCTTGTTTTTGTTGATCATTGCTTTTCTTTGTAGCCGCTTTTGGAAAATTTCAGAGCTGTCTGCCCTAAAAAAATAATCCAGGATTTATAGGTGGAGTAGGCTTTGGTATCTTTTTTTTTAATTCTTGATCCGACGCGCGCTGCCCAAATATGGGGTATTTGTATGGGATCACGTGCACATGTTGGCCAGTCATAAATTGGCTTTGATACTCAATGGGGATATTGATGAATAGGGGAAACGTGTCCGGTAAACTTTGAGCTGTTGGTTGTTGAGGACCAGGCAGGGATCTTTAGCGCAAAAAAGGCCAGGACAGTAGGGCAAGAGCGTCATCTGGTGTCTGGTATGGGGCAGGACGGTCAGGGCCGGCCAGAGATATCTGCCTCTTACACACTGCGAGTTCACCAACACGCCTAAATAATCATAATCCCAACAATAACAACAACAGTAACAACGATAATAGTGAGAAGGTGCTCACTTGGCTAAAATATATAAAATAGAGATTTCTTCCGCATATGGACTTGAAACCTGAATGTCGCTGGAAGTTATGTTACAATAATACAGCTTTACGGGGATGTTATAGTGACTGGATATTGGACAACAGCTCATTCCCGTGCCCCCATGATGTCAATCAGAAAGTGGAATATTTCATCTTTGAACGCGACAAATTTAGCTTAAAAATCACTTTATTAGCCAATTTGTTAGCCAGTTGCATTTGCAGCCTCTGCTGACCGTAAAGGTCATGATAACATTTAAAAGCCTCCAAAATCGCACACTACGTTTCGTGCGTATTTTTCCAAAGCTTGCTTTCCGCGGTCATCTGACTCATGTCAAAAAAAGTGCAATGCTCCCAAAAACACAAGACGAGGGCGAAAGTTTTACAAATATTTTATTCCATGATACACAATTATGACAAAACATGACTTCGTAACTCTCAAACAAAGGTGAAGAATTACTAGTGTACAAATCTATCTCACAAGGAAAGCCTATTGTGTCAAATGGTCAAAAAAGGGGAACTAAGCGCAATTGTATGTTATGCAGCGTCTATCACAGCGGCTAAATGCACATAGGTCCTCACAGGATTTACATAATATACTGTTACTTTGATTATATACAGGCATTTATGTGTGTGTGTGTGTGTGTGTGTGTGTGGACTGTGGTCTATATCCGTGCAATTTTCATGTTTATGCAGGACACCTTTCTGCGGCCGATTCAAGTACTTGATTATACTTTGATCAAATGAAGAGTCCGCCCGGTCCTTTTCCTTCTGTGGAATGTGCATATACAATATTGAGTTAAGTCTGACCAACACTGTTTTTTGTGAGGTGATCAAAGAGTTCACAGTGGTGGATGGGGGGTGGGGGGATAAATACATAGATTTTACTGGCATGGGAAATAACGTACAAATTAATACTTCTTTTTATTTTCACAATACAAGTGTGACATTGCAATAAAGAAAACAAAAACAATCAGCGCTCCAAATGTCACATGGGCCATACTGTGGCTGAAATTATTTGGATTTCTAAGGCTCAACACTCCTGTGGTCAACAATGGTATATAAGTGGGAGAGCTACGGGGTAGCCATCATGCAATGAAGTCGCTCTTAAGTCCATACGGATTTTTTTTTTAGGTAGTTATGTTAGGTTTTAATGGTCATCAGGTGTGTCCCCCCCCTCTTCTTCGTTCTTTATTTTTTTGTAACTATTATTTCTTCTTGTCCTCATCCTTCCCTTCTTCTATCGCGCCATTGCGTTCCTCTTGCTCCTCTTGAGAGGCTCCTGTCTGTTCACTTCCAGTCACAGTGGAGGTCAGGTTGCTCTCCTTCTTCCATTTCATGCGTCGGTTCTGAAACCAGATTTTGATCTGCCGCTCTGTCAAACAAAGCGCATTTGCGATTTCGATGCGTCTGCGCCTGGTCAGGTAGCGGTTGAAATGAAACTCCTTTTCCAGCTCAAGCGTTTGGTAGCGAGAGTATATTTGACGTCCTCTGCGTCTGTCTGTCCCGTAGCCCACTCCTGCTGAGATACAAAGTGAAGTCACTAATTTAATCATTTGCATGGCGATGTCACGTTTGAGCTAGAAAATATGCAGTTAGGTGTTTGCCTCACTGTTAAATTCATAACTGCAATCCGAATCCACGAAGAGAAATAAAAACATTTTAACTGTAAGACATAGCCTATCTCAAAGGGCACATTTTGCTTTATTATCTAAAATAATGAAAGCATCATAATGCATTCCCTCTGCCTCACGCTACTGATTATGGCTACTATATCTTTCTTAAAATGAAAGCTGTTTGTTTGCACATGTAAAGGCCCATCTACAGGTCGAGGGGATACAGTAATGTTTTATGGGGCCATAAAAAGTAACTTACTCTCTTGGTAAGACATATCGTAAAACTGGCCCATTTCCTTAATTTATTTGTCGTAGTAAAACTCACCGCTGTGTGAGTTCATTCGCTGCATCCACGGGTAGATCGGGATGTTGCTTTTCTGGTCTTGCGCTCCTGCTCTTCCTTGATCCAAACTGTACTCTTGAGCAATGTGGCTTTGTGTATTGAGTCCCATGTTTGTTTGTCTGCAGCTGGGGAGCACGTCCTTGTCTTGAAGAAACACGTTTGATCCATATTCATACTGTGCTCTGCCAGACCCAAACACGACATTATCTTGAGGAGAGTAGAAAGGTGCATATATCCGATTCTGGGTCACAGCAGCACCGTACGACGAAAAATGTCTGACTGTGTCATAGGTGGTGGAGTTTAGGGGTACGTTAGGCAAAACATCTTGACCACCGGATAAATGGCAGGAGAGCGACGGGTTTGCGAAATAAGAATTCATACCTTGCTTGTAACCCTCTCTCCAACTCTCCCCACTTCTTTATCGGTCTGTTTTCAATCTCCTTCTCAGTAAATCTCCTTCCAGTCTGTGTCAACCAACCACACCTTTCTCCAAGGTCCTCTTTTTTTCCCTCGACTTTCTGCCTCTCTAACTGGACGTGGGCTACTTTGAGGATTCAATATTATTAATTTCCAATCTCCGGTTAAGACGCACAAACCCGAGTGTTATAGCCGAGGCTTGGCTCGGTGAGAGACAATATGACAATGTCAGCTGACCATTCTCCACCAATTGAGAGGCAGGAGTTGAGGAGAAACTGTAGCTTTTAGCTCAGAGCTTTAACATTAGTGCTAAATGCCGATAAACACAACGCAGAGTTGGAGTGGCACACAATACAGCTCGGCTGGGTGAGACGTTTGTGGCTTGAAGTTTAACAGAATGTAATGTTTGGGGAGGAAGTATGATCCAAAATGTGGCCAATGTCATTCAGTGTACCCTGATCACATTCAAATGAATGCGGAACATGTGCATGAAAATACACGTGAACTCAACTCTAAAGGTGCAATTTAGGACATTAGCTATTCATTTCATTTACTGAGATATAGAGCAAAACCCTTTCCTGTGACACTGAGTTCTCGTCTTTTGTTGGTGTGTGTGTGTGTGTGTGTGTGTGTGTGTGTGTGTGTGTTTGTGTACACGCGTGTTTCCAAAACTCAGTTTTAATTTCACAACACCACTGCAGAGATGGGCAACATCCACATGCTCTCATCCCGCAGGACGCCCGCCTTTGTATATCAACTAAAATGAATATTGGCATTTATTGTTTATCTCAGCCATATCGACGAGTTTCCAACATACTGTTAATGTTTCCATTGTGTATGAATTATCTGGCATGTGAGCAATTTCCATGCTTTTGCAGTGAACTGGGGGAGGGTGTAGGTGGTAAGAATGCGTTTATGGTCTCTCTTCTGTGAGGGCAATAAAACAAGTGACGTTCCCCAGCTCACCAACAACTATCTCTGCAGCAAAGCCCTGCAACACGAGCAGCAATCTCCCAGGCTCAGAAATGAAAGCACTGCACAGCATGTGGAGGCATCAAGCAATGGGAAAAGCGTGTATAGGTCCGGCCGGCTAGTAAAGAACTGCGTCTATAAGAAGATCATTTCTGCCACTCTCTGAAAAATGCCATCAATTTCGCGACTGTCCAGCACACGTCAGACAAAATCCTCCACAGGCCAACTGTGCCCGGTGTTCACTACGAGCTGATAGCTCTCAGGTAAAGTCTCTGTGACCAACAGCAATAAACAGTAAGCTTTACATTTTAGAGTTAGAATTACAGTAAAATACAACGTAAGAAAATGACTGTTCCAGTCTTTTTTCCCCCAGTCGTTTTTTCCTAATCATGCTTCGACATTCCTCTGACGCGCACAGAGGAAAGGGGAACCGATAATTATCTCAGCGGCAAATGATGGGTTTGGAATTGACTTTAGAGGTGTTCTGCAAAAATCTAGCAAAACTTACGCGCCTGTCTGGGCGACGTGTGCTTCCTCTAAAAATGCTAAAATCCCACATTACGGATGTAAAAGAGACCAGCTTCGCTCACTTTCACTAAATTATGTGAGAAACATAATTAAACAACTCTTTGTAAACTTGACGAGAGCGCATTTTTATAAATGGACCACAAGCATTTTATATTAAAAAAAAAACAACAACCGTTTAAACAGAATAAAAATGTAAGCTCCACACATTCATTTGAAACAATATAATTCACATTATCTTGGCTTTTGGCAACATGGCATAATCGATACCAATAAAATAATCAATACAGTTATTGAAAATGTCTGTTCAAACGCACTCGCTCTGTCTGCAGCAGCCTATTGGTCCAGCTCATTGATTGCTTCAATAGGCTGGATTCTTGCAGACTGAACGTGCAACACTGTTTGGTCTGTTGTTTGGGATCCTGAATAGCCCATAAAAGAGACACGAACAAAGAGAAGGAAGTAGCTGGTGCAATAAAAGTTCCCCTTCAACTTATTCGTGGCCATATGTGACATCCGCGTCGCCCACATTTGAGGCAAATTAAAGAGCAAAAGTTGGAGGCTGTAATGTCCCACTACTGCTGTCCTGGGATTCTTTTTTCCCCCTTCATTTTGATATGAAGTAACGAATCAGTTGTTGCTGAGATAGAACCAACATACACAGCAGGATGAAACTACTGGGAGTCCAAATGTATATCAATTAATTTTTAACCCACAGAGGGGACAATGTTACAAAGGACCAAACATAAAAAACAGAAATGAAATGAAATGAAATTGAATTTAAATTCAAACTATAGAAATGAAGCCCCAAATGTGATAAATGTGGTGTGCGGTAGTCAGTGTTACTTCATTTGTCATGCTCAGAAACAGCATGTGTACAGGATTTGTGAAAGACTTTGTTTCATTATTACGATTTCTGTTGTCGTCACGATGCAGTCGTCATAATTTACTCATTAGAAAAAGCCTTTAAAATTAATAGAACTTTTTAAAGTTTTATTTGAACTGAAATTAAATGTAAATAATTTGGGTTTTTTTCAAAACACAGACTTTCTTTAACTGTCATCCC